>JANFOE010000915.1:7500-611491 GCA_025667525.1 Glebionis coronaria
TAATGCATTTCTTCTTAACATGGTATGAAGAAGAGACACGAAGAGATCAATTGCCATACACTAAAAGTGGGCCACGAACTTGCTGCTCAGGTGCAGACGTTTCAACGGGCTCTGCAATAGAGGCCAGATGTTCACATTGGACAGATATAGTGATTTATTTTACTTAATCAGATCGTGAATTGAGCTTAATATGAGGAATATCCCTGTTCTTTAATTTCTACTTAATATAAAGTAAGGTGTAAAGTCCATTCACAAATAAATACAAATTGGATCCAGTTGGTGATTAGTTAAAGAGATTAAACTTTTATTAAACTTAATCAGTGACAATAATTTTGCTTTCAAATGATGATTCAAGGTGACTGTAGTCACTTACGGGTTTTAGTTAGTTTATATACTTCTATCATGATTGCACCCATTGCACGGTATGTGCACAGTCTGTGCCTAATCCATGTGCATTTCCTCCATGTAATAGCAATGTTTTGTAATGTACATAAATTAGAATGCACACCTTTTATGTGGGTTGTTTAAGTTTATTAATCTTTAATGTCCTGAACTTACAAGTTTTTTGTACAAAAACTTGTGAAGCATAGCTGCACGGTATAAACATTATTTGTATCCAAGTGCTGAGTATGATTCACCAGGTTGTTCATACACCAGAATTGCATATAGTGCGGATGGAATAAAGTATAGTTTATTTATTTTAGTTTATAAATGTGAAGGAGTAAAGTGACTAAATATGAATGTGTTGATGATTGTTACTTATTGAACTTTCAGGTTGTTTGCAAATGGTACTAATGACGATCACGAATCATACATGGAGGATTGGAATGAGTTATGAGTTGCCTAAAGGTTATTACAGTCCTCCATGTGTGGTCACTATTTTGTATACTGCTAGTCTGCTTAGTTTAGAAGGAATAAACGCTATCAATCTGATTATTTTTAAGGCAGATAAGCTCTTACAATAAGCATCACAAACACGCCGTAATTAATCTAATTTCTTGGAAGAGTAAAATTGGTTGAGATAAATCCAATCTGGTATATGTATGTTCTGAATAAAG
Source organism: Glebionis coronaria (assembly GCA_025667525.1). Taxonomy (NCBI): domain Eukaryota; kingdom Viridiplantae; phylum Streptophyta; class Magnoliopsida; order Asterales; family Asteraceae; genus Glebionis; species Glebionis coronaria. The sequence continues at coordinate 8,559 of JANFOE010000915.1, forward strand.
AAGACACTTCATTACCCGTGGAAAACTTTTGTTGCATGCGCTTTATACCCATTTTGTCCAGTACATCTACATTTGTTAGTGGTGAAATCTCAATCTATTTACTAAGGTGTGCTTTACTTAACCGGGTTTAATGGGTGAAACGAGCTCAACACACCTAAAGTGTCTGTTTATAATCCATCAATCTCATATGTTTCGCTTTTCATCTGAAGGCTAAGGTGTCTAATTAGAAGTAAAAAATGAAGACCGAGACGGCTAGGTAGGTGAAGGACTGAGGTCAAAGTGGAAAAATTCTAACGCAGTTTCCAAGTTTAAGATTTATGAACCTTTGTCGTTGCTATAAAACACGTTTTTAATACAAGTATCTTCCAAACTTCACAATACAATCTGTGGTTTCAGACACATGAATTGGTTTCTAAACTTAAAATATATTATCTACAAATATATTATTCTGGGATTTGGTAACAAATTATGTGTAAATGTTTTGGCTGCTACGGAAAGCAGGCCCTCAAAAGAGGCAAAAAAAAGAGCCTGAAAAGCGTTTAGAATTAAAGGATGGCTAAGGGTAAGTTTCCTTAACCATATTTAGCTGGTAGAAGTTTGATGATTTTGTCTTATTTCAAATGGTGATACATCTAAACCAGAAAATATTTTGTCTCTTGGGAAGATTCTTAAAACTGCCAAAAGATGCTCTCCTGCTGCAAAAAAAAGTTGTAAAGATATTACCAGCAAAGTCACTAAAGAAAACTACAATCAGAGACACCAACTGACGCTCAGGTAGTACTTCAAATCTCAAGGAGGATGAGTGCCACATTGGTCAAGTATATTACAATATTCAGTGATTATGATCCTTTGGAGACCTTAGAAGACACAGATGCAACATACTGGCCACGACTGCCAAAAGATGCTAATGCTTCACGCAAAAATGAAGGAAGCCACGACATTCCAGATAGTTATTTAGGAACCTAAAAAAGGCGAAAGAGTAAAGATATTTGCATATGAAGCATATATGAACTAATTTTGGAAGGTACATGTACAAATCATACTACAATTTGCCAGATGAAAAAAGTAACAAAAATGTAACAGAGTTCTTTTACATAATTTCACATCTTTTTGTTGTATATATGGATCAAGATGATCTGTAAAAAATGAGTAGTGATCATTCCTTTCTTGCAGGTACGCCTTGAAGTATTTTAGCATTATTTGTTTTGTAAGATTACTGAGGTACATGTGTTGTTTAATACTGTCATATGTTTTGTTAAAGTCAAAGGAGAAGTATTGCTATTAACTTCAAGAATATAATGACACTACTCATAGTTAACAATAATATTCTGAACTTTATAATCATAATAACATACATATCTCTCTCTCTCTCGTGTACAGGTGCCCTCATGGGAAAGTCGTTAAGATTTTGAGTTTGCTTTTCTTGAACTCTAAGTCTGCTAATTCAAGTATGTTTTCTGATGACCACAAGGATTATGGCTATTATGGCGGACCACCACCTGTACAACCACGTTTCTTTTAGCAAATTACAATTATGGACACCCCAAGATTACAGGCAGCAACCGGCTCACAGGGTTACGGTCAAGGCTATGGTGAACCCATGTATGATGGTACGACTTTGCAACGCCCTAGGGAAATAATTGAATGGGAGCCTAAAAGGTCGCTGAGACCAAAAATCCATCTTTTTAGATTGATCAAGTGAAGGTTTGACTAAATTTCTCTGATTCACAAGCTATCTGGTTTGTTATCAAATAGGTATCTAAGGTTTGTTATAAAGGTATCTAACTTTATTCTTCATCTTCATCTTCAATGACAGTCGAAAGTCCATACTCTGATAAAAGAAGGATTAAGGAATCTTGCGACAAAAGCAAATAACTTATAAAATCCTCAAAGTTGGTCAAGAAGCCAAGAGAAGCAGTCACAGACTCATATCTAACAAACCTCATGTTTCTCACCATCCATTAGTCTGCATAGTGTCGTGTTAGTGAGATCCATTGGCCCATGGTCTTGTGAAATTTTTAGATGACTAAGAATCCCGACTCCAAGAGATATTCCGTTTTCTTCTGCTAACGTTTAAATGATTTCTAGACTAAATAACCCGCTTCTTCTGTTTCTAAATTAAACGTCATTGATGCACCCCTTTCATACCTTATTTTAGGCCCGTATATGTGAACGAGTGGGACTGACCTGCTTGAGCCATGTAATCTCAGTTGAAGTAACGAAGTCACTAGTCAGTTGATCAAGAAACATGGCCTGGGCATGGTCTTGTTGAGACCAGACATGTTTACGCGATCAAGATGCTTGCAAGATATCTCAGGTTCTTCTTTATCCGAGTCTAATTCTAAGCCTTCATAATAATCATCGTCGGCGTCTTCAATAGGTTAGGAAAATGTGAATTCGTCTTTTTCTTAGCGGAATGATACAGTTTTACTCTCTCTCCGTCCCCCTAATAATCTCAAGTCACCTTAAGTTTGTCGTTGTATTACAGCACTACCATTCCCATTTCCAACCATCCTCTTGGTTTCTTGAATTTTTGGATCAACGTTGTTGACGATGGCAGTCAAAGACAAAGCCTTACTTAAATGGGGACTTTGACCTAAATCAACCCATAAAGAATTCCCAGACGACACATCTTCGCTAAAAGTAGGACTTTTCATAACCTCCCCTACCGAAACACTGTTTGAATCTTCAAACACGGAGCTACCTCCATCTTTGTCGGAACATTTTCGTGGGATTTCGGCTTGACATACGTCCCTCACTTGAGACACGTGTACGCCCCGGAAAAAGCAGGTAACTGAGTTCCAGGTCGATTTTCTGATATCCCCACATCAACATCTTTGTTCCTGGCCAATCTGGGCATCCATCAGCAAAATCACCTGAATGCATAGGAAAAACCAGACTGATCTTCACAATACCTAAGTTTCTAGTGGGCTACGTAATGGGTCAAAGGAGAATATTTGTGGTCTCTTGACCTTTTACAGTGTTGAATCACTGTATATTGGGTAGGTGATGAGACATTTGTGGTCTCAGATTGTGTTTCACAAAGAGTAAGCAATCACAAAAACATAGTCTCAACTTTAGTTTTATTCTTTTTTAAAATACAGTGCAGAAATAAATTCTGGTTTTCCCATGAACATTGATCAAGAACTTCAAAGCCAAAATGACCAAAAAGGTCACATTTTTATGGTTTAAAGAGGTCGCAAGACCACCAATTCAAAGTGACCAATATTAACATAAAGGTTCATGGAATGGCTTGGAAGAAACTGTTTGTTCTGCTAAACTTACATCGAATGTTAATGATGGTTAAAAGGCTAATTTCTTTAACCCTCAAGCTGGATGGAATACACATCTTAACAAGTTTAAGCTCCCTATTCTTGAAATGGTCCAGCTTAGTGTCGAGATTGGTGTTCTTAACATGGTTAGTAATGCATATTAATCTTGAAAATGGTTGGGTTGGTTAACGAAGATATAGAGACTATTGATGCGAAGAAACCATCAATGAATAAGAGAGGACTCACCACTGATCTCTACAAGATCCACGGTTCAAATTCTTTTCGAGAATGAGGTACGCGATATATTTGGTTAGACACTTCATAATAAACTGAATTCATGTTTTTTCTTATAAAATTCAGTGACTCGCGTTTTTCCAGTAATGTTTTCAGGACTTTGAGGTTGATGAAACTCATTTGAGTTTCGGCCTCTGCATCCTATACCGGCACCTGCGCAAGAGTCTTTGTGGAAGGAAAATTTTCAGCCTACCAAAGAAGACGAGGATCAAAGTAATTCTCATGATTAGTCGTCAGATGTTGAACCTGGAAATGGTAAAAGCAAAAGTCGAGCATCAAGGTAGAATGATCAAATCCTACCTTCTTTGTGTGTGTATTCTAAAGGGCTTATTTTTATTCAAAACCTTTACACTTTATTTCTGGTCAACCCCAACCGTCCAAACACCAAGTGTTTTCTTATTGTTACCTCTAACCTAGATTCATGCTCCTTTTGACACCTTACATTAAGTTGAAATACTGTGTTTATTAGAATAGTCTTGACCATTGTCATACACATTGTGATATAAAATTCAGGTATCATGTATGGGTAACATACAAATATTTATGAAGATAAACTAGATGCATAAGTTTCTGATCACAGCTTGATTTATTTAACTATATCCAATACACTTTAGCAACTGATATCCAAATAAGAAGAAAACCAAGTTAATTATGCATGAAATTTGCTGCCAATGGTGTGAAGAACCACCTATCAAAATATGCCTGCCTCAAAAACATAATATCCGCATAACAACCACTATTTAACATAACTATGATGATATATCAAGAGTCCAAGTATCCATATATTATATCAGATGCTCAACGTATTTTATTAAGATCAGCAGAAAATATTGCAACGCTCAAGGTAATTGTAAATCTAAAGACTATCTACCACCAGATAATAATAATCCTAAACTTATAGCACGAAACAAGACCACAATGATCTCATTCCTAATTCTTTTGATAACCAAATTCGTCATGCCTTGACAAAGTTTTGTACTATATATTCTAAGTACAGGTTGTTCCTAGATTTGGGTATGGTGTTCTACGAAAAACTGATCCTAGATATATGTGCCAACGTGAGTTTGCATTGAAACATTATCCTAATGATCCTATGTTCCAGCTGGTTAGCACCTAATAGCTATTAATGCAATTATTTGCTTTCATGTCTTAAGCTTTTTATCTGACTTTAATTACTTTTATAGGTTTCAAAAATTTATGATGTGGTGCCACCAATACTAACGGAACTTGGCAAGGTAAGATATGATCTTTAGTTATTCTATGTTACGAATACAAATTGTTAAATTCATTTTGTTGTTGTTACACTTTGGTTCTTTTATGAAAAAAGCATTTTATTTAGATTTTAGAACCTAAAGCCATACATAAAATTTCAAAGCACATTACTGATATGCATAATACGAGTTCCTTATACATGAAAGGTTGTTTTATATTATGTTTTGTTTGAATTCTATGACCATAATTCATTACGATTTTAGCCTTCAATAATTCTATTTGTAGCAAATTCTTCTTAATAGTGAAGAGTCAAACGAGGACTCACAAAACCATGTCAATAATGAGGTACTCAAGTGATCACATGTGGGATTCAGACCCAAAAAAAATTTGTATCCAGATGATGGGGGTTGTTTAAACATTTACTTAACTGATGGAGCAGACATGTCTTCATGTTTCATATATAAGCGCCACTGATATCTAATTTTCTTTTGCTCTACTTAATATTTTAAGAACGATCATGGTTAGAAAAGAGACAAGAAGATTCATTATTCGGCTCCACTAGGTGCAGAAAATGTGGATCAGATGCTTAAGGATCACAATAGCCATATTCAAGAAGCTTCAAGAAGAGCACTCCTTGACAAGACCGGGCTCACTAAAGTCGAGTATGGAGCATGAAGATCATGCCATATATATGTCTAGCCGTCGAGTCAGGTAGGAGCCTTTGTTCACACCCATAGGAACCTGGAGAGAGAGCTCATTGCTTTCCCTTGTATTAGACATGAAGTCATTTTTGTAAGCTCTGTATGTTATAATCATGCTAATTAATACAAGGGATTACCTCGTATGAAAGTTCGTTGATTCCAAATCTTTTCGAATTGATTACAAGTTGAAAGTGCGACTCGGTCGTTCTTGGTGGAAAATAAAATGGTTTGATTATCTATTTTAAACTAAAAGTAAATATGAAAATGTCGTTGTGTAAATATAAAGCTTTAAAAATTAAACTAAAATTACGAGTTAAAATTAAATGATTTAAAACTTAAAAACTTAAAAACTTAAAACTTTGTAAAACTAAAAACTTAAACCCATCGGAATGTCCTTAATCGGAATCCCATCGGAATGTTACTGTTGGAATGTATTAAATATGAAACCACCGGAATAAGTCAAAGTAAATTATATCGGAATATCAAATTAAGCATCGGAATAATAGTGAACAAATTCTATCGGAATGTAATCCTATTTGAATGTCAAGTCTGTCGGAATAAGGCTGTTGAAATTTTGGCAGCGTTTCGTCGCAATAAGCCTTATACCCGATCGCAATGTACGATGCCAGGAGCAATCGCAACCAACGATCAGAATAAGTGATCGGAATACTCTATCTGAATATTGATCGCAATGTAAAACCCTAAGGGTTATTGCGATCGCAATGAAACCGTCGGAATGTACTGTCGCAATATAAAAACCCTAATGATTGTGATGGAAATGACACAATATTCGGATGTATGAGCATAAGCTAATAAACTAATAAGCACTAATAAGCAAAGACGAATAAGCACTTATTTAAATCTCAACCAAATGAAAACGAGCATAAATTTAAAAACTTTTAAAACACGAAATAAGCAAACTTTATGAATCAAACTTTAAAAAGACTAAACTTTTTAAGAAAACTAAAAAGTAAATAAGCTAAACACAAAATAAGCCAATAAGCATGATAAGCTCAAAGCTTAATCCGTATAAAACTTAGATAGAAACCAAAAGATAAACTTTTTGATCTCATAAACATCAAGATGAAACAAGATCAAGCTTATCACGAATCAAAAATAAGTAAAAATCAAGAAAGGTAGAAAGAGATTGAAGACGAAAAACTTAACTTGAACTTGTAGATTAATGATTCCAAAATACAAGAGTGAATTAAAGCTCAAACATGAAAGAAAGAAAAGAAGAAAATCTAGTGAGAGAAAGTTAAACACTTTCTCTTTCTAAAATAAAAACTAAAGAAAGAAAAATAAACTAGCTAAATTAACTAACACCCTCCTAATGTGTTATTAGGAGGGTATATATAGGATGTGGGGAGTTCATGTGTTGCTTCCTTTCTCTTTCTTTTCGTCTCGACTCGATTTAAATTCTTTGTCTTTCTCGACGTCGTCTCGGGATTTGTCGATATAAATTGAACTTGTCTTATAATTTCCTTCTTCTATCAGACTTGAGTTCTTTGACTTTATTAAACTTCCGTCTTTATACTTTTTCTTCGATAAATCTTCAGAGTAGGCCTTGGACTTCCGTTCTTTTTACACTCTTGATCTTTTGACTTCGTCTTTTCTTGTTTTCTTCGATAAAAGCCCGTGATAGCCCATGTTTTCTTCTTTTTTCATATTTTATCCTGAAACACAATAAAAACACAAACCACGCATAATTCTGACTTTTACGACATAAAATACACGTTTTAGTCTTGTTATTATTGGAAATAAGTGGTAAAAGGATAAGTGTTTTCACACTTATTACTAATGCTATTTTTTCTAAGAGTAAAGTGCAAAAATCATCCCTGTGGTTTGTCAAAAGTTTGAATTACATCCCTCGTTAATACTTCGCACAACATACATCATTGTGGTTGTAAAATAGTACACCATACATCCCTGAGGACGGATGGTGCAAATATTTTTCCGTTAAGGGTTAAAAGTGTTTGTTATCTTAGGGGTATTTTAGTCCTTTTACAACCTAGGGATGATTTTTGCACCTAACTTTTCAAAAAAAAAAATTTCCAAAAAAAAATTTCAAAAAAATTTCAAATTTTTTTTAAAAAAGTTTCGAAAAATGTTTTCTTTTTTCGAAAAATGTTTTTCTCAAAAAAATTCAATTTTTTTTTTAAAAAGTTTTGAAAAATGTTTTTTTAATGCAAATGTTTTATTTTATAAATGTTTTCTTTTTTAAAATAAGTTTCAAAAAATTCAATTTTTTTTTTTAAATTTTCGAAAAAAGTTTTTTTTTCAAAAGCTTTTTTTAAATGTTTTTCGAAAAAAAAAACTTTTAAAAAAAAAAGCTTTTCTAAAAAACTTTTTTTTCAAAAAAATTCAAATTTTTTTTTAATCTTCGAAAAAAAAATTTTCAAAAGTTTTTTTTATAAAAGTTATTTTTTAAAATGTTTTTCGAAAAAAAAACTTTTTTTAAAAAAAGCTTTTTTTAAAAAACTTTTTTTAAAAAAAACTTTTGAAAAAAAAACTTTTTTCGAAAATTTAAAAAAAAAATTGAAACTTTTTGAAACTTAAAAAAAAAAACATTAAAAAAAAACATTTTTCGAAAATTTAAAAGAAAAACATTAAAAAAAAAACATTTTTCGAAAAAAGAAAACATTTTTCGAAACTTTTTTAAAAAAAATTTGAAATTTTTTTGAATTTTTTTTTGGAAATTTTTTTTTTTTGAAAAGTTTGGTGCAAAAATCATCCTTAGGTTGTAAAAGGACTAAAATACCCCTAAGATAAAAAACACTTTTAACCCTTAACGGAAAAAAATTTGCACCATCCGTCCTCAGGGATGTATGGTGTACTATTTTACAACCACAATGATGTATGTTGCGCGAAGTATTAACGAGGGATGTAATTCAAACTTTTGACAAACCACAGGGATGATTTTTGCACTTTACTCTTTTTCTAATGTACTATATTACACAAGAAGATTCATCGTTTTTGTTTACCTATCACAAACATTATGACTAAAAGTTCAATGAGTCTTAACCATTTGATTCAGTATGTAGATGTAAAATATGAATAAGAGACGCATGTTGAGGACATTTGCGCATGCAAAAAACTGGTACATAATGGACTAAACCGTCTACTTATAACTTGTATGGTTTTTATTATTGAGTTGACCTCTCCTGTAAAGAACTAAAAGTTCAAAGAAGAACATACCATATTTACCAAGTGTTACCGAAAGTTCTTATTTGTGTTATGTAGTAGAGATTGAATTTTGTTTTTTAATACATGACAGAAAGTAGGGCGAGCAGCGGTTCAAGACTGAACCGAAGAATCTAAATCGAATCGAAAATAAATTTTAGAAATAATACGAACCGATAACTAAACCGAGGACAACTGAAACCGAACCGAATATATAGTTTAGGCTTAGTAGCCCGAAAATGGAACAAACCAAGCAAAACCAACATAAATATATAAAATCGAAAACTGAACCAAAAATGGTTGGTTCGGTTCGGATGGGTTCGTCAGCTCGGTTCGGTTTTAGGATGGTTTTGCTCAGCTCTAACCGAAGGTTGGTTAAATTAAGTTAAGAACAGTTGGTGAGAATAATCACATGTGTTTGTAAAAGGTGTCTATTGGTGGAAAAAACCGGTCGGAGGGAACAACTGATAATACTCGAATCTTAAAAATCGTTTAGCTTTTGGACACCGCCCCTTGACCCTGCACAGTGTTGTGAAAGTTCAAGTGCATCAAAACTAATAGCTGGATCTGTGGATCAATCGGAGCTATATTTACTGCATTATTTACATATCCAAGTCGACGACTAGCAATTAACCTTTGAAAAACTCTTTAACGCCCTCACCAAGTTCTGAATCATTTGATTTAATGCAATGAGAGATTTTGTGATTATGTATCAGGTAACATGGGAATTATAATACATATGTAGTTTCAGTTAATACATAAATATTTTTATCAATATCTGCTCGCAAATAGGCTTTTTAAGTTTTTTTTTTATAACCGTGATTTCCGACTCATTGGCCGACTAATTCATGGGGTTTGAGCCCACCGCCACACAGACTCAAACTAGGTAAAACCCTCTCTTTTCAGGAGGTTGGCATGGCTACTTCAAGATTTTTAAGTATCTTTGTAAAATATTAAGTAACGATTGATGAAGTATGAACAATGTTAAATTATAATAGAGTGAAATCACGGTAAAAAAATTACATGAATAACAATTCGGTAAGAGGAAATAAGACTAAAAGAAGTATCCAGAATTACTAAAACTTCTTTATACTGAACCTTGGTCTTGACCCTCGTCTTATTGTAATTTAAATTCATTAAACTTATTATTTTAGTACATATAGAAAAAGGGTTAAACACCTAAGCTATTCTAACAAATTTTGTTATTATGCCTTAGAGGCGTCGCTTTAGGTCCAATACCAATATCTATTCATTGTCAAAAATGAATCCTAAGTAAATTAACGCCAATTACAACATTTAGATGCATCAGACAATGGGTAAAAAAACACAAGCCCGTCTTAAATGATATTGTCAACAAGAACAAATGTAACATTGATAAATACTCATTTTCATATCCAACATAAAAAGTAAGAGAGTTGAGATCGATGTACACTTTTTATTATCTAAATCACATCAACCAATTACATTCATTCAAATTAATTCTTCATAATTTTTTAAAAAACTAAATATCTCACAAACGGTAAATCGTCAAATGATATAAAATACAACATTACAACAAAAAATAATCATCTTTCTATAGAGGGGCACATGTATATACTTTCGATGATTTTTTCTGAGAAAATCATATATGATTCGTATCAAGGATCATATATGATTTTCTCAGAAAAAAAAGTCCGTCGAAAGTATATACATGTGCCCTCGATAGAAAGATGATTTAGTTCTCGTCATGATTGTATGTTTCGTTTTCCGTAACGATTAGCGGTTTGTGAGATATTTAATTTTAAAAAAATAAATTTTTTTATGAGATAAAAAAAAGTTGATGGTTGTAATTGTTTGATTAACAAGCTGATAACTCATAAAAGGAGACTTAAAAATATTGATGGAACGTATAAAAATATAAAAATTTGGCAAAGGTAAAGACATAAATGCTTAACCTTGGAATGATAATTGCTCGTAAATTAGACATTGTTATGCTATCATAGCAGAAATATCTAATTACCAAGAAGCAATAGCAAACATATGAATTCAAATTTAAAATTTAAATAAAGCATTAAGATTATATTTTTGTATACTCAAAGATTAACATGTGATCAAAAGCGTTCATTCAGTGTTACTACGACTAACAGTAACCAAAGTTAAAATCCTATTTATAAAAAAAATTAAAAACTACAAATATATGTCAAACTACAAACAAATATAACATATTCCTAAAGGTTTATAAAATACATATATATATATATATATATATATATATATATATATATATATATATATATATATATATATATATATATATATATATATATATATATATATATATATATATATATATATATATATATATATATATATATATATATATATATATATATATATATATATATATATATATATATATATATATATATATATATATATATATATATATACTAACAAACAACGGCAACTTATTTGTGTATGTAAAAAGATTAACATTGGATATACTCCGTTCGCTAGATGAGCGACAACTAAACGTAATCAAATGTCACAACAAAAATTAAAAAACGAACAAACCCAAAACCCTCCAGGTCGAGAGAAAAAATGACCCCGCCCGTTGGGCGAGTTACGACGCTAGTATATATATATATATATATATATATATATATATATATATATATATATATATATATATATATATATATATATATATATATATATATATATATATATATATATATATATATATATATATATATATATATATATATATAGAGTTGGTGTAAAATAAAAAAGATTTTATAATAAAACAGGTAAGGTGGAACCACAAGCTGCCATGTGTCCCCCCTTTTTTTTCAAAAAAAAAATGGTGTCTTTTTGTAATTTATAAAAGTTCAGGAGTAATTTTGTAATTTTAATATGACAATATATATACTATTTTTTCTCTGTATCTGTTCATTATCTCGTTCTTTTTCATACAGTAACCTAATCACCTTAACCCACCACCGTAACACCTAACTGTCGTCACCTCCATTACTCCCCCGCCACATCACCACCTCGTGATCGCACCCTAACCACCGTAACACCATAACCGATGTCACCTCCATAACTCCCCCGCCACATCACCAACTCGTGATCGCTGCATTATGTTTACTGAATCATCATCCTCGACGCGTAGTGGTGTGTCATCATCATCATCATCATCATCATCATCATCATCATCATCATCATCATCATGTGGTGTTTTTTGTAAATATACATACGTGTTCTTAGATCTGTAACAAAATATAGAAAATGTGAAAGTTGTATACGAAGTGTTTGATAAAATGTCTAAACTAGACTTTATAACTGTGATGAGCTTAGTTCACAATGTGATGTACTAAGATATACAGTAATGTAGTAGATCGTAACTGCAATGCGGTAGAAACATATATGTGACGCAGCAGGATATAAAGTAATGTAGTAGAACGTGAAAGTAATGCAGTAAAAGTTATTTGTAAAAGTGATAAAGTATGCCTGTGATTTGGTAGAAATTGCACTGTGACGTGGTAGGATATTTGCTGTTGTTCATATGCATGATTTACTACATTGTAGCTTTATTGCTACTACATTACAGTTTAATTTTAATGCATTGTAATGTAGTAGGTTACGTACATTCTTCATATGCATGATTTAATGCATTAAAACTTTATTTCTACTACATTAAGGTTTAAATTCTAATGCATTTAATGCAGTAGGTTACTCGTGTTGTTCATATGCATGATTTACTACATTGCAGCTTTATTTCTACTACATTACAGTTTAATTTTAATGCATTGTAATGAAGTAGGTTACGTACATTCTTCATATGCATGATTTAATGTATTAAAACTTTATTTCTACTACATTAAGGTTTAAATTCTAATGCATTTAATGCAGTAGGTTACTCGTGTTGTTCATATGCATGATTTACTACATTGTAGCTTTATTTCTACTATATTACAGTTTAATTTTAATGCATTGTAATGAAGTAGGTTACGTACATTCTTCATATGCATGATTTACTACATTAAAAAATTATTTCTACTACATTATGGTTTAAGTTCTAATGCATTTAATGCAGTAGGTTACTCGTGTTGTTCATATGCATGGTTTACTACATTGCAGCTTTATTTCTACTACATTACAGTTTAATTTTAATGCATTGTAATGAAGTAGGTTACGTACATTCTTCATATGCATGATTTAATGCATTAAAACTTTATTTCTACTATATTAAGGTTTAAGTTCTAATGCATTTAAGCAGTAGGTTACTCGTGTTGTTCATATGCATGATTGACTACATTGCAGCTTTATTTCTACTACATTACAGTTTAATTTTAATGCATTGTAATGAATTAGGTTACGTACATTCTTCATATGCATGATTTAATGCATTGAAACTTTATTTCTACTACATTAAGGTTTAAGTTCTAATGCATTTAATGCAGTAGGTTACTCGTGTTGTTTATATGCATGATTTACTACATTGCAGCTTTATTTCTACTACATTACAGTTTAATTTTAATGCATTGTAATGAAGTAGGTTACGTACATTCTTCATATGTATGATTTAATGCATTGAAACTTTATTTCTACTGAATTGTAGTTTATGTTTTACCGAATTATAGTTTATCTTCGATTGAATTATAGTTTATGTTCTACTGAATTATAGTTTATGTTCTACCGAGCTATAGTTTACCGTCTACTGAATTTTAGTTTATCTTCTACTGAATTATATTTATGTTCTACTGAATTATAGTTTATGTTCTACCGATTTATAATTTATCTTCTACTGAATAATAGTTTATGTTCTATTGAATTATAATTTATGTTCTACCGAATTGTAATTTATCTTCTACTGAATTATAGTTTATCTTCTATTGAATTATATCTTTTATAAGTTTCAGATGAAGGTTAAAATCAATAATCTAGGGTACGAAATGATAAAGCGAAGAACTGAAGTAACTGTTGAAGGACTAACCAAGAGAAGGGGTTGTTCGGCATATGGAGATAAATGAGGCTACAATTCCAGTTCTACGAGTTGTATAAATTATTGTTTGTATTGAAGAAAACAAAGACACAAGATATGTCGAAGAAGGCTAGTTTAAGATATTCGATACATCGAAAATAAATTGTTTTTCAATTTTTTTTGTCATTTTTTATAAATAAAATTATGATTTTATGTTACAGCTTCAATGTAAACATGAGTACGTTGTAGTTTTTTATTTGAATGTGTTTTAGTGCATCACAACGTTAAATATATTACATTTCAGGATTTTGTCTCATTATAGTTATGTTCTAATGCATTTTAGTTATTTTATATCCTACAATAGTTATTTTGTTAGTGTATCATTCCTTTTCTATAATAAAATAACAGTAGCAAGTAAATGTAATGTAGTAGAATATAAAATAACAGCAATGCAGTAGCATATAGCTATAATGCATTAAATAAGCAAATTTTATTTTACTGCATTATAGGATTATATCCTACTACATTAGTGTTTATTTTTACTCATTCAATTTATATTATATTGCATCTCAGTTATATGTAAATTATAAGAATACAATGCGGTAAAATATAATTGTAATGTCTTAAAATATAACTATAATGTAGTAGAATGAAATATGGTACTGCAGTAAAATAAACGATAATAATATGGTAGAATATAAAATATGATTACAAACGAACAATGTCATCATTAAAATATACACTACATCGTATTAGACATTCAAAGTATTACATCTAATAAAATTAAACATTATTTTAAATGATGCACAAGTATCTTCCAAGAATCCTGTTGCGCGCCCAATGCATCCTTGTACCATTTCATCTTTCAATTAGAGTATATCATTTGGTATTAGAGGAAGCTATATACTGTTTGCAGCTTGTTAAATGTATCTTTCGTTGTCCCCTGGGTTTTTTTCATGTGCCTTTTTACCTGTAGAATAGTTCAAGAATTATATATGAAAGTATCAATATATATTATGTGATGCATTAGAATTTAAAACTAGCATGCAGTTGAAATAAAGTTGTAATGTAGTAGAAATAAAGCTGCAATGTAGTAAATCATGCATATGAACAACACGAGTAACCTACTGCATTAAATGCATTCTAATTTAAACATTAATGTAGTAGAAATAAGGTTTTAATGCGGTTAATCATGCATATTGAAGAATGTAAGTAATATATTCCATTACAATGCATTAAAATTAAACTGTAATATAGTAGAAATAAAGCTGCAATGTAGTAAATCATGCATATAAACAACACGAGTAACCTATTGCATTAAATGCATTAGAATTTAAACGTTAATGTAGTAGAAATAAAGTTTTAATGCATTAAATCATGCATATGAAGAATGTACGTAACCTACTTCATTACAATGCATTAAAATTAAACTGTAATGTAGTAGAAATAAAGTTGCAATGTAGTAAATCATGCATATGAACAACACGAGTAACCTACTTCATTAAATGCATTAGAATTTAAACCTTAATGTAGTAGAAATAAAGTTTTCTACTTTACCTAAGGAGACCACTATGTTTTATTATGAAGTTTTGTGTGAACGCCATAAGAATCTAACTAGCAGCATTTCTTCACTCAGTTCAGGTGGTTCGAGTGTGCACTCTGCACGTGTGGCTAAGAAAACAGATGACCCTATTACTAATGTTTCCTCTTCTGGTGATGTTTTTTTGGACCTTGCAGCTAAGGCTGCAACCATTAATGGGTTGCAACCGTGTAACCTACATGAGGTTTTGAAATTATTTGGTGTAACGATTCGCACGGTTGGTGATGCGGGTGAATTTATGCATGAGTTAAAAATGAAGAAACATCCTTTGTTGGAATTGATCTCACATGACCGTGCTAAAGAAATTCTGGAGTTACTTTGCAAATTTGAAGCTGATATGGTTACGTCTACTAATGGAGGTATTAATGCAGTCTCTTCTTCGTTTAATTCTGAAAATGTTTGTGAAGAGGTTAATATCTCTATTCCTAGGAAGGTAGTTGAAAAAGTAAATACTCGTTACCACAACACTTTATATGGTTACTTTCTTGGTAAAAGGATTGCATTTCCTGTGGTTGAGTATTTTGCTAAGAATCACTGGGCAAAACATGGTCTTAAGCGTATCATGATGAATGAGAAAGGTTTTTTCTTTTTTCAATTAGGGTCTAGTGAGGGTCTTAATGCGGTTCTGGAAGGTGGTCCGTGGATGGTTCGTAATTCACCAATTTTTCTTAAGAAATGGACTATGAAAACGAATCTTCTAAAGGAGGAACTAACTCGTATTCCGGTATGGGTCAAGTTTCATGATGTCCCATTACAGGTATTTGAAGAGGAAGGTATTAGTTTAATTGCTTCGTTTCTTGGTAAGCTTATTATGATGGATAATTATACTGATAATATGTGCAAAGAGTCTTGGGGTCGTTGTAGTTTTGCTCGTTGTCTTATTGAGATGAACGCTGATTCGGAGTTTATAGATAACGTTACTATTGGTGTCCCTGATCTTGAAGGCTCTGGTTGTACTAAGGAATTAATTCGTGTTGAATACGAATGGAAACCGCCTAGATGTCATACTTGTAATATCTTTGGTCATTCCTTTGATTCTTGTCCGAAAAATGTTAAACCTACAACGGTTGAAAATGTGACAACTCATGTTGATAATGATGGATTCCAACAAGTGCATAGTAAGAGGAAGAAGTACAAAGGTAATTTAGGGAATCAAGTTCCGAGAGGTGTTCCATTGAGTAAGGGTTCCCAAACAGGAAAGACGGTTGTTTTTCGTCCAAAAACTCGCTTGGATACTACAAGCACGAGTGGTGATAATAGTAGAAAGTTGAATACTAAATCTGGTCAGTCACAGCAGTCTAGCAATCCTAATGGTCCGAACAAGGGTAAGGCTCAAATGAGCAGTGTTTCTACATCTAATAAATTTTCATCTTTGTCCATGCCTGGTATTGACGAAGGGGGTCAAGTAAGCGAGGAAGATAATGAGGAGGAGGAGGAGGGAGTCGGGGTCGTCTTTGATGAATCGGTGAATCTTCTCAACACTAATATACCAACTGGCTGATCCCATGTTGATATTTTATTATTTTCCTCGTAATTTTATGTTATCGTCTTGGTTTTTGTCTAGTTTATATATTTCCAGTATTCTAGACTAGTTAATGTTTATGGCCTGTCATAAACATTTTGTTTAACAAGCTGCCTGTAGCTTGCGGTTAATGTGGTATTTCAGCCACATTCCTTGTACTTCAACGCTTTTTTTGGTTCTATTTACCGGGGTCATTGTTACCCTTTTACCAAAAAAAAATACTCCATTATAATGCATTAAAATTAAATTGTAATGCAGTAGAAAGAACATTGCAAGTACCCTACTGCATTACAATGCAATAAAATTTAAACTATAATTCAGTAGAAATAAGACTGTAATGTAGTAAATCATGCATATGAACAACCCATGTAACATACTGCATTACGATGCATTAAAATTTAAACCTTAATGTAGTAGAAATAAAGTTTTAATACAGTAAATCATGCATATGAACAATGGAAGTACCTACTGCATTACAATGTATTAAAATTAAACTGTAATTCAGTAGAAAGAACAATGCAAGTAACCTACTGCATTACAGTGCATTAAAATTTAAACTGTAATGCAGTAGAAAAAACAATGCAAGTAACGTACTACATTACAATGCATTAAAATTAAATTGTAATGTCGTATAAAGAACAATGCAAGTGACCTACTGCATTACAGTGCATTAAAATTTGAACTGTAATGCATCTTAGTACATGTTCCACTCTACCATACACAATCCTACTACATCTCTAATCACTTTCTAGTACATCACACACAATCATAGTACATTACAGTTATAATTTTACCAAAACACATTTATAAAGTCTAGTTGAGACATTTTAGCAAACACCTTGTATGCAACTTTCTTAAACATAAAAACTTTATAATGCTCATTGAGACATTATATCAAACACATTGTATACATCAATCATAAAGATAACTTTATAATCCATTAAGCAAATTCATATTTTACCAAATCACATGCATATCAAAGATAACTTTATAATTATCATTGAGACATTATATCAAACACATTGTATACATCAATCATAAATACATACTTACATAAACCTTATAGATATCCTACTGCTTCATCCACCACCGTTACTATCGATGGCCATCACTAGTATCTCTTTTTGGATCGTTGTTACCGCCTTCGATTACTAAAACCATCGACTCGATGATGTAATAATGATTTGGTTTTAGAGAATAATGATGAGATGATCAAGATTTTTGATCGGTTTATAGTGTGTGTTTGTGTGTGATTGTGTGTGTGTTTAGATCGGGTTAGTGTGTGTAATCATTTGTGTATGTGTTTTCATTTTAAGTTGGTTTTAATTTCATAGATTTTACGAAAATTACCCTAAAGTTTGAGATTTTATAAAAAGACACCATTTTTTCTTAATTTTGATAGTATTGATCCAAGGGCTAAGATTTTATCCTATTTATTTTATTATAAGATATGTTTTAGAATAACCTCACTCTCTCTCTCTCTCTCTCTATATATATATATATATATAGGGTGGAGAGCACCCAAAAAACAAGTGCGCATGAGAATCTGGAGGTTAATCACACAGAACACACCGCAACACGTTTAGATTAATAGTAGGACCGACGTCCCACTGCCGTAGTCTATCTTGGGTTCTCAAACTATTCCTCATAACTAACCACAGATGGAAAGCATGTCGAGGTAAACAATGAGAGAACCAAACAAGTCGATGCCAAGAAACCTCACCACTCCTTGGCCGAATAGTATTCCAAACATTCCTAACGGTGAAGTCTTTCCGAGTACCATCAAGATCACGCCAAAAATAAATATCTTCAGCATTACTAAGAGATGGTAATTGCATAGTCAGCAGATCAGGGGCCTTTGCTAACCACGCTTGAGGCCACACCCATGCCCCATTTACCACCAAATCAGCAGCACAAGAACGAAGATGAAACCCACTATTATAGATATCCCGATGCGTAATGTAATTTTTCAAAGGACATTTAGCACACCAAATATCATACCACGTCGAAGCCTTCAACCTATTACCAAGCTTAACCCACACAAATAGACGAACCAAGTCACGAATTTGAAGTAACATCCACCACCCCCAACTCAAATCTGATTTGATACGAATATCCCAAAACGTTCTCCCTTGAAGCTTATATGTGTGGATCCATCGAACCCAAAGCGAATCCTTACCCGAGACAATGTTCCAGATATGGGTGGACATAAGAGCAATATTAACAATTTCCAAATTACGCAACCCAAGTCCTCCTTCATTCTTAGGAAGACAAATACTCTCCCAAGCCACCTTAGCCTTACCCCTCTTGACCTCCCCATTACACCATAAGAAGCCCCTCATAAGTTGCTCAAGATCATAGATAATACCTTTTGGAAGAATAAGAACAGATGTCCAATAAACATGCATAGATTAAATGAAAGACTTACAAAGTTGAAGTCTTCCAGCAAAAGATAAAAACTTATTTCTCCAATCACCAATTCTGGTTTTAGCCGCATCAACAAGAACTTTACAGTCCCTAGTCAAAAGTCTAGTCGAGATCAGGGACACTCCAAGATGCTTGACAGGCAACGTTTCCTCAGCAAAAGGCATGATATTCAAGATACCCAGCTTAACATGATTAAGCACATTGCAAAAATAAGCCGTGCTTTTTGGAATACTCGTAACAAGACCCGAAGTTAATTTGAATTCTTCAAGGGACTCCATAATAACTCTAGCCGATTCCACCTCTCCTCGACAAAAAATAAACAAATCATCAGCAAAACAAATGTTGATAAGCTGCAACTCACCACAATGATGATGATACCTAAAAGCATCCGACATGTTAACTCTTCGGCAAAGGATAAGAGACAACACCTTCATTATCAACATAAAAAGATAAGGGGAAAGCGGATCCCCTTGTCTCAAACCCCTCTTCCCCTTAAAATAACCATGAACCTCTCCATTAAGACTAATGGAAAAAGATGTTGATGTCACACATGCCATAATCCAGTTAATCATCATGGAAGGGAAACCAAAACAAGTAAGAATATTACCCAAAAATCGCCAATCCACCGTATCAAACGCCTTTTGGATGTCAATCTTAAAAGCACACCTCGAGGGGACCACGATCTCTATGATAGTTATGCATCAACTCTTGTGTAATGAGAATATTATCAGCAATTCTCCTACCTGGAACAAAAGCCGATTGGTTATCACTAACAACCTCTTTTATTCCATCAATAATGTGATTAGTAAGAATTTTACTAATGCACTTATATAGCACATTACAACAAGAGATAGGCCGATAATCACTCACTTTACTAGGAGTTTGAACCTTCGGAATAAGCGCCAAAAAAGTGTGATTGATTTCCTTAAGGATTCTCCCATTATTGAAAAACTCCTTTACCGCCTTACACATGTCCGTACCCACAGTATCCCACCCTTGTTTAAAGAATGAAAACGAATACCCATCAGGCCCAGGGGAACGAGCATCGCCAATCGAAAACATAGCATTCTTAATTTCATCATCAGTCACACTACTAATCAACAAGGATGCCACCTGAGTTGACACCTGTTTAGTAAACAAATCAGTAGTATCCAGAGCACTACAAGGAATCTCACTGCCCAAAAACGTTTCATAATGCTGAACGAAAACATTCGAAACACCAGATCCCGTAATAACCTCATTAGTAGCAGTCACAATAGTGTCAATTCGAGACCTATGATTACGACTCTTAACGGATTTATGAAAATAGGTTGAATTAGAGTCACCAACATCTAGCCATTCAATCTTCGATTTCTATTTTAAAAACCGCTCTTCATCCATCTTTGCATCAGTAAACGCCTTTACATAAACAACTTGCTCCTCCCGTAAAATCAGATTCGAAGGGTCATGATCAAGACTTTTTTGAAACTCATCAAGCTCCATACGCAACTTAACCACACGCTCATGTAAATTTCCTTGATTATGTAGCAGCTTCCTTAACGGCTTTTTAAGGAGCTTTAATTTAGTAACAATCTGAAACATCGTGTGACCATCAACATTCTCGTTCCAAGCTGCATCAACAATAACCTTAAACTCCGGTTTGAAAGCCATAAAGTTAAAAAATTTAAACGGCCTCGGCTTCTGAAAAGAAAGCGAAGGAATTTTTAACACTGTCGACGCATGATTAGAAATACGATATGGCTGAAATATCGCATGAGCACCTGGAAACAAATAAATAAATTCAATATTACACATAACACGGTCAAGCTTATGTAATAGTCCATCGCTACCCTTAGGCTTTTGGTTCCACGTAAATTGCAAGCCCGGCCTATTTACATCCATAACCTCAATATCTTCAATACAATATTTAAATTCGTACATAGCTGGAGTAAGCCCCGAAGCACCCAAGTAACTATCCTCCACATTAAGGGAAACATTGAAGTCTCCCAACAGCACCCACGAGAAATCACGAACAACATTCTTATGAAGCCCAAGATCATACCATAGCTGCCTCCGTTGAATAGTATCATTGCTTGCATAGACAAAGGTACAATAGATTAGTTTATTATCCACTTTATGGGTAATCCCTACATGCATAGCCTGATCAGTAGTGGCCACAACCATAAGATCAACCACATCTTTATTCCACCCTACAATAATACGACACCCCTTCCTACAATGATTAGCATTTGACGTCCAATCCCAATTTCTAAAGACGTTAGAGCAAACCCTGGCGAGCTATGCTAAATCCACATGAGACTCCAACACCGCACACACACTAAGCTGCTTTTCATTGACAACCTCACGAACCTCAGTTTGTTTTGGGACTCGGTTTGATATTAAATTTTTGTATGGGGTTCTCTATATTCTCTCGATATCCTCTCGAATTGATCTTGGTTCTAAGTGGAATGATTGTTCTTGGTTACTAACAAGGGGAGTGGTTTTCTATTCTACTGAATGTTTATATGCATAAAATGTAAACTTAAATTTAAAGGCAATTATTATATTAATAACAGTAAATAAAAACTAGAATTAAAATATGAAATAAAAATGAAGAAACAGTAACACTTAAGAAACAGTAACACTTAAAAATAATCAAAGAAAATTGATTCGGAAGTACCTTGATTCGGAACTATTCATCCGGAACTTTTCACTCGGAACCCTTGATCCGGAACTTTGTTCGGAAGTTCACTCGGAACCCTTGATCCGGAACTTTGTTCGGAAGTTCACCCGGAACTTTGTTCGGAAGGTTGATTCGGAACTTTCACCCGAAACTTCGTTCGGAAGTTGTTGATCCGGAAGTTCGTCCGGAACTTTTGGTCCGGAAGTTTATTCGGAAGATTTGGAAAAAGCATTCATTCGGAACTTTTAAAGGGAAAATTCATTCGGAACTTTTAAAGGGAAGATTCATTCGGAACTTCTTAACTCATGCGGAACTTTTTAAAAAACCATTCATCCAGAACTTTTTATGTTCATTCGGAAGTTTGTGTTCATCTGGAAGTCTTAGTTCATTCAGAAGTTTTAGTTCATCCGGAACTTTTGGCTCATCCGGAACCTGGGAAACTCAAGAACAGTAACCTTAACCGAAGAACAGGGAAATCGATTTTAAGCCAAAAATCACCAAGTTTTTTACCAAAACTTAAATAAAGCCAAACACAAATGATATACTAACCAATAACAACAAATCCCATCAATAAAAACGCAAATTCAACAACTTTTTAAAATCAAAACTCAACCAAATAAGAACTTAAGAACTTGAAATGAAAGATGATGATGAACAAGATGAAATGGAAAGATTAAACAAGAACTTGTATTGATGATTAGTGTTGAACAAAATAAAAGACAAGATTAAACTACAAGATTTGGAAGAACAATAATCAAAATCACCAAACACCCTAGTGGTGTTGGTGATGACTACGAACAAGAAAAGAGAAAAAGAAGGGAATGAAAAAACTGGATGAAAAGTGTGAGGGGAACCCTTTATATAGGTGTTCCCTTTGGTTGGTGAGTGGGCTTTCTCCCGTTCTTCTTGTCTTCTCGTCTTTTCAAAAAAGTTGATGTTTTCGATTCTGATTCGGGATTTGTCGTCGATTAAATTTAACTCGTCTTTTAATTTCTTCGTTTAATAGACTTGAGTTTCTTCGACTTATGTAAATCTTCCATCTTTGGTCCTTTTCTTCAATAAATCTTCAAATAGGCCCAGTGACTTCAAATCTTTTGCATCTCTTGGACAATAGACTTCATCTTGAGTCTTTTTCTTCGATAAATCCCGTGCAATCCCATGTTTTCTCCAATATTCATCCGGTTGGCTCTGAAAACACAATAAACACAAAAACCACGCATAATTCCAAACAAATGATATTAAATACGCGTTTTGGTCTTGTTTTAGCCAGAATTAAGTGGTAAAAGGATGGGTGTTTACACACCTATCAAATCCCCTACACTTAACCATTGCCATGCCCTCATGCAATGCTTAGTGATAAAGCAATTTTACACTTTTCTCATAATTAATCAACCTTGGCCTTATTCAAATACTACAAAACAAAAATTAAAGTACTAAAAGAAATTAAAACTTTAAAGGAAACAAAAGGATAGAAAACCATTTTCACTTGAAAATAGCTACATGGAAATAACTTGCAAAGAGATCAATGACTTACATTAGGGCTTTGGTGCTGCGAAGATTCATCACCCTCAAGTTTCACGTTCCCCAAACTAAGCTTAAAAACGAGATCATTGTTATTATAAGTTAGTAAATCAAACACTTACACACATGGCTTAATTATATGCTTAAACTCCCTTATTCCTAGGTGTATCTCTTATATTTTATTTTTGTCTTAGAATGATCATGAAGATGCATTTTTGGACTTATTTCGATAGTTTATTAAGGCTGAAAGCAAAGTAGGACGATTTGATCAATAGTTAGCTAAAGGACAATATCTCTTAAAACTGCTTCTCGGGATATCAAAAAGTTCATATCTTGGCATAACTCGGTTCACGATTTGAGACCTTTCTCGGGCCGATATTTGGCATGTACTTCATACTTCATATCTTGAGAGACGTGCTTGAGATAATGGTCTTCTCATCGTTCATAGAGTTTCTTCACTTGGAGACTTTTGAGAGGTACTCCAACTTTGTTGACCACGACTTCATGATTATTTCTTCAATCTCTATTTGGGATTTTGAGATACAACGATCCGCCTCCTTTTCGGACTTGGATCTATTTATCCTCATACCTTGTTAGGGTCTTTTCGGATAGACTTCTCCATCATCTTTTTGGGAGTTGATTGCTTTTCGTCGTGAGTCTTGATCCTTCATATTGACTTTGGGAATAATGCTTTTCACATCACTTTGGATCTTTAGCAATAAAATGGAATCCTCATGCCTTGTTAGGGCCTTTTTGGACTCGCCAATCTTCGCGCCGCGCTTCATAAGTTATGCCTTGGCTATGAACTCTTATCATTACTGAGCAACTTTTAAACGATCTTGGGCTAGAAGCTAAGTAACTTTTCAAATCGTACGACCTTACTTATTGCAGATAATTTATTAGCAAGTGATGGGAGAATAGGCAAATAATTACACCAAGTGAGCTTGTGCAAGAATACCGACTTATAATTGACTCTATCATTTCTCGTCCTCCACAGTTTAAAATCTCAAGTAAGGAGACTCGTGGAAACTTAGCCTAATAAACCAATTAAGGTCTACATGGTTAAGGATACTAGCTAGAATAAACTTGGATAAGTCTATTCGGGTTTAGTCAAAATAAACGCAACGGGCCTAATATGTCAAAGATTTCTAAACATTTACACCACTTTATTAATATTTTTGACTTTATTGCGGGATATATACATATGAAAGCAATGATAAAAATTTAAAAATTATGACTAAATGGCCAAAGTTAATAAAAAATTTGAAAAATGTTGAAAAATATGATTTTCTGGTTAAATGAAGGCATTTTCATGGAAAAGTCCACTTAAAACTTCGATAGAAGTCCCCCCAACACTTAAGATAAACATTGTCCTCAATGTTTAAGCATGTGGGAAAAGTCTCCCCTACACTTATGACATTGTGCACGTTGGTTAAATCAAGTTAAGGAAGAGACGACTAACGTGATCAATTTCAAATGTGAGTTATGAAGAAAATTGAATCACGATAGTTGAGAGATTGAACCGGATTTCGGATAACACGGGAGCACGGTTCTTCAAAGATTCCAAGAGTGCACTTATCCCTGTAATCACATCACCATACAAAAACAAACACCCTATAGAGGTCCCCCTACACTTAGGAGGTTAAACGGAAAAGGATAGATACTCAGGATGCCTCCCGAGGAGCGCTTGTTTTTGATAACCGAGTCACGAGCCTGACTCGACCCAAAATTAGTTCATAGGGAACGTGGTGAGGGATGGAATCATCTCCTGAGAGGTGTCCTCACCAAAGTACAACTTCACTCGTTTGCCATTCACCTTAAAATTAGGTCCATTAGGTTGAGCTAACTCGAGAGTAGCATATGGAAAAATTTGGGCAATGGTGAATGGGCCAGACCAACGAGATTTCAGCTTGCCCGAAAAGATTTTCAACCGAGAGTTAAAGAGTAAAACTTTGTCTCCAACATGGAACTCTCGGTTCTTAATCTTAGAGTCGTGAATGAGCTTAGTCTTCTCCTTATAGATCAAGGAATTTTCATAAGCCTCATTACGGAGTTCATTCAGCTCATTGAGTTGGATCTTGCGTAGGTCACTGGCTTTGGTGATATCAAAATTAGCCCACTTCAAGGCCCAGTAAGCCTTGTGCTCCAACTCAATGGGGAGGTGGCATGCTTTCCCGTACACGAGACGATATGGCGTACAACCAATCGGAGTCTTATAGGCGGTACGGAAAGCCCACAAAGCATCATCAAGTTTATCAGCCCATGAGGCACGATGCTCTCCCACGGTTCTTTCCAGAATTCGCTTTAGTCCTCGGTTGGATATTTCAGCCTGGCCATTTGTTTGTGGGTGGTAGGCTATGGAAAGACGATGATTTACACCATACTTAGCCATGACTCTTGCGAATTGGTCATTGCAAAAATGAGTCCCACGATCACTAATAATGGCACGAGGCACACCGAATCTAGCGAATAGAGATTTTAAAAAGTTACAAACCACCCTTGCGTCATTAGTGGGTAAAGCTTTGGCTTCAACCCACTTTGAAACGTAGTCAACAGCTACAAGGATGTATTTGTTTCCTTTAGAAGAAGGGAATGGCCCCATAAAGTCGATACCCCAAACATCAAAGATTTCACATTCTTGTATGAAATTCTAAGGCATCTCGTCTTTATGTGTGATCTTGCCTTGTTTTTGGCAAGCCTCACAACGTTTAACCATATTGTGAGCGTCACGATATATGGTGGGCCAATAAAATCCCGAATCAAACACTTTTTTGGCGGTGTAGTTGGGACCAAAGTGACCACCGGTGGGTCCTTTGTGGCAAGCATCAAGGATTTCTAAAGCTGCCAGTCCATCAACACATCGGCGGATAATCAGGTCGGCACATTGTTTGAATAGGTAAGGGTCGTCCCAAAAGTAAGTCTTAATGTCGTTGAAGAACTTTTTCTTTTGTTGGGATGTTAACCCTTCCTTGAGAATTCCACCCGCTAAGTAGTTTGCAATGTCTGCAAACCACGGGGTTTCATCAGAATTCGAATTAATAGACATTAAGGTCTCCAAAGGAAAAGGATCATTGATTTCTTTGTTCGGATGATCCCCTTGGTAAGGATCCTCAAGTCTACTGAGATGATCCGCGGCTAGGTTTTCAGCTCCTTTTTTATCGCGAATTTCGATTTTAAATTCTTGGAGAAGCAAAATCCAGCGAAGAAGTCTTGGTTTGGAATCTTGCTTTGTCAACAAGTACTTCAACGCGGAATGATCGGTGTAAACGATTTGTGGTGGAAAGGACAAGATAGGGGCGAAATTTTTCAAAGGCATAGACAACAGCTAAAAGCTCTTTTTCGGTTGTCGTGTAATGCAATTGAGCCCCCGTCATTGTCTTGCTAGCGTAATGGATTGGCTGGAAGTGTTTATTCACTCTTTGTCCCAGAACCGCTCCAATAGCAAAATCACTAGCATCGCACATCAACTCGAAAGGCAGCTCCCAGTTAGGGGTAACCAAGACGGGTGCCTTAGTTAGCTTATCCTTAAGCGAGTTGAAGGCTTCAAGACACTCTTTGGAAAAGATAAAAGGAGTATCTTTTTCCAAGAGGTGGGTCATCGGGCGAGCAATTTGAGAAAAATCTTTGATGAATCGACGGTAGAAGCCCGCATGACCCAGAAAACTTCTCACACCCTTCACAGTTGAAGGTGGAGGCAACTTAGCGATAACATCGACTTTAGCACGGTCTACTTCGAGACCGGCTTTGGAAATTTTGTGTCCTAGCACGATGCCTTCTTTTACCATAAAATGGCATTTTTCCCAATTCAGAACAAGGCGAGTGTCTTCGCACCGCTTGAGCATACGTTCCAAATTGGCAAGGCAAGAAGAGAAGGAATCCCCGAAGACCGAGAAATCATCCATGAAGACTTACATGGTTTGTTCAACCATGTCATGGAAGATAGCTAACATGCACCTTTGGAAAGTCCCGGGGGCATTGCATAAGCCAAAAGGCATTCTTTTGTAAGCAAATGTGCCATAGGGACAAGTGAATGTTGTCTTCTCTTGATCTTGGGGATCGATGGGTATTTGGAAATAACCCGAGAAACCATCAAGAAAGCAGTAATATTCATTACCTGCTAAACGTTCAAGCATTTGGTCCATAAAAGGTAGAGGGAAATGATCCTTTCTCGCGGCATCATTGAGTTTGCGGTAGTCTATACAAACTCTCCACCCAGTAACGAGACGAGTGGAAATCAACTCGTTGTGTTCATTGGGAACAACGGTTATTCCGCCCTTCTTGGGCACACAATGGACTGGACTAACCCATGGTGAATCTGAAATAGGGTAAATCATACCCGCATCAAGAAGTTTGATAACCTCTGTTTTGATGACTTCATGGATTTTTGGATTCACCCTTCGTTGGCTTTGAATTGTGGGCTTAAAGTCGTCCTCCATGAGAATTTTATGTGTGAAGAAGTGAGGATCAATTCCGCGAATATCAGAGATTTTCCAAGCAATAGCCTTCTTATGATCTTTAAGCACGACGATGAGGCGAGTTTTCTCTTCATCTTTCAAATCCTTCGCGATAATGACGGGCGACTTCTTCTCTTCTTCAAGGAACACATACTCGAGATGGGGCGGCAACTCCTTAAGTTCTAAATCCGGAGGATTTTCGACGGGAGGTGTATTAGAAGTCGGAGTATCGATAGCAATGACCGTGGGAGATGGAGGAGAAGGATTGTCTTCGTTGAGAAGGTTATCAAAGAAATGCATGTCTTCATCCCCATCGGTGGGAGAATCATCATTAGCTAAGTTCACATCTCCCATGGTGGCTTCAATATTGTTCCAAAACAAATCACTTTCTCCAAATAGAGACAGTGATGAATCAATAGAGGAAACGGTTTCAACATTGGGAAGAGAGGTAGGAATATTTTTACAAGCATCATTAAAGTGTTCTTCACAAGCCTCATCCAGAACGTCAGTACAATTAACACTCTCGTATGAATAAGGTTGTTTAGACAACTTTCCCATGTTGAAAACGATTTTATCGTCACCCACTCTCATGATAAGCTCACCGGCTTCAACATCGATGAGAGTGCGACCGGTCCTCAGGAATGGACGACCCACGATCAAGGGAACACGAGGGTCCATCTCGTAGTCGACGACGACGAAATCGGCAGGAAAAGTGAATTTGTCGACTCCTACAAAGACGTCTTCGGCTATCCCCACTGGATAAGCAACCGTACGGTTAGCTAATTCCAAAGTCATTTTGGTGGGGACTAGCTCAGGGAGAGATAATTGCTTCCAAACGCTTAGAAGCATTAGATTAATACTGGCACCTAGATCGGCTAGGGCCATGCAATTCTCTACTCCCAGGAAATTGCAAGGGATTAGAAAACGACCCGGATCACCAAGCTTGGTTGGCAATTTCCTTAAGAGCACTGCAGACAAATTCTCATTAAGTTGGGTGTTGGCAATATCAAGAAGCTTTTCCTTGTCACTCAGAAGATCTTTAAACATTTTCGCGTACTTAGGCATGTGAGCGAGAGCCTCAGCGAAGGAGATATTGAAATTCAGTTGTTTAAACATTTTAAGAAAGTTTGAAACCTGAATATCGTCCTTGCTTTTGAGCTTCTCTTTCCTCAACCTAGATGGATAAGGTATATTGGAAGAAGAGGAAGGCTTCGAGAGAATAGGATCACTCATATCCTTGGGTGGAGGAGGGGTAGAAGGAAGAGGTGGAGAAATTGGGGAAGGAAAAGGATGAGGAATAGGAGCAGGTGACTCGTTCTCCTTAGTCACAACCACCGGTGGAGGTATAGGAAGCTTGGGTTCCTTGGTACCTTTGCCACTGCGAGTAGTGATTGCTTTCATCTCCCCTCTTGGATTCGCAACGGTGTTACTCAGAAGAGTACCCGAAGAAGAGGGTTGATTACCTTGGAAGAAACTAGCCATCATGTTCTTCAAGTCATTTGTTTGGCTATCCAACGTGTTTCTCATATCAGCTCTCAGATCATTCCCTTGTTTGACCAGGTCTGCTTTCAGGTTGAGCACTTCCCGCTGAAGATTTCCCACGATCACATCGTTAGTCCTCATATAGGTTTCCACTTCTTGGTGTAAAGCGTTGGGTTGGTTGGGAGGAGCATTGTATGCGGGAGGTTGATAAGCAGGTTGCTGGTAAACTTGGTTGTTTCGTTGAGGTGGAGGTGGTTGTTTGTGAGGTGGGATGTATGGTGTACGAGGTTGTTGTTGTTGTTGAGGAGGGCGATTGAGGTTTTGTTGTTGGTTTGGGTTGTTTGGAGGAAAACCGGGTGGTGAGAGGTAGTTGTTGGAGCGGTAGCTAAGCAAGTTGCGGTCACCTTATGGACGAGCTTGATAAGCGGGTTGAGGGTAGGTGCCATAAGCTGCATTCACGTTTTCAGAAGGGTAGTCTTGGGTGGCAGTACAAGTGGTGTAAGAGTGAGGACCCCCGCATATCTCGCATGGTTGGCTAACAGCATTGACTTGAGCGTTTTTAGCGTTGTTGCTGTTGGTGTTGTTAACGGTGTGGGTAACAAGCGATTCAAGAAGCGTAGTGATTTTGTCAAGTCGCTTGTCGCTGTCACTAGTACTAGCACTAGCAACATTGGTCCGAACACTCTTGGTTTGCACACGAGACTTATTCTCAATGATATCCCAAGCAGCATTGGAAGTCTTAGCCAAAAGATTACCCCCCCGAGGCACTGTTTAGTGAATCTTGGTCATTTATGTTTAAACCATTATAAAAAGAGTTAATTTGATGCACTTTGGTAAAACCATGTTGTGGGCATTTTCTCAAAAGGTCTTTGAAACGATCCCAAGATTCACTAAACGACTCATCGTACTTTTGTTCAAAATTTATGATTTCATTCCGCAAAGCGGTAGTACGAGAGGGTGGGAAAAAGTAATTGATAAACTTGGTCTCCAAATCCGTCCACGAGAGAATACTCTGTGGCGGTTCCTTAGCAAGCCAATGCCAGGCTTGTCCCTCTAAAGAAAAGGGAAAAAGTTGTAAACGGATAACCTCTTGTGGAACACCATTGAACTTGACCGTATTAGTGAGCTGTAAGAATCTCTTGATGTGGTCATGTGGATCATCAATGGTACGCCCCAAGAATGGTTGAGCAGAGACCATCTGGATAAAGCCGGATTTGAGCTCAAAATTGTTGGCTGCAATCGCTGGTATAACAATTGGATCAGTGTTGCCATCTACATGAGCTTGCAGCAGTTCGATCATCGGCCGAATATCCGGTAGAGGCTCATTGTTGTTGTTATTATTCATGTTGTTGAAAGGTGGGTTGTTGTTGTTATTATTGTTGTTTTGAGGTGTTATGTTGTTGTTGTTTTGTACACCGGCCATGTCTAAGTTATCGAGAGGCTCGGGCTCTTGATAAGACGTTGATCGAGTGCGCATACACCTGCAAAAGAACTAACAAGAGAAAAACAAAGCAAAAATATTTTTGGTTTTTATGTTTTTTTATGTTTAGGATTTTTGAAAATTTTATACTTTTTTGTGTTTTTGAAATTTTTTATGAAAAAGTAACGTTCACGGGGAACGGATCCCAAAATCCAAGTTCTCACAAAAAACTTTTGATCTTAACGAGAAGAGCCGGCAGCGGCGCCATTTGATATTAAATTTTTTTATGGGGTTCTCTATATTCTCTCGATATCCTCTCGAATTGATCTTGGTTCTAAGTGGAATGATTGTTCTTGGTTACTAACAAGGGGAGTGGTTTTCTATTCTACTGAATGTTTATATGCATAAAATGTAAACTTAAATTTAAAGGCAATTATTATATTAATAACAGTAAATAAAAACTAGAATTAAAATATGAAATAAAAATGAAGAAACAGTAACACTTAAAAATAATCAAAGAAAATTGATTCGGAAGTACCTTGATTCGGAACTATTCATCCGGAACTTTTCACTCGGAACCCTTGATCCGGAACTTTGTTCGGAAGTTCACTCGGAACCCTTGATCCGGAACTTTGTTCGAAAGTTCACCCGGAACTTTGTTCGGAAGGTTGATTCGGAACTTTCACCCGGAACTTCGTTCGGAAGTTGTTGATCCGGAAGTTCGTCCGGAACTTTTGGTCCGGAAGTTTATTCGGAAGATTTGGAAAAAGCATTCATTCGGAACTTTTAAAGGGAAAATTCATTCGGAACTTTTAAAGGGAAGATTCATTCGGAACTTCTTAACTCATGCGGAACTTTTTGAAAAACCATTCATCCAGAACTTTTTATGTTCATTCGGAAGTTTGTGTTCATCCGGAAGTCTTAGTTCATTCGGAAGTTTTAGTTCATCCGGAACTTTTGGCTCATCCGGAACCTGGGAAACTCAAGAACAGTAACCTTAACCGAAGAACAGGGAAATCGATTTTAAGCCAAAAATCACCAAGTTTTTTACCAAAACTTAAATAAAGCCAAACACAAATGATATACTAACCAATAACAACAAACCCCATCAATAAAAACGCAAATTCAACAACTTTTTAAAATCAAAACTCAACCAAATAAGAACTTAAGAACTTGAAATGAAAGATGATGATGAACAAGATGAAATGGAAAGATTAAACAAGAACTTGTATTGATGATTAATGTTGAACAAAATAAAAGACAAGATTAAACTACAAGATTTGGAAGAACAATAATCAAAATCACCTAACACCCTAGTGGTGTTGGTGATGACTACGAACAAGAAAAGAGAAAAAGAAGGGAATGAAAAAACTGGATGAAAAGTGTGAGGGGAACCCTTTATATAGGTGTTCCCTTTGGTTGGTGAGTGGGCTTTCTCCCGTTCTTCTTGTCTTCTCGTCTTTTCAGAAAAGTTGACGTTTTCGATTCTGATTCGGGATTTGTCGTCGATTAAATTCAACTCGTCTTTTAATTTCTTCGTTTAATAGACTTGAGTTTCTTCGACTTATGTAAATCTTCCATCTTTGGTCCTTTTCTTCAATAAATCTTCGAATAGGCCCAGTGACTTCAAATCTTTTGCATCTCTTGGACAATAAACTTCTTCTTGAGTCTTTTTCTTCGGTAAATCCCGTGCAATCCCATGTTTTCTCCAATATTCATCCGGTTGGCTCTGAAAACACAATAAACACAAAAACCACGCATAATTCCAAACAAATGATATTAAATACGCGTTTTGGTCTTGTTTTAGCCAGAATTAAGTGGTAAAAGGATGGGTGTTTACACACCTATCACGGTTCATGCCCCTAATGTTCCAATAAGCGATACTATACATTAGAAACAACTATAGAGGGAGTGCTTGTCCCCTTAGGATGTAACTCCTCAACTTCACTTTCCTCTGAAAAGAACTGCTCATCTTCATTGCCAGCTTTACCACTGGATTCTCTAGCAAAGACGTTGTTAACATCTAATTCTTCAACATTAAGAGCCTCAAACTGATTCGTATTTATCCCTTTGTCCTTGTTCTTAGCAATGCTGCGTTTAGAACCAGTCTTATGCTCCATAGCCTGAAACACAAAATGAGCTTTAGGTTTATTCAGCTACACCTCAGCAACCTAAACAGGTTTCGGATTATCACCTTTCTTGCTCTTTTTCTTCCTATTAACAACCTTGGTAAACCCATCAGTAGTGTCCTCCTTTGTTTCCTTCTCCTTGTCAACATTAATAACCCGCTTAGGGCATTGAGCCGGAGCATGTCCAAACACCTTACACTCTAGGCAAAGAGGAGGTGACCATTCATATTCAATTTAAATAGTTTCCTTTGTATGCCCGATACCATCCATAATCGGCACAACCATAACAACATCTTTCTTTAATTCCTTATCAACAGATATTTCAACTAGGGCACGCGCATACCCTAGTCCTTCCCATACATCATCACACATAGATGTGGTAAATGCAAAGCATGATTGGCTTCCCAACTTGGGTCCCAATCAGACTCAGGCCCTCCTCCGTATACGTAACAACTGGTACTATATGCATCTTAATCCACACAGGGACCTTCGACACTTTATTATTCGAGAGAGACAAATTAGGAGTCCACTTATTCAGAATTACAGGCGTGCTTCTAATCATCCACGGACCCTGTTCCAAATCTTGTTCAAGGCCTGTTAATGATGCAAAGTTGAAGAACAAGAAACCATCTTCATCCCTTATCACCCTTTGAAACCCAAACTTCGCCCATGAATTCGTTACAAATTTTTAACCAATGGAAACGCCACACTTTTCCCCACGAAGTACCCCACAAGAGTGTTAGAGAACTTCTACTGGATAATATCTATCGATGAAATTAGAAGCACAAAATCAGTTTCATCCACTTTCTCATTACTAACCATAGTCCTAAAGTTGATTTTAGGGCTTTTCTTTTGTGAACCAAGCATCTCAACAAACGAGTTTTTAATTGCGTGCACCTTAGGATCATCCCATCCCGACTTAGCAGTGTTAACATCACCACAATCCTTATCCCTTGCTTCCATGCTAACACGCTGCGTTTTATCAACCACAGCAGAAGTCACCTTAACAGCCTCTGTAACCACCTTGGGGTCCACCGGCGGACCTCGTTTCGCTTTCTTGTGTTCACCAGGATCCCCCACATGCGACGACCCAGGTCTCCTCAAGATCGATTTGACATGTCTTTTCGCAGCCACCTGTGTGCTAGGATCTGTATCCACTTTTCCCTCATTCTCCATCGTAATCTTTTCTGTAGCACCTGTTACTTTCCCCATAATAGGTTTAGAACTATCCATTTGCTCCATCTCTCCAAAACACTAAAAAACAAAGAAACCCTAATTAGGGCTTGTATCGGGAACCAATTACAATTCTTCAACCTGATGCCATGAGGAAGACCAAAATATAATATGTTAAAATGAAAAGCACACAAAACCCTAATTCTATAAACAAACCCAGCAAACCCTAGAACACCCGCTTCACCGAAAACCTATAAAACACGTCGAACAAATTAAGGAATGTTAAAAGATAAAACAATGTTGTTGTATTAACCAACGGGACTAGCTGCTCACAGCAGAAAATAGGGAGCGAATAAATTCACGTAGCCTATCACGCTCACTACACTAGCTGTGAAAAATTAACACATCAACATGTAATGAACAATAAACAAACGTTAATCAGTGAATGGTGATTATCAGATTTGATTAAGCCGGCGTAAGAAATTAGGGTTTGATGAATTGCCCATAGAGAGAGAAATTAGGGTTTTCCTTCTAGGTACTTGTTGGAATCCATATATCGATTCAAGTTTTAAAATACAATATATTTTTAAAATGCTTGAGCAACCACGCTCTGATACCAATTGTAGAAACTAGAAGGGGGGGTTGAATAGTTTCTTAAATTTACACGTTAAATATGGGTTTTCAAAAATCCTTTTCAAAACCTTAGGCTTGAGTAAATATGTGAAATCTTCTTATACACAATATGGACAAGGGATAGTGCAACTAAGTTAATAATTACAAGTATGTGCAAGTAAAGAATAAAGAATGTAAAGAGATAAGGAAAAGAAAAATCAAACCAAACACCAAGGATTTATAGTGGTTCGGAAACGAAGCTCACTCCTCGTTCCTACTCCACTCCTCGAGTACTCCTTACTCGAGAGTTCACTAATCAACAAGGTCCTTATGATGGAGAAACTGTACACGTCGCTTAACCAGTTTCCGACTATAAGCTAAAAGTTGAGCCCTAATCTTAGCTAGGACCAATCTACACCAATATACTTTAAAGACTAAGTATTAACCACACTACAAACACAACTTCCAAATAGACACAACTATTTGGATATTCACAACACAACTTCCCAATAACACAACTATTTGGATCTACACAACAACATAAGAGTGACTAAATAAAACTTGATCTTCAATAGATCTTGAGGTAGACTCAACACTTCAAGGATGAAAGTGTTCTTCTCTTTGCACTTGGAGAGAAAGAGATGGGAGGAGAAAGATTCACTTCTAAACAAGTAGTAATTAATCAAATAACCAAGGATTTGAATGATTTAATAAGTATGATTGAATCTGGAAATTTGTGTGCAAAAGAGGTGAAGAGAAAATATGAAATTGGTCCACTATATATAAGACAAATGCTCAACAGCTCTTTTTGGGTGCGATTCCTTATTGGTTCCTGCGGTTCCTTATCGATAAGGATCCGCATAGGCATTTAAGGAACTGTGGAAGTAGACTTCGCGCCCTTTTGTCTTTTAGTAGGGTAGTCACATCTGGTGGAGTATTTATCCACAAGGGATATTCCTAAACCATATGGAATATGCCATTTTCAAATTTTCAAATATTTAATTTAATTAAACATTTTCTTAGTTTTAAGATAACTTAAATCCTTGATCACTTAATTAAGACGAAAACTTGTTTGTTCAAACCTTAAGTGATAAAGATTGAAATGATAAAAAATACTTGAACTCAATAATTCGTTTTTCGTTGTTTTCTTAAATGGTTGTTTTTATATATTGTTGTAATCAAAATAAAGCGAGACCGGAAAATGCAAGTAACGGTTTTTGGCATCTTTGCATTAACAGAAGTAAAGTCTGGTTGGACTGCTGACCCTTGTATCTTTGGTCACGTCCATTATCGGAGTTCCTGTTATCATGTGGCAATGTTAGAATCGTGTCATACCACAGTTTAAAACTGAAAAGCTTAAAGAGGGACTTGTTGTTACTGCCAGAGTAGTTGTTTTTGTTACGTTAGTTGTCACTACCACCTCGCCTGTCAGCTCCATAACGGTTATTATTCTAACTGGGATTCTTGTAACCACCCTGTTGAGTGGTCGGCTGGTACCAGTCTCCACTCTTATGCCTGAAAGATATAGTTGAGTGGTGTATGATTTATAAATAAGAAAATATAGACATGAAATGAGATGGCAACGTCTAATGAATGAAGTATACCCCTTGTCTACTCGCTTCGATCCATCATACTAATCTTTGTCTGGAGGATCTTCAAGTTGCGAGCAACATCAGCAACTTGAGCAACATCGGTAAATGGAATACACATGAGACGATCGAGAGTTGACTTGCGAAGACCACAACAAAAGTTCTTCGCCTGCTCCTCTATAGTACCAGCAACCTGCCCATAAAACCAGCTAATCAGAGAAAACGCTGAGTGAACTCGGTCCTAGTCTCTTTCGCATTCTGGCGGATGGAATGGTACTCCCTCTTCAGGCGCTCCTACTCGGCTCGAGTGGAAAATTGAATAAAGAACAACTCCTTGCATTGTGTCCAAGTCACAGTTATGAGCCACGTCTCTCCTCCTTTGGCATGCTAATACAAGGTTTTTACCTAGTAAGAATATATCGTTGTTCCAAGTCTCTTCGAATCGAAAAATGGGTTAACTATGTGACTCAGTCGTCCTTTGGTGAAACAAAAGTTGTGTCGTTGTAGTATATTAAAAGTGCAAGACTTAAATGTAAATGACGTTAAATTAAATCTAAGTCTAATTAAAAGTAAGGGTGCAATATTAAAAACATTGAAAAGTAAATAACGAGAAATTAAATGACGGGTAGTTAAAACTTGACGAAAATTAAACTTGACAAAATATTAAAATGTAAACTTAAAAATTAAACAAGACAAAATAGAAAAAACAAACCTAATCGGAATAAATTCCGATCGGAATATGATCGGAATAATAAACCTACCTTCCAATCGGAATGTTGATCGGAATACACTTACCTTTCTGATCGGAATGTTGTCGGAATTCCCAATCGGAATGCTGTCACCAAGAGCCAAATCGGAATAACCAAACAAAAACCCCAGATCGGAATGTATAATCGGAATACGTAAAAGGAGAGCTGATCGGAATATATTAAAAATGATACTGATCGGAATACAAGCAGCTCTATGCTATCGGAATATCAAAGCCCTTTTCCGACCAAGCAAATGAAGCTATGGTCGGAATGTGAAACCCTTTTCCGACCAGGATGATCGGAATACAGTAGAAAAAGGGAAAAATAAGCAAAACAAATAAGCTATTACTCAAATAAGCACACAACTAAAAACCTAATCAAAACACGCATAAGAAAAACTAATAAGCTGAAATTTAAAGACTTTTGAAAACATTTAAATGAAAAAAAAGAAATACGAAAACAACTTTTAAATAAAAATAACTTTTATAAAAACTTAAGCAACTTAAAGATAAACACAAATAAGCTATAAAAATCAATAATCCAAAACAATCAAAAGCATAAAACATAACATTTAATCAAATACACATAACAATACACTTTTAAACATAAAGATTAAACAAAACAAGAAAGGTAGAATGAGAGATTAAAAATAAGAACTTGATTAAAAGAAAAGATTCAAAAACTAAAAGACTTACTTGAATTAAAAGGCAAGAAATTAAGGTGCAAGACAAGTAATTAAATGACAATTAAGTAAAATGAAAGGTGGAAGAGCATAGTTTGTCAAACTAGCCAACAAGAGTAAAATGAATAACATCCTAATCTATTTATAGGGGAGGATTAGGGAGTGCTTAGGAAGCTTCCTCCCCTCTTTCTTCTTTCTTTAATTGCATGCTTAAGTCCTTGTCTTCTTAATCTTTTGACTTAATGACTTTGTCTCAGGATTTCTTTAAACCCGTCTTGTAATTCTTCAATAAATTAGACTTGAGTTCTTCGGCTTTAAGTAAACTTCCGTCTTTTGACTTTTTCTTCGATAAATCTTCAGAATTGGTCTTGGACTTCCGTTCTTTTTGCACTCTTGACTTCTTGACTTCTTCTTTCGTCTTTTTCTTCGATAAAAGCCCGTGAATGCCCGTGTTTTCTCCACTTTTCACCTTTTCGTCCTAAATCGCAACAAAAACACAAACCACGCGTAATTCCGACATAAATGACATAAAATACACGTTTTGGCTCGGTTATTATTGC
The DNA here is from genome assembly GCA_025667525.1 of Glebionis coronaria. Classification (NCBI taxonomy): domain Eukaryota; kingdom Viridiplantae; phylum Streptophyta; class Magnoliopsida; order Asterales; family Asteraceae; genus Glebionis; species Glebionis coronaria. Next base: position 46,769 of record JANFOE010000915.1, read on the forward strand.
AATTAAGTGGTAAAAAGGATGGGTGTTTACACACCTATCAAATCCCCTACACTTGACCATTGCAATGTCCTCATGCAATGCATTAGTTACAAAGCATGTTTTCATTTTTCATCATAATCAATCCACGTTGGCCTTTATTAAAGAGATAGAAAATTATAAACATTCAAAGTAAAGAAATCAAAAACATACCTTGGGTTTTGGAAATATTATGAATAATCATCATCCTCAAGTTTTCACTTTCTCCAAACCAAGCTTAAAAACGAGATCATTGTTATTATAAGTTAGCAAACTAACACGAACTCATGTGGGCCAATTATTCACTTAGACTCCCTTATTCCTAGGTGTATCTCTTATATTTTATTGTTGTCTTGAATGATCACGAGGATGCATTGTTGACTTATTTCGATAGTTATTAAGTCTGAAAATAAAGAGAACGATTTAACCAATAGTTAGCTAAAGGACAAAATCTTTTAAAACTGCTTCTCGGGACCTCATAAAGTTCATACCTTGGCATAACTCGCTTCGCGATTTGAGACCTTTCTTGGACCGATATTTGGCAGCAATTTCATACTTCAAATCTTGAGAGACGTTCATGAAATAATGGTCTTCTCTTCATAATGGGAATTTCTTCACTTGAAGTTTTGAGAGATTCTTCATATTAGGACCACGACTTCTTCATTTTTCTCCAATCTTTATTTTGGACTTTGATATACAACGATCCGCCTCCTTTTTGGACTTGGATCTATTTATCCTCATACCTTGTTAGGACCTTTTCGGATAGACTTCTCCATGACTTTTGGGGAGTTTTTGCTTTTCGTCGTGTGTCTCGATCCTTTATATTGATCTTTGATAAATGATTCTTCACATCACTTGGATCTTTAGCAACAAAATATAGCCCTCATGCCTTGTTAGGGCCTTTTCGGACTCGCCAATCTTCGCATCCCGCTTCAATAAGTTATGCCTTGGCTATGAACTCTAATCCATACCGAGCAACTTTTAAACGATCTTGGGCTAGAAGCTAAGTAACTTTTCAAATCGTACAACCTTATTTATTGCAGATAAATTTATTAACAAGCGATGGGAGAATAGGCTTATAATTAACTCACATAAATTCACGAAAGAATACCAAACTTATAATTGACTCTATCATCTCTCGTTCTCCACAGTTTAAAATCTCAAGGAATGAGATTCGTGGATGCTTAGCCTATTAAATCAAAGTTTTGGGTTTTCGAGTCGCCTATAGGATCTTGCAAACTCTTAGACTTTTTCAAGTTTAGAAATCGCATTTTAAAGTTCCCTTGATAAACGACTCTCTAGGATCAATTATAGGAACTAGCGAAAAGTTCTTGTTCTTAACCCGCGAGAGTTAAGACTTTCGCGTTTTGTAGCTCTCTATATAAAAGCCTAGCAAAACTTGACTTAAACACGTTAAGGATACTAGCTAGAGTAAACTTAGATAAGTAAACTCGGGTTGAGTCAAAAGATTCACAACGTTTGAAAATTAAAACCACTTATTAAAAATTTATTCTAGCAAAGAAATAAAATAACTATACAAAGGGGAAAACTAATGGGCCAAAATAGATCAAAAATTTTGAAAAATGTTGAAAAATTGATTTTCCGGTTAAAATGAGGACAAATACAAGGAAAAGGCCACTTAACTTCGATAGAAGTCCCCCTACACTTAATATAAACATTGTCCTCAATGTTTAAGCATGTGGGAGTAAACTCCCCTACGCTTAGGACATTGGGCACTTTGTTTAAATCTCGCTAAGGAAAGGACAACTAAAGAGATTCCTATTTTAATATTGGAAAATATAAAATAGTGAATCGAAAAGAGTTTAGGATAGAACCGGGAAAATGGGAACACGGAATCACGGGTCGTCAAGAATCATCAAGAGTGGATCATTGAGCGCTCGAATCCCTGATTAGAAGAGAGGAAGTAGCAAACACCAACGGGTCTCCCCTAAACTTAGGATAAAGAAAGCTAAAAGATAGATACATGGGTTGCCTCCCAAGAAGCGCTTGATTTTTGATTACCGAGTCGCGCGCCTGAATCGACCTTGATTATCATAGGAAGAAGCATGAAACATATCCACCAGGATCAAAGACATAGTTTTCGTCCATCAAATATCACAAGCTTAAGGCGAACAAGGCAAGCCAAAGAAGAGTAGGCAAGGTTCCCTTAAGAAAAGACGGAGCACGGTGGGAGCAAGGGTGAAGTGGTGCAAGCATATCTTCAAAAGTTCCAAAGATGTTTCCTTTTATTTCATCAGGTGGATACAGAGATGGCTGCAGAATATCGATACCGGGGTCGAAGACCTTTTCCTTTAGGGGAAAATAGCACTCAGGCTCAGCAGAATTTGAAGAAGATCCGCGAAGAAGATGCACAACCTCGTCCTCAGAAGGTGGACAAAGAGGTGTTAACTCATACGTGCTGCGGATGTTGGTGTCGACCTGTTGCTTCTCCTTTGAAAGAATTTTCTTCAAATCCAAAGTAGGATCAAGACGATAATCTTTAAAATCTAAAGGAGGAGCATCACTCTCATGAGGGAAGTATGTATTGAGAAATGTAGAGAAGTCTTCCTCAAATGAGTAATCATCCAAAGTAGGATTAAGCATGGATGGCGGAGGATCTTCATCATGAGAAGAATCACTCGAAAGAGTATCGGCCTCATCAAAATCATCATAAATGGGCAGGTCAGGATACTCGGAGGTAAAATCATCATAATCATCCGAATCTGAGCTAGAATCATCATCATAAGCATCAAAGAACGGTGGAGAATCATAAATGGGTGAAGGTTCCAAATTGGAGAGAGAATCATCCACATCATCTTGAAAAAGTGGATTATCAATGCAAGACTCGAATAGAGGATTGTTGTAGATGACCAAATCATCGAGCACATTAATCATATTCGTAGATTCTCGTCCATAGGATGTGCTTGTAAGCTTTCCCATTTTAAACACTTGTGCATCATTCCCGACTCTTAAGATTAACTCACCTTCGGCAACATCAACTAGAGCTCTTCCGGTTCTCAAGAATGGCCGACCAAGTATTAAAGGAATACGAGGGTCCATTTCATAATCAACAACGACAAAGTCGACCGGGAAAGTAAATGTGCCAACTTTAATGAACACGTCTTCGGCAATACCAACGGGGTAAGCGAGAGTGCGATTTGCAAGTTCAAGAGTCATCTTTGTTGGAGTAAGGTCGGGTAATGATAGTGTTTTCCAAACACTCAAAGGCATAAGATTAATACTGGCCCCGAGATCAGCTAGGGTAGTAAATTCTTCGGTTTTGTTAAAGATGCAAGGCAACACAAAACGACCGGGATCTCCAAGCTTTTCCAGAAGTTCTTTAAGAATAACTGCTGAACAGTTTTCATTTAAGCGTGTGTTGGCGAGCTCAATCAACTTCTCCTTCTTGTTAAGCAATTCCTTGAATGCTTTGACAAATTTCGGCATGTGGACAAGTGCTTCAACAAGGCTAATGTTGAAATTCATTTGAGAGATCATCTTCAAATAATTCGACACTTGAGTGTCATTCTTAGTGAGCAAGTTAGGCTTGTCCAAGCGAGAAGGATATGGGATGTTGGGTTTGTAGGTGGAAGGTGTAGTTGGTGAAGGTTGAGATGTTGAAGGTGGGGTTGGTGGAGGATTCTTGGTGGGTCCTTCATCACGACGAGGCGGAGACGGTAATGGTGTACTAATACTAGGTGTAGGAGGAGTAGGGATAAATGGTGTTGGAGGGGGTGTAGATGATGGGGGCGGGATAGGTGGTCCTACTATGGTAACTCCACTACGGGTAGTAATAGCACTCACATTTGCTCGCGGATTGGTGACGGTGTTTTAAGGTAGAGAACTCGAAGTAGAGGGTTGAGTGGTGGGCAAGAAACTAGCCAGCATATTCTTTATATCATTCGTTTGATTGCTGAAAGAGGATTGGATATTATCTCAAAGCTCGGATCTAATGTCATTCCCTTGCTTGGTGATATCTCCTTTCAAATTGATAATTTGGCTCTGTAGATTCTTGATTTGCTCACCTTGGGTTCTCATGATGGCTTCAACATCTTGATTGATGGGTGGGGCTTGTTGAGCGGGTGGGTGATAAGGATTAGAAGCTCTTGGTGGGATTTGGTTGCTTCTATTGTAGTTGTTGGCGGGGTTTTGGTTTTGAGGAGAAAAACCGGGGGAAAGGTAGTTGTTGGACTGGTAACTCAGCAAATTTCTATCCCTTTGAGGTCGAGCTTGGTAATTTTCCGGTGAATAATTACCATAAGCTGCATACACATTTTCCGGATTTCCTTGAGTAGAAGGACAATCAGTGTATGAGTGTGGACCGCCGCATGTTTCACAAGGATTAGCAACCGCTTTAACTTGATGTTGTTGGTTTGTAGCGAGAAGCAAGATATTCTTGTTCATTTCAGTCATCATGCGGGTGAATTCGGTCATGTCAGGGTTTGCTGAAGTAGAAGAAACATTGACTCTCGGGTTGTTCCTTGAAGAAGCGGAGGAATCCCAGTTTTTGTGGTGAGTAGTCATGTTCTCAATTAGCTCTCTACACTCCTCGGGTCTCCAGATATAATGTTTTGATTGATCGTTGTCCAAACCACAACCGGCGGCTGCATTAATCGTATCACGATCACGAAAAGTCAAACCGTTGTAGAAAGTATCAATTAAGGTCACAGGGAGCATGTTGTGGTTTGGACAACGATCAATCAAAACATTATATCTTTCCCAAGCATCAAAGAGAGATTCATCGGGTTCTTGCATGAAACCGCTGATTTGATTGCGAAGGCTCGTGACTATGGATGGTGGAAAGTAGCGCGACAAAAAGCGTTGAGTCGTGTCATCCCAAGTATGAATTGAATTCTTGGGGAGACGAGCAAACCATTTCTCGGCGTGGTGTGATAAAGTATGTGGAAAGAGTTGTAAGCGAAGAACATCCATTGTGGCACCGGGCAACTTCATGCTTTGGGTGATAGTAATGAACTTGTCGAGGTGTTTGTTGGCATCATCATCAGGCATTCCTCGAAAAGGATTTGTTTGCACTTGCTGAATCATGTGGTGCTTCAACGAAAACTCCGGAGCCGTGATTTGCATCGGCGCAATCGGTCCTCCTCGTCCAAACATGGTAGGTTGACAAAGCTCCTCCATTGTCCGAAGATCGGGCTGTGGAAGAACACTGTTGTTGTTATTAAGGTGCGGTGGGTTATTGTTGTTAACACCTGCCATAGCTAAATCTTCTCGAGTCTCAGGCTCTTGATAAGTAGAAGATCTAGTACGCATACACCTACAAAGGCAAAAGAAAACAATACCAAACAAAAAGACAATATATATACACAATAAAAATAAAATCTTTTTGGATTTTTGAAATTTTTAATTTTTATGGATTTTTACAATTTTTTAAGCAAGAAAATAACGTTCACAAGTGAACGGATCCCAAAAAGCAACGCGTCTCTCACAGAAAACCGTTAATCTTTACGAAAAGAGCCGGCAGCGGCGCCATTTAATACAAGGTTTTTACCTAGTAAGAAAATATCGTTGTTCCAAGTCTCTTCGAATTGAAAAATGGGTTAAATATGTGACTCAGTCGTCCTTTGGTGAAACAAAAGTTGTGTTGTTGTAGTATATTAAAAGTGCAAGACTTAAATGTAAATGACGTTAAATTAAATATAAGTCTAATTAAAAGTAAGGGTGCAATATTAAAAACTTTGAAAAGTAAATAACGAGAAATTAAATGACGGGTAATTAAAACTTGACGAAAATTAAACTTGACAAAATATTAAAATGTAAACTTAAAAATTAAACAAGACAAAATAGAAAAAACAAACCTAATCGGAATACATTCCGATCGGAATATGATCGGAATAATAAACCTACCTTCCAATCGGAATGTTGATCGGAATACACTTACCTTTCTGATCGGAATGTTGTCGGAATTCCCAATCGGAATGCTGTCACCAAGAGCCAAATCGGAATAACCAAACAAAAACCCCAGATCGGAATGTATAATCGGAATACGTAAAAGGAGAGCTGATCGGAATATATTAAAAATGATACTGATCGGAATACAAGCAGCTTTATGCTATCAGAATATCAAAGCCCTTTTCCGACCAAGCAAATGAAGCTATGGTCGGAATGTGAAACCCTTTTCCGACCAGGATGATCGGAATACAGTAGAAAAAGGGCAAAATAAGCAAAACAAATAAGCTATTACTCAAATAAGCACACAACTAAAAACCTAATCAAAACACGCATAAGAAAAACTAATAAGCTGAAATTTAAAGACTTTTGAAAACATTTAAATGAAAAAAAAAGAAATACGAAAACAACTTTTATAAAAACTTAAGCAACTTAAAGATAAACACAAATAAGCTATAAAAATCAATAATCCAAAACAATCAAAAGCATAAAAACATAACTTTAATCAAATACACATAACAATACACTTTTAAACATAAAGATTAAACAAAACAAGAAAGGTAGAATGAGAGATTAAAAATAAGAACTTGATTAAAAGAAAAGATTCAAAAATTAAAAGACTTACTTGAATTAAAAGGCAAGAAATTAAGGTGCAAGACAAGTAATTAAATGACAATTAAGTAAAATGCAAAAATGAAAGGTGGAAGAGCATAGTTTGTCAAACTAGCCAACAAGAGTAAAATGAATAACATCCTAATCTATTTATAGGGGAGGATTAGGGAGTGCTCAGGAAGCTTCCTCCCCTCTTTCTTCTTTCTTTAATTGCATGCTTAAGTCCTTGTCTTCTTAATCTTTTGACTTAATGACTTTGTCTCAGGATTTCTTTAAACTCGTCTTGTAATTCTTCAATAAATTAGACTTGAGTTCTTCGGCTTTAAGTAAACTTCCGTCTTTTGACTTTTTCTTCGATAAATCTTCAGAATTGGTCTTGGACTTCCGTTCTTTTTACACTCTTGACTTCTTGACTTCGTCTTTCGTCTTTTTCTTCGATAAAAGCCCGTGAATGCCCGTGTTTTCTCCACTTTTCACCTTTTCGTCCTAAATCGCAACAAAAACACAAACCACGTGTAATTCCGACATAAATGACATAAAATACACGTTTTGGCTCGGTTATTATTGTAATTAAGTGGTAAAAAGGATGGGTGTTTACACACCTATCACCTGCTTATAGGCCTTCCACCAAGCCAAAGCATCACCCTCAAACTTATACACCGCCAACCTTGCCTTGTAACCATCATCACAACCCATAGCATCAAATATCTTTTCCATGTAGGAGATCCAGTTCTCCGCGTCTGCAGGAAGTGTCGCCTTTTCGAACGAACGGTGCTTTTTCTTATTAAAGCGTTCAAGCGAAGTATGAATAGTGACTGGTGGAGGGTTTCCACCTGAACCATTAGACGGTCCAGCGTGAAACTCATCACAGATCTCATTGCGAATCCGTGGAAGTTGTAGAAGCTAGAAGGGGGGGGGGGTTGAATAGTTTCTTAATTTACTCGTTAAATATGGGTTTTCAAAAATCCTTTTCAAAAACTTCGGCATGAGCAAATACATAAAATCTTCTTATACACAATATGGACAAGGGATAGTGCAACAAAGCTAATAATAAAAAGTATGTGCAAGTTAAGAATAAAGAATGTAAAGAGATAAAGAAAGGAAAGATCAAACCAAAGAAAAAGGATTTATAGTGGTTCGGCAACGAAGCTCACTCCTCGTTCCTAATCCACTCCTCGAGTACTCCTTACTCGAGAGTTCACTAATTAACAAGCTCCTTACGGTGGAGAAACCGTACACATCACTTAACCAATTTCCGACTCTAAGCTAAAAGTCGAGCCCTAATCTTAGCTAGGACCAATATACTTTAAGGACTAAGTATTAACCACACTACATACATAACTTCCAAATAGACGCAACTATTTGGATCTTCACAACACAACTTTCAAATAACACAACTATTTGGATCTACACAACAACACAAGAATAACTAAATAAAACTTGATCTTTAATAGATCTTGAGGTAGAGTCAACAGTTAAGTATGAAAGTGTTCTTCTCTTTGCACTTGGAGAGGAAGAGATGGGAGGAGAAAGATTCACTTCTAAACAAGTAGTAATCAACCAAATAACCAAGGATTTGAATGATTTAAGAAGTATGATTGAATTTGTAAATTTTTGTGCAAAAGAGGTGAAGAGAAAACCTGAGAATGGTCAACTAGTTATAAGACAAAAGCCCATCGGCTCTTTCGGGGTGCGGTTTCTTATTAGTGCATGCGGTTCCTTATCGATTAGGATCCGCATAGACATTTAAGGAACCGTGGAGGTAGACTCCGCGTCCTTTTGTCTTTTAGTAGGGTAGCCACATCTGGTGGAATATTTATCCACAAAGTATATTCCTAAACCATATGGAATATGCCATTTTCAAATTTTCAAATATTTAATTTAATAAAATATTTTCATAAAATAAGGTTTGGTAAAAAACTTTATCACATTTAATAAAAGGTGAGTTTTAAGAAAACTTAAATCCTTGATCACTTAATTAAGATGAAAACTTGTTTGTTCATACCTTAAGTGATAATGGTTGAAATAAAAAAAAACTTGAACTCAAGAATTCGTTTTTCGTTGTTTTCGTAAATGCTTGTTTTTATATATTGTCGATATCAAAACAAAGTGAGACTGAAAAATGCAAGTAACGTTTTTAGGCATCATTGCATTAATAATCTCCCCTTTTTTAATTTTGACAATACATAAACTCAATCACATGAAAAACAAGATTTTTGAAGACGAGTTTATTTCATTTCTCCCCCTTTGTCGAAGCAAAAAGGTTGCATAAGTCTTGGTAGAAAAAAGAATCGGACTTTGCAAATGCTCCTCCTTGGTGGTTACTCCCCCTTGCTTGGGGCACTAAGGAATCGAGCTATGGTGACAATCTACATAGAAGGGTTAGTAGAAGAGAAGAAACACCCAACAAGATATAGCAAAGGTCACACAAAAAAATAAGATAAGAAAAGAGAAGATAACCAAGATCCAAGATAAGTCATGTTAAAAGGAAACATGAAGAAAGATACAAGGAAATAAATCATACTAAGATGTATAAAAAAGAAAAAAAAAACAAGCCAAAAGAAAAGTATAAATCTAATCCTAGTTAGACTAGAACTCTAAGATTTGTTTGAATTAGATGTCTTCGAGATAAGCAATCCTCATGCTTAAATGAAAGATAAATTGGTTGCGGAAGGAGGTGGTGGTGTTTTGGTAGTAATCTCCTAGTCCTAGTGAAGAGGAGGTTTTACTAGGAGACTCTTTATGTAATTTAATTCCTCATAGATATGAGCCATAGCAAGATGTTGATATTGACAACAATGACAATATGTCCCATGATGCATGACATTATCATGTGAGGGAGGAAGAACACAAAAGGCTAGTGGCCGGAGAGAAGCGGTTCCACAATCAATATTCTTAGAAGAAAAAGAAATATGATTTTGAGTGTGCTTGGGTGAATTTGGATTGAAATAGATTGGGGAAAATGGAGGAGAGTCACGGCTTTCATAAGACATTTTGATTTGAGAAATGATGCAAAATGCTTAGGGTTAAATAGAGAAAGCACAAGACAATTTTGGGATGGTCAAAGGTTCGAAACAAAGATTCCAAAAAGTGTTGGAAAATATTTGGAGTTATAGAAAACTCGAATTTTGAAGCTCTGCCCGCGGTTCCTTATCTCCACCTGCGGTTCCATATATATATATTATGGATCCGTGGGTTATTTGGAGAACCGCCCACAGAAGCTTGGTTTTGGTGGATGAGGAGAATTTTCCAATTCAGCAAATCCTAATTTTCTAGTCTAACTTATCATAGAGACATGCTAAAAAGCAATAATAGATATAGAAAACACACAAGAACTCATCAAACAAGATTTTGACCAAAATACATGGGTTTAAAATAAAATCAATGTTGGACTTGTGTTAATCTAGACACATAGTCATGACACAATGATCCTCCATAGTTCATTTTTTTTCTTGCTATATTTTAGAGACCCGTACATATGAATTATGTATGCTCGTTATCAATAGCAAGAAGCTATGACAAAACGTTTTTAGATTGAATTAAAAATGCAAAAATATTTCTCAACCATTTTCGAAAGAACTTTGAGAATTTTGAAAAGGAGAAGAGGAATTTTTCAAAAAGAGTTTAAAATACTCAATGACTAAAAGAATGAAAACACTCAAAAGAAATAAAGACTCGATTAATAAAGTGCGCAATTAAGGAATATGTTCCATTAAACCTAGACCTAGACGCAAGTAACTAAAAGGTTCCCTCTTAAGTGGCTTAGTGAAGATATCGGCTAAGTTTTCTACCGAGGGCACCTTCTCAATCAAAATGTTCCCCTTTTGAACATTATCCCTAAGGAAATGGTGACGAATCTCTATGTGCTTAGTTCGCGAATGTTGCACGGGATTCTTGCTAAGGTCTATAACACCCTTATTGTCACACATGATGGGAACATCATTAAGTGAAATCCCGTAAACAAAAAGCGCTTGCTTCATCCATAGAACTTGTTGACAAGCTTTACCGACAGTCACATACTCGGCTTCCGTGGTGGATATAGCAAGAGCGGTTTGTTTCTTGGAGAACCAAGAAGTTAAACAACAACCCATTAAGGTACAAACTCAACTAGTGCTTTTCTGGTCCACATAGTCTCTCGCATGATCCGAGTTCGCGTATACTATGGTTTCTACGTCGGCCCCTTTAGGATACCATAATCTTAAATATATCGTTCCTATAATGTATCGGAAGATACGCTTAACCGCTTCAAGGTGAGAGGTTTTGGGAGCCTCTTGGAAGCGAGCACAAAGGCAAAAACTAAACATGGTATCTGGTTGAATTTCCGTTAGGTACAACAAACTACCAATCATAACTCTATATTTGGTGTTGTCTACCGACTCACAATCATCATCTACGGTGAGTTTAGTATCCGAGGCAATAGGGGTCTTCATTGGTCTAGATTCCTCTAATCCAAATTTCTTTAGCATTTCTTTAACGTACTTAGATTGATTAAATAAATGCCATCGTCCATTTTTCTAATTTGGAGTCCTAAAAAGAAGTTAAGTTCTCCCATCATGCTCATTTCAAACTCATCATGCATGATTTTGGCAAAGTCATCACACAAGCTTTGACAAGTTGAACCAAATATAATGTCATCAACATATATTTGTACGATTATCAGGTGAGAACCTTTCTTCTTTGTAAAGAGTGTATTGTATACCATCCCCATGGTATACTCATGTTTTAGAAGAAATGCTTTAAGTCTATCATACCAAGCCTTGAGTGCTTGTTTCAGACCATAAAGAGCTTTCTTAAGCCTGTAAATATGATCCAGTTTCTCAAAATCAATGAATCCGGGAGGTTGAGCCACATATACCTCCTCATTGATCAAACCGTTAAGAAATGCATTGTTTACATCAATTTGTTGAAGCTTAAAATCTAATGCACAAGCATAAGCTAAAAGGATCCTAATGGACTCTAACCTTGCTACCGGTGCATATGTCTCATCATAATCAATTCCTTCTTGTTGATTATAGCCTTAAGCTACAAGTCTAGCCTTGTTACAAGACACAACACCGTTATCATCTCACTTATTCCTATATAACCACATGGTTCCTATGATGGTAGTACTTCTAGGTGGAGGAACAAGTTCCCAAACGTCATTAGCAATGAATTAATTTAATTCTTCTTGCATAGCGATAACCCAACTCTCATCCATCAAAGCTTCTTTAACATTCTTTGGTTCAATCAATGAGACAAAACAAAAGAAGTTACTTTGATCTTGGACTTAAGAAGACAACCCTAGATTTTGGATTTGTCACTTTTGACTGTTTGACTTTGATTATGTGCTTAGTGTGCGTTTACGGGCAATATGTTTATATTTGAGCCTTGGATTGGATGTTAGTCATCGTTCGTGTATTGTGTGGTACATTATATAATGTTATGATAGGGTTAGTTCGTGTTCATGATTTCACATGGTGGTGACTATGAAGTGAGATGGCGTTATTTAGTGGTTTACGTATACGTATATGTATTATAGAAAATCGTATTTTTACGATTTACGGTTTAGCATTTACAGATCTCGGATGGGGTAATTAGTCATATGAATATTTTTCGGGATGGTTTTAAGTTATTTGGGACTTAGTTATAAAGTTTATTTCAAAATTTGAGATTTTTTATAAAAGTGTATATTTTACGTCTTTTACGGTAAAACGCGTAAATTTGACTAGTTTTACGGTTTTGAGGTTTTAGAGGCTTTTGGAGCTGAAATAAATTAAGGTAAATTAAGGTAATATTAATAAGATATTAATTAACAATAAAAAGAAGAAAAAAAATATATATATATGAGGCGGTTTGGGACGAATCAAAAGAAAAGAAAAGGGAAAAAAAGAGGAAAAAGGGAACCGGGCTTTTGTAATGGGCCAAGGACTTGTTAGGAAACTATATAAATACTTTTTATTAACCAAAACACTTCATAAAACCCCTCGAGATCACCTTCAAGTCGGCATCAATGGTGGTTTTAGGGTTCTTCATTAATTTTCTTCTTTAAAAAATTCTAAGGTAAAATCTTTAATACTCTTTCTAATTAAAGTGTTTTAATTCTTTCTCAATCATCTTATGATGGATTTAGGTTAGGGTTTAAATAAGAATCTGTATTTTAATGATATTATAATGATTAGATGGTTTAGGGTTTGTAATTAATGGGGTTATGGGTAATTAATTAGGTTAAATTAATTAAACCCGTTTTTAAAAAACTGGGCAGAATTTTGGGTCATTGTTTTGATCATATAGGGAGTTCTACAAACTCTTATTTTGCGATCCACATATCCATGGAAAGATAATTGGAGTGGATTTCTAATGCAAGAAACTAGAACTAAATTGGAGGTAGGGAAGTGGGTCAAAAACAGGTTACAACAGTCGGAGGTCAAAACAATTTTGAATTCAGCCTGTTTTCTTTTTAAGTTTTGGGTTGTTTGGGGTACTTAGGGTTACATTGGGATCTTATAATGAACATGAGAGATGTTTTATATATTTTAGTAAGTATCGGAACTTGATCTAAGATTATGGTTTAGGGTAAGACCTTCTAATGGTAACAAACTTTTCATACGTTTAAAATCAGTGAATTCTGGATAGGTAGCAATATATATACATATATCGGGGCCTTAACAATAACTTTAAGGTTAGGGCAAGTGGGAGGTGTTAGCTAACATATGTAAAAGTATGAATATTTCTTTTACAGAAACCATGGGTATGTTTAGTTGGGTGTTTGGCATATAGTTTGGAGACCTAAAATTGGGACTGTTTTGTGTAAAATATGAACGGGATAGTTATTGAACTTAACCAAGTTAAGGACTTGTTAGTGAAAGGTAACGGGGTATTTATATGAGAGGAGGTTAGATGTCCATCATAGGTTGATGAACCGTTTTAGTGGTTGGTTCATGTATTGATTTATGTATTTTTGGATTGTTAGCTTGTTGCTAGAGCAAGGACTTTTGGAGAAGCAATCAGGTGAGTTCATAGTCCTATTTTACTACGTTTTTAAATGTTTTTCCAGTATGGGATGGAGATGACACTTGAAATGTTCTTTAACATGATTTAGTACTATGTTTTAAAATGTGTGGACATAAATGTGTTATTGTGTGACTTACGTACTTATGTGTTCTCATATGTGCTTTGATATGTGTTCTGCTATGTGAACCTTGTTTGGGTTGTGATTGGCTTTGGCACATAGATGTATGGGCGTCTATGGGACCAGTTGTGATGTGCGTGGAGCGTGGGGCACGATCCGTCCTGAGTTCTTGGTTTTGAGTTCTTGGTTCGTGGGGCACGATCCGTCCTGAGTACTTGTGCATCGTCTCTTCGGAGGCAAGATATCTCGACGGGGATATAGTTCATCTTCCACAGGTGGTGTGGGAAAGATCCGGATAGTGTGGTGTGTGTTCTTGTGTGTGTGACGGGATACTTCTTGATTGTTATAGTGTGCTTTGAAAATTGTAGATGTGATCGATACTTGGTTTAAGTTTTGTTGTGGATGCATGTAACATGATTATTACATTATGGTCCATTACTATAAATTGTTTTCTTCAACTTATTTACAGCGGATGTCAAGGTTTCTTATGATGTTCTAGATAACTTAAACCTATGTTCTCACCAACTTTATGTTGATAGATTTTAGTGTCATTTTCAGGTGAGGTAGTTGTGCAAGATGATGTTAGAAGTGGCTAGAGTATAGAGGCTGCTAGGATTGCATTAGGATGATTCCCTTTCCTCTTAGATTTTATTTTGTGTTTTGATTAAGTGAACTTTATGGTACCTATATGTTTGATGTTTGTTCATTTGTATGTCTTTGGTAAGAGGTAGGCCTGTTACCTACTTACCTAGACGCCTGCATTGTTGAGATATTGTCACGACAATTGTGTCGCCATTTATGATATTTCAATTTCATTTACTTCTCTCTATAGACACGCTGTTGTTGTGATGATATCCATATGTCGCGCCCCATATTCCGCCATGGTGGGGTGTGACAGAATGGTATTAGAGCCAATGGTTATAGAGAATTAGGTTGCCTAGTCGCGTAGCCTAGTCTATAGCTTAAGGGTCCCTGCATATAGGCGTCATAGGAGTATGTGTGCATTTTATAGTAATTGATGTGTTTGAATGTTATTTTCGCAGTATTTGTTAGGTTATGACTACTATGGTTCAAACTTAGCTACATGTTATTTTCTTTTCGAGTTTTGAATAGTGCGGATTGAACTATAGTCGTATACGCTAATCATTGTTGGATTCCGTTTAATTACGTTTTCATGTTCTTTATACATTTTGAATTTTGTCTATGGTGGTTCAGCTGGATTACGAGTTTATATGTTTCATGCATTGGCTACGTTATTTTAATACATGGATTTTGGATCTTATTTTATGTTGTGGTTATGTGCTTATATGAGTTGTAGGATCTATGTGCTTATTTGAGTTGGTAGACCGATGTGTTATGTGTAGTATTAATTCTTATAAGTGTCATCCTAGGAGGGAATGCATTGGTGAAAGGGGACTTGTATAAGTATGGTGGCCAACATAGTTATACAAGTACCACAACACCAATGGATTCCTAAGTATGGTTGCATGAAAGAGGGTTAATACATGCTTGTAATAGTATATGTTGGATGAATTTGAGTGTATGTATGAATATGCCTATATATGTATAATTCCCTTCTACTTATCGGTTGTATTCTTGGGATGTTTTGCTAGCTCGTTCCTCATCGAGATGTTTAACTTCCGTAGTAGTACATTTATCAAGTTCTCATTTCTTGTGTTCTTTTGTACGGTACTTTTGGCGTGAAGGCTTTTGAGATGGTGGAGATTTCTTTTTGGGGTAACGATGTCTTTTGTTTCGAGTTATACATGGTAAAAAAATAGAACTTGCAAATTGAAAAAAATGGTTGTTGGTAGTCGATGAAATAAGGAAGTGTCGGAAACATGTTTCAAATAAGGTGGAATATATATTCTTTAACATATAAGCATGACTCGGTTATTTTAAAATATTTTGGTTTTGAGCACCTAAAGTTATTGTTCTTAAGTTAAAATTTTGTTCTTATTTAGTGAAATATGTTAAAATCATGTAATTAATAGAGTTTTAATTTTCTGGAATTAAAATAAATTAGGTTTTAAATTTGGTAATTAATGAGGGGTTTTAGGGTTTAAAAATCGTTTTTTTTTTTTTGTATAAATCGGAGTAGGCAAAAACTGTCGCTAAACTGTCAAAATATGTCGCTAACTGTCAGAAACTGTCGCTAATGCCTAGGCAGATTTTGAGAAAAATCGTTTTGGTTATAAATTATTCATTTTTAAAGCTTTTTGGGTGATTCAAAAGCCTAAAATTATGTACTCGGAACATACTTTTCAAAAATTCAGAAAGTTTAGTAATTGGAGGTCAGTAGCTTGGTCGAGTTAATTGTACAAGTGTCGAGTTCAAGATTAATTTTCAAACGATATGGTTTAAACTTGTGTTTTGGATATTTTGGGATAGTGAACATTTAGAGGGCTAACATAGGGCTTATATGGGATAGGACTTGAGATGTATCCATCATAAGGATTGTACATTGATGAAGGATGTGGGTTCCGGCGTCAATGTTGACGTGTGATATTGTGTTGTGTGCTTTAGACAATTGATCGTTCGTGAAGAGACTTTAGATTGATTTTCGTTAGATGATTACATAAATTAGTAATGTGATACCATGGTTTTAGAACAACTAATATACAATTACAGTACAAAATCCATTCTGGGGTAAAATTTGGTTTTCCACAAGGTTTTAATAGTATGTCGCCGATCGTAACACATTTCAGTTGTCGTTGGGTGCTTGTTGTCATTGGTCCGTTTCCATGGTTCGTTGGGAGTCGATACATGTTTTATGTTGAGTATCTTTTGGAGTCTCATGGTTTTGGTTCATTCTTTTAAATTCGTTCACGTAAACGTTCGTTAGTTGTCCATGGATTTGATCTGTTATCCGAAGTTGGGGGTCCTAAAATTTGTCGTGAGCTTATATTCATTGAGAGTGTTGTTGTAGTCATGATCCGGTTACGTTCTTATGAGAGAGATAGTGTGATGGCTGTGAAATGAATTTATTGAGCTTATGGAGTAAATCTCGGGACGAGATTTCCATTAGGAGGGAGTGATGTGACAACCCTAGATTTTGGATTTGTCACTTTTGACTGTTTGACTTTGATTATGTGCTTAGTGTGCGTTTACGGGCAATATGTTTATATTTGAGCATTGGATTAGATGTTAGTCATCGTTCGTGTATTGCGTGGTACATTATATAATGTTATGATGGGGTTAGTTCGTATTTATGAGTTCACATGGTGGTGACTATGAAGTGAGATGCCGTTATTTAGTGGTTTACGTATACGTATATGTATTATAGAAAATCGTATTTTTACGATTTACGGTTTAGCATTTAGAGGTCTCGGATGGGGTAATTAGTCATATGAATATTTTTCGGGATGGTTTTAAGTCATTTGGAACTTAATTATAAAGTTTATTTCAAAATTTGAGATTTTTTTTATAAAAGTGTATATTTTACGTCTTTTACGGTAAAACGCGTAAATTTGACTAGTTTTACGGTTTTGAGGTTTTGGAGGCTTTTAGAGCTGAAATAAATTAAGGTAAATTAAGGTAATATTAATAAGATATTAATTAACAATATATATATATATATATATATATATATATATATATATATATATATATATATATATATATATATATATATATATATATATATATATATATATATATATATATATATATATATATATATATATATATATATATATATATATATGAGGCGGTTTGGGACGAATCAAAAGAAAAGAAAAGAAAAGGGTAAAAAAGGAAAAAGGGAACCGGACTTTTGTAATGGGCCAAGGACTTGTTAGGAAACTATATAAATACTTTTTATTAACCAAAACACTTCATAAAACCCCTGGAGATCACCTTCAAGTTGGAATCAATGATGGTTTTAGGGTTCTTCATTAATTTTTCTTCTTTCAAAAATTCTAAGGTAAAATCTTTAATACTCTTTTTAATTAAAGTGTTTTAATTCTTTCTCAATCATCTTATGATGGATTTAGGTTAGGGTTTAACTAAGAATCTGTATTTTGATGATATTATAATGATTAGATGGTTTAGGGTTTGTAATTAATGGGGTTATGGGTAATTAATTAGGTTAAATTAATTAAACCCATTTTTAAAAACTGGGCAGAATTTTGGGTCATTGTTTTGATCATATAGGGAGTTATACAAACTCTTATTTTGCGATCCACATATCCCTGGAAAGCTAATGGAAGTGTCTTTCTAATGCAAGAAACTAGAACTAAATTGGAGGTAGGGAAGTGGGTCAAAAACTGGTTACAACAGTCGGAGGTCAAAACAGTTTTGAATTCAGCCTGTTTTCTTTTTAAGTTTTGGGTTGTTTGGGGTACTTAGGGTTGCATTGGGATCTTCTAATGAACATGAGAGATGGTTTATATATTTTAGTAAGTATCTGCACTTGGGCTAAGATTGTGGTTTAGGGTAAGACCCTCTAATAGTAACAAACTTTTCATACGTTTAAAATTAGTGAATTCTGGATAGGTAGCAATATATATACATATATCGGGGCCTTAACAGTAACTTTAAGGTTAGGGCAAGTGGGAGGTGTTAGCTAACATATGTAAAAGTATGAATATTTCTTTTACAGAAACCATGGGTATGTTTAGTTGGGTGTTTGGCTTATAGTTTGGAGACCTAAAATTGGGACTGTTTTGTGTAAAATATGAACGTGATAGTTATTGAACTTAACCAAGTTAAGGACTTGTTAGGGAAGGATAATGGGGTATTTATATGAGAGGAGGTTAGATGTCCATCATAGGTTGATGAACCGTTTTAGTGGTTGGTTCATGTATTGATTTATGTATTTTTGGATTGTTAGCTTGTTGCTAGAGCAAGGACTTTTGGAGAAGCAATCAGGTGAGTTCATAGTCCTATTTTACTACGTTTTTAAATGTTTTTCCAGTATGGGATGGAGATGACACTTGAATTGTTCTTTAACATGATTTAGTACTATGTTTTAAAATGTGTGGACATAAATGTGTTATTGTTGACTTACGTGCTTATGTGTTCTCATATGTGCTTTGATATGTGTTCTGCTATGTGAACCTTGTTTGGGTTGTGATTGGCTTTGGTACATAGATGTATGGGCGTCTATGAGACCAGTTGTGATGTGTGTGGAGCGTGGGGCACGATCCGTCCTGAGTTCTTGGTTCGTAGGGCACGATCCGTCCTGAGTACTTGTGCATCGTCTCTTCAGAGGCAAGATATCTCGACGGGGATATAGTTCATCTTCCACAGGTTGTGTGGGAAAGATCCAGATAGTGTGGTGTGTGTTCTTGTGTGTGTGACGGGATACTTCTTGATTGTTATAGTGTGCTTTGAGAATTATAGATGTGATCGATACTTGGTTTAAGTTTTGTTGTGAATGCATGTAACATGATTATTACATTATGGTCCATTACTATAAATTGTTTTCTTCAACTTATTTACAGCGGATGTCAAGGTTTCTTATGATGTTCTAGATAACTTAAACCTATGTTCTCACCAACTTTATGTTGACAGATTTTAGTTTCATTTTCAGGTGAGGTAGTTGTGCAAGATGATGTTAGAAGTGGCTAGAGTATAGAGGATGCTAGGATTGCATTAGGAGGATTCCCTTTCCTCTTAGATTTTATTTTGTGTTTTGATTAAGTGAACTTTATGGTACCTATATGTTTGATGTTTGTTCATTTGTCTGTCTTTGGTAAGAGGTAGGCTTGTTACCTACTTACCTAGACGCCTGCATTGTTGAGATATTGTCACGACAATTGTGTCGCCATTTATGATATTTCAATTTCATTTAGTTCTCTCTATAGACACGCTGTTGTTGTGATGATATCCATACGTCGCGACCCATATTCCGCCATGGGTGGGGTGTGACAAGGTCCTTTGATTTAAGTCGCCTATGACGTTTTCGAGAGCATGATCCCTAGACTCCCAAATGTTTACTCCCTTTTCAACATTAAGGTATTCAACTCCTATTTTTCTAAATTCTTTGGCTTTAACTATGTCTACTTCATCCAAGTCATCATCTAGAAAAGGTGGTGTCTTAGATGAAGGAGCGGTTTCATCAAACGTCAAGTTGAGTGATTCTTCGATTACACCTGAGGTTCTATTGAGGACTATGTATGCTTTACTAGTTTGACAATAACCTAAAAAGATACCTTCGCACGACTTTTGGTCGAACTTAGTAAGGTAGTCTTTGGTGTTGAGAATGAAGCACTTACTTCCAAACACCTTAAATTATTCTAATGAGAGCTTCTTACCTTTAAGAATCTTATAAGGGGTCATTCCTAGAAATGGTTAAATAAGAATTCGATTAAGAATATAGGCCGATGTGTCCACGACATTACACCAAACTTTTTGAGGAAAAAATTGCTCGTTTAACATTGTCCTACTCATCTCTTGGATAGTCCTATTCTTCCTTTCAACTACCCCATTTGATTGTGGAGTGCGAGGAGCCGAGAAGTTATGGGGAATACCATGAGCTTCACAAAAGGCACCAAATTGCACTTCGTTATCAAATTCCTTACTATGATCCGTCCTAATAGAGACAATTGAACATCCTAGTTGATTTTGGATCCTTCGACTAAAGGTTTTGAAATGATTAAAAGTTTCATTCTTAGAAGCCAAAAATCTAGTCCAAGTGAATCTAGAAAACTCATCAACTATAACTAGGGTATAAAGGTTACCTCCATAACTCCGTATGGCGGAAGGTCCAAAGAGATCCATATTTAGGAGCTCTAGGCACCGAGAGATTGATACCAAATTCTTGGCCTTGTGACTTGAGTGAAATTGCTTCCCAACTTTGCAAGCATCAGAAAAGTGACTATCAAACTTAATCTTGGGGAGATGTCTTACCAACTCCTTAAAGACTAAAGATTGAATTAAACGCATATTAGCGTGACCTAATCTCCTATGCCAAAGAGTAGAACTATCATCTAAAGTCGGTAGACATAAGTTGTCCTTTGACTTCCTAATGACTTTCATGACATAAAGCCCATGCTTCCTAACACCTTTTCCAATGATCTTTCCATCTTTTACGATTTCACTATCATGTTCCGAAAAGATGACCTTACACTTATTGTGTTAGCCTCAAAATAATGAGTCAAACAAGAATGTTCGGTCATAGGTTTCTATTGTAATATTTATTAGAACGTTGTAATAAGTAGTTAATTAGTCGTGGTTCACGGGCTTGGATTTAAACTAATCAAAGTCCATAAGACAAGCCCGGCCCAATATATAGCCCATTAAAGCCCGCATGTGGGTGGACTATATATACTACCCTCCTAGCATGTTAGGAGGGTGGATGGTCATTTGTAACAAATTCTTTTCTCTAATCTAATATTCACCAAGTTAATCACCTCCTATCTACTTTCTCTCACTACTTTCTCTCTCTAGGAATCCATCTCTTCTTCATCTATTTTCTTTCTTTCTTCATTGCTTAATCATCACAAATATATGGGACAACATTTGGTATCAATCGCCATGGGGTAGTTTTGTGATTCGTTGTTGATTTTACTTGGTTCGTGTGATTTTCTTTTATAATCATCTCGAATTCAAGATTCTTTTTGTGTTTTCTATGCTCTAAATCTTGATATAAATCTTCTACATAGCTGTGGTAGGGATTTGGTCGCATTTGGTTGGTTAAAATCGCGGATTTCTTGTCGAAAAATTCATCTTTTTACCTCAAAATCTCGTAACAGTACTATTATTCCGATTGGTGTAATCGGAAAAGGGATTATAGATTCCGATTGTGATTCCGATCAGTAGCATCGGAAAAGGGTTTAAAAATTCCGACCAGCTTTCCGATCTCATTCCGACTGGACTTCAAATATTCAGATTGCATTCCGATTTGGTATTCCGATTGCATTCCGATTTGCATTCCGATTTAGGTCTTCTGACAAGGTTATTCCGATTAGGTTATTCCGACAAGCTTATTCCGATTAGGTCATTCTGACAAGGGTATTCCGATTAGGAGAATTCCGATTTGGGTATTCTGATTAGGTTATTCCGACAAGGTTATTCCGATTAGGTCATTCCGACAAGGGTATTCCGATTAGGAGACATTCCGATTTGGGTATTCCGATTAGGACATTCCGACAAGGTTATTCAGATTAGGGCTCATTCCGATGACATGTTTTGCTAAATTTTGTTTGAGTATTTTTTAGACTTAGCCACCATCTAGACTAGTTTCGGAATATCGTTTACACGAAGATATAAAAAAAAAGTTAAAATTTTTCCGTCAAGTAAATTCAAATTTTTTCCATACTAGTTTTAGGACATTTCTAGCTCAATTTCAAAATTTGGCGATACAAAATTTTTTGGTCTACCATTTTTGTCAGACTGGAGAATTTATTGTCGGACTGGAGAAAAATTGCAATTTTCGGAATTTAAACCACAACAACAATCACAACAAATCTACTTAAGATCCATATTCACTTCATCATTTCAGAGAATATTGAGATGGATTCTACTGCCGAATATCGTGTGACGAACAACAACATAATAGTGGCGGGTAACAAAGAGAGGCCACCAATGCTTGTATCTGGTCGGTATGCTCAATGGCAATCACGTTTCATACGATACCTTGACACAAGACCTAATGGTGATGCCTTGAGGAAATGTATTACTCATGGACCATATATATTCAAGAAGATCTCAATTCCTCCAAGAGCAGCCACAGATACTACTGATCCAATACCTGCAAGTGAACGTGATGAAACAAGAGCTGATCTCACACCTGAAAATTGTGCTTGGCATGATGCGGAGAAGGAAGCCATCTATATGGTTTTAAGTGGGATTGGAGATGATATTTACTCCACGGTTGATGCATGCCCGACAGCACATGAAATATGGACTGCTATTGAACGCTTGCAATAAGGAGAATCACTCAACAAACAAGATGTCAAAACAAACTTGTTTTGGAATTTTGGCAAGTTTACTTCAAGGGATGGAGAATCAATTGACTCTTACTACTCCAGGTTTTATAAGATGATGAATGACATGACAATAAATAATCTGCAAGTCTCCACCATGCAAGTCAATGTTCAATTTCTTCAACAACTTCAACCCGAGTGGACAAGGTTCGTCACTTTGGTGAAACAACAAGAAAAGCTAGACGAGGTCTCATATCATCGACTCTTTGATATCTTGAAGCAATTTTAGAATGAAGCAAATGAGATTCGGTCTGAACGTATTGCCAAGACGGCTAATCCACTTGCTTTAGTGACTACAACTCAACATGTTCAAAGTCATAACTCTCGTGCTCCTAAGTCATATTCCACTACATCATCTTCACCACGATCTTCCACATTATCTAAGTCTTCATCATCCACAGATCTCGAGGTAAAGTGCCAAGAGCACCATCACCACCATCTGAGTCATCATCTGAAGAAGATAGTGATGAAGACCAAGCTCAAAAGAATCGAGAGATGAAACAACAAATTGCTTTCATAATGAAGACTTACAAGAAAATCTACAAACCCACCAACAACAATCTTCGCACATCATCTAACACCAAGAAGCGATATGTTGAGAGTCCTCCAAGGTATGACACACGTCAACGTGGTGAAAGTCCTTCTAGGTATGATCGACATAATCCAACGCATGTTGAGGGTTTTGCAAGGTATGATCGACAAACTGCCAAGTATGATACTTAGAGGATTGCTGCTGCTACTGGGAATAGGGAAACGGTTGGAAGTCAAGTGGTTCAGCAGAGTGGGATTCAATGTTTCAATTGCCAAGGTTATGGGCATATGGCAAAGGAATGCAGGAAGCCGAAAAGGGTTAGAGACTCCAGCTATCACAAGGAAAAGATGTTGTTATGCAAGAAAATGGAAGCAGGGGTTAAATTGTCAGCTGAGGAAGGAGCAATGCTTGATGATACTGATGATGAAGATTCTGATCAAGAGCTTGATGCATATTACTCGTACATGGAAAAGGTTGAAGAAGTTCTTAAAGTCACTGAAGATGACAATGGCCCTATCTTTGACACTGAGCCAATCGATAAGGTACACACTACTAATGAATATAATGTGTTTGGTGATATTCCTGAGCATAGTGATCTACCCAATGCCATTAATGACACGTGTATGATGGAAACGGTTGATAGTAATACCACACCCGATTCATCAGACATGTGCAATAGTGAGTCTGACGATGATCAACATGCAAATGAATATGATGAAGAGGAACGTATTGCGCTTGCTAATTTAATTGCTATTTTACAAAAAGATGTCACTGAAAATAAAAAGAGTCAAAAGCAATTAAAGAAGGCAAACGCTACGCTCACTCAAAGTTTTGAAGAATGCAAAGCTGCTCTTATCAAATCTACTGAGATGACTGAAAGCTATAGAGATGAGCTCCTTCAGAAAACCAAAGAGCTTGAGGGGTACAAGGGAAGTGCGTTAAAAAGTCAAAAGGACGATTTTGAAAACAAAAATAATACAACTCTTGAGTTATTAGCTAAAGAGAAGCATCAATATAATGTTTTCTTAATGGATGAACGTCAAAAAACGTACCTTGCCAATACCAAAGTCAATGAACTTGAACAAAAGCTCTCTATGACCACTACTGATTCTGCTAAAATTCTAGAGGATAAGAAACAAGAGGTAGATGCGTTAAAACAAGACTTCAAAAGTAGATATGATAAAGAAACTGAAAAAAAGTTACCAAACTAGAAGCACAAATCGAATTTTTGAAGAACGTTGTTTATAAAACGCATGATTCTATTCAATCCGTAAGAATGCTAGCACCTCCATCGATGTTTAAGGGTCAAGCTAGCTTTGCAAGTCCTGAGTACCTTGCCAAAGCTCAAGCTGCGAACCCGCATCTTTATCTTGATGAGACTGAAAGGACAGATCTTGATTGCATGCCTGTTAGTGCCAATAGTGAAGAGACTACCCTTTGGGATGCTGATAGTCAACCACTTGTTAATAAGGAGTTTGTGAAACCATATAAGATATCCTAAAAAACATCAATGGCAGCCAAAAAATCCCTTCTTCTCATAAACCTAATTTTCTTTTTCCTTTAATCCGAATACCTTATAATGATACTGTTTTCTCGAATAATCACTGATTATTCTTGAGTTAACAAAGTCTTTATTTGGTTGATTGATTTTAGGGTAAATTATATTAGTTTTAATTTTCGTTTTTTGCCGTCATTGACTTGTGCGATTGTTTTGTCTATCTCGTTGGTGGTTACTTGTCTGTTTTCGGGTGCTACCTGGACAAGCAGATTCGTGTTTGTTTTGGTCAAATAGTATTCGCATTTATTGTTTTTTTAGGGTTTCGTTGTGCTTGGGTTGTGGCAGCATTAAATCGTCCTTGTTTTAATCATTGCAGCAATATTCAGTTGACCCCAGTAACTGGTGGCGGCTGACATTAGTGGTCGGCTGACCAATCATTCATTCTTGTCGGTTGACCCCTATAATCATTGCAGCAATTATAAGTTGACCCCTATAGTCGGCTGACCTTAGTCTCTTGTCGGCTGACTTTTAAGGATTAATTAATTGGTTCTCATTTATTGTTTAAGGATCAATTGGTTCGCATTAATTGGTTCGCATTAATTTTGTGGCGGCTGACCTTTGTCATTGGAATTAATCGCAACTTGTGACTTGGGTGAATTGGTCGGCTATTGATTAAGGATACAAATAAATTGTGCTCTTGTTACTAGTGCGTTGGGTTATTATTTAGTGGTTCGTTTGATTGATTTGTTGAAGCTATGGTGGATTCGAGCAATGAAAGTGATAAGCCATTGTTTACAGGTTGGATGGATGCGGTTAAGGTGTCTACTCTTGAGGTTTTAGTAACGTTAGAGGAGATATCTAATTTGTTTTCTATTCCTTTGAATACTGTGCGTGACATTGAAGTGTTTGCAAATGGTGTGAAGGCAAACAAATTTCCTAAATGGTCTACTTTACCTAAGGAGACCACTATGCTTTATTATAAAGTTTTATGTGAACGCCATAAGAATTTAACTAGCAGCACTTCTTCACTCAGTTCAGGTGGTTCGAGTGTGCACTCTGCACAAATGGCTAAGGAAACAGACCTTGAAGCTAAGGCTGCTACCATTAATGGTTTGCAACCGTGTAATCTACATGCGGTTTTTAAATTATTTGGTGTAACGATTCGCACGGTTGGTGACGCGGGTGAATTTATGCATGAATTAAGAATGAAGAAACATCCGTTGTGGGAATTGATCTCACCTGATCGTGCTAAAGAAATTCTGAAGTTACTTTGCAGATTTGAAGGTGATATGGTTACGTCTACTAATGGAGGTATTAATGCAGTCTCTTCTTCGTTTAATTCTGAAAATGTCTATGAAGGGGTTAATATCTCTATTCCTAGGAAGGTTGTTGAAACAGTAAATGCTCGCTACCATAACACTTTATATGGTTACTTTCTTGGTAAAAGCATTGCATTCCCCGTGGTTGAGTATTTTGCTAAGAATAACTGTGCAAAACATGGTCTTAAGCGTATCATGATGAATGAGAAAGGTTTTTTCTTTTTTCAATTTGGATCTAGTGAGGGTCTTAATGCGGTTCTGGAAGGTGGTCCGTGGATGGTTCGTAATTCACCAATTTTTCTTAAGAAATGGACTATGAAAACGAATCTTCTAAAGGAGGAACTAACTCATATTCCGGTATGGGTTAAGTTTCATGATGTCCCGCTACAGGTATTTGAAGAGGAAGGTATTAGTTTAATTGTTCGTTTCTTGGTAAGCTTATTATGATGGATATTTATACTGATAATATGTGCAAAGAGTCTTGGGGTCGTTGTAGTTTTGCTCGTTGTCTTATTGAGATGAATGCTGATTCGGAGTTTATAGATAACGTTACTATTGGTGTCCCTGATCTTGAAGGCTCTGATTGTACTAAGGAGTTAATTCGAGTTGAATACGAATGGAAACCGCCTAGATGTCATACTTGTAATATTTTTGGTCATTCCGTTGATTCTTGTCCGAAAAATGTTAAACCTATAACGGTTGAAAAAGTGACAACTCATGTTGATAATGATGGGTTCCAACAAGTGAAAAGCAAGAGGAAGAAGTACAAAGGTAATTTAGGGAATCAAGTTCTGATAGGTGTTCCATTGAGCAAGGGTTTCCAAGCAGGTAAGACGGTTTTTTTTCGCCCAAAAACTCACTTGGATACTACAAGTACGAGTGCTGATAATAGTAGTAAGTTGAATACTAAATCTGGTCAGTTGCAGCAGTCTAGCAATCTTAATGGTCCGAACAAGGCTAAAGCTCAAATGAGCAGTGTTTCTACATCTAATAAATTTTCATCTTTGTCCATGCCTGGTATTGACGAAGGGGCTCAAGTAAGCGAGGAAGATAATGAGGAGGAGGAGTGAGTCGAGGTCGTCTTTGATGAATCGGTGAATCTTCTCAATACTCATATTGGGGCAAGCACTCCAACTGGCTGATCCCATGTTGATATTTTATTATTTTCCTCGTAACTTTATGTTATCGTCTTGGTTTTTGTCTAGTTTATATATTTCCAGTATTCTAGACTAGTTAATGTTTATGGCCTGTCATAAACATTTTGTTTAACAAGCTGCCTGTAGCTTACGGTTAATGTGGTATTTCAGCCACATTCCTTGTACTTCAACGTTTTTTTTGGTTCTATTTACCGGGGTCATTGCTACCCTTTTACCAAAAAAAAATATAATTATGCTTATGAGAATAGTCTTTATGGCCTGTTCAAGAAACAAACTCAAAAAACTCGTAAGGAAGTGTTCCTAGAATGCAAACAAAAGAGAATTCAATAGAAGAAAGCATTTGCCCCTAAGAAATTTAATGTTTACAAATACATAAACTACCTCCCTCTAGATGAATCTAAAAGCAAGAGTAGGAAAACATTAGGTATTCTTAAACACCACATAGATAATGTTAAATCTATTGTTGAAAGAGACTGGGAAAAACGTGAAAATGCTGAGTGGACACGTCCGATTCCTCAAGATATTACCTTGCTTGTGAAAGAACTCTTAATTCTTAACACGACGTTGATTAAAGAAACTGTTCTTCAACTTGAGGAGTTCATTCGGACTGAAATGTATGATGATTTAAAATATGTTGAATCTCTTGAGAAACACATTGAAGATCTTCAAATGGAGAAGACTGCTTTTTCAGATGAATATGATTTACTATTGCAAAGTTTCTAACGATGTTATGTGTGCTTATTTTACATCTTGTGCTGATATTGATGAATATTCTGAAGTTGCATGCCAATATCTTGATAAAAGCAAAGAATGTGAACGTCTTGAAATTGAGCTTTCGAAATGTAAAGAAAATGTTGATAAAAAGGCTTTTGAGTTACTTCAACACAAAAATAATTTCCTTCAAAAACATTGTCATTCACTTTAACTTGCTTTGCAAAAAGACGTTGGTAGTTTTCCACACGATAATAAATTGCAAGAAAAGCTTTCCCAAACATTTCGAGAAATGAATGAACAGAATTTGGAAATTAGAGGGTTGAAAGCTCAGTTACAAGACAGGGACAGAGCGATAGCAGAGTTGTAGAAACTCATTGCTAAAATGGGTGGGAAAATTGTGGAACCTAGCATTAAGAAAAATGTTGTTAGACAACCCAATGCCTCTAAAGAGAATAGATCCTCTATCTTGGGAAAACCATCTGCTTTATCTAATTCCTCGTTTGCAAAACCTGTGTTTGCCCCCAAGATGGATGGAAAGGAAAGGTTACCACAAGTTCAACCCATACGGAATCCTATAGCACCAAGCGTTAAGCACAATAATGTGATTAAACCAGGGATGTATAGAATGCCCACTAAGCCCACAAACAAAGTTACTCAATCGCCTCAGACTTCTAGAAACACTAATATTCGTGTGTCTTCTACTACAGGAATAGTTTCCACTACTAGTGTTAGCCGGCCTCAGCTTAAGCGCACTCAAGTGAATGATAAGGTCTGGAAACACAAGAATCAAGGGGAGATGCAGGAAGTAGAAGAACACCCTAGGAATTTGAACGTTTTTAAGAATAAAAAGTCTGTAATCGCATGTAATGACGATTTGAATGCTGTGAATGATTTGAATGCTATGAATGTGAAATTTGTTTGTGTCAAATGTGGAAAGTGTGCTAATGCTAATCATTCTATGTGTGCTATAAATAAAGTCAAAGGCGTAGATACTAGAACTAAGAAGCAAGTTGCAATGCCTATTAGAGCTAGTAAACCCAAACGCAAAGTGAACCATTCTGGTGCAACCCCCACTGAGAAAAGTAATGCATTTGACTCCACCACTAAGAATCCTAGAAGCAAAATTAAGGAATTATATGAGTCTGCCAGTAAGTCTTGGAAATGGTGGTTTGCTAATCAATGTCCTCCTGGATATAAATAGATGCCTAAAGTTAGGACAGAAAATGTGAAAACAAGTGTTAGTTTGCTTTTAAATGTTGATAAGGACACTAATGATTCTACTATCACAACTACTGTAGTATCCAATTTAGCAAATGCTCCATCGTGTTCTAACTCTTCTGTAGGTGATACAAATAATTCTCTTCATACTGGACTCCGGATGCACGAAGCACATGACGGGGAATCTCAAGCTTCTAATTAACTTCGTGGAGAAGTTCCTGGGTACGGTCCGATTAGGAAATGATCAATTTGCACCGATCCTAGGATATGGAGATTTGGTTCAGGGGAATATCACGATTAAAAGGGTATACTACGTCGAAGGGCTCAATCACAATCTTTTCTCGGTTGGTCAATTCTGTGATGCGGATTTGGAAGTTGCTTTCAGAAAGAAGACATGTTTTGTTCGTGATTATGATGGGAATGACTTACTTACCGGTACACGGGGTACTGATCTTTACACAATTTCACTTCAAGACACAACTTCATCAACTCCAATTTGCTTCATGGCTAAAGCTTCAACGACTCAGGCATGGTTATGGCAACAACGTCTTTCTCATCTCAACTTTGATACCATTAACTTGCTTTCCAAGAAAGATATTGTGAGAGGCCTTCCAAGCTTGAAATTCATCAAAGATCATCTTTGTTCTTCTTGTGAACTTTGTAAAGCTAAACGAAGTAGCTTCAAAACAAAGACCACACCAAGCTCTAAAGGACGGTTAGATCTTCTTCACATGGATCTGTGTGGTCCCATGCGTGTTCAAAGTATCAATGGAAATAAATATATTCTGGTAATTGTCGATGATTACTCAAGGTACACATGGACTCACTTCTTGAGGTCCAAGGATGAAACACCTGAAGTTCTCATCAGCTTCCTTATATTGATACAACGTGGTCTTCAGGCTCAAGTTAAAGTGGTTCGTACTGACAGAGGTACAAAATTTTGGAATTCAAATCTGAGAAAGTATTTTTAAGCCGAAGGGATTGAACATGAAACATCTATTGCTCGAACACCCGAACAAAACGGCGTTGTTGAAAGACGAAACCGTACTTTGGTTGAAGCTGCTCGAACATTATTATCTGCTTCAAAACTTCCACTATATTTTTGGGCCGAAGCCGTGTCAACCGCGTGCTACACACAAAACCGATCCTTAATTATCCCAAGACACGAAAAGACACCATATCACATAATTCATGATCGAAAACCTTCACTCAAACATCTTCATGTTTTTGGATGTACTTGTTACATCATTCGAGATGGTGAAAACTTGGATAAGATGAAAGAAAAAGGTGATGCATGTATTCTTGTGGGATATGCAACTTAGTCTAAGGGATATAGAGTGTACAATAAGAGAACAAAATTGATAGTCGAGACTATTCACATCCGATTTGATGAATTACAAGAAATGGCACTTGAACAAAACAGTTTAAGTCCCGATCCACAACGACAAACGACTTCCGTTCACAACCGCACGGAACTCGGAACTCAAGACCACAACAATGAACCGTCAAGTTCAACGCTGGTTCCAGAAAATGTTCCTAGAGCTGATATGACAGTCGACACGACCATTGAAGAGTTGGAAATGTTATATGGACCAATGTATGATGAATATTTCACGGGGGAGAAACAAGTTGTATCGAAGACTTCCGCTGTCACTCATGATAAGAATGATGATACCGATCATCGTCAACAACCGGATACAACTTCATCTACTTCAACACGGGTTGCTATAGATTTACCTCCTCAGAATATCAATCAAGAGAACATAAATCAAGCAGAGAACACAAATCAAGAGAACACAACTACTGTCATTTCTCCAGAGAACCCAAATCAAGCAGACAATGCATTATCTGACGAAGACGAATTCATCAACCCATTCGGTACACCGGTATACGAAACTGGAGAGTCTTCTACTCGCCATGTTGATCCGTCAAATATGCATACGTTTTACCAACGACATCCTTCAACACATCATTGGACCCGAGATCATCCTTTGGTTCACGTAATTGGAAACCCTTCACAGCCCATTCGTACAAGACGACAGCTTGAAACCGATGGCGATGTTTGTATGTTCGCACTCGCCGTGAGTACTGCTGAACCGAAAAACATCAAAGAAGCCATGGCTGATCATGCTTGGATTGAATCGATGACGGATGAACTTCAACAATTTGAAAGACTTAAAGTCTGGGAACTTGTTGACAGACCATACGATGTAATACCATTAAATCTTCGATGGATCTGGAAAAACAAGATGGATGAAGAGAACACGATCATCAAGAACAAATCTAGGCTTGTGGCTAAAGGGTATGGACAGAAAGAGGGTATTGATTTTGAAGAATCATTTGCACTAGTAGCTCGAATAGAAGCGGTCAGGATTTTCCTTGCTTATGCTGCACATAAGAGATTCATCGTTTATCAAATGGACGTAAAGACGGCGTTTCTTAACGGTCCTTTGAAGGAAGAAGTTTATGTCACGCAGCCGGAAGGATTCGTCAATCCTCATTATCCTGACAAGGTGTATCGTCTCCACAATGCACTTTATGGACTCAAGCAAGCTCCAAGGGCGTGGTACGACGAGCTCTCGAAATTTCTGGTCTCCAAAGGTTTCTCAAAAGGTTCCATTGATTTAACTTTGTTCACTTATAAATATGGGAATGACATTTTGCTTGTGCAAATTTATGTTGATGACATTATTTTCGGGTCTACAAACCCAAAACTTTCAAAATGGTTTGAAAAAGTAATGCACATCAGATTTGAAATGTCTATGATGGGCGAACTAAAATTCTTCTAGGAATTCAAGTTCACCAATCCCCAAGTGGTATCTTTATTAACCAAGCTAAGTATTGTCAAGAGATAATCACAAAGCATGGTATGACATCATGTGACCCCGTTGGGACACCATTATCAACCACATCCCTAGATGATGATTTGGAGGGATTACCCATAGATCAAATGAGATATCATTCCATGATCGGGTCCCTCATGTACTTGACAGCAAGCAGACCTGATATTCATCATGCTACATGTTATTGTGCACGATATCAAGCACGACCCACTGAAAAGCACCTCAAGGAGGTTAAACGGATCTTTCGGTACCTTAAGAATACCATTCACATGGGGCTCTGGTATCCGAGGGAAACCAGTTTCTTTCTAACGGCCTATTCAGATTCTGATCATGCAGGGTGTCTTGATACACGTAAAAGTACTTCTGGTGTTGCACAATTTCTAGGTCAAGACAAGCTTGTGGGATGGTCTTCCAAGAAGCAGGATTGCACGTCACTTTCATCAGCCGAAGCGGAGTATGTGTCTCTATCTGCGTGTTGTGCTCAAGTTCTTTGGATGAGAACACAACTCACGGATTATGGCTTCCATTTTGATAAAGTACCTATGTACTGTGACTCAAAGTCGGCCATAGCCATCTCCTGCAATCCAGTTCAACATTCCCGCACGAAGCACATTGATGTCCGATATCACTTCATTAAGGAACAAGTTGAAAGAGGTATTGTTGAATTATACTTTGTTGGAACTGATTACCAATTAGCTGACTTGTTTACAAAAGCTCTTCCGAAAGAGAGGTTTGCGTATCTAGTTAGGCAAATTGGTATGAGATGTTTGACTCCAGCAGAACTGGAGGTTCTGGCAAAGAAGCCTGCTTGATTCATCTATCAAACATCTACCTGTAAATATTAATGAAAAAGAAAAATACAAAACTATAAATCATATAAAAACAAAACACAAAATTAAAAAAAAAATCTTTCAAAATCCAAAAATATTCTTCTCGACATGTCTTTCAGTATCGATAATATGGACGCACCTAGAAATGTCGCTCAATAACGACACGGGTATGTACATAAAGCTCGAATGAAAGTTGTAAATATTTTTCAAAACATGCCATTTCTATCTTTTTTAAAGGAAATTGTCTATTTTGGACAATATTTCCAAAAACGGGTAGAGCAATCTATCTTGGGTTGAGCTTGTCACAAAACATTCCACGTTTTGAGCTCAACACAATAGTTTGTAATCACTTTCAGATTGCAACCCGGAACTATATTCACGGGGGAGTGTACGATTTAGTGCTCTTACCCTTAGCAAAAGAAGTTAAATCTTCTTACACTTGAGTGGATTCGTCAAGACATTCAAAGTCTATGAACTCAAGTTTATGCTTAAGAAAAACCTTTTCGACAAAAAGAATTGATTTTTCAAAAAGCGCTGAACACAATTTTTTCAAGAATTTCTCAATGATATTTAAAATCTTTCAAAAATTGTGTGTTCAACAACTCCTATCCTCAAAAGTTTAATGTGGATCAAATCCTCGAAATGACAATTCCATTGGATCAATTTTTGAGGGGGAGCGTTTCAAAATTCATGCTAAGTTTGACACATTTTTCTCCCGAAGATTTTCAAGACTATTTTTCAAAATATTTTAATCAAATTTGGTATCTCTAATATCAAAAGATTTTATATATTAGAGATAGGGGGAGAAAATGTGATTAAAATGTGATCTATAAGACTCAAGTACTTTAACTCTTACCCACATGTGCGAAACACTTTCGATTATCGATGCACATGTGAAGGGGGAGCTTTTCTGAAACGACAAAACTAGCAAGGTGTTAAATGTTTTTCAAACACTTTGTTAGAATTTAAAGTGGTTTTCATGGTTACGATCAAATACCCACAACATCTTTAATTCACGATGTTATTGGTGTCAAAAGGGTGGTTAGGTTTAAGTCCTATGATCCAACCAGAACCGGAGGGATCTTCCCAGGGACAATCCAATAGATTATTAGAAGTCCTTAGGAAAGATGGAGTAGAATGTGAACGCAGCTGAATGCTAACTAAGTACTAATGATAGCACTGGAACAATCACAACAAGGTGATATTAATGATGTCTTGGTAAGCATTGAAGGGGTTGAAGAATGAAAAAGAAATGTAAGGATAAAGGGTCTAAAGAAAGAAGCCCTCCATACAACTTAGGCAGAAACCGGGTCAACTCATCATGAAGACAAACTCATCATGGACCCAGTGATGTGAAGCACAACCCTTTCCTAGCTACTCAGGCTTCTCTTAATAGAAGTTTGTTTTATTGTCACGGAGATCAACACGACTTCTATTGACTTTCTCACTCCGAGATAGTTGATATTGAATAGGTGGCATCTGCTCCAGCCTCCGACCACTAAAAGTGCACAAATCGAGTCTAGAGCCAAGAGATCAATCAAATCTCGTTAGGACACACGGATGAAGATCAAGAGAGTCCTACGCTATATCTTTGTGATATTGCTAGAACACTCAGAGTGATACTACTTAGTATTCACAATGATGAGTGGAAATCCTTCCATTATTAACATCAAACAGCACTGCGGTAGGTCATATGCAAGATTCTTTATGAATTAAACATATGTAAAACTGAAAAGCAACAGTGGTTTGATTCTGAATTGATTCAAACTCGTTTCAGGTTTCTACGCAATATCTTTATGGTCTTGCCAGAACATTCAGAGTGATATTCAGTAATATTCACAGTGACGAATGGAAATCCTTCTAGCGTCAACATGAAACAGCGCTACGGTAGGTGACTTGTGAGATTCTTATGAATCAAACTTGTGTCAACTGGAAAGCAACAATGGTAAGATTCTTAATGAATCAAACTTGTTCCAGGAATTTGAATTGACGACTTTAATCAAGCGGATATTTATCCAATTGATTCACTCTTTATGTTCGCAGTCTTGCTTTGAGACGGTCGAGTAAAGAGAACGGCTAGTACAGCCGCGAAACCCTGTCAAGGAGATTCTTAATTGAATCTACCTAATCACATGTACGATATTTAATATCGTATAACGGTCTTCACCGACCAGAGGTAAAACGCTACCGATTTAGGACGAATGTCAAAGCCATTCAGTCCGTGTCTATGTTTTATCTCGAGAAGGTGGCGTCACGGTGTTCTCAGCAAAGTCAAAGATTCATAACCACATATTCATGCCCAAACACTTATTCAACAATTGATAGTGTGAGCATGTGGATAAAGACACAAGATCGCAAGATGGCAATGACAAGTCAAGGATGATTTGAAGATCTCAAGAATAAAAGACAAAGTCGAAAGAGAACAACAAAGGCTCAAAGATCACAACATAAAGGAACAAAACTACTGTTACACGTTCAAGACTCATTTATGACGAGATTCGTAATCTCCATTGATCTCCAAACATCAAAAGGGTATGACCTCACATTGGGGGAGATTGTTAGCCTCAAAATAATGAGTCAAACAAGAATGTTCGGTCATAGGTTTCTATTGTAATATTTATTAGAACGTTGTAATAAGTAGTTAATTAGTCGTGGTTCACGGGCTTGGATTTAAACTAATCAAAATCCATAAGACAAGCCCGACCCAATATTTAGCCCATTAAAGCCCGCATGTGGGTGGACTATATATACTACCCTCCTAGCATGTTAGGAGGGTGGATGGTCATTTGTAACAAATTCTTTTCTCTAATCTAATATTCACCTCCTCTCTACTTTCTCTCACTACTTTCTCTCTCTAGGAATCCATCTCTTCTTCATCTATTTTCTTTCTTTCTTCATTGCTTAATCATCACAAATATATGGGACAACATATTGTCCTAAATTTGACCTATACTTAGTAAATTAAACCCTAGGTTATCTACGTGTTCAACATTTTCGATGGTCATGGAGTCAAGAGAAACCGTACCTTTGCCAATGATATTACCACGTAGCTTACTAGCGAAAGTAACGTTACCTCCATTAAATGCTTTGTAAGTAGAAAACAAACTTCGATTACCCGACATGTGTTTAGAACAACCACTATCCTTAATTCACACGTCGGGCTCCAAATTGATTCCCAAGTGATGAGACTGTATTTATACATAGTCTCATCGTCCAAATCGGGCTTAAAACGCTTAAAATATCATCAAAATACCCGTATATGTGCCTATGTTTGTTCAATGTGTATTTTAGGTATGGATATCGTGAATTCACCAAAAGATCAAAGGAATCAAGCAAAAACGAACACGGGAAACGAAGCCGCACAAAGAACCGGACCCGAATCATGATTTTCCTATCAAGTCCTTGAAGTTTGAAGATTTGGCAAGAATGGTCCCTCAACTTTTGAAGACTTGTCACTTAATACCCTTGTAAATCTCAAATATTACAATAGGGTCCCTTAAGTTTCAAGAAAATATCATTTATGCCCTTGAAGAATGCAAAATGTGCATTATGAGTCCTTGATACAAGCTTTGAAAAACCTTGGTGCCAAAAATGACAATTGCTGAAAGTTGATAACAAAGGAAATGCATAATTTACCATTTAAATGCAAAGTGAAGTAAACTAGAAACATTGGGGGGCATTTCTGCCAGACAGCCATACTCACACACCCAACCATCCCTTGACACGTCACCCCACCCAGTCCAACAAACCAGTTCATAACCCAACTTGACCCTGTCACACACTCTTTTTGAACCCCTTTTATAATTAACTTGTTTAATTAAATAAAGTGGGGGAAACAAACATTTAAACTTCATTACCCCATAAAACGAATCAAACTTCCTCCCTTAAACCCAGTTTACCCCATAAACCCTAATCTGATTAAGGTGAAAATCAAGGGGGTTTTATGATTGGCCATCCAGAATCCTAATTAACACCCTTGTCATCAAAACCCACCACAATACTTCTCCAACCCGTGACTCAATGGGGCCCCCCAATGTCCCCTGCTTGTTCAAAAATGGCAACAAAGGTATCTTTTCAGAAAATCAACGGCCAAGGCTCTAAACTTGCTCACTAAGGAGTTTTTCACGCTTGAGATCATCCCAACAGCCTGGCAAACACCTCAGAGATCACATGGTTAAATTTTTGACCAAGAATAGTCAACAAAAATTCAAATTGAAGGGCAGAGTAGGAAATTCAGTGTTTAGGGTTTATTGTATCTAGAATCCTCTTAGAGTAGTATAAAATGGGACGAGTTGTGTCTCATTTTTCTGTTCCAGTTTTATTGTAAATTTTCTAAACTTATTAATGAAAATGAAACGTTTTTAAATTTGCATACAACTGAGTTCCTTCTACTTGTTTTCTAGTTTAGTTGAAAGTTAGTTTAAGACATTTCCAAGTTGGTTTTTAAACACGTTTCAGAATTTCAGTTTAAGATTTTGTGAAAGATTGCTTTAAAATTTTTGGATAAAGCCTTTTGGGGAAGTGATAGTGGAACCAAAAAGTTTTAATTCAAAGTTTTAAGTGTTATCAAATAATTTTCAGTCATTGGTTTCAAAGATTAATCATTTTTCAGAAAAAGGATTTCAGAAAGTTTTTCAAGGGTTGTTCATTTTTTTCATCTCACCTTTACTGTAGCATAAGCTACTTCAAAAGCTTCTGACAAAAGCTCTTGAAGTGCTTTGCTACAAGAAGTTGTTTCTTGTTGGTTGTTTATGTGCAGGTTACAAAATACAAAACCTCCTTCCATTTCCATCATCTTTTGAAGACATACACACCCCTTGGTCCTGTTGTTGAACCACAACAAGGGGTTCTCTACTGTTCCATAAGCTTGAAAAAAGTCCAAAAACCCACTTGGGAAGGCCTCAGCCAAGGTACAAAAAGGCTTGAACCCCCTTTTGATGTTTTTCTATTTTTTTTTAAGTGATTTATGGGAATTTGAGTATAACCTGTTTGTATGTGATTTTTCTTGTGTGATATAGCTTCATTTAAGTTTCTATGCATGTTTAGAGTACTTTAAATCAGTTTGGTAGGCTTATGATTAGTTTTGGTTTGTTAAAATCAAGTTTCAGAATATAAGGGGGTGTTTGGGTCTGCTCATTAAGCTGGGAATTTGACGAAATTTTGGCTTATAAACTGCTTGAACACTCTCCATTAGGATAGTTATAGTTATAGGTTGTTTGGTTTGAAGTTTGGTAGGTTTAAATCAGCAATTGCATGCTAAATTTTTAGGAAATAGTGGCTAAAATCTGTTAAGTGCCCCATCTGCTTTGTTTGTTTGATTTTTGCCCACTTCTTTTGCAAGCTGTTAGATATTAGGGTGTTCTAGGGTTTAAGTTAGCTTTTAACTAGTTTGTGTGACTTGTATGCAAGTTCTTAGCTCTTGAAATCCACCCAAGTGCACACTAGATCAGATAAACACACCCACAGCCCCCTATTCATTACAGTGACTGTAAATGGAGATTTTGGTGTGATTTTTGCTTTGTGTCTGTGTAATTTTTGCTATAATTTGACTCCCTACACTCCACTGAGTGTAGGGGTGCCCTTTGTTCCAAGAGAATCCAACAAACAAGCACTTGCCAAGCTCCTTTTGGCTCAAGTGAGCACAAGTGTGCACTCACACCTTTCCATCAGTATTCAAGCACAACTGGACGAATTTTGATCTTGAATTTGGTTAATCAGTGTTAAAAAAGTGAAGTGAAGTTGGATTGTAAAGTTGTTAAGGTCTGTGATTGATTTGCATAAGTTAAAAAAGCAAAAATAATACAAGCTGCGCCGCAAGTACTACCTGTTGCGGCGCAACTGAAGGAGTTACTGACCAAAGGTGTTCACGTTTCACTAGTTGCGGCGCAAGACCTACTAGTTGCGGCGCAACTAAGTGAGCTACAGGTCTTGGTGCTCTCGCAACACTAGTTGCGGCGCAAGTACTACCTGTTGCGGCGCAACTAAGTGATAAAAAGGGGGGGTTTCAGGATTCGAACCCTGGTCACCACGTTCACACCACGCCACACTCACCACTGCGCCCTAGGGTCTTTGACTACTAGGGAGTGGTTTTGTTTGTTATTTAACCCTTTTTTCACTTTGTGCTTATTTAATAAGCCGTAGCTTATTTTGCATTTTCCAGCTTATTTGCTTTTAGTTTTTGCTTATTTTCATTTTTCTTAGGACTAGAATAGGATTGGTGATTTTTCTGGCTAGTTTTTATATTTTTCCATTTATTAAATTAATTATTAGGATTTAATTATTAGACGAATTTTAATAAATCCTTAAAAATACCAAAAATAGTTTTTATTTTTAGGAAAAATAGTTTTTAGTTTATAAAATATATTTTTGAGGTTTATATCAAGTTTTGGTTTCAAAAACATTTATTTTTAATTTTATAATATTTTAAGGTTTTTAATAAACTTTAAAGATTTTTATAAAATTATTAAAAAAGGTTTAGAAGCTTAGATTAGTGTTTTTCTCTTAATTATATTATTTAGGATTTTTAGAAATTTTTTATTTTAAATTTTATAAACTTTTTATTTTTAGTAATATTTTATTATTATTTTAATATTTAATTTTCAAAATTTTATTTTTCTTTCTTTTTTCATTTTTCCTAGGTTCTTTGTCATTAATTAGGACTATTTCCATTTTTAGATTAATTTTCTAGCTTTTAGATTTATTTTTATAATTGTTTTAAGTTTAATTAGGTTTTAATCATTTTTAATCATTTTTAGAGTTTTAAAAATAGTTTTAATAGGTCTTAATTTTTAGAAATTTACTTTTTAGTCATTAAATAATATAAGTTAGTTATTAGTTCAATAAATTAATATTTTGAGCATTTTGTTAATTATATTTAATTTTTGGGCTTTAATTAGCATTAAAAATTGAATATTAAATTAATAAAAGGTTTTAAAATATATTTGTTGGATTTTTATTCTTATTTATATTATTTAAGACTTAGTTTAAGATTTTAATTAATTTTTAGGTTTTGTTTTTAATTTCGTCACGTTTTACGTATTTACGTTCGCGTTTTACGTCATTCGTCGTAGTTTAAACGTAGTCGTAACTCGTCTTTTATTTTTCTCTCTTTACACCAAAAACGTCACTAATCCAAACATTGTTATTTTATTAATTGGCATACACAATATACACCTCCTTCGAGAACGAACTTGGAATTTATTCGTCTTCACGGTTTTCCTAAATCGTGTCGATTAATACTTACCGCATTTATACTCGTCTTTCCTAAGACTTGTATATAAAAACCTACATCAATTTTTGGCGCCGCTGCCGGGGAGGTGTGTTGCCATTATTAGTATCGTGTTTGTTTGAGTAGTGCGTTTTTGCTTTTCAATTTTTGGAAAGCGTATATATCGTACATACTCATTTTTGTTATTTTTTATCTATTATACTATAATATCCAAATAAATCGTGTTTAATTTTCCTAAGTTAAACACAAAACAATCTTTACTATATTGTAGATATATTGGTTTTCGTTTTTCTTGTGAATATTATTATTACTATATTGTACTACGTAAGAACAAATAAATATACAAGTACTCCAAATACGTGAGAAATCACAACCTTGATTCGGGATTTCATCACTCGATCATTGTATTCGAATCCAAAGCAAAAGTTTAAAGGCAAAATAGATAAATACTTTCGAGAGGCTTAATTTCAATTAACACAAACTATAAGGTGGGTATAAGGCGGTTGTATTTCACGACCTAAAGGAAAAAGGCTCTTAAGTGCTTCGCGCCGCCTCGTTTCCTCCGCTTGCTTGTGCGTGTTTTGAGAAAGAGGGCTAATCGAGGGTTTGCCGCCCAAGTATTATCTACGTATATTATATTTGCTTGTGTTTTCAAGATTAAACCCTCTTGAACGTTTTGGTGTTCCACCAACGTTCTAAAGTCATCGAGAACGTTCACTCCACGTGATCGTTTTCACTCTTTGAGGCTCCTTTAATCGAGAAATTCGATTCGAGGGGAGATTTGTAGATTTTTGTCTACGTAATACATTCAAAATCCAAAAAAATTAAAAAACCAATCAAAAACCAAAAAAATTGAAAAAGTCAAAAAGCCGCAAAAAGAATCTTCTTTGCTACCACCCATTCTACGCTTAGTGCATGCGCACTCGATCGAAGGATTATTCCAATTCTAGTGAAGCTTCGAATCGACGCAATCGTAATCGAAGGAATCGACGACGTAGACGAGAATTAGAAACCGACGTTCCTAATATCGTTGTTGAAGAAACCGTAGAGGAGATGGCCGACAATCGTTCGATGATGGAATTGCTCCAAGCGCCCACCGAGGGTTATGGAGACGCGATCGTAATTCCCGCTATCGAGGCGGAGAATTTTGAGATCAAAAGCGGAATGCTTTCGTTGATCCAAGCTACGAAGTTTCGAGGTCGTGAAGCCGATAATCCTCACGACCATATTCGGAATTTTGATCGTCTTTTGGCCACGAGCAAGTTTAAGAACGTCGACACCGATGTCGTCAAGCTTATGCTTTTTCCTTACTCGCTCGATGGTGCCGCCAAGGATTGGTACGAGAAAGAGCCACCTAATTCCATAACTACGTGGAAGGATCTCGTTTCCAAATTCGTTAATTATTTTTTCCCACCGTCTAAGACAACGTTTTTCAAAAACGAGATTACGAAATTTGAGCAAAAATCGAATGAATCTTTTAGAGACGCGTGGGATCGTTTTAAGGAATTGCTTAGGCAATGTCCTCACCATGGTTTTTCCGAGTTGCACCAAATCGATACGTTTTACAACGGTCTTAATTTTCACGAACAAGACTCGTTGAATTCCGCCGCCGGTGGCAACTTTTTGTGTAAAACTCCGAGAGAAGCTTTGATAATTATCGAAAACCGATCCAAGGTTTACCAACTCCGCAATGCACCGAGTATTGCCAATGTCGCCAATGTTAGTAGTTCTAATCGCGACATTGAGAGAGTTGATGCTAAAGTCGATAAGTTGACGAATGTGTTCACGTCTTATCTCATTGAGATGCAAAAGAAAGACGCTCCCGCTACGGTGAAAGCGGTTGAGGTTTCGTGTACGTTTTGTGGTGGACCTCATAATTATTACGAGTGTGCGGCTACGGATGGCCAAACGTCAAATGTGAGTGCGTTAAACAACAATTTTTCTAATCAAAATCAAAATAACGCCGGTCCATCACAACAAGGAAATTATAACCAAGGCAACAATTTTCAAAACCGAAACAATTTTCAAGGAAATAATCAACAAGGAAATTTTTCGAATCAAAATCAAGGAGGTTATAATCAAGGTCGTAATATAACTTGGCAAAATAGAGATAACAATCAAGGAAACAATTTTTCAAGTGGGAATCAAAACAATTTTCAAAGAAGTAATCAAAACCAAGGGAACTTTAACTCAAATCAAAATAGTTCGTCAAACGATTTTCAAAATTACATGAAAACGAATGAGGCTAATATGAGACGATTAGAGGGAGAAATTGGTACTTTGAAAAACGACTTTTCTAATACTTTGAAATTGCAAAACACGAAGATTGAGCAAGGGCAAATTGATATAAAAAAGATGTTTTCGGCTATAATGAACAAGGCCTCGGGTTCGTCATCAAGTTCGTTACCTAGTGACACCGTTGCTAATCCGAAAGAACAATGTAAAGCCGCCTCGTCTCGTGAGAAAGGTCGTGTGATTACCCCTAACCTTGAAGGATTCCGTGTTGTTTATCCCTCTCAACCCTCGACTTCTAAGACGTCTTCTTGTTCTAAAGTCGATGGGGTGAACGTGGCGACCAAGGAAAAGAGTGCACACCCTCGTGTACCTCAAATTCCATCCACGGTTCAAAAAGAGAGCTTTGTCGACCTTACCAAAGTAACCCTTGAAGAAACTTGTGCATCGATCCTTCTTAAAAAACCCAAAAGGTGTATGCCGAGAAAGGAAAAGGATCCGGGCCAATTTCTACTACCTTGTGATTTTTCCGAGATTGAGGGATGTTTAGCCCTTGCCGA
The DNA here is from genome assembly GCA_025667525.1 of Glebionis coronaria. Taxonomy (NCBI): domain Eukaryota; kingdom Viridiplantae; phylum Streptophyta; class Magnoliopsida; order Asterales; family Asteraceae; genus Glebionis; species Glebionis coronaria. The sequence continues at coordinate 89,475 of JANFOE010000915.1, forward strand.
TTTAGGTGCTAGCATCAATCTTATGCCTCATTCTCTTTGGAAATTGACGAGATTGCCTTCGCTTACCCCCACGAACATGACAATCGAGCTTGCAAATTGTACTCCTTTAATACCAATTGGAATAGCCGAGGATGTCTATGTTAGGATTGGAAAGTTTGTTTTTCCCGCGGATTTCGTTATATCCGATTACGAGTGTGACCCTAAATGTCCCATTATTTTAGGCCGACCATTCTTATCGACGGCTAGAACCGTAATCGACGTTCACGAGGGGAGACTTACTATGAGATATGGGGATGAGAAAATAGACTTTTTCGCTAGAAAATCCCAAGGATTTTATGAGAATGAAAAAACCGAGGTTTCAAAACCTAATGATTCAAATTCTAATGATTTCAAAATGTTTACTTTAGCGGAAAGAATGAAGCTTGATGCATGTTTTGAAAGAATTAAGAAAAACGGTTTTAAGGATGATGATTTTAATGACAAAGAATACGTGTACCTAATTCAAAAGGGTATGTGTAAATTTATGGATGAAAACTCACTTTGGGATGTTTTTAGCGAAACAAGTGAAACACCAATTCCGAAGGGTGACGTTAATGCCATCACGACAATGACCAAAATGGATTCGTCTTCACCACCTTCGAAGGACCACGTCTTTGAGGCTTCAACTTCTAACTCCATCGAAGTGCCTCCTTTGCCTAGCCCAACACCCGTTGAGGCTAAAGGGTTTATCGACATCGATCCTCTCGTCTTAGAAAAGTCACCTAAGCATAGCCCTAGTGCTTGTAAGTCCATGGTTGTGAGTGCTCACATCGACTCTTTCTTTGACGATGACGATGGCGATTTTGCCGAGCTTGATCACGTACTTAGACATCCACATGCTATTTTTGATTCTCCTAAGAAGAAACATGTGAAGTACGATGATTATGAGTTTGATCCCGAGATTGAGGAAATCATTGAACGAGAGCTAGCTCTTATGCCTTCACTTCCACCTACAAGTGAGGTCGACCTTTCCAAGATCGAGGATGAACTTAATGAGTTGGAACGTCTTATTTTTGATGATGAACCAACTCATGTGACCACCAAAAATCCCATTCTCGAGGAGTTACCTTATCAACACTCCTCATTTGAGAATGACGTTTACCACATTCGTGAGGATCTAACTTATCAACGATCCCCACAAAAGAATGATGGTTTCGTGCTTGATCGTGATCTTTTCGAGAGAGTTTCTAAGATACTCAAGGAGGGGAATGACAAACCGTGGTTTGACAAGCCTATCTTTGATGAAGAAATCGATGAGATCGACGTTCATGAGGATGACGAGTATGTTGACCCCGAGGGGGCGGTGTTCTTTATTGACAAACGTTTTGAGAACTTATATAATCCGCCACCCCCTCCCGCCAATGACTTAAATGTGAGGATTTTTAGCGCGACTAATTTTGAATTTGACACGCCAAATATTTTCAACATTATTCAATCGGGTTTTCATAAAGAGTTTTTGAACGATGAAAAAGGAAAAGATTTTAAAAATGTTTTAAAAGATTTTTCTACATGTTTAACTCCGTCATCACCGCGTTTTGTGAGTGCTACCACCTCGTCTACTCCTTTTGACGATGGTGTGTGTGGATCTAGTGTGGGGGAAGCCCCAAATGTTCCCTCCCATTTCTCCACCGAGGACGAGATTTACGATCCCGGAATTGCTTGTAAAGGGAAATCTCGGTCTTCCACCGATGCAATAAATGGAAATCTTATCTATTTGCTTGGTGTGAGTCTACCTCGAGTAGCTCATAAGTTTGACTTACCATTTGCCCCACCTTTCTACTTCTTATCTCTTTTCTTCTACCCCATTGGGGTTTGTGTTGGAGTAGCGTTGTTTCGTCTTTCATCCGAAAACGAAGACGCTATCTTTGACCCCGGTATACGTTTATCGGGTTTTTAAAGTACTCCACGTACTTTTGGGCATTGTTTATCATGTAAGCCCCACCAAAAATGACCATACCAAGATTATCCCTAAATGATCACATTTATGGGGATTCGAGTCGAGCTTTTGACTCGGTTATCAAAAACAAGGTGCCTCGTGAGGGATTCTCATGCTTATCCTTGTATATATTATCGCTTTATTAGTTTAATGTAACGAGGGGACTTGTGCTCTTCCTACCTTTGTTCCGTGGTTGTTTGTGATTGTGATCTATTAGGTTCATCGTCATCATTGAAGCCTCTCGTGTTCGTTTTACGGATCACTCGAGCTTCGATCGTTGCCTTTGGAGATTCCGATATCCGATGATATCCTTTTATGTTCTAACGTTTATCTTAATAGCATAATTCATAAACGGCTTTTAGGTTATTCGTTTTACCCTTTCCATGCTCGAGATTAAGCATTCGACTTCGTCTCTAGTATGGGGGTGTTTACACCCCTAGACTCGAAACATTGAGGACAATGTTTAGTTTTAGTATGGGGGGGTGAGTAGATACTTCACCTTGCTTACGTCAACACGCAATCCAAAATTCATCTTTTTGCTATCATTTTGTTGCAAAATAAGGCTAAAAATGGCCAAATTTTAAAATTTTTCTTGTTTTTCATAAGTGTTTAAGACACGAATGTAGGTTTTCTGATGGTGAGAACGAGAGTAATTTTTGACTCGACCGTGCGTGTTGAGCACTTAGCTTCGATTCCTTAACTTTTTTAGGCTAAGTCTCTTAAATGAGGACGAGAAATGATAGAGTTATTTATAAGTCTCGTAATCGTCACGATCTTATGTGTAGTAATTATTAGCTTATTCTCCCAACGCTTTTGCATAATAAATTGTTAATAAATATTGATTTGGCGGTTTAGTCACTATTGTTGGGTTTCTAATTTGTTTTGGTAGCTTCCATGTAATTAAATTGGGAAAACATTAAGGTATCGCCAGCGTCACGGTTTTGAAGTATTGGCACCCGAATAATCGAAAGCTTCACCTAATAATAAGATTTCAAGTGCTCACCTAAATTAAGCAAAAATTTGAAGCTCACAAGGCCGAAAAATCTATGCCCAAATTGAAAGTGAATCAAGCCTTAATCTTCGAAGCTTTAAAGATCCAAAATTCGCCTTAGCGTGAGGATATACGTCTTTGGCTAATAAAACCACCGATGAGGCGGATAATAAAAGGCAAGGCAAGACCGAAGTCATAATAAAAGCTTCATGGCGAAGTTGAATAAAAGATGGAGGTAAACCAAAGATAATAAGGCCCTTCCGTTAGGGGGCGTATAAAAGTCTTGGTAATAAGTCTCATGTTCAAAACCGTTATAAAATCGTGTTTATCGATCCTTCTTGTTGACTTAATTTTTTGACATCGTTGTCTATTAGGATGAATTATTGATTTGATGATTTTGGTTACACCGTTAAGTTTCTATTTTTAGACTTAATCTCTATTCACGCATAAGTCAATGATGTATCCTCGTGATCATTAAGACATAATAAAATATAAGAGATACCAAGTAGGAATAAGGGAGTTTAGGTTCGTAATTAACACTCATAAGAAGTGATCGTGTTGCTAACTTATAATAACAATGATCTCGTTACACGCTTAGCATGGAATTGGGTGAAAATCGAGGACGACGAAATTATTTCTAACAAAGCATTCACGTGTTCTTGTTCTATGATCCTAAAAGTCACATTCTCGTGATGAAAACAATACATTATGTCTAAAACATGTGTAGTAGTTTAAATTTATGTCTTGAATAAATGTCATCATAAAATGAATTTTGGAAGTGCTATGATACTTAATTCTAGCATTGCGTGGGGACACGGCAATGGTTTAGTATGGGGGAGTGATGAGACTGTATTTATACATAGTCTCATCGTCCAAATCGGGCTTAAAACGCTTAAAATATCATCAAAATACCCGTATATGTGCCTATGTTTGTTCAATGTGTATTTTAGGTATGGATATCGTGAATTCACCAAAAGATCAAAGGAATCAAGCAAAAACGAACACGGGAAACGAAGCCGCACAAAGAACCGGACCCGAATCATGATTTTCCTATCAAGTCCTTGAAGTTTGAAGATTTGGCAAGAATGGTCCCTCAACTTTTGAAGACTTGTCACTTAATACCCTTGTAAATCTCAAATATTACAATAGGGTCCCTTAAGTTTCAAGAAAATATCATTTATGCCCTTGAAGAATGCAAAATGTGCATTATGAGTCCTTGATACAAGCTTTGAAAAACCTTGGTGCCAAAAATGACAATTGCTGAAAGTTGATAACAAAGGAAATGCATAATTTACCATTTAAATGCAAAGTGAAGTAAACTAGAAACATTGGGGGGCATTTCTGCCAGACAGCCATACTCACACACCCAACCATCCCTTGACACGTCACCCCACCCAGTCCAACAAACCAGTTCATAACCCAACTTGACCCTGTCACACACTCTTTTTGAACCCCTTTTATAATTAACTTGTTTAATTAAATAAAGTGGGGGAAACAAACATTTAAACTTCATTACCCCATAAAATGAATCAAACTTCCTCCCTTAAACCTAGTTTACCCCATAAACCCTAATCTGATTAAGGTGAAAATCAAGGGGGTTTTATGATTGGCCATCCAGAATCCTAATTAACACCCTTGTCATCAAAACCCACCACAATACTTCTCCAACCCGTGACTCAATGGGGCCCCCCAATGTCCCCTGCTTGTTCAAAAATGGCAACAAAGGTATCTTTTCAGAAAATCAACGGCCAAGGCTCTAAACTTGCTCACTAAGGAGTTTTTCACGCTTGAGATCATCCCAACAGCCTGGCAAACACCTCAGAGATCACATGGTTAAATTTTTGACCAAGAATAGTCAACAAAAATTCAAATTGAAGGGCAGAGTAGGAAATTCAGTGTTTAGGGTTTATTGTATCTAGAATCCTCTTAGAGTAGTATAAAATGGGACGAGTTGTGTCTCATTTTTCTGTTCCAGTTTTATTGTAAATTTTCTAAACTTATTAATGAAAATGAAACGTTTTTAAATTTGCATACAACTGAGTTCCTTCTACTTGTTTTCTAGTTTAGTTGAAAGTTAGTTTAAGACATTTCCAAGTTGGTTTTTAAACACGTTTCAGAATTTCAGTTTAAGATTTTGTGAAAGATTGCTTTAAAATTTTTGGATAAAGCCTTTTGGGGAAGTGATAGTGGAACCAAAAAGTTTTAATTCAAAGTTTTAAGTGTTATCAAATAATTTTCAGTCATTGGTTTCAAAGATTAATCATTTTTCAGAAAAAGGATTTCAGAAAGTTTTTCAAGGGTTGTTCATTTTTTTCATCTCACCTTTACTGTAGCATAAGCTACTTCAAAAGCTTCTGACAAAAGCTCTTGAAGTGCTTTGCTACAAGAAGTTGTTTCTTGTTGGTTGTTTATGTGCAGGTTACAAAATACAAAACCTCCTTCCATTTCCATCATCTTTTGAAGACATACACACCCCTTGGTCCTGTTGTTGAACCACAACAAGGGGTTCTCTACTGTTCCATAAGCTTGAAAAAAGTCCAAAAACCCACTTGGGAAGGCCTCAGCCAAGGTACAAAAAGGCTTGAACCCCCTTTTGATGTTTTTCTATTTTTTTTTTAAGTGATTTATGGGAATTTGAGTATAACCTGTTTGTATGTGATTTTTCTTGTGTGATATAGCTTCATTTAAGTTTCTATGCATGTTTAGAGTACTTTAAATCAGTTTGGTAGGCTTATGATTAGTTTTGGTTTGTTAAAATCAAGTTTCAGAATATAAGGGGGTGTTTGGGTCTGCTCATTAAGCTGGGAATTTGACGAAATTTTGGCTTATAAACTGCTTGAACACTCTCCATTAGGATAGTTATAGTTATAGGTTGTTTGGTTTGAAGTTTGGTAGGTTTAAATCAGCAATTGCATGCTAAATTTTTAGGAAATAGTGGCTAAAATCTGTTAAGTGCCCCATCTGCTTTGTTTGTTTGATTTTTGCCCACTTCTTTTGCAAGCTGTTAGATATTAGGGTGTTCTAGGGTTTAAGTTAGCTTTTAACTAGTTTGTGTGACTTGTATGCAAGTTCTTAGCTCTTGAAATCCACCCAAGTGCACACTAGATCAGATAAACACACCCACAGCCCCCTATTCATTACAGTGACTGTAAATGGAGATTTTGGTGTGATTTTTGCTTTGTGTCTGTGTAATTTTTGCTATAATTTGACTCCCTACACTCCACTGAGTGTAGGGGTGCCCTTTGTTCCAAGAGAATCCAACAAACAAGCACTTGCCAAGCTCCTTTTGGCTCAAGTGAGCACAAGTGTGCACTCACACTTTTCCATCAGTATTCAAGCACAACTGGACGAATTTTGATCTTGAATTTGGTTAATCAGTGTTAAAAAAGTGAAGTGAAGTTGGATTGTAAAGTTGTTAAGGTCTGTGATTGATTTGCATAAGTTAAAAAAGCAAAAATAATACAAGCTGCGCCGCAAGTACTACCTGTTGCGGCGCAACTGAAGGAGTTACTGACCAAAGGTGTTCACGTTTCACTAGTTGCGGCGCAAGACCTACTAGTTGCGGCGCAACTAAGTGAGCTACAGGTCTTGGTGCTCTCGCAACACTAGTTGCGGCGCAAGTACTACCTGTTGCGGCGCAACTAAGTGATAAAAAGGGGGGGTTTCAGGATTCGAACCCTGGTCACCACGTTCACACCACGCCACACTCACCACTGCGCCCTAGGGTCTTTGACTACTAGGGAGTGGTTTTGTTTGTTATTTAACCCTTTTTTCACTTTGTGCTTATTTAATAAGCCGTAGCTTATTTTGCATTTTCCAGCTTATTTGCTTTTAGTTTTTGCTTATTTTCATTTTTCTTAGGACTAGAATAGGATTGGTGATTTTTCTGGCTAGTTTTTATATTTTTCCATTTATTAAATTAATTATTAGGATTTAATTATTAGACGAATTTTAATAAATCCTTAAAAATACCAAAAATAGTTTTTATTTTTAGGAAAAATAGTTTTTAGTTTATAAAATATATTTTTGAGGTTTATATCAAGTTTTGGTTTCAAAAACATTTATTTTTAATTTTATAATATTTTAAGGTTTTTAATAAACTTTAAAGATTTTTATAAAATTATTAAAAAAGGTTTAGAAGCTTAGATTAGTGTTTTTCTCTTAATTATATTATTTAGGATTTTTAGAAATTTTTTATTTTAAATTTTATAAACTTTTTATTTTTAGTAATATTTTATTATTATTTTAATATTTAATTTTCAAAATTTTATTTTTCTTTCTTTTTTCATTTTTCCTAGGTTCTTTGTCATTAATTAGGACTATTTCCATTTTTAGATTAATTTTCTAGCTTTTAGATTTATTTTTATAATTGTTTTAAGTTTAATTAGGTTTTAATCATTTTTAATCATTTTTAGAGTTTTAAAAATAGTTTTAATAGGTCTTAATTTTTAGAAATTTACTTTTTAGTCATTAAATAATATAAGTTAGTTATTAGTTCAATAAATTAATATTTTGAGCATTTTGTTAATTATATTTAATTTTTGGGCTTTAATTAGCATTAAAAATTGAATATTAAATTAATAAAAGGTTTTAAAATATATTTGTTGGATTTTTATTCTTATTTATATTATTTAAGACTTAGTTTAAGATTTTAATTAATTTTTAGGTTTTGTTTTTAATTTCGTCACGTTTTACGTATTTACGTTCGCGTTTTACGTCATTCGTCGTAGTTTAAACGTAGTCGTAACTCGTCTTTTATTTTTCTCTCTTTACACCAAAAACGTCACTAATCCAAACATTGTTATTTTATTAATTGGCATACACAATATACACCTCCTTCGAGAACGAACTTGGAATTTATTCGTCTTCACGGTTTTCCTAAATCGTGTCGATTAATACTTACCGCATTTATACTCGTCTTTCCTAAGACTTGTATATAAAAACCTACATCACCAAGCATTTCTAGGTAACAACACACAAGATCAAAAATTTGGTCCCCAATATCTCATGGGTCCAAAGTTGTTAGTTCCAAACATCCTTTGCATTTGGTTGAAATGCATGAATAGAGGACACATGCCCCACGGAGAAAAAAATTGTTGAAAGTTATTCCATATCATATGATCATTTTGATGTCCATTGTTTTTCTTATAAGTCTTTGATCTAGATCTAGAGTTATTGTTGTTTCTAGGTGTTGGATTTTTACTTTTAGATCTTGACTTAGAGTGATCATCCCTTTTAGGTGTTGGTGTTCTACTTCTAGGCCTTGAATCATTAAGTACTCTTGGAGGAGTAGACGATTGTCTTGATAAGTTTCTCATTCCCATTAGGGGTTTACTTAAAGTCTTGTAGAATTTATCAAGTTTCTTTTTATCAATTATAGGTAATTTAACATTGTTAACAACAAGATGTTTTGACCCTTTACCTAAAATGGACTTTTCAGAAAGTTGAGAATTTTCAAGAATCTTGTCTTCTGTCCGCGGTTCCTTATCACACCATGCGGTTCCATAATTGTAAGGAACTGATATTAGTGAAATCTCATATCAGTTATATTATAATTAACCCTAAAACACAAAGTAAAATACCTGATTTTGATTTATAAAAGCAGTATTATGGGTATACTTTGTTGTTTGTGCTTGAGAAGGTAAAAAGATACAAATGTGAAGCAAAAAAGGAAATCAAGCCATTATTGATGAAGAAAAGACAAAAGAAGGATGAAAAGTGACAAGTCAAACAAAGTCAAAGGACCTTTCTTGACAACTTTGAAAGTAGAAGGACTAAACGTGCAAAGTTGTAAAAGTCAAGAATAAAGTCAAACATGGTCAAAGACAAAGTCAACAAGTCAAGGGATCATTTGTGTTCTAGTTCAAAGTTAAAAGGACCAGAATTCTCAAGATTATGAAGATTCTAGCTCAAAACACAAATCTGCCAAGTACAAGGACCTAAATTGCCAAAAAGGAATGAAGTTTCAAGTGTGATCCGTGTGTTTTGTTTTCCACCAATGAGAAGGCTGCATTTTGGATACTTGGATCACCACATCAGCCTCATTTATGAGGAGAGAAGGTATCTGTCATTTATTACCCAATCACAACAGTCAAACGCATTAACTCGCCACTAGCCAATCATAATACAAAACGGATAATGATCCGTGTGACTTTCTCTTCCCTAATAAACATATCACACGTGTCATCTTCAAGCCTAGATCAAAGAAAGAGTTAGAGACACTTTCAGAGAAAGCTTCCAACATGAAAAGTGTTCGCAATTGCAAGACAAATGAAACCCAGTCAACCAATTAAGCTGAAATCCATTGAATCAAAAAGGCCCAATTGTGTTCTTCACCTACAAATCACAATTAACCAAGTGAGGACACGTGGAAGGTTGCTATTTGTTCTGACATGTCACCAACTTCATCCTCACCTCTTTTCTATAAATACCCCTAGTTGTTCTTCATTTTATGTAATGTAGCTAAGTGTGCAAAACACACACACTTAGAATCTCTCTCAATTCTGTTAGTAGTTAAGCAGTTAGAAACCTCTCAAAGTGATTGACAACCACTCTGAGAGAGTTTGTTAGTTTGTTATCCCTATTGTAACAGAATTCCACCATTAATGAAATCATTCTTTACCTAAATCTACTCTTCATTCTCATTTCAACTAAATTCTTCTATCCTATTGTTCCTGTGATTGATTTTCTTGTTCTCATTGAACAATGGAGATGATTTAAGTTCCATTTGATAGCTTGTTGATGATCAGACTTGTTCTAGCTCACAACCATATGCATTTCTTGATCAGACAAGTGTAGCAGGGGAGATATGATGATGATGATGATGATTGTAGATAATGGTTGTAGCTGGTGTAGATGATAGATTTGGTGGTGGTTAAAGATTAAATGAGCTCAGCGCTCCACTTCATCACCACAGTAGCCTTCAAACATTCCAATAAGTCTTTCTTAGTGATTTCCTCTAAAAATCAAACTGCATGCTAATTTCTGCTTTCCTAGTGTAAAATACTTTGTGTTGCCTGCTTCTTGTTCAGTTTCAGCTATTTGATCTATTTTAAGTATTAGTTTTCTTAATCTGATAGCTTATCTTAGTTCGTAGAGCTTAATAATTATGCTTATCTGATAAGTGGTGTTTGGATTAGTAGAGATTTGTTGATTCAGTTGATGAAATTTGTTGTTTAGAGGTTACATTCACTCATTAGACTTGTGCAAGTAAACTTGCATGAATTTGTAGTCAAATAAATGGTCAAACAGGCAAATTGCACTAAAACACTTTGGGTCTATTTTGACAACTAAACCATGCTAGATTCAAACACCTGCCAATTCTTTGTTAGTGGAGTTTTTGAATTGATTTTTGTTGCTGAGTGTAGCTTAACATCAAAGCTTCACATTCATCTAAGGTAGACCAAACAGTTTTCCAAATTAAACAAGAAATAAGCTTTTGAATAAGCTGCTTAGCAAAGCTCAGTTTCTGTAATGAGGACTAATCTGCTTATCATTTCCCACTGATCCTGTTCATCAAACTAGTGATTTTATTGCATATTCTTGTTGTCCAACTGATTTTAAGAGATTTTGGAATTTTTGAGCTTTTGGTCAAAATCTGGTCAATGAAAGCCAACATAAGCCCAATTTTGCTTAATTTCATATTCCAGCTTATTCATTTGATGATTTTTGATAATTCTTGACATTCCATTCTTCTTTAAGCTTGTTCTATCAATTCATTAAAAAAATCAAGTTGTGCTTGTCTAGATAAGCTGGTAGCTTATTTTGAGCTTATTCCAAAAAGCTATTTTGAGTTCTAAGTTGATTTGGCTTATTTCCTTAGAGATGACTAAGTAGAATATGATTTTAAGCTTTTTGAAACAAATTAGAGCTTTTAAGATTGAGAAATAAGCTCAAACGAGCTTATTTTACTTGTGAACCCGTTTTTGCTAAAAATCTTGTTATATTTGCACTTTGGTCCCTATATTTTAGGGAAGTGTTTAAGCTATTAAAATAGGTACAAACATCTTAGGATTTTCACTTTAGTCCTTGAATTTGCTGATTAGTTACATTTCAGTTAGTTAGTTTGGAAAGTTGTTACATTTTAGTTAATAGTTTGTTATTCTTACATTTTTAGTCCTTCTAGTTTCCAAAATTTCATTTTCAGTCCTTATACTTTTGAGCATTTACATTTTCAGCAATTTTACCATTTGTGCATTGAATACTTGTACAATTTGCATTAATTGTGGTATGTGCACCTTGTTTTAGAATTGTACGGTTACATACTTATAATATTTTTATAACTTTTTACTTGCTTTGTTGAAATAGACCTAGAATACCAAAAATCTTATAAAATCTAAAGCCAAAAAAAATCTTTTGGATAATCAATTCGTTTTGAGTTGGGAATTACAAACTAAAAAGTGAAATAATAAATGGCGCCTCTGCCGGTTCATTACGTTACGATTGACAATTGATTGACGGTTACGATTGGATTTTGGTATCCGTTCACCTTATGAACGTTCCTTTTATGTTTCATAAATAAAAAGGATAAAAAAATCAAAAAGATAAAAATATAAAAAATATAAAAACCAGAAAATTTGATTCTTTCCTAAGAATTAAACAAAAAAAATAAAAAATAAAAAAGTAATCTTTTTCCTAAAAGATTACACCAAAAATATATCGTATATATTGGTTTCACTCATTTTTACGTAAATATAGTATTTTCTTAAAACCCAAATAAATACAAAAATATTTTTGATATATTATTATATGTAGATACATATATGTAGATACGAACAACCAATCCATCTATTTCCATAAGTATTGCTTTTGCAATACACCGTGCTTGGGGGCGTTCCGGTCCTAAGTACGCGTATCGATCAAACTTAATTAAGGCACACTAGATAAATACCATAATCTACTTGAACTTGAGAAAGAGGCCACTGTGTGGGGGGTATAAGGCGAGTGTATTACACATTCTAAAGAAGCAGGCTCTTAAGTGCTACGCGCCGCCTCGTTTCTCCGTTTCCTTGTGGGTCTTTCAAGTGTGATAGTGGTGAGTGGTGTGCCACCCAATTAGTACTTACATATAATATACTTTCTTGTCGATATTACTTATTGAACCTCAGATAGGATAACCCTTCTTTTCCAAAGTCGATCGAGAGCTCCTCTCTCACTCCTTGAGTTGAGTTGCATGCGCACTCGAGCGCGTGCACATATACCTTTTGGTGTACAACCCCTTCGTCCCAAAAGGAAGAAAAAGAACAAGAACAACACCGTCCATCAAGTCGATCCCGAGCATCTTGCTTTGAACAACTTACAAGAAGTCATGGCTGCCGTTGATAATAGACCATTGATTGAGATCCTTCAATCAAATGTGGAGGGAAATGCGGATGCTATTGTTAAACCCGAGATACCCGCAAACACTTTTGAGCTTAAGACAAACATGATAAATATGGTTTCTTCTATCCCTTTCCTAGGGAGACCCATGGATGACCCCCATGAACATATCAAGAGATTCATGTCACTTTTCAATACACTTAAGTATAATCGGGTCCCTCCTGATGCTATTAAGATGATCCTATCCCCTTTCTCCTTAGAGGGTAGTGCTAGGAATTGGTTAGACAAGCAACCTTCTATGAGCATTTTCACTTGGGAGGATTTAAAGAAGAAATTTATGAATAAGTTCTGTTGGGTCAAGATTTGACCCAATTGTTCCTCACAAGTATTTGAATATAAAATAGCTGCTGAAGACCTGAAGAATTGCTGAAGACATCTTCAGAATTTGCTGAAGACACATGAGCACCAGGTCCAGCACCAGTTCTAGCTGAAGACAGTTCACCACAGCACTTCCAGAGTACTTTGAAGACAAAGTCTTCACCTTCAGTAGCTGATGCGGCTCAGCATCTGAAGGACAGACCTGAATGAAGTTGCCTTCAGTTCAGCTTGGAGTGACAAACCAAGCTGAATGATGTTCATCTAACTCTAGAATACAACCTGAAGATATTGGCGGGAACTTTCTAGAAGACAAGAGTACAAGAGTGGTTACTTGTACAACCAATAAGAAAGTCAAAAGTATTATTTACTTTTGTACTATGATGGGAAAGAACACATGGGAGCACATGGGGCTTTTGCTTTATTGGAAGCTTCCTTTAGAAGCTTTAGTTTCTTTCCCTATAAATAGATAGGTTGTATGTAGAGTTAGATAAGTTTTCCATTTCACATAAAACCATAAGTGTAGTGTTAGGAATTCTTCCTCTATTTTTCATCAAGAGAGAACCCTTGTCATTCAACCACTTTGTTTCCAGAAACAAAGTGGGTTATAGATTCTTTATTTTATTCTAATAAAAGTCTATACGTTGAAAAGTACAAGTTATGTTATTAGTAGTTAATTGGTCAATCGTGCAAAAAGTTCACGATTATAGGACCTAACAAGTGGTATCAGAGTGGGTGCATTATTGTTATGATCCAGATCCGTTCAAATTAACTGCTAATAGCATTGGAGCATGGTTAAAATTTATGGTTGGTATTCAAAATTGCTACTGCTTCCCATGGAGAGAGATACCATAAATTTTGAATAAACCTGTCCTGAACATCTTATCTAAAACCAAAAAAACAAAAAACCCACCAACAAAAAAAAATCCACAAATCCCAACAAAAAAAACCGGATCCAAAAACATCACATCAAAAAAAGGACGAGCTCTTCAATGGAGTTATTACAAATTCCACCAAAAAAAAGCAGATCCAAATTCATATCCATACTTAAAAAATGACACCCTTCCATTCATTAAAACCCACATCATGATCCGAAAACCCAGATCAAAAAATCCTATCGTAGATCCATTATATCATGAACACACTCAATCATCAAACCCAGATTCAAAACTAACAAAAACAAATCAAGTTAAAAACCTATGGGTGGATTCCTCTCTTTTGTCCAAAGAATAGGATTTAATTCACATTTATTGAACGATTGTTGTTTAGGGTGATGTCGGTGTAATTGAAGACTAATGGGTATGATGGATATATGGATTAATTGGTGTTGTGGGTTATTAAGAATCGAAAGCTGATTTAAGATGAGATGGGCTGTGATTGATGCGGTGAGCAGCAGTAATCGTTTCGATGGTGGTTGGATTGATAGGTGGTAAATGGAGATTAGTGGTGACTTGATAAACCTCGAAGAAAGGTTTGGTGGCTCGTTGTTAAATTGAGAATGACCATCAGTGTGATATGGTCAGTTTTATAGAATTTGATTAAAGGGTCAGTGGAAAGGAGTTGTTCACTTTGTGATAAAACTGATGGGGTGTGTGAGCTCAGCTTAAACTGACGAGAAGATTGTTCAGTTTTATGTGTAGAGTGTATAAGGGTGAATGAAAAAAAGGGGTATGTTGATACTGATAAAAAAAATCAACTGGTTCAGTTTAAGTATATCCTGATGAATATGATATAGAATCGTTTCTTCAGTTAAAAAAACTGACGAAAGAAAAGTGGGTGGCGAGGAATGAAGTGATTACGTTCAGTTTTAAAGAAACTGATATGTTTTTAGCTTTAATGTATAACTGAAGCTGATCGTCTATTGAAATGTCCATCAAAGTTGGTTTTAGTAGCAAAAATACTTAAGCCATCAGTTTTTGCTGGAGCTAAATTTGGGTCAGTAGTAGGAATACTGAAGCCCATGTGGTGAATAAACCACTAAAGCCCAATTTGCAAAACTGAACCCTCAGCCGAACTTGAACCCCGAGTTCTGAACTCCCTCAGTAATACTGAACCTTCCTGCTGGTGAACCTGACGTAAAGCTGAACCTACAACTAGGTTCTGAACCTTCAACTTATTAAACCTTCAGAAAATCTGAACCATCAGTCTGAACCAGTTAGCAAATTCTGACCCCTCCAGCAGTTATGAACCCCCAACAAGGTTGGACCTTCAGCACATACTGAACCTTCAGCATGACTGGACGAATCCTCAGCAAATTGGACGTCCAGCAGCAAAGACTGGACTCCCCTTCAGCACTGAACCTGAACCACCAGCAGTGACTGATCTTTAGCAAAATTTGAAGCTTATATTTGACGTTTAAAATTGAAAGTAAACCTCCAACATTCTGGACGAACCTTCAGCATGTCCTGACTGAACATTCAGCAGGTAAGAACTTCGTTAACTCCTGATGCTTTCATTTTTATTGCTACGTTATTAGTGTAAACATTCAAAAATTGCTAAAGTTATGCAATTTTTGAGGGAGAGAAATACACTAATAATATTTATAGAAAGCATCAGGAGTAACAAAACCTTGTTTCATTCACCAAATACTACAAGAACTAACCATAAACCAAAACCAATCTTACAACAAAACACTTTCCAAACCTTAAAAAAACAACCTGAAGATGGAGCGGGTGTGTTTATAAAACGCAAATGGTTTTGGGTGTGTCGAGGAAGTGATGTATTGGATGCGGTGTATGATGATGTTCTTGTCATGAGAATGAAGTTGGTTGAAAAATAGGGGTAGTATTTGATCAGTCTTGAAAAGAGCTGATGATGGGATTTTGAACAGGGTTATGTTTCCTCACGTTGTGGAGAAGCTGAAAGTTGGTTGTTAAGTGTATACATAGTGATTGATCACCACTGTTATCCTCTGAAACAACTTATGTTTAAACCTCCAGGTATCGATGTTAACCCATTAAACCCTTCACTACACCCAATTTGTTGAACTTACCAAAAACTCTAAACTTTATACCAGAATGTGATTTCAAAAAAATGGGTCACTGATGTTATTGTTTCAGGTTAAGAGTTTACTTTCTTGCAACTACAACAACAAAGAGTATGTACTAATTTGCTTATAATTTTTACTCTTTACAACATCAGTATGTGAGAATAAGTTGTATTTGCTCACTCACATCTGATGGATTTCACTTAGGCTATTCTTATGTCCAAATAGGGGGAGATTGTTGGACTGGGATTTGAACAACAAATAGACTAAGTGTATGTACTGAGTGAAAAAACACTTAGTTTGTCATCTTCAAGATTTCAAGCTTCAGTGACCAAAGATGGTCAACGGACAAAGAAGAATTGAACAAAGAAGACGAAAACTCGGGCTATTTTTATATCGAAATAGGGAGAGATTGTTGGGTCAAGATTTGACCCAATTGTTCCTCACAAGTATTTGAATATAAAATAGCTGCTAAAGACCTGAAGAATTGCTGAAGACATCTTCAGAATTTGCTGAAGACACATGAGCACCAGGTCCAGCCCCAGTTCTAGCTGAAGACAGTTCAGCACAGCACTTCCAGAGTACTTTGAAGACAAAGTCTTCACCTTCAGTAGCTGATGTGGATCAACATCTGAAGGACAAACCTGAATGAAGTTGCCTTCAGTTCAGCTTGGAGTGACAGACCAAGCTGAATGATGTTCATCTAACTCTAGAATACAACCTGAAGATATTGGCGGGAACTTTCTAGAAGACAAGAGTACAAGAGTGGTTACTTGTACAGCCAATAAGAAAGTCAAAAGTATTATTTACTTTTGTTCTATGATGGGAAAGAACACATGGGAGCACATGGGAGCATATGGGGCTTTTGCTTTATTGAAAGCTTCCTTTGGAAGCTTTAGTTTCTTTCCCTATAAATAGATAGGTTGTATGTAGAGTTAGATAAGTTTTCCATTTCACCTAAAACCATAAGTGTAGTGTTAGGAATTCTTCCTCTCTTGTTCATCCAGAGAGAACCCTTGTCATTTAACCACTTTGTTTCCGCAAACAAAGTGGGTTATAGATTCTTTATTTGATTCTAACAAAAGTCTATACATTGAAAAGTACAAGTTGTGTTATTAGTAGTTAATTGGTCAATCGTGCAAAAAGTTCACGATTATAGGACCTAACAAGGTTATAGATTCTTTATTTGATTCTAATAAAAGTCTATACATTGAAAAGTACAAGTTTTGTTATTAGTATTTAATTGGTCAATCATGCAAAAAGTTCACGATTATAGGACCTAACAAGTTCTTTCCTCCTTCACGAACCACCGCCTTGAGAAACCAAATCATAGGTTTTCAACAAAAGCAAGACCAAAACTTTAGTGAGGCTTGGGAAGAGTTTAAAGATTTGTTGAGAAAGTGCCCAAACCATGGTTTTAACCAAGTTCATCAAATCAACACCTTTTACAATGCTTTGAAACCTCACCATCTAGATTCCCTTAACTCGGCCGCGGGTGGGAACATTCTTTCAAAATCCACACAAGAAGCATGGGATATCATTAAGACAAAATCCATGGTTCAAACAAATAATCAAAGAGATGAGAATGTACATGTTGTTCAAGAGGGTGCTTCTAGACCATATGAGAATCAAATCCTTTTACAACTTCAAGAAATGAACCAAAGTCAAAAGATGCATCAAGCAATGATTCAAGACTTTATGAAGGTTTCCTTGAACAATTCTTCTACCAACAATGTCAATGCCATCACCTTATCTTGTGAAACATGTGGAGGTCCTCATTCTTATTT
Source organism: Glebionis coronaria (assembly GCA_025667525.1). Lineage (NCBI taxonomy): Eukaryota > Viridiplantae > Streptophyta > Magnoliopsida > Asterales > Asteraceae > Glebionis > Glebionis coronaria. The sequence continues at coordinate 106,907 of JANFOE010000915.1, forward strand.
ACAATGTGATAAAGTTCAAAACTTTCAAGGTGAATGCTATGCTTATCAAGATGAACAAAGAGAGAACTTTAAAGCTAACATTAACCCTAACCACCTCTCTTACAAGTCTAACAATTAGCTTACTCCACCCAGTTTCCCACCCCATCAACCCACCCAAAACCAACCAAACCCTCCACAATTACTTCAAAGAAATCAAGGGCCAAGAGGAAATTATCAAGGAAACAATAACAATAGAGGGCCTAATAACTTTCACAATCAAGGAAATAACTTTCATGCAAATAACCAAGGGTTTCACCGACCACCTCCACCTTTCCACAACCAAGGATATAATCAAGGGTATGGGCAAAATGACACCTTTGAGTTACTTCAAAAGATGAATCAAGAGACCGAAAGAAGGATTCGTGAGAGTGAAAAGAGGACTCAAGATCAATTAAGGGCTATGCATGAGGAAACAAACAAGAAATTTATGTTGCTTCTAAATCAAAGACCACAAGGTGCTTTACCCTCTAACACTCAAACCAATCCAAGGGCAAATGTAAATGCAATCACTACAAGGAGTGGGAAAACAACTATTGATCCTTCATTTCCTCTTACACCTCCATTGGTCACTCCTACTCTGGTTCCTTCTTGTGATAAGCCTACACCTTTAAAGTCTACACCTTCTAGTTCTACACCTTCAAAGCCTACACTTTCTACTCCTACACCTACTACTCCTTCACCTTCCACACCTATCAATGAAGAAACTAACAAAGAGAGTGCTTCAACAACTACCACTCAACCTATACCAAAGTCTTCCATACCCTTCAAGATTTAGAAAGGAAAAGCTTACGAACAAGGATGACATTCAAGTATCTAACTTTTTGAGGATGTTTAAGAAATTGAATTTCAACATATCCTTTACGGAAGCTCTAGCTTACATCCCCAAGTTTACCAAAATGTTCAAAGACCTCCTCTTAAACAAAGAAAAGTTGGTTGATATGCCTAACACGTCATTCAACGACAATTGTTCCGCGGTGTTGTTGAAGACTTTACCAACAAAACTTAGAGATCTGGGACGATTTTTGATCCCTTGTAATATCCCAGGGGTGGAAAATTGCATGGCACTTGCGGATCTTGGGGGAAGCATAAATTTAATGCCTTTGTCGGTTTGGAAACAACTCTCTCTTCCCGAGCTCACTCCTACTAGGATGAGCCTTGAGTTAGCAAACCGGTCAATAGCTTATCCGGTAGGGATTGCGGAGGGTGTGTTTGTAGGGGTTAATAAATTCACATTCCCCGTGGATCTTGTAGTTGTTGACTATGACATGGACCCGAGAGTTCCTCTTATTGTAGGTAGATATTTCTTGAGGACGGGTCGTACTCTTATTGATGTGGCGGAAGGAGAACTAATTATGAGAGTTGAGGATGAGAAAGTAGTGTTTATGTTGGGGAAAGTTACTAAGATATCTCAAAGTAGTGAAACCGTAAACATAGTAGATGTTCTTGATGAGGTGTGTAATGAAAATTTTCATGAAGCTTGCAAGAGTGATAGTGTGAACATGCCATATGTGGAGACCGTTGCCTCAATTGCTCCCTCCTTAACACCATTGGAGAGAGTGATTTCCTCTTAGAGGAATTTGAGTCTAACTTTCTTGGAAATGATTATTCTTCCATCAATTGGGAAGAAGACCTTCTCACTATCCAAAAGTTATTCATCCTTCCCCTACTCCATAAGAGGTTACTAATGATGATCCATCATTAGTGAAACCTTCTATTGAGAGTCCACCTTCCCTAGAGCTTAAGGATCTTCCATCACACCTTGAATATGCTTTCTTAGAGGGAGAGGACAAATTACCCGTTATCATAGCCAAAGACTTGAAAGATGATGAGAAGGAAAAGCTTATAGAAGTTATTAAGAAGCATAAGAAAGCTATAGCTTGGAAAATATCCGACATAAGGGGGATTGATCCTAATTTTTGTACTCACAAAATCCTTATGGAGGATGACTACAAACCCTCCATCCAAAACCAACGAAGGGTTAACCCTAAAATCCATGAAGTTATCAAACTCCTTGATGCGGGTATGATTTACCCAATATCCGACTCACCATGGGTTAGCCCGGTGCATTGTGTGCCTAAAAAGGGTGGAATAAACCGTTGTGCCTAATGAGAAAAATGAGTTGATTCCCACTAGACTTGTCACGGGTTGGAGAGTTTATATTGACTATTGGAAGCTTAATGATTCTACTAGGAAAGATCATTTCCCATTACCTTTCATGGACCAAATGCTTGAACGCTTAGCGGGAAATGAGTACTATTGCTTTCTAGATGGATTTTCGGGTTATTTCCAAATACCCTTTGATCCAAAAGATCCAGAAAAGACCACATTCACTTGTCCCTATGGCACATTTGCTTATAAGAGAATGGCTTTTAGCTTGTGCAATGCCCTGGGGACATTTCAAAGGTGTATGATGGCAATCTTTCATGACATGATTATGAACACAATGGAAGTATTCATGGATGATTTCTCGGTCTTTGGAGATGCATTCACTTCTTGTCTCTCCCATTAGAACGTATGCTAAAGAGGTGTGAAGAAACACGTCTTGTTCTAAATTGGGAGAATTGCCATTTCATGGTCAAAGAAGGGATAGTTTTGGGACATAAGATATCCAAAAAAGGTTTAGAAGTGGATCGAGCTAAAATAGATGTTATTGCCAAACTTCCCCCACCCACCATGGTGAAAGGAGTTAGGAGCTTTTTGGGTCATGCGGGTTTCTATAGACGTTTTATTCAAGACTTTTCTAAGATAGCAAGACCCATGACCCACCTCTTAGAAAAAAAGGCTCCTTTCATATTCACACAAGAGTGTTTTAGAGTCTTTTGAGATTCTTAAAGAAAAGTTGACTAAGGCTCCCGTTTTGGTATCACCAAATTGCGATTTGCCTTTTGAACTCATGTGTGATGCTAGTGATTATGTCGTGAGGGGTGATTAGGACAAAGAGTTAATAAGAATTTCCAACCTATACACTATGCGAGTAAGACAATGACGGGTGCTCAACTTCATTACAACAATACGGAAAAAGAGTTGCTTGCTAATGTTTATGCTTTTGAGAAATTTAGACCCTATCTTGTGCTTTCAAAGACCATATTGTATACGGATTATTCCGCTCTTAAGTACCTTATGACAAAGCAAGATGCTAATCCTAGACTTTTGAGATGGGTTTTTTTGCTACAAGAGTTTTCCATAGAAATTCGTGATAAGAAAGGAGCCGAGAATTTAGCGACGGATCACTTGAGTAGAATTGAGGATCCTTTCCAAGGATAATTACCTCATAATGTAACTAATGAATCCTTTCCACTTGAGGAACTCATGTCTATCTCTTCACAATAGGATGCCACCCTTGGTTTGCGGATATTGCAAACTACCTTGTGGGGGATTTGCTTATTGAGGGTCTCACTTCCCAACAAAAGAAAAAGTTTCTCAAGGAAGCTAAATATTACTTTTGGGATGAACCTTACCTCTTTAGGCAATGTGCGGACCAAATCATAAGACGTTGTGTAGATGGGCCCGAAGCATTTAAAATTTTAGAAGCTTGCCAAAAGGGACCCACGGGGGGACATTTTAGGCCTCACTACACGGTTAAGAAAGTCTTTGATTCGGGTTACTATTGGCCTTCCGTTTACAAAGATGCCCAAGAAATGGTGAAATATTGTGATGTTTGTCAAAGACAAGGAAAGATTAATCAAAGAGATGAGATGCCACAAAGTTTCATACAAGAATGTGAAATTTTTGATGTATGAGGTATAGATTTTATGGGACCTTTTCCATCATCAAAGGGCAATAAATACATACACATAGCCATTTATTATGTTTCTAAGTGGGTTGAGGCTAAGGATTTTCCTACCAATGATGCTAGAGTTATAGTCAAGTTCTTAAAGCAATTGTTTGCTAGACTTGGTGTACCTAGGGCTATCATAAGTGATTGTGGGACTCATTTTTGTAATAATCAATTTACAAGAGTCATGAAGAAGTATGGTGTTAACCATAGACTTTCTACCGCGTATCACCCTCAAGCCAATGGGCAAACTGTGGTCACAAATCGTGGTTTAAAGAGGATTTTAGAAAGAATGGTGGGAGAGCATCGAGCTTCTTGGTCAGATAAGCTCGATGATACTTTATGGGCTTTTACGACCACTTTTAAGACACCAATTGGTTGTACTCCTTATAGACTTGTCTATGGAAAAGCATGCCACCTCCCATTCGAATTAGAACATAAGGCTTCATGGGCTCTTAAATGAGCTAACTTTAATCTAAACCAATCCGGTTCACATAGGAAAGACCAACTTAATGAGATGAATGAACTAAGAACCAATTCCTATGAAAACTAGTTGCTTTATAAGGAAAAGACTAAGCAATTACATGATGCTAAGATCAAGAACCATGAGTTCAAAGTTAGAGAGCCGGTTCTACTCTTTAACTCACGGTTGAAACTCTTTGCGGGCAAGATTAAGTCTCGATGGTCCGGTCCATTCACTATTGCTCAAGTATTTCCATATGGGACTATTGAGTTGTCATAACCAAATGGCCCAAATTTCAAAGTGAATGGTCACCGTGTTAAGCATTACTTTGGGGAGGACATTTCTGTTGAAATGGACCAAGAGATCCCCATTTTCCCAATGAATTAATTCATTGTGGGAAGAGTCAAGCTAGAGATTCCATAAATCAAGCTTGAATAACTAGGATTAGCTCTTTTAGACTAGAGTGTGGTAGGATAGGAATAAAGGGTATATAGATGAGAACAAGTGTAGGGGGATTCCTATCTTTTGTCTTCTTGATGTTTGTAGGGTTGCTCTCTCTCATTGCATTCATTGGAGCTTATGGAGGAGGCCCTTGTATCGGGTTCACTTCGTTAATATTGTGATTTTCAAACCACTTGTGCATAAAATGAATTCACTATAGTAAACCTTTCCTTAGCTTGGGTTAAGCAAGTTATCAGTGTCATAAGTGTAGGGGAGTTTACTCCAATACTCTTAAACATTAAGGACAATGTGTATCTCAAGTGTAGGGGGTCTTCTATCGAAGTGACCTTACCTAGAACATTGTCATTGACTTCTTGATAATATGGAAATTAATTTTTCAAACATTTTTCAAATTTTTGATCTACTTTGGCCACAAAAAATATGCATTCATAATTTTTGCATTAATCATTTTTCATTTGCATAACACATTTGCATTGTATATATTTCTTCTTTTATTTTTTTATCAAAAATATATAAAAAGGAAAAAAATATAATAAAGGACATGGTTTAACAAATTTAGACTTCTTTGACATATTAGGCCCGCCATGGATAATTTGACTCAACCCGAGTTTGCTTATCTAAGCATTCTCTAGCTAGTAGCCTTAACCATGTAGACCTTTATTGGTTTATTAGGCTAAGCATCCACTAGTCTCATCATTTGAGATTTTAAACTATGGAGAATAAGAGATGATAGAGTTTAAAGTAAGTGTTAAGGGCTAGATAAACCTCATATTAATTAATTGTGGCTTTTATATCCCCTTTCGTAACCTTTACTTTCTTGTCAACGCATGTATATATGTTAATAAATAATCAAGAATGGTTTTAACTGGTTTGTAGTCTCTTATGCCTTTTTGACTAATCATTCGTGGTTGGTATAAGTACGTCTTAAGATTCTAAGTTAGAACGTTTTATGTGTACTAGAGTTACGTCATTCTTAATACTTAGCGGGTGTTTTTCCTTCTATTCTTTTCAACTTTCTTTGTGAGGAATAAAGAAAAATAAGAGCGGCTTATGAAAAAATGAGTGGCTAGAAAAAAAAAGGAAAAAAGAAAAAGAAAAAAAATAATTATACAAGACTCCCAAGAGGGGCAGTGAAGTGTTAATTATAGTAGCTATTGAATTCCAATATTACTCTCACAAGGGTTGCTGGGATTTAATAGTTGCTAAAATCCAATATTACCTTGACGGGTTGCGGGATTGAAGATCCAAATTCCCAAAAAGGCGGCGGATATAAATTAATGCGTGAGTTTTATTCTTCTTTTCTTAGCGAGTGTGTAACTACTTAATAATGCATGACATAAGGATCTTACACATAAGGCGAATGACTTATTATTTGGGTCGGACTTATATCAATTATGGGCGGTTTTTCAAGTAATGGATATGATGGTTACTTAGGATTAAAACTGTGCTTCTTTATTTTGAGATTTTACACTTCTTATATTTCACGCTTTAAATAATGACAAATTTGTTAAAAGCAATTTTCTCAATTAATAACCGGTATTAGAGGCATAATAAGTGGGGGTATAATAGTAACACAATTAATTTGTATGAATAAGTCGATGCACTTTCACTTATGGATAAAAATGATCTTGTTTTTAAGCTTGGTATTGGGAAAGTGAAACTTGAGGATGATAAGTGTTCATGGTACCAAAGCTCTAATTAAAGTCCTTGATTTATTTATGAGTTATTTCCATCAAAACCATTTCAAGAAAAATCCAAAAAATATACAAATAGAATATTTTTCCTTTGCATTGCATTGTAAAAAGCTATATCATGCATCATATAGTGTAGAGTAGTGTAAATGCATTTCATATTGGTCAAGATGGATTAATTATCAGAAAAGTGGAAATTGGTGCTTTAAAATGTGGCATTGCATGAGGTCATGGCAATGATCAAGTGTAGGGGATTTGATATGAGTGAAATCTCATATCAATTATATCATAATTAACCCTAAAACATAAAGTAAAATACATGATTTTGATTTATAAAAGCAGTATTATAGGTATACTTTGTTATTTGTGTTTGTGAAGGTAAAAAGATACAAATGTGAAGCAAACAAGGAAATCAAGCCATTATTTATGAAGAAAAGATAAAAGAAGGATGAAAAGTGACAAGTCAAACAAAGTCAAAGGACCTTTCTTGACAACTTTGAAAGTAGAACGACTAAAAGTACAAAGTTGGAAAAGTCAAGAATAAAGTCAAACATGGTCAAAGACAAAGTCAACAAGTCAAGGGATCATTTGTATTCAAGTTCAAAGTTAAAAGGACTAGAAATCTCAAGATTATGAAGATTCTAGCTCAAAACATAAATCTGCCAAGTCAAGGACCTAAATTGCCAAAAAGGAACGAAGTTTCAAGTGTGATCCGTGTGTTTTGTTTTCCACCAATGAGAAGGCTGCATTTTGGATACTTGGATCACCACATCAGCCTCATTTATGAGGAGAGAATGCAGCAGGCATTTATTACCCAATCACAACAGTCAAACGCACTAACTCGCCACTAGCTAATCATATTTCACAAAACGGATAATGATCCGTGTGACTTTCTCTTCCCCAATAAACACATCACACATGTCATCTTCAAGACCAGATCGAAGAAAGAGTTATAGACACTTTCAGAGAAAGCTTCCAACATGAAAAGTGTTCGCAACTGCAAGACGAATAAAACCCAGTCAACCAATTAAGCTGAAATCCATTGAATCAAAAAGGCCCAATTGTGTTCTTCACTTGCAAATCACAATTAACCAATTGAGGACACGTGGAAGGTTGCTATTTGTTCTGACACGTCACCAAGTTCATCCTCACCTCTTTTTTACTCTATAAATACCCCTATTTGTTCTTCATTTCATGTAATGTAGCTAAGTGTGCAAAACAAACACACTTAGAATCTCTCTCAATTCTGTTAGTAGTTAAGGAGTTAGAAACCTCTCAAAGTGATTGACAACCACTTTGAGAGAGTTTGTTAGTTTGTTAGCCCTATTGTAACAGAATTCCACCATTAATGAAATTATTCTTTACCTAAATCTACTCTTCATTCTCATTTCAACTGAATTCTTCTTCTTACTATTCTTGTGATTGATTTTCTTGTTCTCATTGAACAATGGAGATGATTTGAGTTCCATTTGATAGCTTGTTGATGATCAGACTTGTTCTAGGTCACAACCATAGCCATTTCTTGATCAGACAACTGTAGCAGGGGAGATATGATGATGATGATGATGGTAGATAATGGTTGTAGCTGTTGTAGATGATAGATTTGGTGGTGGTTAAAGATTAAGTGAGCTCAACGCTCCACTTCATCACCAAAGTAGCCTTCAAACATTTCAATAAGTCAAATCAGACTGCATGCTAATTTCTGCTTTCCAAGTGTAAAATACTTTGTGATGCCTGCTTCTTGTTCAATTTTAGCTATTTGATCTGTTTTGAGTACTAGTTTTCTTAATCTGATAGCTTATCTTGGTTCTTAGAGCTTAATAATTTTGCTTATCTGATAAGTGGTGTTTGGATTAGTAGAGATTTGTTGATTCAGTTGATGAAAGTTGTTGTTTAGAGGTTACATTCACTCATTAGACTTTTGCAAGTAAACTTGCATGAATTTGTAGTCAAATAAACAGTCAAACAGGCAAATTGCACTAAAACACTTTGGGTCCATTTTGACAGTTAAACCATGCTAGATTCAAACACCTGCCAATTGTTATCTACAGGTAAAAATGACAAAATAACCAAACTAACTAAAAAACCCTAAAAATGGCTTCTCCCTTTGTCTAGTCGCCGTTTCTTCTACCTCTTTAATTCGTTTTAACTTGTTTCATCATTCAATCTCTTATAACATTTATGTTTTATAAACCGAATCCTTGATTCATGTTGTATTAACATCAATTTTATTCGAATTGTTTGATGTTGTAGGTTATTTTTCGTTTTGAGGGTATTTTTACACGGCTAGTTAGGGTTTCGCTGTGAAAATTAGAGCGTGTTTTAGATTATCATTGTTTTTATGGGAGTCATTTAGGGTGTTGTTGGGGCTGTTCTTGTTGGTGTCGGCAATTAGGGTTTGTTTATTTTTAGGGTTTTTTTGGGTTTGGTGATATGAAGAAGGTGGAACCTGTTCCGATTGATTGGGATGGATTGGCTGCTCGTATGAAGCGTCTGAAGGAAGCTGATGTTCGAAGTGTAGGTGATTTACATCAAGGAAAGCTTGAAAACGTTGTGTGTGGTCAGAATGGGGGACTCGATCCGAATGGTAATGATCCTAATATTCAGACTGGACTAACAATGGCTGCTGAGGTATTACAAAACCCTAGTGAGGATCAGAAAGTTAGTGGCCTACGTGCTGCTGATTCTTGCGATGGGTCAGTTAGGATGATGACTAATGAGTCTAATGGTTGTATGGATGGCAATGGAGGGAGTATGACGTCTAGTCTTCAGGCAGCAGATGTATCTATGGCTGAAAGGCCGAATGATCATTCGAAGATTGAAACTTCTGGTCCAAAAGTCGTTGTTACTGACTCCGTGAGTGTGTCTAGTCAGAATGCAGGTGCTAAACCTGGTTTGATTCAAAGTAACATGCTAGGTGTTCCTGATAAAGATGGGGATGTCATGGCTAATATGCAGCAAGAGCGGGGATCCTTTGTATCGGTTCTTCAAGGCACGAATGTCATGACTCAGACGAGTACAAAGAGTGTGAAAATCTCGGAATTAAGATGTGACGAGCATGTTGAGGGAGCTCGAATTGCAATTCCTTATGATGCTGTTGAGGAGGTTGAATCAAGATTTGCGCACACGTTATATGGGCAATTTATTGGTAAACGTTTAGCTTTTCCGCTTGTGGAGAACTATGTTAAAAACACGTGGGCACGGTATGGTTTGAAACGCGTTCAACTTCATGCAGATTTCTTCCTTTTTCAGTTCAATACTAAGGAAGGAATGGAAGGAGTTCTTGAAAATGGCCCGTGGTTGATTAGAACCGTTCCTATTATCTTGAATATCTGGTCGCCTTCTACGAATTTAAAAAAGGCGGAGATTAAGAAAGCACCAGTGTGGGTTAAGCTTCATCATGTGCCGATTGTTGCTTATTCAGAGGTTTGTCTTAGTCTTATCACGACCCAAATTGGCACACCTATTATGTTGGATTCCTACACGAGTAATATGTGTATTAACTCGTGGGGTCGAAGTACATATGCTCGGGCGCTCGTTGAGGTTTCAGCTGATATAGAGTTATTGGATTCGATGGTAATTGTTGTCCCTAAAGGTCGTGATAAAGGGCATTCATTGGTTACGATTGATATTGAGTACGAATGGAGACCTCCAAGATGTTCTACATGCTTGATCTTTGATCATTCTAGTGACATGTGTCCGAAAGTGCATAAGGAAGTGGTTGCTCATGCTACTCAGGATGTGGTGGATGATAGGTTTGAGGTGGTCAAGAACAAGAAGAATAAAGGTAAGAAGAAGCAACCACAAGTTGCAGGTATTAAATTAACAAAACCAGCCCTTAATCTTCAGTTTCGTAATGTTGAGAGAGGCGAAACCTCTAAAACAAATGCTACGGGTCAGAATCCTAAGAAGGCAGCTCCGATGCTTAAGAAGGGTTTCTTGAATAACAAAACCTCGAGCTTTGTAGCTAAGACTAACGATAAGGATAAGAGTTCTCATAACTCTTTTGGTGCTCTTTGGGATAAGATGGATGATGGTACAGATTGGGAGGATGGTTTTAAAACCATGGAAGATGTGGTTAATGTTAGTGATAGTGAGGTTGAAGAAGTCATATCGATTGATGATCGGCATGGTTCTCGTCAGCCTGATGTTCGCTCCAAGTGTTAGCCGTGATGACGTTTTACTTACATTGTTCATGCACCTTTAGGTGGTTCTTTCCTACTGGTGTTATTTGTTTTGTTATTGTTTAGTAGGATCATATGGCATGTCATATGATGTAGTGGTTGTTCAGGCATTTGCTTGAGGTTAATGTAGCATTGCAGCTACATTCCATTGTACTTCAACGCTTTTGGGAATATATTTTACCGGGGTTTGGTTCCCCTTTACCCAAAAAAAACACCTGCCAATTCTTTGTTAGTGGAGTTTAGGAATTGATTTTTGTTACTAAGTGTAGTTTAACATCAAAGCTTCACATTCATCTAAGGTAGACCATACAGTTTTCCAAATTAAGCAGGAAATAAGCTTTTGAATAAGCTGCTTAGCAAAGCTCAGTTTCTGTAATAGGGACTAATCTGCTTATCATTTCCCACCGATCCTCTTCATCAAACTAGTGATTTTATTGCATATTCTTGTTGTCCAACTGATTTTAAGAGATTTTTGAATTTTTGAGCTTTTGGTCAAAATATGGTCAACGAAAGTCAACATAAGCCCAATCATCAAGAGATCGAGGTTCGCGAAAATCCGATCATCAAGAGATGGATGATGAGGACGCCTATATGCCAACAAGTGATGGTGATGGCATAGGTACTAGTTCTCACTTCAACTCTTCGAGTAATTCCCACCCATCCTCAAACTCATTCGTGGATGAACTTGAAGACTTAGCTCCCCCACCTCATTACTCCTCTAGTGAAGTACCGGAAGATCTCAACATGGAGCATCTCTACCGTAAAAATCTTAGGACTAGAGGTGAATTGCATGAACATCGGGTTGAGTCAAGGAAGGGATTCAAGTATTTGGGGAATATGATCAAGGGATTGGGCAAGAAGAGAAGGTGAAAGCTTTGAAGTATTTCAAAGAATACATGTTGGTAAACATGTAATGTTGAACAATTTTTTTATTATCTTGGATGTGTATTAACTTATGCTACATGTTTGGATTGTTATTTATTTTGATCCTAAACATTGTTTATGCCATTATGTTTGTGATTTACATATCTTTGTGCATGCCTTATGATAGTTAGCTTCTTAGATTTTGGTCAGTAGTTAACTTTGGCTTGTGAATCCTTTGGTAAAAATCTGGGTTAACCAAAATTTGGGATGTAACTTTTGAAAGACCTCTGGTCGCGGTTCCATATCGACCCGCGGATCCTTATCGATAAGGAACCGCCGGTCCTAGATAAGGAACCGCCGCCACTGTGTCCGACAGAATCTTTTGCTTTACACTATTTTCTTCAATTTGTGTAAACTTTGCATGATTCTTTGCAAAAACCTGCATATTTCCTAAACTAGGTTACCTAAGTTCATTATTCACCTAAAATGATTTTAACCCATTACAAGTTTGGATCATCCCCTCACCCATTTAAACCCACCTTGTTAGTCATGTTCTTCACACATCAAAACATCCTTCCCTAACCCTTAAACCATCCTTGTCAACCATGGTTTCTACAAAAACCTCAAACACCCCAAGGAAGACACTTAAGATTAGGATTAAGGTACCCAAGCCTAACTCCTCACCCTTTCACACACCCAAAAATGAGATGGTTCCAATCCTCATTTCCTCATCACCTTCACCACCCCTTGCACCATGCAAGACAACATCCACCCATGGTACTAACCACTCCATCGGTTCTACCTCCTCTTCATTCAACTCAAGAATGAATGATCTCTCTTCACCCTTCACTCCAAGTGCACCCTTGGATGTGACCACACAACCCCAACCAATCCAAAGCATTCTTTTAGTGAATGACTTTGATGACACCTTGGTGACTTCACCATTTACCCCTCCTAACTCACCCATTTCACCAACCTTGGAGAACATACCTCCACACTCACCCATTTCTCCTTTGGGGAACATGCCTCCACTCTCACCCACATCACCCTTGGAGAACATGCCTCCTCCACCTCCACCACACTCAAACACTCCAATTTTAGGTGTCCCACTTTCCCTCCTTTTGGGTGATCCTTACTATGGGTTTCAAGAGACTCATGGTCCTAATTGTCCATGTTGCCTCTACAACCACTACATCATCCATAACCTTAGGATGGAGATGTTTGGACTACATAGGAGGTTGCAAGAGTTCTTGCTTACCTTATTCTCCATGCCTCCTCCTAGGAGATGAATGATGAGTTTTCTTAATAATTTTTTTTAACAAAACCAAGCCAAAGAAGACTACTCATCTAGATCTAGTATAAAGCTAACTTTGTATTAGTTAGTTGTTCTTGTATTTTATTTGTCATTGTACTTTCTTCCTTTATGAGTTTTTCATGAAGTTAGTTAATGGATTTAGCTTTATGTGTTCCTATTCTTATGTGCACATTAATCAACTTTAATTTGAAATTAAAATTGAACCTAAATCTATCACAACCTCTAAAAACTTGACTAAAAATTGGTTCAAAATGATATCTAAATATTTTGTCACCCTTTGTCAAGACATTCTTTGTGAATGTGTTGCTTTTATGCAATCCTAGCATAATTTATTGCTAATAGAGGTAAAATTCCAAGATTTGCAATTTTTTGAAAAAGTCTTAGTTTTTCTCAAAACCCTGGAAAAACTTGGTTTCAAGTCCACTGCACGTGAATCCTTAAAGTCTCGCGGTTCCTTAAGTGGTAAGGAACCACCGGTCCCTATAAGGTACCGCGGACAGAAACTGACTTTTGACTCGTTTTTGGTCAAAATTCTTTAAACCCTATACCCTGTCAAGATTCCTTGTTTGCTAAATTTGGCTAAACATTCCTTGACACTTCACATTTTGTATTCAAATTCTTACCTTGATTACATTTTACTTATACCCCAACCTTGAGATTTCATTCTCACACCTTCCCAACCTTGAGATTTCATTCTCACACCTTCACAATGCCTATCTCCTCCATTCCTAACCTTGACATTTCTTTGTCACAACCCCACTCACCCAAAGCTTCCTCATCCAAGCTTTCAAAGAAACCGAAAATCTCGGTTCGACCTATTTAGGTTAAGAACAATGAACCATCTTCTTCCAAACCACCCAAAAACCCTACCTTCTCTCCAATCAAGTATTGGAATGAGACTTATACCATTAACCCCATCACCAGAGTAAAAGAAAATGTTCCCCCACCACCTCAATCCTTCAACAACCCTCAACTCAATGACCTTTCAACCTTCCCAAACCTCACAAGGCATTGTGAAAACATTTCCTACCCTATTACCCCACCACCACCAAACCCTAGGTTTGATGCCCTACCCCCATCAAATGATTTTGTGTTGCATCATGGATCCTCTTGTGCTTGTTGTCGATTTCAACAAATTGAACTTGCTCATGTATATGAGAAGTTAAATTTTCTTGAATTCCTCCTCACTCGACCTCCTATCCAAGTTTTCGTTCCGGTGGACAAAACTTCGAATGATGCATCGTCGTCTTATTTTTCCAACTAAAGGACTAACTACTCTTAGAGTCTTTATTACTTTAGTTGTTTTAGAGTCTTTTATTTTTTTAAGCAATTTTAGAAAATTATTCACTATTAGAATAGCTTATGCTTAGTGGTTTATTTTCCATATTTTTTTTGCTTTAGATACTCATATTGTGTGTATGACTATCTACCTTGTTATGTCTTTTCTTTTATGTAACCTTTGTGTTGTTTGTGTGTTACTCCCTTAGTTCTCTTTTGAGTTGATCATGGTTAATTTTTACAATTGCTTATGGGTGATTCCATCAATTCTAAACATTAACCCATTGACAAGTTTATCATCTTCATTGGATTGAAGCTTGATTTTGTCAATTACCTTTTTAGACATACTTAGCAAAATACTTGCTTCTAATTTGAGATTTCTTCTCTCTCTCCCTCTCAAGTTACTTAGTAGGTAGTGATCATATATACATTGGTGTTTCTTTTCTTTCTACTAACCTTTGTGTAGCATGTCACCTTATCTCACATACTTGGTTCCCCAAGAAAGGGGGAGCAACCACCAAGGGGGAGCTACTAGCAAAGTCCGATTTTCTTCAAAAGACTTGTGCTAACCTTTTTGCTACGACAAAGGGGGAGAAATGATAGTGATAAACTCGTTAATAATTCGATTTTTGTGTTTCTACGTAAATGAGTTTATCGTTTGTCGTAATCAAAAAAGGGGAGATTGTTAATGCAAGTGATGCCTAAAAACATTATTAGTGTTAACTAATCTTTCTTAGTTTTGATCACAACAAACTATACAACACATTTAGTGTAAAACACAAAACGATTTATTTAACTAACACTATCATCAAGGTAATAATCATATCACTAACCTTTCTTAATCATACTTAGTGATCATCAAAATGATTATCCTTAAAACTCACTTTTGTTAATATGACAAAAGACTTTTTAATAAACTTTCTTTTTTAGAAAATGTTTTATTAAAATGGAAAATGAAAATTTGAAAATAGCATATTCCATATGCTATTAGAATATCCTTTGAAGGCTTCAAATACCCCAGATATTCCTACCCTACTAAAAGACAAAAAACAGAGCGTACTCTAGGGGCGGAACTTTAAGTAGCTAGGCGGTTCCTTAGCAATATGGAACCGCCGGGCTAGATAAGGTACCGCGCCCAGATAGCCGTTATATATCCGTTATACTTTGTCTCCTTTAAATAGTGGGTCAAATCTCATTTTCCAACAAGCCTATTGGACGTTTTTCTCAGCCCCCTTTCTTTTTTCTATAGCATAATCATTAGTAAATGATCACTTAAAGTGTTAAGGATGTTTACATATGATTATCCTCTTGATCCCCTCCTTTACCTTGTCCAATGGTAAGATCACTCACTCACTAGTGTTGTGATAAAGATGAATCTATGAGCTAGTCATATTCATCATGATACCCCTTTTTGTTTTATGTCAATCCATTGTATTTATGAATACTTGGACTAGTTGTGTTCATCCAAGTTATTTGTGAATACTTGGATTTGTTGTGTACATACATTGCATATGTGTTTGCTTGGATTTGTGTTGTGTAAATCCAAGCTACATGTGTGTACTTGGATAAGTCTAGTTGAGTTGTAATAGATTTGATTAGTAGTTCTCACTAAACTATAAAGTGATGTGGTTGTGTCTTGTGAGTTCTCACTAAACTTGAAAGTGATTAGTAGTTGTGTTGTGTGAAGTTCTCACTTAGCTTCAAAGTGAAGAGTCGTGAAGATTGGTTCTAGCTTTGGATTAGAACTCGACATCTAGCCTTGTGTCGTAAAATGGTGAAGTAGGCAACGTCGTGAAGATTGGTCCTACCTTAAGATTAGAACTTGACATCTAGCCTTGTGTCGTTAAATTGTGAAGTAGGAAACGTTGTGTAGATTGGTCCTAGCTAAAGATTAGGTCTCGACATTTAGCTTAGTGTCAGAAAATAATGTAAGCGACGATGTAAGGTTTTCTCCGCCAAGAAGGGAGCTTGTGGATATAGTGGAAATCTCGAGTAGGTGTACTCGAGGAGTGGAGTAGAAACGAGGATAGAGCCTCGTTGTCGAACCACTATAAATCTTGGTGTCTTCCCACTAGGTTGTCTCCTTCCTTACTCTTTACTTATTTCATTATCATTACACTTACCTATTATCTTTACTAGTGCATTTGAATTGAACCTAATCATTATGCAACTTAGCTTCAAGCAAAAGATAGTTTTGATACAAACCAAATTGAAAGTAATTTTAATTTGTTTGCCAATCAAGTAGAAACTATTCAACCCCCCCCCCCCCCCCCCTTCTAGTTTCTACACATATGACCAGAGATCGCCCGATGCTAAAAAAATTTTGTCAACAAGTTTCTAGGCACAGTAAAGTTTGGGAACGACAATATTGCAAAAATTATGGGTTATGGTGAATGTCAAATTATGGGTTATGGGGAGTTGTATGGATGGTTTAAGGGAAAGAGAGGGTTGAGGCAAGGGGATCCGTTATCTCCTTATTTTTTTACTCTAGTGATGGAAGTTTTAACGCTTATTTTGTAGAAACGAGTGCGACATATGGATGGCTTTCAGTACCATCATCTTTGTGAGAAGAATCGTATTGTTAATATTTGTTTTGCAGATGACCTTTTCTTATTTGCTCGTGGTCACATTGAGTTTGTTCGTCTTATTAGGGATGCGTTGGATGAGTTTAAGAATGCTTCGGGTCTTGTGCCTAGTATTCCGAAGAGCACTGCTTTTTTCTGCAATGTTTCGGTTCAGGAGAAGACTAACATTCTTAATGTGCTGCCTTTTCTTGAAGGTATGTTACCTGTTCGTTATCTTGGAGTCCCGCTCGCTCATTTCTTCCAAATTGCTTTATCGGGATTGTAAGGTGCTTGTGGAGAAGCTTGAAGGACGTGTTAATGACTGGCGTAATAAATATCTTTCGTTGGCGGGAAGAATCCAACTTTTTAGATCTGTTTTATCATCCATGCATATCTATTGGGCTTCTGTTTTTATTTTCCCGCCCGGGTTATTCTTGATTTGGAGCAGCTCCTTCGTGGATTTCTTTGGTGCCAAGGTGAGATGAAAAATGGTAAGGCTAGAGTTGCTTGGGTTGATGTGTGTCTGCCTCAGCGTAAAGGGGGTCTGGGGATTCGTAGACTTGATGATTTTAATACTACCCTTATGGTGACACATTTTTAGAGTCTATTGACTCATAAGTTATCGTTATGGGTGAAGTGGATTCATGCGTATAAGCTTAATGGTCAAAGTTTCTGGGATACTCCATGCCTTGGTGATATGAGTTGGGGATGGAAAAAACTGCTTCAAATTCGTACATGTGTAAGGTCGTTTGTCTGACACAAGATCTTTAATGGTAAGTCTACTTCTATGTGGTTTGATAGGTAGGAAAATATATGTCCTCTTCGTGATGTGCTTACTGTTCGCAATATTGTCCGCTCGGGATTTTCTCTTACAGATTCTGTTAGTGACCTTATTTTCGGATGGTGCTTGGAAATGGCCGGCTGATTGGGCTGATCTGTTTCCACAAGTAGTTTCTATTCGTTCTGGAGATTTATTTTGGTCATGAGGATGTTATGATGTGGCGTGATAGACAAGGAGTGTTACAACGATTCTCGGTGGCTGGTGTTTGGAATACTATTCATGTTAATGCTGACGAGGTGGTTTGGTACAATGTTGTTTGGTTTGTGCATTGTATTCATGTTGTCCACTTTTGGCTTGTAATTAATCACAAGTTGAAGATGCAAGATAGGCTAAGGAAATGGGATGTCGGCCCTAATGTTGACTTAGACCTGCTAATATGCCCCTTGTGTAATACGGTTCGAGATTCTCATTCGCACTTGTTCTTTGAATGTCAGTTTTCTATGTAGTTTTGGTGTAAAGTTCGTTCTATGGCTGGAATGGAGGATCTTTTTTTTGGTAAAGGGAGTTACCCCGGTAAATATATTAACCAAAAAAACCAATGTTAAGTACAAACGAAATACGGCTGAAGTACCGTATTAACCTCAAGCCAAAAGCTTCATCAACAAGTGCTTATGACAGGCAATAAACACATCAACACTAAGCTAACATTACAAATCGAAAACTAGTGTAAAAAACAGCATTAGCAAACTCCAATAAGAAGAACTCTTGGAACCAGGCGACCACCCCACAACACCAGAAGCAACATAATGGAAGTAAAGGATCCAGATAAGGCTGCCTCCTTAAAAAACCTTTTTGAGAAAAACCCTGTGGGAAAAACCCCAAAAAAGAAAAAAGAGTACAACCCTTACCCGGTACCCCCATCATGAGAAACACTTGAGGACGGAAGTCTCCACCGATCCAAAATAGCCAAAGACCGTGTAGTCATCTTCTTGAATCTGAAAGTAATAAGCATCAGGCGAACAATAGAAGTAATGATACTAACAAGTTTATCCACAGAAAGCTGTTTCCCTTTGAACAATCTAGCATTCCATTCCGTCCAAACAAAGTATACAGTAGCCGCAACAACCAGACGAGCAATAATACTAGTAGTAGATTTTCCTTCGGGTATTTGTATAAGAAATGCCAAAACATCATCCAAGCAAGGAGGAATAGAATCCATACCACAAAGCACCCTAACTTGTTTCCAAACCTGTGAAGAATAAGAGCACTCAAAAAACAAATGAGAATGAGAATCGGGAGTGACTTTACACAAAGGACACTGAAGTAAGCTTAAATCTACAGCAGGCCCAACATCCCATTGCAGTAAACGATCCTGGGTCTTCAATTTCTTCTTAATAACAAGCTACATATGCAAAGAGTGTCGAGGAATACAATGAGAGAACCAAACACCATGGTACCATACCACAGTCTGGCGCCTGGTTCGCAGCATATCCCAAGCCAGAGCCATAGAAAATGACTACAAAGAACCACCACCATCACGCCATACCAGAGAATCTGGTCGCCCCTCATCCAGAGCGGGGACAGGGATAGGAGAATAGCAGGATATCTGTCCACCCAATCAGTCGGCCATTTCCAAGCGTTGTTCTCAATCAAGTCATAAATAGTATCATGAAGGGTAAATCAGACCTAACAATATTGCATACCGTAAGAGTATCCCGTAACGGACACTCAGCAGCCCACCTATCAAACCACATAGATGCAGATTTACCATCATGAAGCCAATACCAAATAAACGGCCGTACACATGTCCTAAGCTGAAGAAGCTTACGCTAACCCCAACCCCAACTTACATCACCAATACAAGGAACATCCCGAAAGATCCTACCCCTTAACTTATACGAATGTATCCACTGAACCCATAAGGATTCCTTACGTGTGAGAAGACACTAAATATGAGAGGTAATAAGAGAAACATTAAAATCATCAAGCCTTTGAATACCAAGACCTCCCTCACTTTGATCTTCTGACTGCACTTGATGATATTATATCGTTCTTAATTCCTATGTCCAAGGGTCGAAGTGTTTATAGCATTATTGCCCGAATTATGGTGGCTGCTTGTTCCTACTACGTTTGGATGGAACGCAAAGCTAGATTATTTAAGAAGACTTCATTGAGGGTTGACCAGCTTGTTCAAATCATTTGTGATACTATTCGATTGAAGCTTGTCACGTTCAATTAATCATCATGGTAATGCCACGTGAGGGTCGTACTCTTTTTTCCTTTTTGAGGTTTTTCCCACAGGGTTTTTCTCGAAAAGGTTTTTTAAGTAGGCGACCTCATTTGGATGCTTTGTAGCCTTTGTATTGTTGCTGGAGTGGCGGGGTTCTTGCTCTATTTCAAGACTTTTTACGGCTGATCATGATTATATCTATCTGGTGGGTCAAGAAATTAGTAGTTTTGAGTTGGTTGAATTTTTAGGTGTTGAGTGTTTATGGCATGTCATAAGCACTAGTTTATCAAGCTTGTTGGCTTGAGGTTAATGTGGCATTTCAGCCACATTCCATTTGTACTTAACTTCTTTTTTGGTTAATATATTTACCAGGGTAAGCCCCTTTACCAAAAAAACAAATTGAGAATGTTACAGTTTCTCGTGTATATTACATGGAAGTTCTTGGTCATAATTTATTCTCCGTCGGACAATTTTTCGATTCAACGCTTGAGGTAGATTTTCGACAACACACTTGCTTCATTTGTAAATTGGAAGGAGTCGATTTGTTAAAAGGTTCTTGTGGGGATAATTTGTATACATTGTCCTTAAGTGATATGATGGCCGCTTCTACGGTTTGTCTTCTCTCCAAAGCATCAAACACTAAGTCATGGTTATGGCATCGACGATTATATCATCTTAAATTTGAAAATATTAATCACTTGGCTAAAAATGGACTTGTTCGTGGTCTTCCGAAGCTTAGATTTCACAAGGATAATTTATGTTCCACGTGTTCAATGGGGAAAAGAACCAAGAAATCTTAGAAACCCAAAACCGAAGACACCAACCAAGAGAAACTATAACTTTTGGATATGGATCTTTGTGGGCCAATGCGTACTAAAAGTGTGAGTGGAAAGGAAATATATCCTCGTCATTGTGGATGATTATTCTAGGTTTACGTGGGTGAATTTCTAAGCACTAAGGACGAGGCACCTGATTTCATTATTAAGTTTCTCAAAATGATTCAAGTGCGACCCAATGCTACTATTCGTTGTATTCGTACAGACAATGGAACCGAGTTTGTTAATCAGACTCTATGTAATTATTATGAATAAGTTGGCATTTCTCATGAAACATCTGTTTCTCGCACTCCACAACAAAACGGTGTCGTTGAAAGGCGTTATCGTATTCTTATGGAATATGCTAGAACTATGTTGATTTATGTGAAGGCTCTGCTATATTTATGAGCAGAAGTAGTGGCAACCGCATGTTACACCCAAAACCGCTCACTTATTCGTAAGCGCCATGGAAAAACGCCCTATGAGCTTCTCCATGAAAGTAAACTCGATTTATCATTCTTACATGTGTTTGGTGCACTATGTTATCCAACCATCAATAGTGAAAACTTGGGAAAACTTCAACCGAAAGCTAATATTAGAATTTTCATTAGTTACTCACCCGCAAAGAAAGCATACCAAATTTACAAATGTCGCACTCGTAAGATTTTAAAAACAATGGATGTCGATTTTGATGAGCTCACATCGATGGCTTCTGAGCAACACAGATCTGAAACCTTACTTCACGAAATGGGACCCAAGACTATTAGTTCCTGAATGGCTCCCAACAATCCTACTTCTTCATCATTTATACCACCTACAAGGCCCGAGTGGGAGAATTTATTTCAACCGATGTTTGATGAATTCTTTGATCCCCCAAGTGACGAGTCTCATGTTCCTATAGTAATAGCTCCAATTCCCGAAGTTGTTGCTTAAGACAATGGTGCTCAATCCGATGCATCCACAATTACTAATGAACCAAATGCACCATCCCCTAGTAATTCGCAAACAACACCTGAATCTACACCTCATCTCGTGCCTAATGATGTTGAAGAGGATGACAATGATCACGATTTAGAATTCGCTCACATACATGATCTTCTATTCTTTGGTGTGCTGATTCCCGATAACACTAACGGGTGGTCCACGTCAGAGGAACCTCATGCTACTGTTTAGTCAGACCAAGGAATGAAGAACATAACACCAAGTGGACAAAGGATCACCCAATCAGGAATTTTATTGGTGCCATTGAAAGACCATTCCCTACCCGATACCAGTTACAAGAAAGTGCGATGTTTTGTTACTTTGATGCCTTTCTCACCGGAGTTGAACCTAAAACATGGCAAGCAGCTCTTACACAATCATGTTGGTTCGAAGCTATGCAAGAGAAACTCAATGAATTTGAAAGACTCAAAGTATGGGAACTTGTTTCTCTACCTGAAAAAGTACAAATTCTTATTTTACGATGGGTCTTTAAGATCAAACTCAATGAGATGGGAGGAATATTAAAGAACAAAGCAAGATTGGTTGCTCGTGGTTACAACCAAGCATTGGGTATCGACTTTGAGGAATCCAATGCCCCCTTTGCTAGATTGGAAGCCATTAGACTATTCCTCGCTTACGGCGCTCGCATGAATATGATCGTTTATCAAATGGATATTAAGACGGCATTTCTGAATGGTCAATTAAGGGAAGAAGTCTACGTAAGCCAGTCGAATGGATTTGTGAACTCAGAATATCGTGTACAAGCTTAAAAAGGCTCTCTATGGGCTGAAACAAGCCCCACGCGCATGGTACGATCTCCTTTCATCATACCTCATCTCAGAGAGCTTCTCCAAAGGCAAGATGGATTCGACACTGTTTATTCTCAAGGATGGCAATGGCATGATACTGTTACAAATTTATCATGATGATATTATATCTGCTGCCACGACCCAAACTTTGTTTGACCATTTTGAGAAAATCATGTCCACAAGATTTAAGATGTCAAAGATGGGAAATTTTTTATTTTTCTTAGGGTTACAAAAATATCAAAATTCCAGAGGCATCTTTATTAATCAATCTAAATATGCTCTTGAATTTTTGAAAAAATACCACTTTGAATCTTGCGACCCCGTGGATACTCTTATGGTGGAGAGATCCAAGTTAGATGAGGACAGAGATGGGATACCGATCGACCCTACACTTTATCGTGGTATGATCGGTACCGTTCTCTATTTCACTACTAGTAGGTCTGATTTACAATTTTCTATATGCATGTATGCCCGGTATCAGGCTCGGCCTACTGAAAAGCACTTACATGTTGTGAAAAGGATCTTTCGGTACCTTAAAGGAACCATTAACCGGGGACTATGGTATCCAAATTAATCCTCTATTGCACTAATAGCATACGTAGATGTAGATCATGTCGGGTGTCAAGATACACGACGTAGCACTTTTGGTAGTTTGCAACTACTTGGAGACCGTGTAATCAGTTGGGCATAAAAAAGGCAGAAAAGCATTGCGATATCTAGTATGGAGGCGGAATACATAGCCCTGTCAGGTTGTTGTGCTTAAATCCTTTGGATGAGGTCAAAATTAACCGACTATGGTCTTGGATTCAACAACATACTGATGCACTGTGACAACAAAAAGTGCCATTGCCCTATGCTGCAACAACGTTCAACACTCTAGGTCGAAGCGTATTGACACTCGCTACCATTTCATCAAGGAGCAAGTGGAGAACTGGAGTAGTTGAGCTATATTTTATCAACATGGAGTATCAGCTGGCAGATCTTTTCACAAAGGCTTTAGATCGTGCTCGCATAGCGTTCTTGACCGACAAGCTAGGTATGAAATCATTCTCTCTTGAGACTCTTAAGGATTTGGCAGATGAAGCGGCATAATAGTGGTGGTAAACTATTCTCGAGTATCCTTTTGTGATCATGTAAATATTGTATATATTTCAGCACCAAAAAGAAAAATACAAAAATATAAAACCTTTAAAAACCATAAAATAAAACAAACAAAATCATAAAAATCGAAAAAATGAAGAAAATCCAAAAATATTTTTCATTTTCAACAAGGCATGTCTTTTAGTACGAAAATATTTACGACATTATAAATCTAAATTAATATTGACACGACGCCATAAATAGAGTTCGTATAAAAGTTGAAAACTTTTAATACATGCCTACATGGTTTGTAGTTATTTCAGGCTACAACCCGCTTTTCATATTTAAGTCACGTATTTCTTCGGCAAACGTTGGCTCAACAACGGGAATTAATTTTCTCGGGCATGGTTTACTTAAAAACCATGCAAGGGATCAAGTTTACTTTATAACTTGGTCAAACATAAATTTTTGTACGCTTCAGTGCACTTATTTGTTTCAATAAGAGAAATCTTATTTTTACCAGACTCGTATCTTTGTAAAACATTAACTGGAAAAGGTTCTTTGTAGATATTTGACTCTTTAAACAACGATTACAGTTTATGTAAAAAGGGTACGCATGTCAAGTCATCCATACTCGCTTGTGGTTGAAATCTAAGAAGAAAGAGCTTTTTTCTCTTTTGTGTACGGGCACAATAGGTATTCTCATAGGCGTGTGCTTTGGGATAATCTTGGTGTCCATTATAGGTTCGTGAATTCCCGTCCATGGTGCTTACTAGGTGACTTTAATGCGTCTTTATATTTGGAGGATAGTACAGCAGGTCCTTCTAGCATCGATATTGCTATGCGGGAATTTAAAGAGTGTGTTAATACTATTGATGTTATGGATATCTCTAATTCTGGGTTGCGTTTCACTTGGAATCAAAAGCCTAAGGGCTCAGACGGGTTGCTGAAGAAGATTGACAGAGTCTTGGGTAATGTGCATTTTAATGATATTTTTGTGGGCGCGCATGAAATCTTTCATCCTTATCGTACCTCTGACCATTCTTCAACTGTTATTTGTCTTCATACGGTTGTGCAAAGACCTAATAAACCTTTTAAATTCTCTAATATTATTACTCAGCATTGTAGATTTAAAGAGATTGTTGCAGAGGGCTGGTCTTTGGAGGTCTCGTGTTTCTACATGTTTCGGCTTATGAAAAATCTTAAACTCTTGAAGAGACCTTTTCGAAAGCTGTTGTATGCTCATGGGAATCACCATGATAATGTCATCGTGTTTAGATCTGAATTAGATATTGTGCAACGTGAGTTGGATTCTAATCCGTTTAATGTTGTGCTTCGGGAGGAACAAGCGGTTTATGTTCAAGCTTACAACAACGCTTTTATTTTCCAAGAGAAATTCTTAAAACAAAAGGCTAAGGTCCAACGGTTGAAGGAAGGAGATACTAATTCTTCCTACTTTCATAAAGCGGTTAAGGGTAGGATGAATAGGAGCCGTATTAATATTTTGATGGATTCAACATGTAGTTTATTTGAGACTGATAAGGTTGCTGATGCCTTTGTTGGCCACTATGAATATTTTCTTGGTCAACCAGGTGAGATTTCCTCTATAAATACTCAAGACCTGTTTGGTAGCACACTTGATAACGCCACAGCGGTCCATATGATCAAGGAAGTCACGGACTCAGAAATTAAAGAGGCTATTTTTTCAATGGGGAATGATAAATCTCCCGGTCCAGAGGGGTATACGGTAACGTTTTTCAAAGAAACATGGAACATTGTTGGAAGTGATGGTACGGTTGCGGTTAAGGAGTTTTTTATGAATGGCAAGCTCTTAAAGGAGCTTAATCATACGATCATAACTCTCATGCCAAAAGTTCAAACGCCGGCTAGGATAGCCGATTTCAGGCCGATTTCGTGTTGTAGTGTGGTTTTTAAATGTGTGAGTAAGGTTATCGCTAACCGTTTGAAGGGCTGTCTAAAGTTCATTATAAGCCCTAATCAATTGGCTTTCGTCCCGGGTCGTAGTATCTCGGATAACATCCTCGTCATTCTAGATTTAATGCACAACTATCATTTGGACCGTGGAGTGGCTAGATGCGCTTTTAAAGTTGATATCCAAAAAGCTTACGATACGGTCAATTGGGAATTTTTGCGGGCTGCTCTTATTGGCTTTGGTTTTCATGATACAATGGTTCTATGGATTATGAAGTGTGTGACTACTACTTCATTCTCTATTTCTATTAATGGTTCTCTTCATGGTCATTTTAAAGGTCGGAGGGGTCTTCGGCAGGGTGACCCTCTCTCTTCTTACTTATTTACAATGGTTATGGAGATCCTTACCCTTATGCTTAAGAGTCATGTCTGGGATGCTGATGAGTCTACATTTCATCGCCACTGTTCTAAAATGGATCTAATTAACATGTGCTTTGCGGACGACTTATTTTTTTTTCTCATGGGGATATTCATTCTGCTAAAGTTATTATGGACTCGTTGGAAGAATTTAAACTTGCTCTGGGTTAACTCCAAGTCTTCCCAAAAGTATCGTGTACTTTTGTAACGTCCTTAATCACACTAAATTGGCCATTTTATAGATTATGCCATTCGGAGAGGGGTGCCTCCTGGTTCGTTATCTTGATGTTCCGTTGGTCCCCTCGAGATTGGTTTTCAGTGATTGTAAAGAGCTGATTGATAAATTCGATAGCCGTATAAATGATTGGAAAAATAAGTCTTTATCAATCGGAAGATTGCAACTAATTCAATATGTTATTTCTTCTATGCATGTGTTTTGGGCTTCCGTGTTTATTACCTTCTCGTGTCCCTCTGGATATCGAGCAACGAATGCGGGGTTTTCTTTGGTGCCATGGTAGTATGCGAAAAGGTAAGGCTAAAGTAGCGTGGGATGTTGTTTGCTTGCCGAAAGATGAAGGTGAGCTTGGAATCCGCAGGTTGGATGGTTTTAATAAAGCCCTTATGACGGTTCATATATGGAAGCTTTTGTCAAGGCATGACTCTTTATAGGCTCAATGGATATTCTTGCATAATATTAAGGAGTAGAATTTATGGGATATTCCAAGTCGTGGAAATATGACGTGGGGTTGGAGGAAAGTCTTGCAACTTCGTCCTTTGATTCGTAAATTCATTTGGCATAAGGTTGGTAATGGATCAAATACATCGCTATGGTTTGATCAGTGGTGCCCGGTTAGTCCTATTGCTGAATTTATTTCGGCTAGAGATAGGTCACGTGATGGTCTCTCGGCTTCTTCCGAGGTGGCTGATATCATTAATGCTAATTCGTTGGTTTGGCCTCAAGCTCTTGGGAGTAAATATCCCATCCTCCTTTCTATTGCGTCCCTCAGGTGATCATTAGCAGGTGCAATACTTTGGAATGACGTTCTAGAGCAGGTTCTATAAATGCTTTTTCGCTTAGTGTTTTTTGGAATGTTCTTCGTCCTAGAGATTCCAAGGTGGTAGGGGTTGACGTGGTTTGGTTTACAAACTGTGTGCCAAGACATACCTTCAACTTATGGTTGATCATTAAAAGAAAGCTTAAAACGCAGGATTGCTTGAGAAGCTGGGACGTATCGACTGCGTCGGGATCGATGTGTCCGTTGTGCGAGTCCCAACCGGACTCGCATAACCACATTTTCTTTGACTGCTTGTTTTCATCTCAGGTTTGGTTCCACTTGAGAGAGCTAGTTGGCTTATCTCATGTTCCTCCGTCAATTGATGCTATTGTGTACTCTATTATTCCGATGGCAAAAAGAAGGACCTCTCGATGTGTTATTGCTAAATTGGTGCTTGCGGCTTGTGCTTATTTTATATGGCAAGGGAGGAACAACCGTCTCTTCAAGAATGGGAAGCGAACTGTAGCTCAAGTAATTGAGTGTATAGAATCCTCCATTCGGCATAAGTTGATGGCTTGTCGCTTTAAGAACACGAGGGATGGTTTGGAGTTCATGCAGCATTGGAACATCCCAAATGTTCTTCTTATTTAATGGCTATTTTGTTGGTGTGTTTTTATGCATCGTTAGGTAGGTGTTTTTTTCTCTAGGCGTTACGGGTTATGTAATGTGTAAAACCCGCTCTAAAAATCCTACGATCATTTAATGCACGAAATTACCGTTAAATTTAAAATTTATAATTAATTAATATACGCCATGTATCACGAACACTTAATAAGAACAATATGTATATTAATTAAGTATCATAAGTATTATGTACGTAGACGTGAATATTAATATACGATAAGTATGTACGTACGATATTAAGAAAACATTCAAGAAATAAAGCACGATAAATAAAACACGATCATACACGATAAGTACTAAACAAGAAAAACAAACATTAAAAGTAAAGGGGGTGTGTTGGTGTCGGCTAGAATAAGAAGGAAGGGAGAAAAGGGCTTGGCCCATACCCATTAACTAATACATGTGTTTAATAAAAACTACAGTGTTTTCATAAAACACTTTACAGGAAATAAAACCCTAGCTCTTCCTTGTCTCCCCCTCTTGCCGCGGCACCCATAAAACAGCAAGGGGAATTTCTTTTTTATTTTTGTTATTGATACTGTAACGCGTTCGTGTTCATTCTCCTTTAATTCACGCATTGGTATCCCTCAAATCCTTTTTCTTCTTTTATTTTAATTATGTCATGATCAAGATTTATTAAAAATAAAATAAGAAAACATGTAATTATGTTAGATCTACCAAGAATTAAACAAAAAGGGGTTTTGTGGGGTGTTTGTCTCGATCGCACGCAAACCGAGACCATGGAGGTCTCGGTGGTGTTGCCGTCCAGCAGCCGCAACCCCTCAATAGGGGGCGACGTTGGTTATGAACCACCAGCCGCAGCTTTGGGCTGGCGGTGGTGGTGGTGTGATGGCAACCGCAAGGACCAAGACCTCGCAGCGGGTATCTTGGCCTAGCGGTGGGAACCGAGACCCACTAAGGGGTGCTCGGTGGGTACTCGATGCAGGCAGGGGAAACCCCAGATTCAGTTGGGGGCTGTTTGGCTCGGCGCAGCAGCAAGCCGAGAGTCGTAGGCTCTCGGTGAGCTGTTGTGGCTCGATGGTCGTGTCTCGGGTCGAGGCTCGGGAACTTGGACTTTTCAGAAACACGTAATTAAACCAACATGTATAATAAGTTTTTGTTATGATTTAATTAATCTATTTATTAATTAATTTAGGTTTAATTAAAATAAAACTTATGTTATGTTTATTTAATTAAAACTATGATAAAATATAAATGTACATTTAATTAAATAAACTTAGGCTATAACAATTAATTGATTTAATTATTTAAGAACATGGATTTAATTAATTAAAACTTAGGTTAAATTGATTAATATCTTTTATGGTAAAGTTTAATAACATGTATTATGTAATAACTTATAATAACGTGACATGATATTATTAATTAATAATAAGCTAAGTATTTATTAATTACTAAACTTTATGATATAATAATACATGACATAAAATAAGCATATAATTAAATATGGAAACATGACTATTTATGGAAGTGTATTATTTATGGCAACATGATAAATATAGTAATATGATATTTATGCTAATATGCTAATTATGGTAATATGCTATTTATGGTGATACGTTAAATATGATAACATACTATTTTCAGAAACATGCTAAATATGGAAACTTTCTACTTTTGGAAACTTACTAATTATGGAAACATCCTATTTTTAGAAACTTACTATTTAAGGAAACTTACTAATTTTGGAAAGTTACTATATATGGAAACCTACTATTTTTGGAAAGTTACTATATATAGAAACCTACTATTTTTAGAAAGTTACTCATTATGTTATAACAAGTATAATAACACTTAAAACATGAAACACATGAATCTAAAACACATGAAACAATAAGAAAGACATGATTAACATGAAATATTAAGACAAGACAAGAACAAGTATAATAAGTATGACACGTCAAGTAAACAAAATAACAAGTATGTACAAGTAAGATCGACTCTTATTCATGTCCCTTCATTATCTAGCTATTGTGAAGTCGGAGTGATCGTCTATGTTCGTTTTCGTCTTCGTTTATTGGACATAAGGTACGGATATTCCGTCCTTCAGTAAGGACATCTTTCTTCCTATATTTGGATTCCCTCTTTGAAGCGATCTGTTTTCCCCAGTAATTTAAGTGTCTTAAACACATCAATATATGTATGATTGTTTTAGATTGCCTGAGTTGTATATATGCATGCCATTTTCACCTAGTTATGGAGGTTCCATAACCATAACACTGGAGGCACTGGTGTTATGACTCTTTTACGGTGAGAGTGATTACTCGTAACGTCCCTTTACAGTTTTGGCCAGTATTATTATTATCATGTGGGGTGAATGGGTGCATCCTAGGACAATTAGTATGATTTCATGGTAACTATGGTGTGTGCCTTGCATCCGTTACAGGAGCTGATCTCTCCACTCATTTTATATATTAATTAGAGGCAGCCCCTCTAATTACATGACGAGGTCACCCCTCCAAGTATTCATGCACGTAGATATAACATGACCTATATGGATTCTCGGCATATTTAAAATACAGATTTTCAAGATAAACTAAACATAAGTCTTTTCAGAAATATAAGCCAGTATTATGAACTTAAACCAGGTTTTCCAGGACATACATTATTTCTGCTGCTATGTTTTCATTTCATTTCATTACTTTCTTATGTTTATGCTTTACATTCTATGTTATATATCCGCACACTGAGGGTACTGATCAACCGTATTTCTCTTTCCATGTCCGAATATGGTAGGTACTAAAGGGCAAAGCAAGGAATCCAAGAGTACGTGCATGGAATGAGGCACGAGCTTTCTTTCATTCTTTAATGCATTTACATATTTTGCTTTGTTGGACATTGTTTAGTCCTTTCCTTACATTCTACACTTATGCATTTCATGCGTGGAGCTTATGTGGATCCGATGTTCGTTTCCTGATTCTTCTATGGTCATTTACTGTTTTAGACATTTACCTTGTATGCTTTGATGACATGCCATAATTATCCCTTGATATTCCAATTATCAAAATAGGGTGTTACAATTATGGTATCAAAGCCAAGGCTTCAACCTGTAGGCTCTTAAAATTGACCTGTGACTAGTAGGTAGTCATCAGCATCTTCCTAGAACTGACAGTTTGTTTTCATGCATTCCTTTCATGTATCATTGTTGCAGAAATTTTGACTAAGTAATGGTTGGTATAGGACTAGCTATATTTAATCACATGTGCTTTTAATCGAATCATGTTGCTTGGTGAACCGACCCATAGGCGTTCACATTAGCTCATGGATTTTTCGTTTTGATGCACCGACCCATAGGCGTTCATCTTCGCTATGTCAATTCGTTTTCATGTCATTTGCATTTGGCTATGCCTTCATAAACTGTTTCATGCATCATTTCATTATTTTTACCATATGTTCTAACCAGATTAATCATTTCATTTTCATTTTTAAACTGTCAGATGGTCATGACACACGAACAAGATCTAGCAGCAGTTATCCAAGCAGCTCTGCAAGCCATGCTTCCCCAAATCAGGAACCAAATTCGGGCTGAATACCAGGCCGCCCCGAATCGGAACAACAATCCTCCTCCTCCACCCGTTACTTTGCACATTTGGCTTGAGAGGTTTAACAAAGAGAAGCCAAGATCTTTTGACAAGGCTGAGACTTCATTTGATGCGGAAGACTAGATTTTACATATGGAGGAGATTTTAGATGCTATGGGATGAGGTGGTGCCGACAAGGCAAGGTTGGTTTGCTATAAGTTTGAAGGTGATGCCCTGCATTGTTGGAGAGCTTACAAGTTAGCTAATGGAGGTGATGATTGGCTAGCTACAATGACTTGGAAGCAGTTCAAGACTTTATTCTATGGGCAGTTCTTTCTGACATCTGAGCAGGAAGGACTCAAGAGGGACTATGACTCCATTCGTCAGAGAAATGGAGAGACTAGCACTGAGTTCATGCATAGGTTTCTTAGGTTGGCTGGATTCTTAGGTGCGACTGCGGGTACTACGGAAGAACAAGCCAAGCACTTTCGCTAGGCTCTGCACGCCTCTACAGTGGCTCGTTTACTTAGTGCTACATATGATAATGTGGCATAAGTCAATGATGCAGCACATAGCTTAGAAATACTACATGAGCGTGATGACTACGAGGAACAAGCTCGTTGTAAAACCCGTATTTAAAATCCTCGAATATTAAATACGCGTAGTCTCAGCTTTAACTTTATTTAAACGTAAACAGTAAACACGCAGTGTCAGTTTATTTAAATACTACAACAAATAATTATTCAGAAAATAATTATTAAGTTTCAGAAATATTACGTATGTATTATTTATTATACAGAAAATAATTAAACATTAACAGTAATTACACAGCCTCAGTTTTATTTAAACATTACAAGATAATAATTATTCTGAAAATATTTATTTGGTTTCTGAAACATTAGGTATGTATTACGTATGTATTACTTATTTACATAAAAGAGTATTACGTTTTCAGAAAATTAGAACACGAGAAATACACCATTTGTTCATGATAAATTAAAAAAGTTGAGAAAAACAAATAAAACCCACAAAAACATTGGGCCAGCAGCTTTTTTTAAAAAAAAAGAGAAAAGAAGGAAAAACATGGGCCTTAGCCCGGCCCTATGGTTGCCAAGAAAAGAAAAACGGCGATAACCCCTCTTTTATAAAAAAACCAATAACAACAATAAAAATTAGGGTTTCAATTCATCCTTGTTGTGGCCGCCGAGTAAAGAACAAAAAAAAGGGAGATCGATCTTATTCTTGCCCTTTTAATTCATGTTTAATTGTTGTTCGACCTAAGAATCGAAAAGGTAATCCCTTTTTCCTTTTATTCGCTAATCGTCACGAATCCATAGATGATAATCTAAGAAAACGTTTAATATTGGCTATTGATCATGAAATAATAAAAATGGAGTTCGGGTTGTGTGGCTGCATAAGAACCGAGACACCACCATGTCTCGGTGGTGCTCTCTTTTGGCTCAGCCACGAGCAGAAACACCCCAAACAGGGGGGGTATGTGTTTGTGGGTGTCGAGTCTTGGTAAAGATGCATGAAACCGAGACACCACCATATAACGGTGGTCCCTCTCTGCCCAGCCGAGACCCACACAGGGGCGACATGGGCTGTGTTCGATCAATAACATTCAAACAACCCATTCAGGTGTTAGAATTATAAACCAGTGGAAACTTGATAAAATCGGTGGGAACATCATAAAGATCAGTGCGAAAGTTTTTGGACAGAAACTAATACCTTTTAGATTGAAATTATCGATGGTTTAGTGACACTAAATTATGTCGCAGTTTCTTAAGGACAGTTTTCAGTTACAGCTTTTAGTCACAGTTTTTTTTTTGGTAATGGGTTACCCCGGTAAATAAATTAACCAAAAAAACGTTTAAATAGAAAGGAATGTGGCTGAGATACCACATTAACCTCAAGCTACATGCAGCTTGTTAACAAAGACTATGAAACATCAAAAGCCCTAACCAAATCTAGAAGACAACAGTAAACTAGATAAAAACCAAGATGTGAACATGAAACCGCGCTCACTCTTCAGCATCCAACACCACCATGATAGGAGCAGGATGAATCCAAATGAGTCTGCCTCCTTAAAAAACCTTACCAAAGAAAACCCAGTGGGAAAAACCCTGGACAAGGAAAAAAGAGTACAACACTCACCCGACACACCTATCATGGAACAAATCTTGAGCTCGGCACCCTCCATTTGTCAAGCAGCAAACTTGACCTGGTAGATAATTTCTTGAAACGGAAAGAAATCAACTTCAAGCGAATAGTATCACATAGAATCTGAAATAACTGATCAACAGACATCCGCTTCTTCTTGAATAGTCTTGAATTACGTTCCATCCAAATAAAATAAGCAGTAGCAGCCAACACAAGACGAGCAAGAATGCTAACACATGATTTCCCATTTGAAATTGGAATAACATGAGCTAATATATCATCAATACGAGGTGGGACAGTATCCATACCACACAAGGTCCAAACCTAAGACCAAACCTGCATAGGATAAGAACATTCAAAGAAAATATGGTCATGGGAGTCCTGCACTAAACTACATAAAGGACACCGAAGAAGGCTTAAATCCACCAACGGGCCAACATCCCATTGCTTAAGCCTATCATGTGTCTTCAATTTCCTTCTAACCACCAGCCACAAATTAATAGAGTGACGAGGAATACAATGTGAAAACCAGACAGATTTATACCAATTTACTTCCATAGCCCGAAAGTCACAGTTTTTAGTGACAGACATTTCTGCCGCATATTCCAATAGGCAGAATTTAACATCTTTTGGATTGTTTTAGTGCGACCGAGAAGAGGTATCTCGGTAGGCTCGAGGATATAGTTAAAATAATAAAAATTAAGATTTTTAAATTATACCTTGTTAGTTACTTTGTTTTAAATAAATGTTTTAATAATGTATTTGGTAAACTAAATTATTATATTAAACAAGTTTTATAAAATTAAAAGGGTATAATTTTATTAAATGAATTAAATTACTTTTGGAAACTTTTAAATTTGGAAACTTTCTATTCTTAGCAGGTTACCATATACAGAGTTCGAATAACGTCAGATTACGTGTTAGGCCGTAATAAATAGTAGAATGACTATATGTTAAAAAGGAAATATTAGAATACTCATACTTATCAGTTTATATACATACAGTATTCCAAGAATAAAATAAATCATGAGAAATAGTTAAAATAAAAAAATAAAAATAAATAAATAAATAAATAAATATCAGTCAACTCATTTTCGCGTCCGTTATTTATGTATTATCCGTGAAGTCCGAGTAAATCTTTCAGCTTTCGTTCTTATTCATTACTGGACACGAGGTACGGATTTCCTGTCCTTCAGTAAGGACTTACTTCTATGCATGATTAGGATTCCCCGTCTGCAGCCAAATGTTTTCCCCAATATATGTTTAAGTTTATCAGTAATCATTTTAATAACTAAATAAATTGCCTCAACATTATATACAAGCATGACCAGTTTATGTACTAGTTACGAAGGTACCGTAACCATGACACTAGAGGCACCGGTGTCATGACTCCTCTACGAGGGAGTGATTTCTCGCAGCGTCCCATTTATTTTAGTTTGGCTATTTTATCAGTATTATCAGCGGGGCGTATGGATGCATCCTAGACTATCAGTTTACTGTTTATCAGGTGAATGTGGTGTGTGCTCTACATCCTTCACATTGGAGTTGATCCCTTGACCCAACACATTATTTAGAGGTCATCCCTCTACAACATGATGAGGTCACCCCTCCATTTATTCATGCAACAGTTGTTACAGCATGACCTATATAAGCTCTTGGCAATTAAAATACAGTAAATGCATGTTTTTAGATTTAACAAATAACAGTTCAACTTTATTATTTATATATTAGACTTTTCAGATTATACACAGGTTTTCGCTGCGACTTTTCTTATCAGTCTTATAACTTCAGTATTTTATCATCTGCTTAATTTCAGTATTTCTTATCATGCTTTATATCCGTTCACTGGGCGTTATGCTCAGCCGTAGTCCTTTCATGTTCTAACGGCAGGTACACCAGGACGCTCTTAGGATTATGAGACTACGTGCATTGGATGGAAGCTATCCAGACTTCTTACTTTATGCACTTCTTACATTACTTTGCTTTGTTGGACATTGTTTAGTCCTTTCTTTCAGTATTTTACTTTTCATGTTTTGAGCTTATGTTTAGATTACCGATGTTTGATTCCGGTATTTCCTTTTTGGCCAGTTAATGTCTTAGGACATTTACCTTATGCTTTGATGACACGCCATAAATATATGTAACGGTCCACTTATCTAGGTGGGGTGTTACAATTATGGTATCAGAGCTATAGGTTCGACATGTAGGCTCTAAAACTTGACTTGTGACTAGTGGGTAGTCATCAGGAACTTCCCAGAATTTGGCGTTGTTATCTTTCATATTCCTCATGCGTTTATCAGTCAGTTTTCTTCCTTTATCAGTCAGTTTTCTTAAATTTGGACTAAGTAAAAGGTTGGTACAGGACTAGCCATATTTAGTTGCATGTGCTTTTCTGCGAATTTTGTTTTGGTGAACCGACCGATAGGCGTTCACCCTTTTGCCCGTTCATATTTTGTATTTGTAAACCGACCCATAGGCATTTACCCTTATTCATGACAGATTCATGTTTTCAGTGGAACGTTATTAGGTGAACTGACCCATATGCGTTCATCATTTCTCAGGTCAAATTTCATGCTTTTCAGTCGAATGTTGTTTTGTGAACCGATCCATAGTTGTTCACCTTTGTCATACCATGACATTTTATGAAATTTTGACAAGTATGGATTGGACTACAGCCATCCATATTTAGTCCCAGATTGTAAGTTGCTATACATGACAGTTCCATGAAATTTTGACAAGTATGGATTGAAATAGAATCGCCCATACTTAGTCACATGTTTTCTTCTTGAATTCTATGGATTGAACCATAGCCATCCACATCAGTTGGTGTTAAACTTCAGTTGATTATACTTTTATGTTCTTTGTAACAATCAAGTTTTCATGCCCTCGCGTGGATGTCGTTTCCATGCTGATAAGTTCATGTCTCCTTATGAGAATTTTGTTTTCAGCA
Organism: Glebionis coronaria; assembly: GCA_025667525.1. Taxonomy (NCBI): domain Eukaryota; kingdom Viridiplantae; phylum Streptophyta; class Magnoliopsida; order Asterales; family Asteraceae; genus Glebionis; species Glebionis coronaria. The sequence goes on from JANFOE010000915.1 coordinate 142,921, forward strand.
AAAACACTAAACAAAAACACCTATGGCGGCTGAAAATCGTTTTTCTCTACGATTCCACTTTGTTTAGTCTCTTCATGGAATCTTATAAGCAATTCGTGTGTAAACACATTTGTCTTATTTGATCTAGTGGTTGACTATATTTAGTGGGCTCGTTTTTTCATTCGTGTCGGCATCTTGTTCCCTTTTATTCAGTCGGTTCAATGTTTTATTTATAGTGCGTAATTAGTCTTTTGTTTTTTCTGGTTTGCATTAATTGCTTGATAGGGATTCGTTTTGGTGGGGTTGCTTGGTATTTTTTTTTAATCGTTTAGTTTTGTTTTTAAGAATCGCTAGTTTTTGGATCTAGTTGGTATTATTTATTCGCTAGGATTGGTGACTGAATTGTGACTAGCATCAATTGGTGGTTTGGTTTATTTTAAGTTTCATTTGCTAGCATTACGATTTGGCTACTATTTATTGTTTGTGAAGCAGATTTATTTTTATGGAGGGTTTCGTGAGTGATTCGGCTGAGGTTGTTTCAAATCCTAGTTTGGGTACTGGAAGTGATAATGCTAACGGTGAACGACAGCAGCTGAATGTAAAGTCGTTAGAAGATGTTGAAAAATTGTTCTCGATCTCTCTCAATACTGTGGAAGTGATTAATAGGTTTATGAATGATGTCCAAGGTGACAAATATGAATTCTTGAAGCGAATGACTAATGAGCAATGGACTAAGACCCTTGATATTGTATGTGCACGCCAAGTGGAGTTGGAGAGAAATGTTAGAACATTAAAACGTCAACATATTAATGCTACCAAAGCAGGTGTGCATGATGATGTTAGGGTTCTGTCTATGAGTACTACTGTAGGGCATGATGCTAGGGTTATACCAGATTTATCTAATGTCACAATGTGTATGTCCTTGGATCAGCATAATGAGGTGAGTGTATCATCTCTTACGTTTAGTAAATTGGTTAATGATGAGCTATCGTTTCCACAATTGGATATAAACCCTAACGACGGGAGTGATGTAGTTGACTCTAATATGGATGATTTCACGTTTTCTAATCCAAATGATCCAGTGATAGCTGTCGAGGAAACTGTGAAGGAATGCCCTATTGTACAGTCGGTGGATATTGGTGGTCCAACTAATTCCTATGCAGCTGCTGCTAGTTCAAGCCGACAAGATTCACCTGTTGCTCGTGGTAATATAGGTTCTGCCATATCTGAAAACAGGTTTGAGGGTGTTCAGGTATCTATTCCACGTAAAGTGGTTGAGAAGGTTAATACACGTTTTCATAATACGCTCTATGGATACTTTATTGGTAAACGAATGGTATTTCCAGTAGTTGAATATTTTGCTAAAACTAATTGGGCTAAATTTGGGTTAAAAAGGATCATGATGAATTCCAATGGTTTCTTTTTCTTTCAATTTGATGCACAATCTGGGTATGAAGCTGTTTTGGAAGGTGGACCATGGATGATTCGTAATTCTCCCATTATTCTTAAAAGGTATACTATGAAGACTAGCCTTCGTAAAGAAGAATTTACCTGTATTCCTGTGTGGGTTAAACTTCATGATGTTCCTCTTCAAGTGTTTGAGGAAGAGGGTATTAGTCTGATTGCTACATATCTTGGTAAGCCTATTATGCTTGATTCTTTTACTAGCACTATGTGTAAAGAATCTTGGGGTCGTAGTAGTTTTGCTCGTTGTTTAATTGAAATTAAAGCTGATTGTGATTTACATGAGACAATTACTATTGGTGTTCCTGATTTGGAGGGTGAGGGGTTTACTAAGGAAACTATTAAAGTTGAATATGAGTGGAAGCCGCCTAGATGCTCTACATGTAATATCTTTGGTCATACGGCTGAAACTTGTCCTAAACGTGTTCTCCCTAAAGTGGCACCTAAAGTTATACATGAACAAGATGATGGATTTCAACAAGTTCGTAGTAGAAAGCATAACAACAAAGGAAAGCAAGGAAGCCAGATTCCGAGAGGTGTCCCGTTAAGCAAAGGTTTCCAGGTTGGTAATCCTTTTACTTTTAGTCCGAAGTCGTCCACTTCTGGTGCTCATATACATGATAACTCATCTAACCCTGGTAAGACCTCGAATTTAACTAAATGTGATAATAGTAAAGATGATAGTGGTACCAAATCTGGGTTGCATACTAGTAGTTCAAATAAAGGTAAATTTGTGGAAACTGGCGTTTCTACTTCGAATTCATTTGGGACTCTTTCAGGGGATATAGGTAACCTAAGTGGAGATGATGATGAGGAGGAGGTTGAAAACATTTATGATGAATCTGCTAATCTTCTTAATTCTCAATCAGGGGCAAGCACTCCTGCCACGACTGTTTTAAATGTTTAGTATCGCCTCGTGGAATATAAGGGGTCTGAACCAATCCCCTAAAAGAATAGAGGTTCGTCAGGTTATTAATGAAAATAATCTGAGTGTTTGTGCTATCTTGGAGTCTCATGTTGATGCTTCGGGTGTGTATGATATGTGTCGTAAGATTTTTAGCAGATGGAAGTGGACGTCAAATGGTGGTTTGTGTCCTAAAGGGACACGTATAATTCTTGGCTGGAATGATGATAATGTGGATGTTATGGTGTTGTCTCAAACAAGTCAAGTTATGCATTGTCAGGTTAAAACGCGTATGGATAACCGTACTTTGTTCTGCTCTTTCGTTTATGCTGATAACTACTATATACATCGGCGTGTTCTTTGGAATAATTTGGTTGCTCATGCTACTTTTATGTGGGATAAGCCATGGGCTGTTTTTGGTGATTTTAATGCTGCTCTTAATATTGAGGATCACTCATGTGGCGGCTACACTCCTAATATTGCCATGCGGGAATTCAAGGAGTGTGTTAATCTTATGGAAGTTATGGACGTTAATGCTACAGGTTTACATTTTACTTGGAATGAGAAACCACAGGGTGATGATGGTATTCTCAAAAAGATTGATCGGATTATGTCTAACATTAAGTTTCTTGATGAGTTTCCAGGTTGTTTTGCAATATTCCAACCTTACAGGATTTCTGACCATTCTCCTTGTGTGTTACGAATCCCTACTATTAGCAAATCGAAGCCTAAACCTTTTAAATTCAGTAATTTTCTTGTGCATAAGAAGGGTTTTCATGCAGTGGTAGCTAATGGTTGGTTGGCTAATGTTCATGGTTGTGCTATGTTTAGGCTTGTTAAACGCTTAAAAGGTTTAAAGGCTCCGTTTCGTAAACTGCTGTTTGAACAGGGTAATCTTCATGATCGTGTTACTAGACTACGTGTGGAATTAGATGCTGTTCAACAAGCCCTTGATAGAGACCCATCCAATGTGCTGTTGAAAGAAGAGCATGCTCATTATCTAGTTGCTTTTAAGGAAGCTTCTCTTGATGAGGAACGTTTTTTACGTCAGAAATCTAAAATTGAATGGCTTGATGCAGGTGATTCAAATACGGCTTATTTTCATAACTCGGTTAAGAGTAGGACGGCTCGTAATCGTATTGAAATGGTTCGTGATTCTCATAATGTGCTTCATGATGGAGATGCTGTGCCTGGAGCTTTTGTTGCTCATTATGAGCAATTTCTTGGTCAGGCAAGTGTGTCAGGTTCTTTTGATACAACTGATTTGTTTGTTAGAAAGCTTGGTGCTCAGAAATCTGCCCATATGGTTAGAGTAATCTCTGACTCTGAAATTAAGAGTGCGTTATTCTCCATGAGTGATGATAAAGCGCCTGGGCCGGATGGTTTTACTGCTGCGTTTTTTAAGAAGTCTTGGGATATTGTGGGTGATGAGTTTACATGTGCTATTCGGGAATTTTTCTCTAATGGAAAACTACTTAAAGAGGTTAATCATACTATTATTGCTCTTATCCCTAAGGTTACTGTTCCTGACAAGATTACTGATTATCGCCCTATCTCTTGTTGTAATGTTATCTTTAAATGCATTAGCAAGATTATTGCTAACCGTATTAAAGGGGATTTGGGGGTTTTGGTTAATATTAATCAATCAGCTTTTGTTCCGGGCCGTAGGATCTCGGATAATATATTATTGACGCAGGAATTAATGAGAAACTATCACAGAAATTCTGGTCCGCCAAGATGTGCTTTTAAAGTTGATATTCAAAAAGCTTATGATACGGTGGATTGGCAGTTTCTCCGTAACACTCTGATTGGGTTTGGTTTTCATTATATAATGGTTGATTGGATTATGACATGTGTTTCTACTACGTCGTATTCGATTTGTATCAATGGTAATTTATATGGTTGGTTTCAAGGAAAGAGAGGTCTCAGACAAGGTGATCCGTTATCTCCGTATCTTTTCACTTTGGTTATGGAAGTTCTTTCTCTTATGCTGCAGCGAAGGGTTCTTGATGCTGATGACTTTTATTTCCATCACCGGTGTGAGCAGCAACGAATTATTAACCTTTGCTTTGCAGATGATCTTTTCTTGTTTGCCAGGGGTCATTTGGGTTCTGTGAAAGTTATTATGGATGGTTTGGAGGAATTTAAAATTGCTTCTGGTTTGGTTCCAAGTATCCCTAAGAGCACTGTTTTCTTCTGCAATGTTTCCACTGCTGTTAAAAGTACTATTTTACATATAATGCCTTTTGCTGAAGGCGAGTTACCTGTCCGATACCTTGGTGTTCCTCTAATCTCTTCTAGGCTTCTGTATAGGGACTATAAGGTCCTTGTAGAAAAGCTTGAGAGTAGAGTTAATGATTGGCGTAATAAATTTCTTTCTTTAGCAGGAAGACTCCAATTAGTTCGTTCAGTCCTATCTTCTATGCATATTTACTGGGCGTCAGTTTTTAGTTTACCTGTGCGGATTATTCATGATTTGGAGCAGCTTTTGAGGGGCTTCTTATGGTGTCAAGGTGAAATGAAAAAGGGTAAGGCTAAAGTTGCTTGGGACTCTGTCTGTAATCCATTTTATGAAGGTGGCCTTGGTATTCGTAAGATTTCTGACTTTAATGCTGCTTTAATGGTTTCTCATATTTGGTGTATTTTGACTCGTAAAGATTCTTTATGGGTCAAATGGATCTATTCTTACAAGTTAAAGGATAGAAGCTTTTGGGATGTTCCTTGTATTGGTGACATGAGTTGGGGCTGGAGAAAACTTCTCCAAATCAGACTACGTGTTCGTAAGTTTTTATGGTATAATATTAATAATGGTAGAGTTGCTTCTATGTGGTTTGATAATTGGGCAGATTTCTGTCCTCTACGGGACACCCTCACGGTCCGCAATATCAATAGATCGGGGTTCTCTTTATCTAATAAGGTAAGGGATCTTATCGTTGATGGTGCTTGGCAGTGGCCGCAGGATTGGAATACTAGATTTCCGAATATTGTTTCTATACCTGGCCTGTTATTAATGATGACAAAGATGATGAGTTGCTGTGGAGGGATACTAGTGGTGTTTCTCGGCCGTTTTCTGTGGCGTTAGCGTGGGATTCCATACGTGATCGAGCTATGGAAGTTAATTGGTATAAAGTTGTCTGGTTTTCGCATTGTATTCCTCGTCACTCTATTAATTTGTGGCTGGTGGTTAGAAGGAAATTGAAGACGCAGGATAGGCTTAAGCAATGGGATGTTGGCCCGTTGGTGGATTTAAGCCTTCTTCGGTGTCCTTTATGTGGTTTGGTGCAGGACTCCCATGACCATCTTTTCTTTGAATGTTCTTATTCTATGCAGGTTTGGTCGAAGGTTCGGACCTTGTGTGGTATGGATACTGTCCCCCCTCGTATTGATGATATATTAGCTCATGTTATTCCCATTTCGAATGGGACATCATGTGTTAGCATTCTTGCTCGTCTTGTTTTGGCTGCTACTGCTTATTTTATTTGGATGGAACGTAATTCACGACTATTCAAGAAGAAGCGGATGTCTGTTGATCAGTTATTTCAGATTCTATGTGATACTATTCGATTGAAGTTGATTTCTTTCCGTTTCAAGAAATTATCTACTAGGTCAAGTTTGCTGCTTGACAAATGGAGGGTACCGAGCTCAAGAATTGTTCCATGATAGGTGTGCCGGGTGAGTGTTGTACTCTTTTTTCCTTGTCCAAGGTTTTTCCCACTGGGTTTTCTTTGGTAAGGTTTTTTAAGGAGGCAGACTCATTTGGATTCATCCTGCTCCTATCATGGTGGTGTTGTATGCTGAAGAGTGAGCGCGGTTTCATGTTCACATCTTGGTTTTTATCTAGTTTACCTTTGTTTTCTAGATTCGGTTAGGGCTTTTGATGTTTCATAGTCTTTGTTAACAAGCTGCATGTAGCTTGAGGTTAATGTGGTATCTCAGCCACATTCCTTTGTACTTAAACGATTTTTTGGTTAATATATTTACCGGGGTAACCCATTACCAAAAAAAAAAAAAAAAAAGATTTTGTTTTCAGCAAAGTGATGATGTTTTCATGCTAAGATACAGAAGGATTACAGTAAAATCCTATTTTCATAACAAATCATGTTTGGTCTTCATCAATCATGTCTTCATGCTTACCATTGTTGAAATTTCGTTTAATCTTATTCGTGAACCTCTATACAACCAACATTAAGTCTACGCAAGAATTACCAGGTTATCATGTTACTCATTTTAGTTCAGTTTACTATCGTTTAAATCAAGTTAGTTCTTTGATCATGTCAGACAACTGACACCAGTATCGATCATTCCATAAAATTTCCACCAGTGCCATGTACAGTATTCCATATGTAACTCATGTACAGTATCTCAGTTATACTTCATGTACAGTATTTCATGTGTACTCCACGTACAGTGTCTCAGATATGCTCCATGTGTAGTATTCACTTTGTACTTCATGAACATTAGTCTAGGTGTACTCCATGTACCCTACTCCATGGATATTGCTAATCAATCCTCAATCATCTCAGGCGTTTCCACTTGTCGATATTCCACCAGATGCTGATGATACTCGTGAATTGAAGATTTTACCAGATACTGATGCTGCTAACACTTTGAATACCTCACAAATGCTGATGCTGCTGATACGTTGGAGATTTCTCAAGATGCTAATGATGATTATACTATGAAGACTCTACAAAACAAGGATGAAAACTATAAATTTGAAATTTCTGACAAGAATAAACTTCAATCATCAGACACTACCATTCTATTCCATGATTTTACCTTCTCAGCTAGATGTTACACTTCACTCAGCAAACCTTCATTCAGAAGAGTGGGAACCGGTACCCAGCCGGCCACTCAGCAGAATTGTTACAGGAATCGCGTCGTAATAATGACCGTCATGAAACTGACAGAAAAAGCGGTAATGACAACCACCATGCTCATATTTATCAGTCAGTAGCCATTGGAACTCCGGAACGGACGTGACCAGAAATACAGAGGTCAACAGTCTAACCGGTCTGCCAACCCTAGCAGTTATCAGGAATTCTTAACATTATTCAAACTCACCCATTAAAAATACATGTTCAGACAACAGTCAAGACACAGGTCTCAAGTATCATTTCAGAAGACACTTGTCAGGACACCAGTCATGATACAAGTCATACGGATATCTTCTCAAGGCACGAGTCAAGACTCATAATTCTAGTATGCCTTCTAAACCAAGTCCTCAGTAATTCAGGGTACCCTCCAAGGGAGTATACCCGTTTTGTCATATCACGCATAATCAGACCATGAAAGATTAAGTTACCACCACTGGGGTATTATTCAAGTTAGACACGCTGTGTTCATTCTGTGAGGTTACAAACGAACATATTTAGGGAAAGTTACCATGTTTACTTAACGACTTCATATGTCAGCTTTATTTAAATCAGGTATTTACCTACCTCCCAGCCAGAAAAGACTCCACAGTATCGCCAGTGTTGTTTTCTTTTCAGTTATCGACGACATTCGTCTTACTAAATTCCAAACATATTCATTATATTTCTGGCAGAAAAATCAGTACAAATTGTTTCAACTTTACAAGCACGTGAATTATTATCTTATAGCTGCGAAGACTTCTAGTCACCATTCATGATGTCATTCTAGAAGGTTTTCTAGAAATTCCTCCTTAACCACGAGACAGAGTTTAACATCGAGCTTGTTTCAAGGACATAAAATATTTTCAGAACTCTTTATCGCAGGACTTCAGCTAAGTTAAAAGAGTTACAGCATTAGCTGCAAGAGTGACCGGAACGAGGCCTTAATCGCCCTAGCACACCACCAGAAGGTGCATTGTTTCTGTCTATCCGGAAGAAGGCCGGTAACATGAGATCATGTATCGATCACCGAAAATTTTACAAGATAACCATTCATAATTGGTGTTCATCTCACGTATAGAAGGTTCAATTGATCTGCTACGATGTCTTGAACACTTTCCAGAACAATTCCCGATCATGCTACCATCAGTAGTGAGAGAAAGAACATGATGCCTTCCAGACTGTTGTTGCACAGATTATAGTTTCTCTAAAATTTTGACTTATACTTCTGAGCTCTCGAATGCTCCAGCTGTGATACGAAATTGATGAATAAAAATTTTCGTGAATTCTCAGACAAAATCGTCAGTATATCATTGATAGCATTCTGATCTACTAAACTCTAGAAAAGAACACGAGAATCATCTTCTCACAGTAATAGGAGGAAATATATACGCAGCTTCCCAGATGTAAATCCCAGTTGAACAAGGTGGCATTTTTGAGCCACCCTATTTCCGTAGAAGAAATTTCAGAAATCCCGCGAAGGTGAAGGCTATCACCAGATGGTCAAGACCGACATATGTGACTGAAGTAAGAAATTTTCTAAGATTCAGTAACTGCTACCGCAGAAATTGTTGACAGTTATCACGATTAGCTTTCCATGACTAAGCTTACGCATAAAGGAGATGACCTAAACAAAAATGTTGTATTCCATAAGAGCCTACGCAAGGAGAGATCTAATTTATCGAGACTCAAAATTCTTTCACGACTATTCACCAATATTTCACCAGAATGTCCCAGACAGACTTTAATAGAAGCAGTATAAAACGTAGAGGCAGCTATGTTCATATCTAAATGCCTGCCATTCTAGCAGGTTTAAGATAGAACGCTGTCATGCTAGCGAGTTATTACTACCAGTAGAAATTCTGGACAAGAAGATAAATTCCAGGAAGATTGTTTTCAGTTTACCATATAATTCAGAAAATATGATACTATCTAAGTCATTGTCGACCATTTAAACCAGCCTACACGCTTTCTTTCATCCGAAAGGATTTCTCAGTAGCAGATCTGCAGGAAATTCAGCAATAGATCGTACAACTTCAAGGTATTCCATCAACAATCAGGTCAAATAGAAATTTACATTCACGAATCACGCACACATTCATGTTCATGTTTACATCTCACGTACACATTGTGATGTTGTTTCAGTCCATGTTTGTGCTTCCGCATGATGTAAGTTCATACCCGCATTCATGACATTGTTCACGTTCAGGTTCATGTTCCATCTCGCGATACACGTTTCACAACTTGTTACCGAATGCGGTTACAGAAAGCTTAAGAAACCAGACTCAAGCTAGTAGAGCTTCTCCATACCATGCAGACGTTTTACGTCTCAGGCCGTATTGTTTGGCATTCTTACCTCAGTCAGCATACATTCATGATATGTCCTAGTATCACGTTCACAATATATTCCATGCCCAGCATTCCTCGTATAATCTTGAACCACGTTCAGAATTGCTCACGTAGCACGTTCGCAATTGTTCACGTAGTTCATCCCTATATACTTTAAGCAGCCTGTCCAGAAATATAAATTTTATCTCTTCAGGATAATTGTACGTATCTTTCCAGGCTAAGGCTTGTTCATTCCATCAGATTCAGAAAATCCATCTTAAGTATGGATCCAGAAACTATTTTAGCATTCATCAGGACAGGGTCATCAGGACCAAGATTTTCATTGTGGTTAGACCTTTGAAGGAGTCGTTTCGAGCGGGAAGCCACTTAGAACTGAGGAGTCCATCTGGACCTCTTGTCCCTTTCCTTTATATAAATCCAGTTAAGTTCTTTCAGTCATGTTACGTTCTATGTTTACCTCAGTCATGTCACGTTTATACTCTTTTAGCAGCATCATGTTCTAAATCAAGGACGAATGATCCTTCAGCTTATATGTCCTTTCAGCCTTCATACTCTTTTAGCCTATGTACTTTTTAGTTTATATATGAACTACACCATCTTAAATTACCTTTAATTCGAGGACGAATTGTTCTTTTAGAAAGGGAGAATTGTAAAACCGCAGCATAATCGCATCCTTAATTCGAGGACGAATTATTTTTTTAGAAGGGAAGAATTGTAAAACCCGTATTTAAAATCCTCGAATATTAAATACGCGTTGTCTCATCTTTAACTTTATTTAAACGTAAATAGGAAACACGCAGTCTCAGTTTATTTAAATACTACAACAAATAATTATTCAGAAAATAATTATTATGTTTCAGAAATATTACGTATGTATTATTTATTCTACAGAAAATAATTAAACGTTAACAGTAATTACGCAGCCTCAGTTTTATTTAAACATTACAAGATAATTATTATTCAGAAAATAATTATTTGCTTTCTGAAACATTAGGTATGTATTACGTATGTATTACTTATTTACAGAAAAGAGTATTATGTTTTCAGAAAATTAGAACACGAGAAATACACCATTTGTTCACGATAAATTAAAAAAGTTGAAAAAAACAAATAAAACCCACAAAAACATTGGGTCGGCAGCTTTTATAAAAAAGAGAAAAGAAGGAAAAACATGGGCCTTAGCCCGGCCCTAAGGTTTCCAAGAAAAGAAAAACGGGGGTAACCCCTCTTTTGTAAAAAAGAAACAGTAACAACAATAAAAATTAGGGTTTCAATTCATCCTTGTTGTGGCCGCCGAGTAAAGAACAAAAATAGGAAGATCGATCTTATTCTTGCCCTTTTAATTCATGTTTAGTTGTTCTTCGTCCTAAGAATCAAAAAGGTAATCCCTTTTTCCTTTTATTCATTAATCATCACGAATCCATAGATGATAATCTAAGAAGACGTTTAATATTGGCTATTGATCATGAAACAATAAAAATGGTGTTCGGGTTTGTGTGGCTGCACAAGAACCGAGACACCATCATGTCTCGATGGTGCTCTCTTTTGGCCCAGCCGCGAGCAGAAACACCCCAAACAGGGGGTATGTGTTTGTGGGTGTCGAGTCTTGGTAATGATGCATGAAACTGAGACACCACCATGTCTCAGTGCTCCCTCTCTGCCCAGCCGTGACCCACACAGGGGTGGCATGGGTTGTGTTCGATCAACAGCAGCCAAACAACCCATTCCGATGTTAGAAATATAAACGGGATGTTTGGTATTGTATAAATCAGTGGGAACCGTATAAACCAGTGGAAACTTGATAAAATCGGTGGGAACATCATAAAGATCAGTGGGAAAGTTATTGGATAGAAACTAATACCTTTTAGATTAAAATTAGCGACGGTTTAGTTAGACTAAATTCTGTCGCAGTTTATTAAGGAAAGTTTTCAGTTACAGCTTTTAGTGACAGTTTTTAGTGACAGAAATTTTTGTCGCTTATTCCAATATGCAGAATTTAACATCTTTTGAATTGTTTTAGTGCGACCGAGGAGAGGTATCTCGGTAGGCTCGGGGTTATAGTTAAAATAATAAAAATGAAGATTTTTGAATTATACCTTTTTAGTTACTTTGTTTTAAATAAATGTTTTAATAATGTATTTGGTAAATTAAATTATTATATTAAACAAGTTTTATAAAATTAAAAGGGTATAATTTTATTAAATGAATTAAATTACTTTTGGAAACTTTTAAAGTAGGAAACTTTCTATTCTTAGCAGGTTACCAAGTACAGAGTTAGAATAACGTCAGATTACGTGTTATGCCATAATAAATAGTAGAATGACTATATGTTAAAAAGGAAATATTAGAATACTCAGACTTATTAGTTTATATACATACAATATTCCAAGAATAAAATAAATCATGAGAAAGATTTAAAATCAGAAAAATAAAAAATAAATAAATAAATATCAGTCAACTTATTTTCGCGTCCATTATTTATGTAGTATCCATGAAGTCGGATTAGATCTTTCAGCTTTCGTTCTTATTTCATTACTGGACACGAGGTACGGATTTCCCATCCTTCAGTAAGGACTTCCTTCTTTGCATGATTAGGATTCCCCGTCTGCAGCCAAATGTTTTCCCCAGTATATGTTTAAGTTTATCTGTAATCATTTTAATAACAAAATAAATTGCCTGAGCATTATATACAAGCATGACCAGCTTATGTACTAGTTACGGAGGTACCGTAACCATGACATTAGAGGCACCGGTGTCATGACTCCTCTGCGAGGGAGTGATTTCTCGCAGCGTCCCATTTATTTCAGCTTGACCATTTTATCAGTATTATCAGCGGGGCGTATGGATGCATCTTGTGCTATCAGTTTACAGTTTATCAGGTGAATGTGGTGTGTGCTCTACATCCTTCACATTGGAACTTGTCGACGTATAGTCGGTATAAGGCTCGACCTAACAGGCCCGCGACCCAAGAGGCCCGCGACCCACAGACCTTACTTATCCTTTAAGAAACCCTAGTCCTATAAATACAGGGGTAGGGGGCTCATTCTATAATCAGGTTATCTTTCACAACTACACCACTTTTACAATATATCTTTTTTTGGTAAAGGGTTACCCCGGTAAATATATTAACCAAAAAAACGTTGAAGTACAAAGGAATGTGGCTGAAGTACCACATTAACCGCAAGCTACAGGCAGCTTGTTAAACAAGGCCTATTAAAAGCCAAACAACCAATCTAGCCTATAACATTAATAAACTAGACATAAACCAAGATGAAAACATGAATATATGAAGACATCCAACATCTAAGTAACACCATGGTGGGAGCAAGAGGAAACCAAATGAGTCTGCCTCCTTAAAAAACTTGCCAAAGAAAACCCGGTGGAAAAACCTTGGACAAGGAAAAAAGAGTACAACCCTCACCCGGCACTCCCATCATAACCAAAACATGTCGATGGCAACTTCCACTAATCTAGGATACTTTGCGACGCAGCAGTAATCTTCTTGAACCGTAAGGTAGTTAACTTCAGCCGAACGGTTTTAATAATAACATCAACCAGCTGATCCACTCTTAAAGACGACTTCGTGAACAGCCTAGCATTCCTTTCCCGCAAAACAAAATAAGAAGTGGCAGCCACCACCAGACGAGACAAGATAGAAACAACCGAGCTTCCTTTCGAAAGGGGAATGATAACTTGAACGTCGGAGGTGGACCCTGGGGCTCTGGCCTCGGGTTCACGTCCAACCGGTTATCTATTGTTTTCAGCATCACGCGGGACCGGAAAGCACGACGAACGACCCAGGAGAGTCGTTAAACCGGTCTAGCCAAACTATGCTCTAAAAAGTTGGCGCCATCCGTGGGACCCTGACATACTATGTTGCGTGGTCTCTTACTATCGAAAAGCAAAAATCTATGTCGAAAGTCGGTAACTCTAAAACCCTCGTATTTTTTCTTTATAATAAATTGTACACGGTTAAAAAGTAAATCACTAAACAACGTGTGCTTCGGTTGTACGTTAATTTGGTAGGCGATTACAATATATTTGTCTAACATCATATGAAAATAGCTAGCCAGTGAGTCGAACACCTTTATTCTAATTCGTGCAAAATAATAGTTTTGACTTATGCGGTCTATTAGTTATCAATCTTGTAACTGTTACATATTAATTGAACAAAAAATAAAACATATTCTATAATGATTTGGTACAGCTAGATCCAAATATAATATTGGAATTTCTGCATGTTAAGTAATGGGGGCGATATTTGCAAAAGGTTTTTTCACGGCAAGTGCAAATACTTCCGTTTTATTAATAATTGCGATCATAAATCCCGTTCTCCCGTGGTATTCCGTATATTCGGATAAATTCTATTTTATTTTTTATCCGTGGTTATAGCATGATCAGCCACGCTTATCGGCACGTTCCAGAATACTTTATTTTTTAACTACGTTTATGAACCGTATTTTTTCGCGTTAGTCCACAGGACCGATCATATTGTTTATACTAATAAAAGATATTAGGCCCATCTTTTAATTATCATATATCTTTTGAATTAATAAAGAGATTTTATTCTTCTTTTTAAATTTGGTAAAAACATAATATATTATGCATATCTTCATGCTCTTTATCGGGTTTGTTCTTCTTTTTGGTTCATACATTGATCTATATAAAAGACGAAGTGAATATATTTACAACTATCGTGAACAAAAACTAAATATATGTTTACAATTGTGACTTTGATATACATATCTTTGTATATCTTGTCTATAGCGAACGATTACACAAATCATTGACACTTACAATCGTTAAACATCCAATTTGAGAATTTACTTGAATATCGTTTTCTATAGTCTATTCACATAGCAGAATATACAAATTACTGTTGTTAAATTGTTGGAAAAAATGAACTAAAGGATTTTCAAGTGCAAAGGCCAGATCAGTAGTTATTTACAAAAGTTGATATTGTTTCTAAAAAACAAAAGATTTTCATATCTTTGATAACGTGGAGGATATCTATGCTTACACGCAGTGAATAAATATCTCAAATTTTTAGGCCCGACTTTCATTGTGGGTCAGACCAAATACTATAATGTTTTTTGGTGTCGCGATCACAGGCCCGTTTATCTGTGATAGTCCGAATGTTTGAACATATTTTTTTATCCGCGGTCATGGCATATCCAGCCGCACTCACTCGCACGTCTAGAAAATATTTTATTTTTTATCTGTGGTCATGGCATGTCCAGCTGCACTCACTCGCACGCCTAGAAAATATTTTATTTTTTATCCGCGGTCATAGTATGTCCAGCCGTGCGCATCTGTATGTTTGGTCATATTCTATTTTTTCACTGCGGTCATGAGCCGCGTCTTCCATATTAATCCGTGCGTTTGGATGTATTGTTTAAGTTAATGAAAGATATCACACATATCCTTTAAATTATTAAAATATATTATCTATTTTTTAAATTAGGTAAATGTATATTTTATATTTCTTTTTAATGGATAATATATTGCTCGTATCCTTTTAATAGATAGTAAAATATTATCTATATTTTTTTAAATTAATAAAAGATATTATTAATATCTTTTATGTTCAAAAGTATTATTAATATTTTCATATTAATAAAAGATATTACGTATATCTTTTAACTTGATATAAAGATATTATATATATCTTCTAGCTTTATGTGGATTTCTTTTATTACGATAAATATTCGCATTATTCCGTAAATATCTTGATATATATTTTCATGTCTAGTATTAAGTGACTACTTATATATATATATATATATATATATATATATATATATATATATATATATATATATATATATATATATATATATATATATATATATATATATATATATATATATATATATATATCTATATATATATATATATATATATATATATATATATATATATGCTAGTCCATACATTCGGACATCTTAAGCCTGCCAGGCTGTACATGTACCTATCGTTCCTAGGCGGAATAACATAAAAGGGTCTAGCCTACTAATTAGACTTGTCGTGTAAAAGGGATGCAACCCCATCGACCACGGATCATGTATCCATGTTAGGCCCCTTGCTATTAATGACGTCGTAGCATGTTTTATAGCCAGTATACTATGAATGAATAAAGACACACTCGTGCACACCTAACAACACACCAGCCTCCCCTGGACGTCCTTATGGTAGTAGCGGCAGGCCTGCACGTAATGAGTTCTGCCTCACCCATAAAGACCCTTTATGATATTACAGTATTCATAAAACACATGTCGTGTTATAAATTTAATGCGACACAGAGCGGGACTTGATTAAGTTTAATACTGCTAAATCGAATGTAGCACCATTAAACTTAGGGGGCTACCAGGGTATGATTATACCGCTATTTTGTGCAGGTCACGCGAATTCTTTGGATATATTCCTTTGCCGCAGAAGTCCACCTTCTGTTGGTTTATTCCTTCGTCGCGGAAGTACTCCTTATGCGCGCTTATTTGTGAGCCACGGAAGTATCTCTTTCGTTGGCTTATTCTTTCACCGTGGAAGTAATCTCTTCCACGTGCGTATTATTTTCGCCGTGGAAGTAATCTCTTCCACGTGCGCATTATCTTCGCTAATACAAGGATTTGCCAAGTATAAAGAGTTATCGTCTCGTCTCGATTCGAATTGATCATGGTTGAATGTGCGACTTAGTCGTTCTTGGTGGAATATAAAGGGGAAAGGTTATCTATTTTAAACTAAGTTAAAATGAAAATGTAAATTTAAATGAGAATGTATAAACAAATGTAAATGTCGTTAAGTAAAAGTGGAATCTTGAAATTTTAAACTAAAAATTAATACTTAAACGAATAATTCTATCTGAATAATTTTATCTGAATAATTCTATCTGAATAATTCTATCTGAATAATTCTATCGGAATAATTCTATCTGAATAATTCTATCTGATTAATTCTATCTGAATAATTCTATCTGAATGAGGCTAACAAAAATTAGGCAGCATTTCGTCACAATATGCCTTATACCCGATCGCAAAGTACGATGCCAGGGCAATCGCAACCTATGATCGTAATAATTGATCGGAATAACTATCACAATAAGCTGTCACAATGTAGAAACCCTATTGTGATGGAAAGATCACAATATTCAGATGGAGTAAAAATAAGCATAAAAATCAAATAAGCACTTTAACCAAAAATTTAACCAAAACAATAATAAGAAGAACAAAAATAAGCTACGAATTTAAAACTTATCAAAACACTAAATAAGCAAAATTTATAAAGATTAAACCTTTAAGAAAACTTTAAAGCAAATAAGCTAAATACAAAATAAGCCAATAAGCATGATAAGCTCAAAGCTCAATTCGTATCAAAACTTAGAGATGAATAAAAAAGATGAACTTTTTAATCAATCAAACATCAAAACTAAACAAGATCAAAGATTATATCAAATCAAAGATAAAATAAAAATCAAGAAAGGTAGAAAAAAATGAAGATTTAAACAAGATTTAAGCTATTAAAAGTAAGATTAGATTAAAACAAGAAAGGAAGATAAAAGATGAAGTTCCTAGTGAGAGAAAGTTAAACACTTTCTCTCTCTAAAATTAAAAACTACAAAATGAAAAATGAACTAGCTAATACTTAAAAACTCTATTTTCTAAACTATATATAGGAGGTGGAAAATGCATGTGTTGCTTCCTTTTTTCTCGTCTTTTAATTTCTCGTCTTTCTCGACTTTGTCTCGGGATTAGTCGAGTGATAAAACGAACTCGTCTTCTCATTTTCTTCTTTTAGTAGACTTGGTTCTTCGACTTTGTCAAACTTTCGTCTTCAGACTTTTTCTTCGATAAATCTTCAGAATAGGCCTTCGACTTCCGTTCTTCTTGCCCTCTTGAACTTTTGACTTCGTCTTTTCTCGTTTTCTTCGATAAAAGCCCGTTAAATCCCGTGTTTTCTTCTCTTTCCACATTTTGGTCCTAAATCACAACAAAAACACAAACCACACATAATTCCGACATTTACGACATAAAATACACATTTTGGCTTGGTTATTATTATAATTAAGTGGTAAAAGGATGGGTGTTTTCACACCTATCAAATCTCCTACACTTGACCATTGTAGTGCCCTCATGCAATGCATTAATTACAAAGCAAGTTTTATATTTTCTATCATAATCAATCCACCTTGGACTTATTAAACATAAGACATTAAGATAGAAAATTATAAAATATTCAAAGGAAGTAAAACAAGTAAAAAGATCAAAAACTTACCTTAGGGTTTTGGAATGTCATGAATGATTATCACCCTCAAGTTTCACGTTCCCCATACCAAGCTTAAAAACGAGATCATTGTTATTATAAGTTAGCAAACTAACACAAACTCATGTGGGCCAATTATTTACTTAGACTCCCTTATTCCTAAGTGTATCTCTTATATTTTATTATTGTCTTGAATGATCACGAGGATGCATTGTTGACTTATTTCGATAAGTATTTAGGCTGAAAATAAAGTAGGACGATTTAATCAATAGTTAGCTAAAGGACAAAATCTTTTAAAACTACTTCTCGGGACCTCATAAAGTTCATATCTTGGCATAACTCGCTTCACGATTTGAGACCTTTCTCGGACCGATATTTGGCAGCGACTTCATACTTCAAATCTTGAGAGACGTTCATGAAATAATGGTCTTCTCTTCATAATAAGAATTTCTTCACTTGAAATTTTTGAGAGATTCATCATATTTGGACCACGACTTCTTCATTTTTCTCCAATCTATATTTAGGATTTTGATATACAACGATCCGCCTCCTTTTAGGACTTGGATCTACATATTCTCATACCTTGCTAGGGTCTTTTCGGATAGACTTCTCCATGATCTTTTGGGGAGTATTTTCTTTTCGTCGTGTGTCTCGATCCTTCATATTGATTTTTGATAAATGATTGTTCACATCACTTTGGATCTTTATGTGAGAACTCGTATTTTTCCCCATGTTATTTTATTCTTTTATTCATGCTTCTTGAATTTTCCAACAACATACATTTTCTTGTATTCTTCATATGTAAATCATGAGATCTCAATAATTTTATATAAATTAAATTTTAATTATTTTTCGGATCATTGATAATACTTTATTCGGAATTATAAAATTTTATTTTATTTTTCCATATTTATTTAAATCAAAATTTTTGATTTAAAAGCACTCGCGCGCGTTTTACAAAACGTTTACCCGAATTGACGAAACGAGAACCGATGGCTAAATATTTCGACTTTGTGAAGCCAAAATACTATGTTTCTATAAATATTTTATTTACGTATTATAACTTGCTCCGAGTCATAACGATTAGCGTTTTAGGGATTTAAGTCGGGCTAGAATAATTTTGGGCTTAGACTAAAACAACTTAAGGAATTCAAATTTGGGTCAAAAAGCCCAAATCTTCCCCTCCCTTTTCCCCGTCGGTTTAACAAAGACACATACACTCTTATTTTTTTTACTTACAAAAAAAACACTACTTCCTCCCTCTTTGTTCATCACTGCCATGAAATTAGCCCTAAAACCATCACCATCACCACCTCAAAGTTATTAATATCACAATTAAATCATGTCATATTGTTCTTACATCGATCCTTATCAAAACCCACATTAAAAACCTTTCATACAACAAGTTTTTAGAAGAATCATAAATTTTCAAGAGTGAGGCTTATTGAGATTCATGATTGTTTTGTAGTGAATAATTGTAAGTATCCTCATCTTTATCTTTTGATTGATTAATTATATAAGATGATACATATTAATTGATGATAGAATTTTTTTGAATGCATGTGAGGATTGGTGATATTGAGAGTTGATTGGAGTGTTGGTGGTAATGAATTGATGGGTATGTTTTAGCATAAATTTGGACAGCAGGTATTAGTCCAAAACTCTCATATTTTTCATTATTACCTGCACTTTTTATAGCTTAAATGGATTCTTTAGGCCTTTTACATATTAGTGGCGAGTTGGATAGGCACACAACTCCTCCGGATGAGGAAGTTATGATCAAAGTAAGATTTTAAAAGTAAAATTCGGACAGCAGGTTTGTGAGCCCAAAACTCATATATTTATCCACTGTAGGCCGTAATTTTATAGCTTATATGGATTCATTGACCCTTTTACATGTTATTAGCGAGTTGGATGGGTGATCAACTCCTCCAGATGAGTGAGTTATGGTCGATTTACGGTTGTGAATCCAATCTGACCTAACCGACTTGTATAGCTATTTGCTACAGGTCATGGACTATATATTTGACATTTTAAGATCTTGTGAGCTAGTATACATTATAATCTAACAAACGCCGCTGACCTCATATCGATTGCTATCACGGTTTGTAATTTATGACCAAAACGGTAAACCCGAGTTCGAAAATCTGAATTCTGATTTCGTAACCTTCAAAGAATGCTATTTTACCGACAATTGGTATTAGCTATTTACTCGTGGTTAGAATGGGCCGAAAGTAGAGTCTTGAAGCTTTCCAATGGGGGAAATCTCAGGCCCTTAAACCTTATAGGTTAACGGGTTATTTTATCCCAAGTTTGACTAGTGCAGTTTGACCATTAAGTGCTTACGGGGTGGCTGTTAGTGTTTTGTACTTTTAGAAAGTTCCGTAAACTCTTAGATCGAATGGTTAGACATGCTGGAAACCTCATGAGAGACCCGTTCAAGTGATGAAAATCCCATAGATGTTGGTGTAGAATATTGATAAACTATGAATCTATGAAGTGGGTTGAAGATTCCTAGAGAGAGAAACTAGTGAGAGAAAGTGAGAGAGAAACTATGTGATTTTATTCAAATGATAAAAGTGGAATGTCAACAACCAACCCCTTTCCATGGTGGAAAAGGGTATTTATATCCAAGGCCATTATTTGGGCTTGGGCCGACCTATGACAAGCCCATGGGTCGGTTTCTTACTTAACTTAATAAGTAACATTAACTACGAACTATTACAACATTAATACTATGGTGGAGTGACCGATACTTCTAATATACGTTAAAACGTATTTCTAACAATCTCCCCCTAAGGGAGGTCACTCCACGTTACAAAGTTCTAAACCTAGCATACTATACTAAGTCTTCGTTCTTCAGCTCGTAGTCTTTTCTTCTTTCTTTTTGTTGTGAATATGTTTATTTGATCTTTTAGGCTTTGGCTTGAGAGCATTGTTCTTTTGGCCTTTCACGTGCGATCTTTGCCTTCTTGTGAAACTTGCCTCCTCGTGACTCCATGTTCCACACACTTATGTCTTTTTGTTGAATTCTCGAAAGCTTCAGAGTTTGGTACAACGGAAGACTTCATTTTGCACTTTCTTGAATTTTGCTGAACTTTGATGCAGAAAAACATAAGCATGTGGGAACGACTTCTACAGGTACACTGCAACACCACCGTCTTCAACTGGTACACAGCAACGCCACCGTCTTCAACAGGTACACAGCAACGCCACCGTCTTTAACAGGTACACAGCAACGACACGAATAAAATGGCTTTGACATTTTATTCTAATTCGGTAGCATTTTACCTCCGGTCGGTGAAGACCGTTGGACGATATTAGATATCGTACCCATGACGGATAGTTTCAATTAAGTAACTTCCTGACAGGATTTCGCGGGTAAACCCGTTCTCTTTATTCGACCGTCCAAAGCTGACTGCGAACATAAAGAGTAAATCATTTGGATTAAAAATCCTTATGATTGAAGCCGTCAATTCATGAAACCTGGAACAAGTGAATTTCAGTTAAGATTTTCACCATCGTTGCTTTCCAGTTATCACGAGCTTAATTCATAAAGAATCTTGCACGTCACCTACCAAGTGCTGTTTGATGTTAACACTAGAAGGATTTCCACTCGTCACTGTGATCAATAAAGAATCACTCTGAGTGTTCTGGCAAGATCATATGATAATGCGTAGAGGCCTGGAACGAGTTTAAGTTCAATTAAGAATTAAACTACTGTTTCTTTCCAGTTTTTCACAAGATTGGTTCTAAAAGAACCGCACGTGTAACCTACCATGAGCTTGTTTGATGTTGGCTCAAGCAGGATTTCCATCTTCATTGTAATACTTGCGTATTACTCGGATGTTCTGGCAATATTACAAGAATACTGCGTAGGACTCATAAAAATCTCTTACTTTTCACAGTGTGTGAGAAAGCAAGGAATAAATGGAAAGTGTCCTAATGAGACTTTTGATGATCTCTTGGCTCTAGACTCGATAGTGCGTTTTGATTTAGTGAGCGATGGCTGGAGAGGAGTGCCACCTTTTCAATATTAGTCTATTCGGAGTGAATAAACCAATAGATAACGTGTTGATCTCCGTGTGATTAAAACAAATACCTTTTGAGAGATATTTGAGTTAGCTGGGAAGGGTTGTGCATTGCATCACTGGGTCAATGATGTCTTTCTTCAATATCGAGAATCATTAACAAAAATGATCTCAATAGCATATGTATTGACCCGGTTTCTGCCTAAAGTTGTAAGGAGGGCTTCTTTCTTTACACCCTTTATCTTTACAATTCTTTTTCATTCTTCAACCCCTTCAATGCTTACCAATACGTCATAAATAGCACCTTGTTGTGATTGTTCCAGTGCTAGCTTAAGTACTTGGTCGGCCTTCAGCTACGTTCACAATCTTTCTCCAACTTTCCTAGGACTTCTAATTCTATCTAGGGAATTGTCCTTGGGAAGATTCCATCGGCTCTGATGAATCATTGGACTAAACCTATTCCTACCACCCTTTTGTCACCACATTCGTCGTGAATTAAGCGTGTTTTGGGAAAGTATAGCCACCATGAAAAATCTTTGAAAATCACCTAAGGTACTTGTGATATTGAAATCAAAAGTTTTGTACCTTAGGTGTTTTTTTCATCAAAAACGCTCCCCCTTAACACGTGCTTTACACATATTAAGTTGGATTATCGTTAAGTCTTTTTCATCTTTTAGCCAAGTATCATTTAAGTCTCTTTAATCCCATTTTCTCCCCTTATCCAAAATGTTAACCATTAATATTGGGGATATTGAATGGATTAACCGGTCTTTGGGTAAAAAATGAAATCGATGTTTGGCCATAGAACATGTTAATGCTCCCCCTTAAATTAATAAGGGATAGTTGTAGTGCTTTAGTATGATATATTTTGAAAGATTTAGAATCTCGTGAGAAATTCTTGAAAAATTATCATACCTTAACACTACATCAAGCCGTAAAAGCACAATATTCACAAATTTACATATTTACAATTAAAAAACCAATATAAAGTGGACCTGAAATGTACGACCCATTAGATGGATCGTTGCAGTAACTTGTGGTGCACTCCATATGGTCTACCACCAACGAATCTTTCTAAGCTCCTCATCAATCTACGTTCACGGAGCTTTTGATCAATCTTCTTGATAACATACTTCGCCATTTGCCGATAACCCTGATGCCAATCCTCAGTCATCTCTGGTAAAGACCCACCCGAATTAAGATGCTCTAATTTTTCTCTGACGTAAATGAGAGTCCCATCACTGTACTTATAAAGCTCACCTACCCTCATAAACTTCATTATCCCACGACTGTTCAAGTAGAAAATCCCGTAATTCGGAACAGTAATGCCGGTATAGGGACATCTATCGACATGTTGAGGTAGAATTTGATTCATTGGACGGGTGAGGTTAAGCTTCCTTTGGTAGCTTTCGACTCCCAATTGAAGATCTTCAACTCGTTTCTTGATAACAACGCTTCGTGTGAACATACGAAGTGCTGTATTCAAGGCAATGATGTCTTCACGAGCAATATGGGTGAGTTGATCCCGGGTCATCATAAGCAACATGTCTTCGATATCCTCAAGGCGAATGATAGAAAAATCTCCCTGCTGGATTTTGTATTCTCTGTCATCCTCCCTTTTTAGACGAATCTCCGTCACATGATAATAGCCATTCTTGGCTTCAGTTTTCAGTCCCAAAATGCTGGAGATGCGAATATCGGATCAAACGTTGCTTCCTGAATTGGCTAAGCAGCAACCTCTGTACGCCCTTCGGACTCGTTCGTCCCAATGAGATGCACCTATAACAGCATACATATCATAATTACGAGTTACCTTTGGGACCCAGAGTCGGTTTACCTTTTCCTCGATCCAGGGTATTGTCCCCCAGTTGGCAGCTTTCAGCAAGGTCAGGGAGGATGCGTACTTTGATGAACCCTTGAGGAGATACTGAAGATCATAGGTTACGAAGAAGTCGAGAGCAATCTGATTATCTTGAGAAGGATCAAGTGGAGGTGGAGCTCTTTCTGATTCATGGAGGCCTGGCCTTTGAACGGTGTTAAGAGCTTTCAGGACCTCGTCAGCATAATACTCGTACTCCATTCGGGTTAACCTGGTTTTGGCGCGAATTCTCTTATCCTTTAGCGCTCTCTTCACCAAAGACGGAGTGACCGAAGTCTTATACTCATGAGCCAGAAATGCACACAAGTCAATCGGACTATGGATACGGAGATATAGAACATCTCTGTCAGCGTCTGTGATTGGATCATATTTAGTAGCTGCCGTGATCCAAGCTTGTGGCGGTGCAGTTTCATCAATCTCCAAAGTGTCCGCCCAGTCCCGTGTGCTTGACTCGGGAACAGTAGATTGTGGTTCTTGTTGTAGAGGAGTGGAAACATGAACATCTGCTGGTTCTGATTCAGGCATCTCGGCGGTGTCATGAACCGGCGAGTGTTGTGCAGCTTCAGGTTCAGTTACTGACTCTGCAATCACAGGAGCAACAACAGAACTAACAGGGTTAGTGGTAACAGGTATAGACACAGCAATAGATGTACCGGGAATCGTTGACGCCTTAGTAGCATTCACATCATGGCGCCACTTGGATCGTCTTGATTCCGTTGAAGTGGATTTTTCCTTTTCTGTAGCATCTTTCTTAGACTTGGTTCCAGACTTAGAAGGTTTCTTTGTGCTGGCAACCTTATCCCCTATTTCCGGCTGTTTACCATCATCATCCTCATCGCTATCCTCGTTGCTTCCCTTAGCACTCTCCTCATTTACATCACCACCATCATCACCATCATCATTATCATCATCCTCATCATCATCACCATCATCGTCACCATCATCATCCTCTTCTTCTTCTTCTTCTTCTTCACCTTCTTCTTCCCCGTCACCCTCTTCTTGTTCACTTTCTTCCCTTTCTTCCTCAGGCAGAATGTGGTAAGGTACCACACTTCCAAACATCTTAAATAGCCGATCATCCTCCATAATAGCGTCATTGAGTGACTTGTAGAGAGTCCGTTGAACTTTAGATTTATCAAAAGATCCAAGTTCCCTCATACGAGCTTTGAGGATCTTCTTTAATTCAAAATCCGTTAAATCATAAGCAATTTTGTAGGCGGATTCAGAAGGATTGGATGACTTGATCATCAAGTTATCAGCCGCGAGTGTCTTCAACTCATCACGCAGTTTTGGCATAATGGACTCAACGGATTCTTTCACTCTCTCTTCAACAGAAGCTTCAAGTGTTTCTTTCTGCTCCTTGTATTTATCCCTCATAGCTTGAAGTCTCGTGATTCGTGCAGCATACTTATCAGCTTCAGCCTGCTTAACCTGAGCTAGTTCTTCTGCATGAGCTTTACGTGTCAACTCCATTTTTGCAGCGAACTTAGCAAGCATCTCTTCTTGGGCTTTCTTAGATGCTTCTTCACTTTGAACTCGTCTAAGAAGCTCTTGGCGAAGATTATCCATCTCTTTTCTTTGATTATCCGTATGTTTGTCCAAGAGTTCTGTCATTACGAATGCAGCCATTGAAGACGATGCAGAGCTACTCTGGGTTGGTTGAAGAGGCTCGGTTGTGACTACCGTACTGAGGATGGAAGTTATTGGAGGTGGAAGGAATGGTGTTGAAACCGGTCGGGTTGGTAAGGGCTGTATTGGTGGAGGTTGAGTTACTAAAGGCTGAGTAGGTACCATGATTGTAGGAGCACCGGACTCTTTTTCAACACTTGCTGAAACAGGGATGGATGTCTCCTTCGAAGTAGAATACCGTTCAGGTGATCCAAACTCATCAATATCATCTGGCTCCTGGTACTCTTCTTCAATATTTATCTGTGCACCCGAACCACTACCGCCTGTGTCTCTCCTACTCCTTTCAATAGCTATCTTCATTAATTTTCTCTCAGCCTAGTCAAGAGTAGGATCATCAACATCTTCTTCGTCGCGGAGAACTAACTCATCACCCGTACCCTTTCCCTTCTTAACCTCAGTCTTCTTCTTCTTGGTTTCTGGTTCAGATAAAGCAGCTGGTTTCTTGCGTTTACCTTTACTCTTGACCGTAGTAGACGAGTCTTCTCCTGTCTGAAGGCTTGCTTTTAGCTTCTTGATTTCTAGTAGCAGTAGTTTGTAATCAGCAGAAGCTTTAATTTTATCCGTCAGAAGATAATCGGGAATAGGACCAGGAATAACACCACCAGATGGTCCTTCATGCCTTAGATCCACAGTGTGATCAGCCTCTTCAGTGTGATGACGACTTGCTGCACGCTTATCAATAGAGACATCATTCTTCATAAAATAATTAATAATAAGCTTGATAAACCGAGGGTAAGGAACGAAATTAGTCTTCAGCTTCTTGTTTTGGAAGAGTTGAAAGTTAAATTCTTCCCACAACAATAATGCATAACCTGCATTTGAGCCTTTGTACATTCCATGGAAGATGTTCATAATTGGACTACGCAAAGCATCATGCCCACTGGTTTTAGGTGTAAGACATCTACTGAGAATACCCAAGATTGCTCTCCAAGGTTGACCTACTTTAGCGGTGGTAAACTCAGACACAACTCGTATGTCAGGACATCCAAGAGCATCGAACATCTCTATGAGTTCGTCTTTAGTAGGATCCCTGGAAAATGACATACCTTTGGGTGTATCCCGAATGCCAAATATCTTACGGAAGTCTGAAACAGTAAGTGTTTGCTGCTTGTTGTCGAGAGTGAAGGTGATCTTGTTTGAAGTACTTTCCTTGGTAGCCCAGAACTCATACATGTAATCATATGGCACCGAGGCAGTACTCCTTAAAGCATTCTTGAAGTGAGAGTGATCAAGAATTGCTATGGCGACTTTAAATCCATGGTGAGTGGATTTTGAAACTTGCTTCAGCCGGTAATTGTTTGGTATGAACTTGAGGGTTCGTGCTTCGACAATTGCGGCTGCTCTAGAGTCTTGGATTGCTTGTACTGTTGGATTAGTCATCGTATCTGCTTAAGATAAGACATGAAAGGTTGATGCACAAAAATATATAGATATGTATCATTATTACTTCTAAGCATAACACATTTCAACAAGTAATTATAACAGGCAAACAACTATCAATCCAACAACTCTTCATTCGGAACTCTTCATTCGGGACTCTTCATTCGGAACTCTTCATTCGGAAGTCCTTCATTCGGAACTCTTCATTCGGAAGTCTTCATTCGGAAGTCCTTCATTCGGAAATTCTTCATTCGGAAGTTCATCCGGAACTTCTTCATTCGGAAGTTCATTCGGAACTTCTTCATTCAGAAGTTCATCCGGAACTTCTTCATTCGGAAGTTCATCCGGAACTTCTTCATTCGGAAGTTCATTCGGAACTTCTTCATTCGGAAGTTCACTCGGAACTTCTTCATTCGGAAGTTCATTCGGAACTTATTCATTCGGAAGTTCATTCGGAACTTCTTCATTCGAAAGTTCATTCGGAACTTCTTCATTCGGAAGTTCACTCAGAACTTCTTCATTCGGAAGTTCATCCGGAACTTCTTCATTCGGAAGTTCATCCGGAACTTCTTCATTCGGAAGTTCACTCGGAACTTCTTCCTTCGGAAGTTCATCCGGAACTTCTTCATTCGGAAGTTCATCCGGAACTTCTTCATTCGGAAGTTCATCTGGAACTTCCTTCATTCGGAAGTTCATTCAGAACTTCCTTCATTCGGAAGTTCATAATCCTTGTTCATCCGGAAGTTCTAAACGCACCCTATAAATGATTATTCTAGGCGCGATAGTGAGTTTTAAGGCATTCTAAGGCAACCATAGTGTTCTAATCCTAATCCGATCCAAAACCCAGCAAAAACCCCTAATTAATTAACCCTAAATTAAGGCAGAAACCCTAATCTTGATTAACTAAATTCAAACGAAATTAATTAAGTGAATTTAAATGAATTAGGCGAATTAGAAATCAAAAGATTGATGTTTGTACCTTGTTTGATCGAATGAAACGGATTGAGTTGATTAGAAAGCGAGTTTTGTGAGAGCTTGTGTTTGTGTTAATGGCGGAAAAAGAAACAGTGAAGAAGAAAGTAGAAAAGGAAAAACGGGGAGGGGATTTGACTAAGTCAAATTTCACAAAATTCACTCCTTGTCACATTTAACCCTATACTTTACTTTTCTTTTCCTTTTTAGTTAATAACTTTGTTTAGGCTAACATCCGTTTCACTTAACACTCGTTAGTCTATCTCATTGTAATAATTATTCTAACCCTCACACAACTTAAGCATCCCATCCTATTAGCAAGTCTCCAAGATCTAAAGCAAGTCCTATCTCACTGAGCGAGCACAAGTCGTATTCTAAAGCAAGACCACTCATAAACCATTTAGCCAATTAAATTTCCACAATCACTTTTGAAAATCGTTTTGATGATGAAAATGATTTAATATTTTCTCCCCCTTAAATGATGACCCGTTTTCTATTTAAAGAGCTGTAGTCATTGTTTAAAGAGTCAAATATTGATGAAAACATTTCCAATTAATGTCTTGAAAAGATTGATTCGTGGTGGCAATAAGATTTCTCTTATTTTGACAAATTAATGCACTGAGACGTACACTTATTCGTGTTAGACCAAGTTGTAAAGTAAACTTGATCCCTTTGCATGATTTAGCTTGTAAATCATGCCCGAGAAAATTAATTCCCGTTGTGAGTCAACGTTTTCCAAGGAAATACGTGACTTTAATATGAAAACCGGGTTGCAGTCTGAAATAACTACAAGCCATAATGGGCATGTTTTAAAAATGTACAACTTTTATACGGACTCTATTTATGGCACCGTGTCAATATTGATCGACATTTCTAAGGCCGTAAATATTACCGTACTAAAAGACATGCCCGATTTAAAAAAAAAAAAATTTTTGGTTTTTCTTGATTTTATAATTTTTATGGTTTTTCTAGGTTTTATATTTTTTATGGTTTTTCTTGGTTTTATATTTTTGTATTTTTCTTTTTGTGGTTTATATATTTACGATAATATACATGATCACGAACAAAGGATACGCCTGAATAGTTTACCACCACTATTCAGCTGATTCTTCTGCCAATTCTTTGAGAGTCGCTGGAGTGAATGATTTCATGCCAAGCTTGTCGATCAAAAACTCGATTCGTCCTCGATCTAAGGCTTTGGTAAACATATCTGCCAGCTGATACTCAGTGGTGACAAAATACAGCTCGATCACTCCGTTCTCCACCTGCTCTTTAATGAAATGGTAGCGAATGTCTATGTGCTTGGCCCGGGAGTGTTGAACATAGTTGCAGCAAAGGGCAATGGCGCTCTTGTTGTCACAATACATCGGGATTTTGTTGAATCCCAAACCGTAGTCAGTTAATTGTGATATCATCCAAAGGACTTGAGCACAACAACCGGACATGGCGATGTATTCAGCCTCCGTGCTAGAAATTGCAGCGCTTTTCTGCCTTTTTGAAGACCAACTAATAAATCTGTCTCCAAGGAGTTGCACAGACCCAGAAGTGCTACGCCTCGTGTCTTGACACCCAGCATGATCGGCATCTGCGTATGATATTAAAGCAATAGAGGAATATTTCGGATACCATAGACCACGATGAAGTGTTCCTTTGAGATACCGAAAGATCCTTTTAACAACATGTAGGTGCTTTTCCGTAGGCCGAGCCTGATACCGGGCACACATGCATACGGCAAATTGCAAATCAGGCCTGCTAGCAGTCAGATAGAGAAGGGTGCCGATCATCCCACGGTAAAGTTTTGGATCGACAATAGTCCCATTCCTATCTTCATCTAACTTGGATTTCTCCACCATTGGAGTGTCCACGGGGTCACAATTTTCAAAGTTATACTTCTTTAAAGATTCTAGAGCATATTTGGATTGATTAATAAAGATGCCTCTGGGATTCTGAGAAATTTGTAATCCTAAGAAAAATGAAATTTTTCCCATCATTGACATTTGAAAGCGTGTGGACATTATCTTCTCAAAGCGTTTTGACAATTCTATGTTAGAGGCAGCGAATATTATATCATCAACATAAATTTGTACCAGTATCATGTCGTTGTCCTCCTTGAGAGTGAATAGAGTGGGGTCCACCTTGCCTTTGGAGAAGCCTTCCGAGATGAGATAAGTTGAAAGGAGATCATACCACACGCGTGGAGCTTGTTTCAACCCATATAGAGCCTTCTTAAGCTTGTACACATGATTAGGAAACTCCGTGCTAACGAACCCATCCGGCTGACTAACATAGACTTCTTCCCTTAGTTCACCATTCAAAAATGCCGTCTTCACATCCATTTGATAGACGATCATGTTCATATGAGCAGCATACGCAAGGAATAGTCTAATAGCCTCCAATCTTGCAACAGGAGCAAAAGATCCTTCAAAGTCGATACCCAAGGCTTGTTTATATCCTCTAGCAACCAATCTAGCCTTATTCTTCAAGACTGCACCCATCTCATCGAGTTTAACCTTATAAACCCACAACAAAGTAAGGATGTTAACCTTGTCAGGGAGAGGAACTAATTCCCATACTTCAAGTCTTTGGAATTCATTTAGTTCCTCCTGCATGGCTTCAATCCAAGATGATTGAGTCATAGCCTGTTGCCAATTTTTAGGTTCAACTTCGGAGAGAAATGCATCAAAGTAGCAATAGAGTGCACTCTCTTGTAATTGATGGCGTGTAGAGACTGGTCGATCGAGACTACCAATGACATTCCTAATTGGGTGATCTTTTGTCCATTTGGTGCTATGTTTTTCAATCCGTGGTGGTCTGGAGTGAACAATAGAAGGATCTTCTTCTGAGGTAGACGCGGCTGAAGGGTTTTCAGGTATCGGTACACCAAAGAAAGGAAGCTCTTGTAGGTGAGCATATTCCAAATCGTGATCAATAGAATCCTCTTCAACATCATTAGGCACAAGTAAGGGTGACGATTCAGGTGTAGTTTGAGAATCACTTGGTAGAGGTGCATCCGGTTCAATGTTAATTGAAGATGCATTTGATAAAGCTTCATTAGCTTGAGCAACAACTTCAGGGATTGGAGCTATCACTACAGGTGCTGGAACTTCATCATTTGGGGGATCAAAGAATTCATCAAACAACGGTTGAAACAGTTTATCCCACTCGGGCCTTGTAGGTGGTAAAAATGATGTAGAAGTAGGATTATTGGGAACTAATCCGGAACTAATAGCACCGGTTCCCATCTCATGAAGCGCGGGTTCAGAGCTGCGTTGCTCAGAAGCCATCGCTGTCAGCTCATCGAAATCTGCGTTCATAGTTTCTACGATCTTACCAAGACGACGGTTGTAAATTCGGTATGCTTTCTTGGAAGGTGAGTAACCAATGAAAATACCTATATCGGCTTTTGGTTGAAGTTTGCCCAAGTTCTGACTATTAATGTTTGGATAACAAAGAGCACCAAACACATGAAAGAATGAAACATCGGGTTTACGATCATGTAGAAGCTCGTAAGGTGTTTTTCCATGGCGTTTCCGAATGATAGAACGGTTTTGGGTGAAACATGCAGTAGATATAGCTTCTGCCCACAAGAACAATGGAGCGTTCGCATAAATCAGCATAGTCCTAGCAACTTCCATGAGTGTACGATTCCGTCTTTCAACGACACCGTTTTGTTGTGGAGTACGTGCAGCGGATGTTTCATGTGAGATACCAACTTCTTCATAGTAATCACGAAGAATCTGGTTGACGAACTCTGTTCCATTGTCTGTACGAATACGGCGGACAATAGTATTTAAACGTACCTGAATGAATTTCAGAAAAGTGATGATAGCCTTCGATGCTTCATCCTTTGTACGTAGAAATCTAACCCATGTAAACTTGGAGAAATCATCCACAATAACAAGAATGAATTTCTTACCGCTCACACTTTCAGTTCTCATTGGCCCACAAAGATCTATATGCAAAAGATGAAGTTTTTCTTGATTGGTGTCTTCAGCTTTGGGCTTGTATGATTTCTTGGTACTTTTCCCCCTTGAACACGCGGAACATAAATGGTCCTTGTGAAATTTGATCTTTGGAAGACCACGAACTAATTCGTTTTTAGCCAGATGATTAATAGCATCAAAGTTGAGATGAGATAATCTCAGATGCCATAACCATGACTTGGTCTTAGATGCTTTAGAGAGAAGACATACTGGAGAGGCGGCCATCATGTCTTGTAAGGACAAAGTATAAAGATTTGCACCACGAGATCCCTTCAACAAGTCTTTTCCTTCCAAGTTGCGGATGAAACAAGTATGTTGTCGAAAAGCAACCTCTAGGTTGGAATCACAAAACTGTCCTACTGAAAATAAATTATGACCAAGACCTTCTACATAGTATACCCTTGAAATCGTAACGTTTCCAATCTGATATTCACCATACCCCATTATCTTTGCAATATGATCATTACCGAATTTAACTGTTCCAAGAAACTTGCTGACGAAATTTCGGAGCATCGAGCGATCTCCGGTCATATGCTTTGAACAACCGGAGTCCAAATACCAGAGGATGATTTGGACCACCTGAAAATATCACCAGACGAGGACAATGTAGAGGTATCGGAATCTGAATGTTCCTTGTTATTAGCAGGTACAGATTTAATAATCATAGATTTACTAACTTTAGGTTTCTTAGATTTCCTAGCCTTCTTCTTCCTAGTTGGTGGTGTAGATTCTAGTTGGCTTAAATCCTGAGGTATTTCTTCACTGATAGGCACTATAGTGGGGGCTGACCTAATTAAAGGGCGTTGTTTCCATACTTTAGTGCTAGTGTGCCTAACTAAAGTACGCTCAGACCTAACCTCAATGGATGCATTCCTAGTTAAAGGGCACATTTTTCCATCTAATGTAAAGGTCCTACCAGTGGGACGCCATTGCCAGCCAACTTGGGCACGAGTTCTACCAGTTGGCTTCCATTCAAGATCATTCCTAATGGCATTCATTTCATTCACATGATCAATAAGACACAAATCATGACGTTGGGATAACATACATTCATTACAATTCCAACATTTCAAATCAGAATTCACAAATGGTTTAGGCTTCTGCACAGGCGCAGAGCTTTTAGTCTTAACATGATTCTTTTTATTTAAATCTGAACTAACATTCCTATGGTGAGCTTCTACTTTCTTCTTGTTGGTACTACTAGTGGAGGGCTTGATCTTATCTTTCTTGAGTGGCGATCCTTTAGCCTTAGTAGACTCTTTTACTCCTGTAGAAGGCAAAGTAGGAACATTAGCAACAGATTTTAAAGGTGCCTTACTTGATGGTGCCAATGACGGTTTTGCTCCTAGGGTCTTATTGAATGGAGTTACAGCAATGGGTCTATTAGTGAGTAGTGCAGAATCTGGTTTACCTATGTATTGCAAATATGCTAAGCAATATTGAACTCGCTTAATATATTCATGAGCTGAATAATAGTAGCTACTTGAGGGATCTAAGGCATAAAGATCGTCTAAAATATCCCTAACAAGATCTACATGCTTAATTACATTCCTCATATAATCATCGTAGGTAACCGGGTTTTTCTTATGGAGCGGGTTCTTATAAAGCACTACTGACTTGGTTGTTGGAGCACTAGAGGACGGTGCAGAGTTGGTAGCTAAGTTATTAACAACTTCTTGTCGGGTGAGAAGAAGTTTCTCCTTTAACTCGGCCAAAACCATGTTTTTGTCAATGAGCTGGATATTTAAGTCAGAGATTTCCTCACATTTTTGGTTCAATTGTTCAACATAAGATTGTTGCTGTGCTGCATTAAAAGCGAAGCGTTCTTCTAGTGAACCATAAAGTTTGGACATTCCCTGTCTTGCACGATCCATCTCCCCTAGAATAGACGAAAGTCTAATTTCTAAGTCCTGGTTTTTAGACTCTGCAGCCTCTAGTTCCAATTTTAGTGTTTCATTTGATGACACATCTCTCTTTAATCTCATAATCTCTTCCTCTAATGCCTTAACTATTGCAATCATCTTGTCACTCGTCTCAACACTGTTTTCACAACCATTTGTTATCAAAAGATCCTCATTTTGAGTTTGTTGTTTTAATTCTAAAGATATACAATGTTGTTCAAGTTGATTAAAGCGTTTTGAAAGTAAATTGTAAGAATCTTGAAGCTTTAAAAATTCAGCGTTAGATTTGTGACAAGAATGATTATCTACCTCATTTACAGTATCAGCAACATTTACAGAGAGATCACACACACCATCACATATATTCACAGCATCACAGTTAATCCTAGCGGATGTAAGCTCATTCGAATAATTAACATTCACAGTAGTAAGCACATCACACGAAATTACTTGGGACAAGAATCGGTCATATTCGGATAAAATCTTTTCCTTTTCAATTAATTGTAGTTCGTAAGTGGTGTCCATTTCATAAAACACTTTTTGAACTTCTGCAATTTCAAACTCAAGATTTTCCGAAAGAGATGCAAAACTTCCTTTTAGACTTTCGACAAACGGATTGATCTCATTTTTAAACACCTCGTTCATGTGTTCGAAAGCCCATTCTCCGGCGTTTAAGCCATTTGAAGTCGTACATTCCAAAATGACCTTGTCAAAACTAGCAAAATATTGATTAATCTCTTGCAAGTTTAACCATACAGTGCTAACAGGTGGAAGATCCTTTGGAATTTCCTTAGGTCCTTCCATTTTGACAAGTGTAGGAAGTGTACTAGGGTTTTCTTCATTTAACATGTAGGTTGGTGCTGTGATGAGATCTTTATCCATATGGAAGCGAATTCTAAAATCCGTTTTTGCAAGCTCCTGATTCATTTTAAAATAATCACACTCGGGATATTTTGCAAAGTTATATGACCGATTCTCATCAACTAGATCCTTATTTGTGCGATCATCGAAAATAACAATCGGGTCTAAGACCAATCCTAATTGGGTTGCATTATAAAGTCTAGGACTATGGATAAAAGCTTGTTTTGCATACCGTGGGTTAGGGGGAAGGCCTTTTTGACGCGATAAATTAAACTCTCTAAAAGATGCATCAAATAAGTGTACTAGTTGAGAGGCAGCGTATTGCCTTAAAAGCAAATAATCTAGACTTCTAATCTTATTAGTCGCATTAATTTCCATTTCATTCTTCTTAGACTCGAGTAATCCAAAATCCGTTTGAAGTTTTTGAAAATTAGTGACCACTAACTCTTTTTCCTTAAGTTCGTTAGAAAGATCTGCTCTTAAGGTTTCAATTTCTTGCAAATGACCCATTTGTTTTTTTCGAAAATGATCATACTCGGGATTTGTTAGAACACTAGACGAAGGAACTAATTCCAAAGTTTGAACTTTCTCGTTGCACAAGGCAAGCTCATCAGACAAATTCTTATTCTTAGCTAGGGTTTCTAAGAGTGCAGCATTCATTTGGCTAAGTAATGTAGCAGGAACCATGACCAAATCTTGTTGAGCAGGAGTATGCGTATGCAAAATGGCTCCCGGTTGTGATTCACTCAAAGTCTGGGGACTCACATTGATATTACTATCATTGATTGTCTCCTCATTTGAAAGACTCACCATCGAAGACTCATTCGAATCAGCACGCTCTTGCACAACTTGATGTGGTTGAATACTAGTATCAGTGGTATTATCAGTGGTATTAATAAGTACCTCAGATCTTTTTTCTGGCCCTAGGCTAGAGATAGTTGCCATAAGAGCTGCCTGTGCAGATTGAAGTTCATCACAGTCGGAGTCATAAGCATCAAGATCATCTGCTTGGTATGCTGCATTCTGTGTAGTGACAACGTCTTGTTCAGCAATCCCTGGATCAGCAAGAAATGCAAGCTCCTCTTCATCAAGTTCCCTTCCTTGTGCCTGAGCATTTACCAGATAAATCTTCTCTGCAAACCATTGACCATCCCTTCTCCTCTTGGGTTTTTTGCAATCCCTGGACATGTGACCTTCTTCCTTACAGTTGTAGCATGTAATCATTCTCAACTTGCTTGTGGAATTAGCCCGTGGAGGAGTGTTGACCATTGGAGCAGGATTGACCGTGCGTGCATTGGTAGTTGATGTAGTAGGTCTCCCCTGATAAGGTTGAATAGGTTGAACCATTACCCTGCCATTTTCAATAGTAGCTTGTTGGCGAGAATTGGATGAATTCCTCAGCTGATTGTTAGTAGGAGCTGGTCCTCTAAATTCTCGTTTGTTTAAAGTCCTTGTGAGATAAGCAGACATAGTGGCTAACACTTCAACTGGGTCAGTTCCTTGTTTGAATTCAAGAATGGGGACTTCATCATCATCACAATACAGTGCTTGGTCTTGTTGAGCTGCATAAGCACTAGAAGGAACACTCATGTGGTCAGAGTAGCTTGATGGATATGCTGCATTCTCTTGATAAGAAGAGTATGAAGACTGAGCATAAGGTTGTGAAGCATATTGTGATGAAGGTGCATTAAACCGATACTGTTGCTGATGTGAGGTGGGTGGTTGTGGTAGAATCGAATATTGGGGGAAGGTTGGTGTCATGTAAGGTGATGGATGATAGGCTTGGTGTCCCAAGATATAAGGAGTGTTGTTGTGTGACAAGCTTGGTTGATTCGACATCAAAGCTAAAGAATCAGGGTACATACCTCGAGGCGAACGGTGCATGATCACGTGTTTCTCATGCTGCTGAAGAAAAGCATAGAGTTGATCCAAATTGCACTTATGCAAATCCCTGGTTAACTTAACATCGGTAATATACTCACCCCATTCAGCTTGAGGTAAAGTATTCAAAAATTTGGTGTTAACCTGGAATGGAGCAATCACGAGATTGTATACATTCAGATCATTCATGAGAGTAGTGAATCTGAAGTAATAGTCGTGAAGCGTTTCCCCTGGGCTGTACGTGAATCTATCAAACATATCATACAACTGACATTCCCTTTCCTGTTTGGTAAGAGACGTACCTTGTAGCAACACCTTTAGACGTTCCCATAAATCCTTTGCCACCGTATACTGACTTACCATTCGATAGATGTCATGTGGAAGAGCTTGGAGAATGGTTTGAAGAGCCTTTTCGTCTGCATCGGCAACAAGTTGTTGAGCTGGTGTAAGTTCTTCAAACTCCCTTGGTCGAGTCACATTGTTAACCACGATGGTACCATAGTCAAGTGGACCATTTAGAATTGACTTAACCATAAGCCTCCCATATGTCGGTTTTCCCTTAAGGTATGACATCATACGGCCTTGCCATGCTTCAAAGACTTCTTTAATGAGCATTGGAGGACGATTATCCGTTCCCGTAATGACGGAAATGTCCGTAAGTGATGTCATCTGAGGCATTAATGAATTCGGATTCATTTTGATCACTTCAAAGAGACAAAGATTATCGGTTGATCGAGCAGTGAAGTAAAGTTTGTGAGTTGTGTTGAGTTTTTGTTGTAAGAAACCAAGATTAAATCCTCTAAAAAATCGTCGAAAAAACAAGTAAAATATCCCTTGATCCGGAACTATTGTTGATTCGGAAGTGTTGATTCGGAAGATTTGATCCGGAACTTTCCTTGATCCGGAACTTTCCTTTGATCCGGAACTTTCCTTGATCCGGAACTTTCCCTTGATCCGGAACTTTCCCTTGATCCAGAACTTTCCTTTGATCCGGAACTTTACCTTGATCCGGAACTTTCCTTTGATCCGGAACTTTCCTTGATCCGGAACTTTCCCTTGATCCGGAACTTTACCTTGATCCGGAACTTTCCTTGATCCGGAACTTTCCTTGATCCGGAACTTTTGGTTCGGAACTTTTTAATCCGGAACTTTCCTTGATCCGGAACTTTTGGTTCGGAACTTTTTGATCCGGAACTTTCCTTGATCCGGAACTTTTGGTTCGGAACTTTTTGATCCGGAACTTTTTGACCCGTAACTTTTTGGTTCGGAACTTTTACTGGGAAACAGAAACTTTGTTCGAGTACCAGTCGATCAAATAAATGATGAAATAAACCCAGATTTTTACCAAATAACCCAAAAAGTTTTGTGATTTCTACAATAATAAGTAAAAACTAATACTTATCTACTAATCCCAATCACAAAATCACCAAAAACTCCAAGAATCAAGATGGGTCTTCTTAAAGAACACTAATACAATCAAAAACTAAATAACAACACAAATCATTACCTTAAATCACCCCATAGCTCTTGATACCAAATGTAGAATATTGATAAACTATGAATCTATGAAGTGGGTTGAAGATTCCTAGAGAGAGAAACTATTGAGAGAAAGTGAGAGAGAAACTATGTGATTTTATTCAAATGATAAAAGTGGAATGTCAACAACCAACCCCTTTCCATGGTGGAAAGGGGTATTTATATCCAAGGCCATTATTTGGGCTTGGGCCGACCCATGACAAGCCCATGGGTCGGTTTCTTACTTAACTTAATAAGTAACATTAACTACGAACTATTACAACATTAATACTATGGTGGAGTGACCGATACTTCTAATATACGTTAAAACGTATTTCTAACAGTTGGACTTATGGATTGGGAGCTACGCCCTTTACAAAACAGCTATACCATAAAATGTGACTTTACGCCTACGGTTAATTAAATTGTTGGCGTTTTTAGGTGCAAATCACTTGGGTTACTTGATTTGAGACCTTGGGCTATTATGTTATGCATTTTTATACAGGTTGTGTGTCATGAAGGTCATGATCACACTTAAACTCGGTTGGTTGTGCAAGTTATATACATATTACATTTTTACAAAATATTTTGGTACAATTGTTTTATATTTTTATAAAACGCATACTTAAGGGTCGTGATCACTCTTGTAGGTCGCGGGTAGCCCTTGGAGTATTTCCCATTGCCATCTACAGTCCGGTTCTCATATCCGTCAAACTTGTACTAAGGTACTCTTGCCACTATTGTATTGCTTTAATTTGTATTTAATTAAATACCTTGATTATGAAATTGGAGTTTTTGTATTTAGACCATATTCTACTGATGTCAAGGTGTTATTATGATCATGATATGTCTTGTGTACTTGTAGAGGCATTGCTTAGGGTGTGCAAGTTTTTACGTGATGTTAGAAGTAAATTTTAGAGTCAAAAATGAGGTTAAGAATGATAGCAGATTGCTACAGCCCTTCATGAATTTTTTCTACAAATAAGACCTGAAATTTTCTTGATTTTTGGATAGCCTTGGTTGTGTAGTACAATTGATGAGTTGGGTGGTTTTTGGAAGTGTCCGGATGAGTAAAATATGATCTTTTTATCAAAACTAGTCAATACCGACATGTGCGCCAAATTTGTGTTTGGGGTCAAAGTATAAAAAGCCAAAGTGGGTATTTTTATGAATTATTACAGTAACATAGGTCAAATGTGAACATTTCCAGTTGGTTTCAAGTTAAAATCTTTTACGGAATGTAAATGATGGTCAAAATGGTTTTATGCAAATTTTTTCGAAAAAGTCAAATCTGAGTAGTCTGCACTAAAACTGTGTTTCCCGTTGATTGGTAATAGCTTTGATAGTGTTTCTTAAAGATTTGAAAAGGTAATAATTTTATCTTTCCAGGGCCATAAAGTTTGAGTTTATATCTATTAGAGAACTCTAGATATGATACAATCTCTACAGCATGTTTCTGAAAATTTAGTGCAGCCAATTTGTCAACGTTAATTTTCGACTTAAAGTGTACAAGTGTTTGCTACTTATAGGTTTGATTTGCATTGATAATGTTTATAAACATGATCATACAGTGGGTAAGTACTGTTTTTAAGTCAAAATTGATTCGAGTCAATAGGTTGAAATGCCTTGCGAGTTATAAGATGGTTTATGTACTAATAGTAACCAAAGCGTTTTCTAAACATTATATTTTTGTATCTTATAAGTTTTCGCGCCCCGTTATCGTAGGTCTTGGATGACTTAAAGTTTCTTGATTTCTTGTTGTTACTACTCAGCCCACCAGTTCCATATTGATTCACCTCGTAGCTAAGGTGAGTTCATATCCCCTTTTACTACTTGTACATTGTTTCTAAACATGGGTTGAGATTTTACATGGTGGAACACATCCATTTAAAAAACTGTATGCTATCCAGAACTTGTATGCTATTCAGACTTGTATGCTTTCCAACAGTTTTCATTGATATTATTGCTTATAGTTAATAGCCTTAAGTTTCCTCTCTTGATCATGAACCGTTAATTGTCCCGTATGCTTTGCGCTAAGCGTGAATGTTGTAAGTGGATCCATCGGGATTGACAATCCCCGTCCCGATTACCTTGACGCACTTACATTTGTTTATACTTGAGTATTTAGGCTGAATACTCCTTAGAGGAACTTACTTTGAGTTAAGCTTCGCTTCATGAACTAAACAGCAATAATATTGGTTTCGGACTATGGTTAATGATCATAACCATTTTCTCTATTTACTTGTTTTACAAATGAATGCTTGTGTTCCACATCTTTACTGCTAAACCTATGAATATCACTCAACTTTATGTTGACGATTTTACATGTTTAATCTCAGGTATTAATACTTAGCTTTGCTTGGATGGGAGCCCGCATGATATTATCGCAGCTTGGAGATTTCTGTGTGTACTTAAACTTTGGTTTATCTAAAAACTATTAGAAGTTTATCATGTATTCTTTGTAACTATAAGTTACAAAACCATAATTAAATTATACATTTCCGCTTATAAAAATATGGGACCTTTGTTTATAAACTCTGATTCTTTATGATTTAATGTATAAATTTTTATTACGTCAACTTTATGTAAATAATATTTCATTGTTTCTTGTACCATGACGTGGCGCCCCCTTACTGCCTAGTTGTTCCATACCAGATTTTGGGGGTCTCACACTTTAGCAACAAAATATAGCCCTCATGCCTTGTTAGGCCCTTTTCGGACTCACCAATCTTCGCATCCCGCTTCAATAAGTTATTCCTTGACGATGAACTCTAATTAATACCGAGCAACTTTTAAACGATCTTGGGCTAGAAGCTAAGTAACTTTTCAAATCGTACAACCTTAATTATTGCAATTAATTTTATTAGCAAGCGATGGGAGAAAAATCTCATAATCAACTCACATAAATTCATGAAAGAATACCAAAATTATAATTGACTCTATCATCTCTCGTTCTCCACAATTTAAAATCTCAAGGAATGAGACTCGTGGATGCTTAGCCAATTAAATCAAAGTTTTGGGTTTTCGAGTCGTCTATAGGATCTTGCATCTTGTTAGACTTTTTCAAGTTTAGAATTTACTTTTTAAAGTTCCCTTGATAAACGATTCTCTAGGATCAGTTATAGGAACTTGCGAAAAGTTCTTGTTCTTAACCCGTAAGAGTTAAGACTTTCGCGTTTTAAAGTTCCATATATAAAAGCGTAGCAAAACTTGACTTAAACACGTTAAGGATACTAGCTAGAGTAATCTTGGATAAGTAAACTCGGGTTGAGTCAAAAGATTCACAATGTTTGAAAATTAAAACCACTTTATTTAAAATTTATTCTAACAAAGAAAGAAAATAACTATAACAAAAGTAAATACAACTAGGCCAAAATAGATCAAAATTTTGAAAAATGTCGAAAAATCAATTTTCCGGTTAAAATGAGGACAAATGCATGGAAAAGCCTACTTAACTTCGATAGAAGTCCCCTTACACTGAATATAAACATTGTCCTCAATGTTTAAGCATGTGGAAGTAAACTCCCCTACACTTAGGACATTGTGCACGTTGTTTAAATCTTGCTAAGGAAGAGACAACTAAATTGATTCCTATTTTAATATTGAAGAATATAAAATAGAGAATCAAAAGAGTTTAGGATAGAACCGGGAAGACGGGTACACGAAATCACGGGTCATCAAAAGTCATCAAATATGAATATCTGAAAGCTCGAATCCCTGCACATAATAAGAAAGAAAACAACAAACACATACTAGGGTCTCCCCCTACACTTATTATAAAAACAAAGAAAAAGGATAGATACTACGGGTTGCCTCCCGAGAAGCACTTGTTTTTGTTAACCGATTCGTGAGCCTGACTCGACCTTGATTAGCATGGTAAGAAGCTTGAAGAACATCCACCGGGATCAAATACATGATTTTCATCCATCAAGTAGCACAAGCTTAAGGCGAACAGGGCAAGCCAAAGAAGAGTAGGCAAGGTTCCCTTAAGCAAAGATTGAGAACGGTGATAGACAGTAGGATGAGGTGCAAGCATATCTCCATAAGTTCCAAAAATCTTTCCTTTTATTTCATCAGATGGATACTGAGATGGCTTAAAAATTGCAATACCAGGATCGAACACCTTTTCCTTTAGGGGAAAATAACACTCAGGCTCAGTAGAAGTTGATGAAGATCCGCTCATAAATCGCACAATCTCATCCTCAGAAGGTGGATAGAGAGGTGTCAAAACATAAGTACTGCGGATATCGGTGTCTTCTGGCTTCTTCTCTTTTGGAACGGGTTTCTTAATATCCGAAGGAGGATAAAAAGCATCATCAAAGTCTAAAGGAGGAGAATGATTCTCATTGGGGAAGTATGTATTAAGGAAAGTGGCAAAATCTTCCTCAAATGAGTAATTATCCAAAGTATCAAGAGTGTTTGGTGGAGGATCTTCATCAAAAGTAGGAGTAAGGTCGTCATGAGAAGAATCACTCGATAGAGTATCAACAGCATCAAAATCATCATAAGTGGGCATGTCTTTATACTCTAAAACAAAAGCAGCATAATCATCCCCTTCG
The DNA here is from genome assembly GCA_025667525.1 of Glebionis coronaria. NCBI lineage: Eukaryota > Viridiplantae > Streptophyta > Magnoliopsida > Asterales > Asteraceae > Glebionis > Glebionis coronaria. The sequence goes on from JANFOE010000915.1 coordinate 185,377, forward strand.
GAACTAGAATCATCTTCGTGATCATCATAGATCAGTGGAGAATCATAAATTGGTGGGGGATCCAAATTGGAGAGAGAATCATCAAAATCATCCACCCCGTCTTGGAAAAGTGGATTATCAGAGCAAGACTCGAAAAGAGGATTATCATATACAACAAAGTCATCAAGCTTAAAACTTTTCAAAGTAGTAGTAAGCTCTTCTTGAAGCACATTAATCATTTTCGCCGATTCTTTTCCATTTGACTTACTTGTAATCTTCCCCATCTTAAAAACTTGACCTTCATTCCCGACCCGTAAGATTAATTCACCTTCAGCAACATTGACTAAAGCTTTTCCGGTTCTCAAAAATGTTCGTCCAAGTATTAACGGAATACGAGGGTCCATTTCATAATCAACAACAACAAAATCGACCGGAAAAGTAAAGGTACCAACTTTAATAAACACATCTTCGGCAATACCCACGGGGTAAGCGAGAGTGCGATTTGCGAGCTCAAGAGTCATCTTTGTCGGTGTAAGGTTGGGTAATGATAGCTTTTTCCAAACACTTAATGGCATCAAATTAATACTTGCCCCGAGATCAGCTAAGGCAGTAAATTCTTCGGTTTTGTTGAAAATGCAAGGCAACACAAAACGACCGGGATCTCCAAGTTTTTCCGGAAGTTCTTTAAGAATAACTGCAGAACAGTTTTCATTCAGGCATGTGTTGACAAACTCAGCCATCTTTTCCTTCTTGTTAAGCAATTCCTTGAATGCTTTGACGAATTTCGGCATTTGGACAAGTGCTTCAACAAGGCTGATGTTGAAATTCATTTAAGAGATCATCTTCATAAAAGAAGTGACTTGAGCATCCTCTTTAGTAAGCAATTTGCACTTGTCTAACCGAGAAGGATAAGGGATGTTGGGTTTAGGTGGTGTAGGTGTAGCAAGTAAAGGTTGAGATGTTGAAGGTTTAGAGGTGGTTGGTAGGGTTGGTGGAGGGTTTTGTTTGGGTACCTCTTCATTAATAGGTGGAGACGGTAATGTAGAACTAGTACTGGCCGTGGAAGTAGGAGGGATAAATGGAGGTGAAGGAGGTGTAGATGGAGTAACGGGAGGAGGGGTAGAAGGTCCTACTAAAGTTGCTCCACTTTAAGTAGTAATACCACTCACATTCGCTCTAGGGTTTGTTTTGGTTGTAGAAGGAAGAGCACCTTGGGGGCGAAGGGTTTGTAATATTTGAACGAATTTCCTCTCCGTGGACTCTTGAATTTGTCTAGTAGATTCTTGCATTGCTTGCATGATTTTCTCATGTTCAGTCAACTTTTGCAAAACCAAGTCCATTGGCGGATGAGGTAAATTGAACCCTTGTTGTTGAAAACCTTGGTTTGGGTATTGGTTATAAGGTGGAAAACCTTGAGGATTGAAACCTTGGTTTGGAAAGCCTTGATTTTGCATTTGGTAATTTCCCTGATTTGCATTTAAGCCTCTCACATTGGCATTAACTTGAAAATTAGCTCTTGGCGGCCCTTGGTTGTTTTGGTTAGGTTGTGGTGGTCTTTGTTGAAAACCGGGTGGAGCCAAATAATTTGTCGAGTTGTAAGACAAGTGATTAACATCGACATTAGGCTTGAAATGAACTCTTTCGGTGTTGTTGTAAGCATACACTTCCCCGTGAGATTAATCAAAAGCTTTATCACAATTAGCATAAGAGTGTTGCCCACCACAAGTTTCACAAGTTATATTAATAGCATTGTTGTTTTTGGCATTGTTATCGGCTTGTAAAGCAAGTGCTTCAACAACCGCAGTAAGCTTATCAAGTTTCCTTTCGGTGTCACTAGTGCTAGCACTAGCCACATTAGCCCGCACACTTTTAGTTTGCACTTTAGATTTATTTTCAATAATATCCCATGCGGCATTAGAAGACTTAACCAAAATATTACCCCCCAAGGCACTATTTAGTGAATCTTGGTCATTCATGCTTAAACCATTGTAAAAATTATTAATTTGATGCACTTTTGTGAAACCATGTTGTGGACACTTTCTTAAAAGTTCCTTAAAACGGTCCCAAGATTCACTAAATGTCTCACCGTACTTTTGTTCAAAGCTATTGATTTCATTCCGTAAAGAGGTAGTACGTGAGGGTGGAAAAAAGTAGTTGATGAATTTGGTCTATAAATCCGACCACGTAAGAATACTTTGTGGCGGTTCCTTATCAAGCCAATGCCGGGCTTTTCCCTCTAAGGAGAAAGGAAAAAGTTGCAAGCGAATTACGTCTTGTGAAACCCCATTAAACTTGACCGTATTAGTGAGTTGAAGAAACCTTTTGATATGGTCATGAGGACCATCAAGTGTACGCCCCAAGAATGGTTGAGCAGAGACCATTTGAATGAAGCCGGATTTGAGCTCAAAGTTGTTGGCTCCAATCGCGGGTATGACAATAGCATCGGTGTTGCCCTCTACGTGTGATTGCTAAAGCTCGATCATTGGTCGATTGTCCATGGTGACAATAGGTGGAGTTTCGACTTCGGCTTGAATTGCTTTCTTCTTACGAGCACGGGTACGCATACACACCTACAAAAAGAAAAGAATGATAGACAAGAAATATTTTTGGTTTTTATATGTTTTTCTATTTTTTTGTATTTTTGAAATGTTTTTAGTTTTTATGGATTTTAAATTATTTTTTAATTCTTTTTTTAATTTTTTTTGAAGCAAGAAAAATAACGTTAAAAAATGAACGGATCCCAAAATCCAACGCGTCTCTCACTAAAAACCGTTAATCTTAACGAAAAGAGTCGGCAGCGGCGCCATTTAATACAAGGATTTGCCAAGTATAAAAAGTTATCGTCTCGTCTCGATTCGAATTGATTGTGGTTGAATGTGCGACTCAGTCGTTCTTGGTGGAATATAAAGGGGAAAGGTTATCTATTTTAAACTAAGGTAAAATGAAAATGTAAATTTAAATGAGAATGTAAAAACAAATTTAAATGTCGTTAAGTAAAAGTGGAAGCTTGAAATTTTAAACTAAAAATTAATACTTAAAAGTAAATGACGAATAATTCTATCTGAATAATTCTATCTGAATAATTCTATCTAAATAATGCTATCTGAATAATTCTATCTGAATAATTATATCTGAACAATTCTATCTGAATAATTCTATCAGAATAATTCTATCTGAATAAGGCTAACAAAAATTGGGCAGCATTTCGTCACAATATGCCTTATACCCGATCGCAAAGTACGATGCCAGGGGCAATCGCAACCTACGATCGGAATAAGAAATCGGAATAACTATCAAAATAAGCTGTCACAATGTAGAAACCCTATTGTGATGGAAAGATCACAGTATTCAGATGGAGTAAAAATAAGCATAAAAATCAAATAAGCACTTTAACCAAAAATTTAACCAAAACAATAATAAGAAGAACAAATATAAGCTACGAATTTAAAACTTATCAAAACACTAAATAAGAAAAATTTATAAAGATTAAACCTTTAAGAAAACTTTAAAGCAAATAAGCTAAATACAAAATAAGCCAATAAGCATGATAAGCTCAAAGCTCAATTCGTTTCAAAACTTAGAGATGAATAAAAATGATGAACTTTTTAATCAATCAAACATCAAAACTAAACAAGATGAAAGATTATATCGAATCAAAGATAAATAAAAAACAAGAAAGGTAGAAAAAGATGAAGATTTAAACAAGATTTAAGCTATTAAAATTAAATATTAGATTAAAACAAGAAAGGAAGATAAAAGATGAAGTTCCTAGTGAGAGAAAGTTAAACACTTTCTCTCTCTAAAATTAAAAACTACAAAATGAAAAATGAACTAGCTAATACTTTTTTTTTGGTAAAAGGGTAACAATGACCCCGGTAAGTAGAACCAAAAAAAGCGTTGAAGTACAAGAAATGTGGCTGAAATACCATATTAACCGCAAGCTACAGGCAGCTTGTTAAACAAAATGTTTATGACAGGTCATAAACATTAACTAGTCTAGAATACTGGATATATATAACTATACAAAAACCAAGACGATAACATAAAATTACGAGGAAAATAATAAAATATCAACATGGGATCAGCCAGTTGGTATATTAGTGTTGAGAAGATTCACCGATTCATCAAAGACGACCTCGACTCCCTCCTCCTCCTCCTCATTATCTTCCTCGCTTACTTGACCCCCTTCGTCAATACCAGGCATGGACAAAGATGAAAATTTATTAGATGTAGAAACACTGCTCATTTGAGCCTTACCCTTGTTCGGACCATTAGGATTGCTAGACTGCTGTGACTGACCAGATTTAGTATTCAACTTTCTACTATTATCACCACTCGTGCTTGTAGTATCCAAGCGAGTTTTTGGACGAAAAACAACCGTCTTTCCTGTTTGGGAACCCTTACTCAATGGAACACCTCTCGGAACTTGATTCCCTAAATTACCTTTGTACTTAAAAACTCTATTTTCTAAACTATATATAGGAGGTGGAAAATACATGGGTTGCTTCTTTTTTTCTCGTCTTTTAATTTCTCGTCTTTCTCGCCTTTGTCTCAGGATTAGTCGAGTGATAAAACGAACTCGTCTTCTCATTTTCTTCTTTTAGTAGACTTGGTTCTTCGACTTTGTCAAACTTTCGTCTTCATACTTTTTCTTCGATAAATCTTCAGAATAGGCCTTCGACTTCCGTTCTTCTTGCACTCTTGATCTTTTGACTTTTTCTTTTCTCATTTTCTTCGATAAAAGCCCGTGAAATCCCGTGTTTTCTTCCCTTTTCACATTTTGGTCCTAAATCACAACAAAAACACATACCACAGAGGTAAAACCCTAATTCTCTCTCAAACTATGGGTGATCAAAACAGTCGTCTTTTTTGATAAATCAATTTCTTCTTCTTTTGATTCTTACGCATTAAACTCGATTGTTTAATCACGTCTTCTTGATGTATTAACAATCTTGTTTTTGTTACGGTTTCATTTGCAGCAGGTTTCGATTCTTCATTTAAGGGCTGTGTTACCAAATAGTTTTTTAGGGTTTTTTAATTTCATATCCATATTATGCTTTAATTTATATTATTAATCTGTATTCATGGAGGTTGGTTAGGCATAAGAAGTCCAAGCGTCGTCTTATAAAACTCATTCTAGGGTTTTATTGGACCTGTTTTCGTGGTTTTGGTTTATTGTGGTGGTTTTGATTGAAGAGGGATGGATACAAGCTATGCTCCGGTTGATATGGAGGCTCTCAATGCTCGTATGACACGGCTGAGAGAGCAAATGAGGATTAAAGATGATGGATCTGCTACCAGCGAGGGTGTTTCAAACCCTAATTCTGAGTTGGTTCATAAGGAAGACAGATTTGCCACCAGCGGGGGTGTTTTAAACCCTAATCAGGGGTCGTCTTGGGTTTCTGGGAATCAGTATGATGCTGATATTTCGTTAGGGACAGGGGAGTCTAGTTGTCATGGTGTGAACTCCACAACTAGGGCTGCTGATATACATCATATAAGATCTAATGAGCAACAAACGATTAGGGTTGCTGATATGACTATTGGTATTACTCCTGTGTCATTGAATCAGGTTGATGTGGAAGATTCGAATATTAGTGCTCTTGCTAGTGCTAATAAGTTGCCAAGAAGGGTTACTAATCTGAATGCTAATGGTTGTACAACGTCCACTTGTTTGGGACAGTTTGCTGATAATTCTAAGCAAGAACTGCATGTTGATCAGAAGATGGGCTCATTTGCATCGTTACTTCAAAATGGGGATGTCCATAATCAGCGTACAAAGCTTGTGAAGATTTCTTAATTACGATGTGAGGAGAATGTTGAGGGAGCACGAATAGCAATCCCTTATGATGCTGTTGAAGAGGTTGAATCACGTTTCGCATACACGCCTTATGGTTTTTTTATTGGTAAACGGTTAGCTTTTCCACTTGTGGAAAACTATGTTAAAAATGCATGAGCTCGGTTTGTTTTGAAACGCGTTCAGCGTCATGAATATTTCTTTCTTTTTCAATTTAATACGAAGGAAGGAATGGAAGGAGTTCTTGAGAATGGCTCGTGGCTGCTTAGGAATGTTCCTATTATCTTAAATATTTGGTCGCCTACTACTGATTTGAAAAAGGCGGAGGTCAAGAAAGTTCTGGTTTGGGTTAAGCTTCATCATGTACCGATTGTGGCTTATTCGGAGGTTGGTCTTAGTCTTATCACGACCCAAATTGGCACACCTATTATGTTGGACTCCTACACGAGTAACATGTGTGTTAACTCGTGGGGTCGAAGTACATATGCTCGGGCGCTTGTGGAGGTTTCAGCTGATATAGAGTTATTGGATTCGATGGTAATTGCTGTCCCTAAAGGTCGTGATAAAGGGCATTCATTGGTTACGATTGATATTGAGTACGAATGGAGACCTCCAAGATGCTCTACATGCTTGATTTTTTATCATACTAGTGACATGTGTCCGAAAGTGCACAAGGAAGTGGTTGCTCATGCTACTAAAGACGTGGTGGATGATGGGTTTGAGGTGGTCAAGAACAAGAAGAATAAAGGTAAGAAGAAGCAACCACAAGTTGCAGGTATTAAATTAACAAAACCAGCCCTTAATCTTCAGTTTCGTAATGTTGATAGAGGTGAAACCTCTAAAACAAATGCTATGGGTCAGAATCCTAAGAAGGTAGCTCCGATGCTTAAAAAGGGTTTCTTGAATAACAAAACTTCGAGTTTTGTAGCTAAGACTAATGATAAGGATAAGAGTTCTCATAACTCTTTTGGTGCTCTTTGGGATAAGATGGATGATGGTACAGATTGGGAGGATGGTTTTAAAACCAAGGAAGATGTGGTTAATGCTAGTGATAGTGAGGTTGAAGAATTCATATCGATTGATGATCGGCATGGTTCTCGTCAGCCTGATGTTCGCTCCAAGTGTTAGCCGTGATGACGTTTTACTCACATTGTTTATGCACCTTTAGGTGGTTCTTTCCTATTGGTGTTATTTGTTTTGTAATAGTTTAGCAGGATCATATGGCATGTCATATGATGCAGTGGTTGTTCAGGCATTTGCTTGAGGTTAATGTAGCATTGCAGCTACATTCCATTGTACTTCAACGCTTTTGGGAATATATTTTACCGGGGTTTTGGTTCCCCTTTACCCAAAAAATAACACAAACCACGCATAATTCCGACATTTATGACATAAAATACACGTTTTGGCTTGGTTATTATTATAATTAATTGGTAAAAGGATGGGTGTTTTCACACCTATCATTCGCCGTGGAAGCATCTCTTCCACGTGCACATTATCTTCCCCGTGGAAGTAATTCTTCCATGTGCGCTCATTATCTTCGTCGTGGAAGTATTATTCCACGCGCTCATTATCTTCGCCGTGGAAGTAATTCTTCTACGTGCACATTATTCTCGCCGTGAAAGTATTCTTCCACGCGCTCATTATCTTCGCCGTGGAAGTAATCTCTTCCACGTGCGCATTATCTTTCGCCGTGGAAGTATTCTTCCACGGGCGCATTATTTTCGCCGTGAAAGTAATTCTTCCACGTGTGCATTATTTTCGTCGTGGAAGTAGTCTTCCACGCGCTCATTGTCTTCGCCGTGGAAGTAATTCTTCCAAGTGCGCATTATTTTCGCCGTGGAAGTAATCTCTTCCACGCGCTCATTATTTTCGCCGTGGAAGTAAATCTTCCACGTACACATTATTTTCGTTGTGGAAGTATTCCTCCACGCGCTCATAATCTTCGCGGAGGAAGTAATTATTCCACGTGCGCATTATTTTCTCCGTGTAAGTATTCTTCCACACGCTCATTATCTTCGCCGTAGAAGTAATCTCTTCCACGTACGCATTATCTTTCGCCGTGGAAGTATTCTTCCACGGGCGCATTATTTCCGCCGTGGAAGTAATTCTTCCACGTGCGCATTATTTTCGGCGTGGAAGTATTCTTCTACGCGCTCATTATCTTCGTCGTGGAAGTAATTATTCCACGTGCGTATTATTTTCGCCGTGGAAGTATTCTTCCATGCGCTCATTATCTTCGCCGTGGAAGTAATCTCTTCCACGTGCGCATTATCTTTCGCCGTGTAAGTATTCTTCCGCGGGCGCATTATCTTCGCTGTGGAAGCATCTCTTCCACTTGCGCATTATTTTCGCCGTGGAAGTAATCTATTCCACGCGCTCATTATTTTCGTCGTGGAGGCATCTCTTCCACGTGCGCATTATTTTCACCGTGGAAGTAATCTCTTCCACGTGTGCATTATCTTCACTGTGGAAGTAATTCTTCCACGTGCGCATTATTACGCCACAGAAGTATCTCTTTCGTTGTCTCATTATTTGCCATGGAAGCAGGTCTTTCACTGGCTCATACTTTTTTCCACGGAAGTACGTCTTCCGTTGGTGCATATATTTGTTGTGGAAGTACGCCTTCCGCAGCGAATTACATTGCCTGACTACGAAGTGATTTTTTTCCAAAGTTTACATTGTTCGACCTAATTAGACGGGGCCTGATCAACTACGTTTAGTTCAAGAAAAACTGTGAAATTTTTTAAGTCATTCTCAAAGTCGTGGCCATAAGACGGATATAATATCCGCATCACATTGCCACAGAAGTATGTCTTTTGTTGGCCTTAAGCCGAATGCAATATTCGCAATATGCTGCATCATTAGTGGGTATAAGAAGTACGTCTTCAAAGTATTCACGATGCAACATACGGGTTCCACCTCCACCTTCACAAAACCTTCTTATCATCCTCAGGTTAGCGATGAACAAGAATTATACCTTGCTAATGCCAGTGTTACCTCGGCTATAGAACATGTTTTCTTCTTACGGGGTCCTTATTGTCTAATCACGGGATACGAAGCATTCTAGCACAACCACTCGTCATACGTATACGGGTTCCCCATTTCTTTTAAAGTGGATACGCTTACAGGTAGCGGATATGGTGTAGAGTCTAGTAACCTTGGTGAAAACCTCGCATACTAGACGGGGGGACATGATGACGTATAGTGGCTACGCTCACTATTCGTATAGTTTTCCCATCATCTTTTTGCTATAGGTATCCCACCACGAGTGGATCCTAATGTTACGGATGACTCACGAGAATGTCCTAGCATCAAGCCATACGCGGTTGTTTAGTGAGCATGACACTTGAATGAGTCTAGCATGACATGATCATGAACCATATCATACTAGACTGGGGGAATTGTCGACGTATAGTTGGTATAAGGCATGACCTAACAGGCCTGCGACCCAAGAGGCCCGCGACCCAACAGGCCCGAGGCCCACAGATCTTACTTATCCTTCAAGAAACCCTAGTCCTATAAATACAGGGGTAAGGGCTCATTCTATAATCAGGTTATCTCTCACAACTACACCACTTTTACAATATATCATCACGATACTAACTTGACCGTCAGAGGTGGACCCCGGGGCTCTGGCCTCGGGTCCACGTCTAACCGGTTTTCTATTGTTTGCAGCATCACTCGGGACCGGGAAGCACGACGAACGGCCCAGGAGAGTAGTTAAACCGGTCTAGCCAAACTATGCTCCAACAGAGCTGATCCCTCCACCCAACACATTATTTAGAGGTCACCGTTCTACAGCATGACGAGGTCACCCCTCCATTAATTCATGCAACAGTTGTTACAACATGACCTATTTAAGCTCTTGTCAATTAAAATACAGTAAATGCATGTTTTTAGATTTAACAGATAACAGTTCAGCTTTATTATTTATATATTAGACTTTTCAGATTATACACAGGTTTTCGCTGCAACTTTACTTATCAGTCTTACAACTTCAGTATTATATCATCTGCTTCATTTCAGTATTTTTTATCATGCTTTATATCCGTTCACTGGGCGTTATGCTCAGCCGTAGTTCCTTTCATGTTCTAACGGCAGGTACACCAGGACGCTCTTAGGATTCTGAGAGTACGTGCATTGGATGGAAGCTATCCAGACTTCTTACTTTATGCACTTCTTACATTACTTTGCTTAGTTGGACATTGTTTAGTCCTTTCCTTCAGTATTTTACTTTTCATGTTTTGAGCTTATGTTTGTATTACCGATGTTTGATTCCGGTATTTCCTTTTTGGTCTATTAATGTTTTAGTACATTTACCTTATGCTTTGATGACATGCCATAAATATATGTAACGGTCCACTTATCCAGGTGGTGTGTTACACTCGTCCTAAGAAGAGGTATAAATTTCAGCCATCAAGCGTTATCATTTCATTTCAATCTTTATGTTCATTTATACCTTTTCCTATCCAATTGTATCTTCAGGCAGAAGGGTAGAGACCAGTCCCAACCGGCCACTCAGCAGAATACCAACAAGGGTCACGGTCAATTTAACGACCGTTATGGATCTCACAAGAGGAACGGTAATGACAATTATCGTAACAACAACAGCCAGTCCAACAACGACAGGTCCCTAAGTTCTTAAGCTTTTCTACGTTAAGTTGTTGTATGTTTTTACATACTAACATGTCAGCATCATCAACAGGAACTCCACTAGTGGACGTGACCAAAATGCTATGGGTCAGCAGTCCAATAACTCGTCTTCCTCTGGTAAACTATCATTTAAACTTCAGTGCAGTCATGTTTATGCCAAGTAATCATGTCTCACGCATATTTCTTAGCAGGCTCTCAGGTAGCAAGGTTACCTCCAGGAGGTTACACCTACCCCGTTTGCATGACTTGTAGTCGTAGACATCTCGGTATATGCCGTAAGTTAGCCGCCGTTTATTTCAAGTGTCGACTACCAAGACACATGTTGAAAGACTGCAAGAAGGGAGACACTGCTGGTACTTCTAGTGCTGATCTTCCTAAGCCACCAGCTTCGAGACGTGTCTACACTACCACAAGGGACCAAGCTAATAAGTCCTCAGGTGCTATCAGTGGCATCCTATTTATGAACGGTCATACTGCGTATGTTCTATGCGATACTGGTGCTACTCATTCAGTCATATCCACTACGTATGCCACTAGTATTAATAAAATCCCTACGCCATTAGAGAATATTTTATGTATATCTACGCCTATGCGAGACTCTGTACGTATTACCCAAGTGTACAGAGATCTTCCACTAAAATTCGATGATAAGATTCGCTCAGTAGAAGCACTTCCTCTGGACATGTGCGAGTTTGATCTCATCTTAGGCATGGATTGGTTATCCAAGCATCATGCTACTATCGATTGTCATACCAATCGGGTTATCTTCGGTGATGTTCAAGCAACAGAGTACGCTCACAATGGTTTTATACCAGGAAAGTCCGTACAAATCATCTCTACGTTAGAAGCTCGTGCATTACTATCTCATGGTTGCGAGGGCTTCTTAGCTTCAATTCAGGATCTTACTGCCGAAGTTCCATCGATCCAAGATCAACAAGTTGTTTTAGAATTTCTCGATGTACTCCCAGAAGAACTTCTGGGTATACCACCTACTCGTGAAGTAAAGTTTAACATCGAGCTAATCCCAGGAGCTCAACCAATCTCAAAGGCTCCTTATTGCATGGCTCCCATGGAGCTTAAGGAGTTAAAAGATCGTCTACAGGAATTTGGAGCGAGTTTTCATCCGACCGAGTGTATCACCATGGGGTGCACCGGTACTTTTCGTCAAGAAGAAGGATGGCAGTATACGTTTATGCATTGACTACCATGAGCTGAATAAGATCACGATTAGGAACCGCTATCCAATACCAAGAATTGATGATCTGTTTGACCCACTTCAGGGTGCCAAACATTTCTCCAAGATTGATCTAAGATCCGGTTATCATCAGCTGCGAGTTAAAGAACAGGATATTCTCAAGACTGCTTTTCGCACCAGATATGGCCATTATGACTTCGTTATCATGCCTTTCGGACTCACTAATGCTCCTACAGTTTTCATTGACCTTATCAACTGCGTCTTCCATGAGTACTTAGACAAATTTGTTACCCTCTTCATCGATGACATCCTCATCTTCTCTAAATCCAAGGAAGAACATGAAGAACATCTACGTATTGTGCTACAGATTCTTCTTCAGAAACATGTGTATGCCAAATTTTCTAAATGTGAATTTTGGCTAAACAAGGTGGCATCCTTAGGCCACGTTGTCTCCGCAGAAGGGATTACTATGGATCCTACAAAGGTTGAAGCTATCACTAAATGGCCAAGACCAACGTCTGGAACTGAGGTTCGTAGTTTCCTAGGCTTAGCTGGTTATTATCGCAGATTCATGGAGAACTTTTCAAGACTATCCTTACCTTTGACCAAGTTGATGCGGAAAGGGGAGAAATTCGTTTGGACTAATGAGCGAGAGAAGAGCTTTGAAGAACTCAAGCAGCGGTTAGTATCTATACCTATTTTTATACTCCCATCTGGTACAGGTGGATTTCAGATCTACAATGATGCTTCGGGTAAAGGATTAGGCTGTGTACTCATGCAAGATGGGGAAGTGATTGCATATGCATCACGTAAGCTAAATCCTTATGAGGAAAATTATCCTACACATGACTTGGAGCTAGCAGCAGTAGTCTTTACACTTAAAATCTAGAGACACTCCCTTTATGGTGAATCATGTGATATCTTCACTGATCACAAGAGTCTCAAGTATATTTTTACTCAGAGGGAACTGAACATGAGGCACAGAAGATGGTTGGAACTACTCAAGGATTACGATATCAATCTTTAGTATCACCCTGGCAAGGCGGAGGTAGTGGCAGATGCTCTTAGTAGGAAGTCGGGCATTATAAACGGTATGAAAGTACAAGAAGAAATCATACGGGAATTTGAGCGATTCGACATTGAATTCCTAGTACGTGGACAACATGGATATTAGGCTAATCTGAGAATTGAGCCAGACTTAATTTCTCAGATTAAGGCAGCCTAGAAGGACGATGGTGAGATATGGGCTATCATTCAGAATCTGGATCAATAGAGAGAATTTCGTCTAGACGAAGACGACATTTTATGGCAAGGAACTAAGCTATGTGTTCCGGATGATCAGACTCTCCGAGAAGCTTTATTGACAGAAGCTCACAACTCTCCATTCTCTATTCATCCCGGATCCACCAAGATGTATCATGACATTAAAAAACATTTCTGGTGGAGTGGCATGAAACAGGATGTTTCTATTTTCGTATCCAAGTGTCTAACTTGCCAGCAAGTTAAGATCGAGCATCAACGGGCTAGTGGTTTACTGCAACCATTAGAGATTCCCGCATGGAAGTGGGACAAAATCTCCATAGATTTTGTCATCGGACTTCCGCTTACTCAGAGCAGACATGATGCTATATGGGTGGTAGTTGATCGTTTAACCACGTCAGCTCATTTTCTTCCAATTCGCAAGGACTTCTCAGTCAGAAAATTGGCGGATATATTCCTTAAGGATATCATACGACTACATAGAACTCCTTCGGACATCATATCAGACAGAGATCCTCGTTTCACGTCAAAATGCTGGAAGGGTATGCAGAAAGCTTGGGGCACTAAACTTAAGCTTAGCACTGCCTTTCATCCTTAGACTGATGGTCAATCAGAGCGTACGATTCAGACCTTAGAAGACATGTTGCGGGTTTGTGCATTGGAATGGTCAGGAAGTTGGGACAACTACATTTGTTTGGTAGAGTTTCCTACAACAACAGCTGGCATGCAAGTGTTAAATGTGCACCTTTTGAGATGCTTTATGGAAGAAAATGTCATGCTCCAATCTGTTGGGATCAAGTTGGAGAACGAATCCTTGAAGGACTAGAAATGATAGAGGTGACTAATGAGAAGGTTACCATCGCCAAGGCGAAGTTATAGGAAGCTCGTGCTCGACAGAAGAGCTATGCTGATAAACATCATAGAGATCTATCGTTTAATATCGGCGACCATGTTTTCCTTAAAGTATCACCAACACGTGGTGTTAAGCGTTTTGGACTCAAGGGCAAGCTCAGTCCTCGTTTCATCGGACTGTTTGAGATTCTTGAACGTGTCGGTGAAGTATCATATCGTCTAGCTTTACATCCTTAGCTATCTCATGTGCATGATATATTCCATGTATCCTTACTCAGAGGTTACAACTACCATCCATTGCATAAAGTTACGTATCTATTCGAGCAGATTCGAGAGGATCTATCATTTATCGAGGAACCCAAGAAAGTTCTCGATCGCCAAGAACGAGTCATGAGGAGAAAGACGATTCTATTCGTTAAAATCCTCTGGCGGGATCATATCGAACGGGAAGCCACTTGGGAAATGGAGGAGTCTATCGGACTTCTTACCCTCATTTCTAGTTTTGACACGGGTATGTCATTTCAGCTTACATGTCTTTCCAGCTTTTATGTCATTTCAGCGTTTAGCATCTTGTCAGCTTATCGTATCTCTAATTCGAGGAGGAATTGTTCTTTTAGAGGGGAAGAGTTGTAAAACCCGCTCTAGAAATCCTACGATCATTTAATGCACAAAGTTACCGTTAAACTTAAAATTTATAATTAATTAATATACACCATGTATCACGAACAATTAATACGAACAAAATGTATATTAATTAGTTATCATAAGTATTATGTACGTAAACGTGAATATTAATATACGATAAGTATGTACGTATGGTATTAAGAAACCATTCAAGAAATAAAGCACGATAATTAAAACACGATCATACACGATAAATACTAAACAAGAAAAACAAACATTAAAAGTAAAGGGAGTGTGTTGGTGTCGGCTAGAAGAGGAAGGAAGGGAGAAACGGGCTTAGCCCATACCCATTAACTAATACATGTGTTTAATAAAAATTACAGAGTTTTCATTTTTACAGAAAATAAAACCCTAGCTCTTCCTTGTCCCTCCCTCTTGCCGCGGCACCCATAGAACACCAAGGGGAAATTCGTTTTGATTTCTATTATTGATACGGTAACGCGTTCGTGTTCATTCTCGTTTAATTCACGCATTGGTATCCCTCAAATCCTTTTTTATTTTATTTTAATTATGTCATGATCAAGATTTATTAGAAACAAAACAAGAAAACATGTAATTATGTTAGATCTACCAAGAATTAAACAAAAAGGGGGTTTGTGGGGTGTTTGTCTCGATCGCACGCAAACCGACACCATGGAGGTCTCGGTGGTGTGGGCATCTAGCAGCCGCAACCCCTTAATAGGGGTCGGTGTTGGTTATGAACCACCAGCCGCAGCTTTGGGCTGGCGGTAGTGGTGGTGTGATGGCAGTCGTAAGGACCAAGACCCCGCAGCGGGTATCTTGGCCTAGCGGTGGGAACCGAGGCCCACTAAAGGGTGCTCGGTGGGTACTCAACGCAGGCAGGGGAAACCCCAGCTTTGGTTGGGGGCTTTTTGGCTCGGCGCAGCAGCAAACTGAGAGCCGTAGGCTCTCGGTGAGCTGTTGTGGCTCGATGGTCGGGTCTCTGGTCGGGGCTCAGGAACTTGGACTTTTCAGAAACACGTAATTAAACCAACATGTATAATAAGTTTATGTTATGATTTAATTAATCTAGTTATTAATTAATTTTCGTTTAATTAAAATAAAACTTATGTTATGTTTATTGAATTAAACTATGATAAAATATGTATGTACATTTAATTAAATAAACTTAGCCTATAATAATTAATTGATTTAATTATTTATGAACATGGATTTAATTAATTAAAACTTAGGTTAAATGAATTAATATCTTTTATGGTAAAGTTTAATAATATGTATTATGTAATACTATTAAGTAATAATAAACTTATAATAACGTAACTTGATATTATTAATTAATAATAAGCTAAGTATTTATTAATTATTGAACTTTATGATATAATAATACAAGACATAAAATAAGCATATAATTAAATATGGAACATGACTATTTATGGAAGTGTATTATTTATGGAAACATGATATATATGGTAATATGATATTTATGGTAATATACTAATTATGATAATATGCTATTTATGGTAATACGTTAAATATGGTAACATACTATTTTTAGAAACATGCTAAATATGGAAAGTTTCTATTTTTGGAAACTTAATAATTATGGAAACTTTCTATTTTTAGAAACTTACTATTTTAGGAAACTTACTATTTTTAGAAAGTAACTTTATATGAAAATCTGCTATTTTTGGAAAGTTACTATATATAGAAACCAGCTATTTTTAGAAAGTTACTCATTATGTTATAACAAGTATAAGAACACTTAAAACATGAAACACATGAATCTAAAACACATGAAACTATAAGAAACACATGATTAAGACAGGAAATATTAAGACAAGACAAGAACAAGTATAATAAGTATGAACACGTCAAGTAAACAAAATAACAAGTATGTATAAGTAAGATCGACTCTTATTCATGTCCCTTCATTATGTAGCTATTATGAAGTCAGAGTGATCGTCTACGTTCGTTTTCGTCTTCATTTACTGGACATAAGGTACAAATATTCCGTCTTTCAGTAAGGACATCTTTCTTCCTATATTAGGATTCCCCATTTGCAGCCATCTGTTTAACCTAGTAGTTTAAGTGTCTTAAACACATTAATATATGTATGATTATTTTAGATTGCCTGAGCTATATACATGCATGCCAGTTTCACCTAGTTATAGGGGTTTCATAACCATAGCACTAGAGGCACCGGTGTTATGACTCTTCAGCGGTGAAAGTGATTGCTTGTGACTTCCCTTTACAGTTTTGGCCAGTATTATTATTATAATGTGGGGCGAATGGGTGCATCCTAGGAAAAGTAGTATGATTTCATGGTAACTGCGGTGTGTGCCTTGCATCCATTACAGGAGTTGATCCCTCTACTCATTTTATATATTAATTAGATGCAACCCCTCTAATTGCATGACGAAGTCACCCCTCTAAGTATTCGTGCACGTGGATATAACATGATCTATATGGGCTCTCGGCATATTTAAAATACAGAGTTTCAAGATAAACTGAACATAAGTCTTTTCAAAAATATAAACCAGTATTGTGAACTTAAACCAGGTTTTCCAAGACATACATTATTTCCGATGCTATGTTATTCATTTCATTCCATTACTTGCTTATGTTTATGCTTTACATTCTATGTTATATATCCGCACACTGCGCATTACTCAACCGTATTTCTCTTTCAATGTGCCAATACGGCAGGTACTAAAGGGCAAATCTAGTAATCAAAGAGTACGTGCATGGAATGAGGCGCCAGCTTTCTTTCATTCTTTAATGCATTTACATAGTTTTGCTTTGCTGGACATTGTTTAGTCCTTTCCTTACATTCTACACTTATACATTTTGTGTGTGGAGCTTATGTGGATCCGATGTTTGTTTATTGATTCGTTTATGGTCATTTAATGTTTTAGACATTTACCTTGTATGCTTTGATGACATGCCATAATTATCCTGTGATGTTCCATTTATCAAAATAGGGTGTTACATAATGTCTTAGTTTTTTTGGACGGATGGCATGTCATCTAGTATGTTGGTAGTTCAAGCTTTGCTTGAGGTTTATGTGGTACTTTAGCCACATTCCATTGTACTTAATGTGTTTGGGTTTATATATTTTATCGGGATAATCATTCCCCTTTACCCGAAAAAAAAACGACTACATGTCTTTAAGTAGAAACGGGTCATTGTTTAAAGGAGAGAAAATATCAAAATTGTCTTTAAACATAAAAGAGTTTAAGAATAAGGTTTAAAATCAACTTCGTAACACGAGATGAGTGTTAGGTTAATCTAGGTTTTCATGTGTGCTCAATATGTTATGTGATTTTATGTGCCATAAGATCTATTCATGGTGTGATTCATAATAGTTGAATGAATTTGTCGGGCTTAAAGGGAGTAGTTAACTTTGTGTTAACGTAGGTAATCTTAAAATTAATCTTAGGCTAAAGAAAATGAAAAAGATGGAAGGTTCAAGGGTAAATTATGCCAAGTGGAAAAGATTAAACCTAATAATACTATACCCCACCCCTTTCTTCTACATTTTTGTTTCCCTCCCACTCATAAACGCCCCGACACCATTGATCTTTTTCTCCAAACCCTAGGTCGTCGTCCTCGGTCCGTTTCAAGCCTAAGGTATAACACAAAAGTTGTTCATCTTTTCTTTCACATCATTTCCCACTAGGTTAATTGAGTTTTTCGTGATTTAATTGTTTCAAAACCCTAGAAATCAAACATAGGTTCTTGAAAAAAATTGGTTAACGAATCCTTCAATTAATAAAGCGGTTTTGTTTGGTACAAGATTCATAACAATGGATTTGTAGATTTTTCACTAATTTGAACCTATGTATGTTTGATTGATAGATTTATCTTCGCTAATTAAGGTTTCTGGTGGCCTTCGATTGTTTTCTGATAATATGTTTGAGTGTTGATGATATATGCGCCTCTTGATTCTCTGGTATCGATTAGGTTTACGGTATTACTCATATATGTTTTTAATTTCGCTTCACTCATACTTGTGCCTCCCACCTCCCTGGTTATTAGTCGATTTGATTAGTTCGGATAGTTATTCGTGGGCATATGATTACTTAGGTTGTTTATGTCTTTACTTGTTGAGATTAATCGCATAAATACACCATAGCCGAAAAATGCCGAAAAGGTGTTAAACAAAAATACCCTAATAACGTTTTTGAAATAATACCGAGAAGGGGATTTCAAAATTTCCGAGATGGTGATCTTTTTCGTGATGGTGACTTCTAATTTTTTTCTGAGATGGTGATTTTTGAAAATTTACGAGATGGTGATGATATATAAAATTACCAAGATGGTGACATGTTAAAAATTACCGAGAACGTGAAATATTAATATTTCCGAGATGATGACGTGTAGAAAGTTACTGAGATGGTGATTTACCAAAAGTTACCGAGATGGTGCTCCTAAAGAAAAAATTCCGAGATGGTGACATATTAAAATTACCGGAATGGTGATTATAGAAAATACCGAGAACCTGATTAAAAAAATGCCGAGAATGTGAAAAGTTTAAAAATTCGAGATGGTGAGATATTAAAATTACAGAAATGGTGAATATAGAAAATACCGAGAACATGATAGAAAAAAATGCCGAGAATTTGAAAATTTTAAAATTTCCGACATGGTGTTTTAAAAAAAATTAACGAGTTGGTGTTTCTTATAATTTTTCAAGTCGGTATTTCTTCATGTTACCAAGATAGTGTTGTGCTTTATGCGACTTTAATAACGATAAAAATAAAAAATAGGTTTATACTAAATCTAAAATACTGTTTCAAATTATCTTAAGTTTTTTTTGGGTAAAGGGGACTGTCCCCGGTAAAAGATATATTACGCCAAAAAAACATTGAAGTACAAAAGGATAAGGGTGAATCCCTTATCACAGCCCGTTACATGGGCAAAAAAACAAGCTATAAACTAGCTAAAACCAACCACCTACATAAGATAGACATGCCTATCTTACGATCAACCAAACTAGCTACTTCCTATTCTTATTAATAAGACTAAAATCATATTTATCTGCATAGCTATCATTATGATCAAACATATCATCATCTTCATTAATAAATCCATTAGTCTTCTTCTTTCCCTATTCTGGAGCCATATAATCATCTTTCCCAAATGTAGAGGTAGATGCTACATTAAGGCCTAACGACTCCTTAGTACTCTTCTTTCTCTGCTCACACGCCACATAATCATCTTCCTCAATGGAACTTAAGACATCAAATACATTAGAAGTAGACGTAGAGGCAATATTAGTGACATTAGGCTTGGTAGTCTTCTTTTTCTCTTTACCTTTTGTTGCTCCTCGATAATAAGACACTTTAGGCTTCGTGAGCCTTAACCCAGCCACCGGCTTTGGTTTCCACTGTTGCTCCGTCTGTTTTCCTTTGTTTTTCCTATTTATTACCTCAATAAATTCTTCATTCCGAACAGATGGACCTGCACATGCTCCAGTAGTCTTAGGAATCGGTTTTGGACGTTTCGGACACTGGATACCCGAATGGCCGAAAATTTTACATTCCATACAATGTGGGGGTTGCCATTCATATTCCACCTCAATTTTCTCCATAGAATGCCCAGAATCATCATCTAAAGGAATAGCAACCACTAGCGAGTCCACAAGGACCCGATCTGAGGAGATCTCCACAAGAGCACGAGCATATGTACTACGACCCCAAGGATTAATACACATATCACATGTATAACTATCCAACATAACTGGCTTACCCAGTTTAGAAGTATTTTTTTTTGGTAATGGGTTACCCCGGTAAATATATTAACCAAAAAAACATTTAAGTACAAAGGAATGTGGCTGAGATACCACATTAACCTCAAGCTACATGCAACTTGTTAACAAAGACTATGAAACATTAGAAGCCCTAATCGAATCTAGAAGACAAAAGTAAACTAGATAAAAACCAAGATGTGAACATGAAACCGCGCATACTCGTCAACATCCAACACCACCATGAGAGGAGCAGGATGAATCCAAATGAGTCTGACTCTTTAAAAAACCTTACCAAAGAAAACCCAATGGGAAAAACCTTGGACAAGGAAAAAAGAGTACAACACTCACCCGACACACCTATCATGGAACAAATCTTGAGCTCGGAACCCTCCATTTGTCAAGCAGCAAACTTGACCTGGTAGATAATTTCTTGAAACGGAAAGAAATCAACTTCAAACGAATAATATCACATAGAATCTGAAATAACTGATCAACAGACATCCGCTTCTTCTTGAATAGTCTTGAATTTCGTTCCACCAAATAAAATAAGCAGTAGCAGCCAACACAAGACGAGCAAGAATACTAACACATGATTTCCCATTAGAAATTAGAATAACATGCGCTAATATATCATCAATACGAGGGGGAACAGTATCCATACCACACAAGGTCCGAACCTTAGACCAAACCTGCATAGAATAAGAACATTCAAAGAATAGATGGTCATGGGAGTCCTGCACCAAACTACATAAAGGACACCGAAGAAGGCTTAAATCCACCAACGGGCCAACATCCCATTGCTTAAGCCTATCCTGCGTCTTCAATTTCCTTCTAACCACCAGCCATAAATTAATAGAGTGACGAGGAATACAATGAGAAAACCAGACAGCTTTATACCAATTTACTTCCATAGCCCGATCACGTATGGAATCCCAAGTTAACGCCACAGAAAACGGCCGAGAAACACCACTAATATCCCTCCATAGCAACTCATCTTCTTTGTCATCATTAATAATAGGCACAAGTATAGAAACAATATTAGGTTATCTAGTTTGCCAATCTTGCGGCCACTGCCAAGCACCATCAACGATAAAATCCCTCACCTTATTAGATAAAGAGAACCCCGATCTATTGATATTACGAACCGTGAGGATGTCCCGTAGAGGACATAAATCTGCCCAATTATCAAACCACATAGAAGCAACTCTACCATTATTAATATTAAACCATACAAACTTACGAACATGTGGTCTGATTTGGAGAAGTTTTCTCCAGCCCCAACTCATGTCACCAATACAAGCAACATCCCAAAAGCTTCTATCCTTTAACTTGTAAGAATAGATCCATTTGACCCATAAAGAATCTTTACGAGTCAAAATACACCAAATATGAGAAACCATTAAAGCAGCATTAAAATCAACAAGCTTACGAATACCAAGGCCACCTTCATAAAATGGAGTACAGACAGAGTCCCAAGCAACTTTAGCCTTACCCTTCTTCATTTCACCTTGACACCATAAGAAGCCTCTCATAAGCTATTCCAAATCATGAATAATCCGCACAGGTAAAATAAAGACTGACGCCCAGTAAATATGCATAGAAGATAGGACTGAACGAAATAACTAGAGTCTTCCTGCTAAAGAAAGAAATTTATTGCGCCAATCATTAACTCTACTCTCAAGCTTTTCTACAAGGACCTTACAGTCCCTATACAGAAGCCTGGAAGAGATTAGAGGAACACCAAGGTATCGGACAGGTAACTCGCCTTCAGCAAAAGGCATTATATGCAAAATAGTGCTTTTAACAGCAGTGGGAACATTGTAGAAGAAAACAGTACTCTTAGGGATACTTGGAACCAAACCAGAAGCAATTTTAAATTCCTCCAATACATCCATAATAATTTGCACAGAACCCAAATGACCCCTGGCAAACAAGAAAAGATCATCTGCAAAGCAAAGGTTAATAATTCGTTGCTGCTCACACCAGTGATGGAAATAAAAGTCATCAGTATCAAGAACCCTTCGCTGCATCATAAGAGAAAGAACTTCCATAACCAAAGTGAAAAGATACGGAGATAACGGATCACCTTGTCGAAGACCTCTCTTACCTTGAAACCAACCATATAAATTACCATTGATACAAATCGAATACGACGTAGTAGAAACACATGTCATAATCCAATCAACCATTATATGATGAAAACCAAACCCAGTCAGAGTGTGACGGAGAAACTGCCAATCCACCGTATCATAAGCCTTTTGAATATCAACTTTAAAAGCACATCTTGGCGGACCAGAATTCATGTGATAATTTCTCATCAATTCTTGCGTCAATAATATATTATCCGAGATCCTACGACCCAGAACAAAAGCTGATTGATTAATATTAGCCAGAGCCCCCAAATCCCCTTTAATACGGTTAGCAATAATCTTGCTAATGCATTTAAAGATAACATTACAACAAGAGATAGGGCGATAATCAATAATCTTGTCAGGAACAGTAACCTTAGGGATAAGAGCAATAATGGTATGATTAACCTCTTTAAGTAGTTTTCCATTAGAGAAAAACTCCCGAATAGCACAAGTAAAATCAGCACCCACAATATCCCAAGACTTCTTAAAGAAAGCAGTAGTAAAACCATCCGGCCCAGGGGCTTTGTCATCACTCATAGAAAATATAGCACTTTTAATCTCAGAATCAGAGATAACACGAACCATATGGGCAGAATTTTGGGGGCCAAGCTTGCGAACAAATAAGTTAGAAGTATTAAATTCACCTGAAGCACTTGATTGACCAAGAAATTGCTCATAATGAGCAACAAAAGCACCAGGCACAACACCTCCCTCATAAAGCACATTAAGAGAATCACGAACCATTTCAATGCGATTACGAGCAACCCTACTCTTTACCGAATTATGAAAGTAAGCAGTATTAGAGTCACCTGCATCAAGCCATTCAATTTTTTCTGCCGGAGAAAACGTTCCTCATCAAGCACAGCTTCTTTGAAAGCAACTAAATAATGAGCATGATCTTCTTTCAGCAAATCATTTGATGGGTCCAAATCAAGAGCTTGCTGTGCAACATCTAATTCCACACGAATCTTGTTGACACGATCATGAAGATTACCTTGTTCAAACAGTAACTTACGTAACGGGGCCTTTAACCCTTTTAACCTTTTAACAAGCTTGAACATAGCACAACCATTAAACTCAACCATCCATCCGTTAGCAACAACATCATGAAAACCCTCCTTATGCACAAGAAAGTTAAAGAATTTAAAAGGTTTAGGCTTGGGCCTGCTAACAGAAGGAATCCGTAACACACAGGGAGAATGGTCAGAAATCCTATAAGGTTGGAAAATAGCAAAACATCCTGGAAACTCATCAAGAAACTGAATGTTAGACATAATGCGATCAATCTTTTTAAGAATACCATCATCTCCTTGGGGTTTCTCATTCCAAGTGAAATGAAGACCAGTAGCATTAACATCCATAACTTCCATAAGATTAACACACTCCTTAAATTCCCGCATGGCAATATTAGGGGAATAACCACCATTTGAGTGATCTTCAAGATTAAGAGCAGCATTGAAGTCACCCAAAACAACCCACGGTTTATCACGCATAAAATTAGCATGAAAGATCAAATTAGTCCAAAGAACACGCCGATCAATATAGTAGTTATCTGCATAAACAAAAGAGCAAAACAAAGTACGGTTATCCACACGGGTATTGATCTGACAATGCATAACTTGATTTTTGGGACAACACCATAATATCCACATTATCATCATTCCAACCAAGAATAATACGTGTCCCTTTAGAACATAAACCACCATTAGAAGTCCACTTCCATTTACTAAAAATTTTATGACACATATCATAAACACCTGAGGCATCAACATGGGACTCCAAAATAGCACACACACTCAGATTGTTTTCATTAACAACCTGACGAACCTCTTTTCGTTTAGGGGATTGGTTCAGACCCCGTATGTTCCACGAGGCTATACTAAACATTTAAAACAGTCGCATCAGGAGTGCTTGCCCCTGTTTGATAATTGAGAAGATTAACAGTTTCATCATAAACATTTTCAATCTCCTCATCATCATCATCTTCAACCTGATCACCTGTTTCATCTGGTAGATTCTCAAAAAAATTGGAAGTAGAAACATTCACAACAGATTTACCTCTATTAGAACTACCAGGGATAGAAACATTTCCAGAATCACCACTGTTTTTATCACGGTTAGGATTAGGATTCGTACCAGATTTGGGTGGATTATCAACATTGATTGTCTTTGGAACAAAGTGAAAAGGATTACCAACCTGGAAGCCCTTGCTCAAAGGAACTCCTCTCGGAATCTGACTTCCTTGCTTACCTTTATTATTACGCTTTCTACTCCTGACTTGTTGAAATCCATCATCTTGTTCCTGTACAACAGTAGGTGCCACTTTGGGAATAACACGTTTTGGACAAGTTTCAGCCGTATGACCAAAAATACTACCTGTAGGGCATCTAGGAGGCTTCCACTCATATTCAACTTTAACAGTTTCTTTAGTAGACCCATCCCCATCCAAATCAGGAACACCAATAGTAATTGTCTCATGCAAAGCACAATCAGATCTAATTTCAATTAAAACACGAGCAAAACTACTACGACCCCATGATTCTTTACACATAGTGCTAGTAATAGAATCAAGCATAATAGGCCTACCAAGATGTGTAGCAATCAAACTAATACCTTCTTCCTCAAACACTTGAATAGGCACATCGTGAAGTTTAACCCACACAGGAATACGCGTAAATTCTTCTTTTCGAAGACTAGTTTTCATAGTATACTTTTTAAGAATGATAGGAGAATTGCGAATCATCCATGGGCCACCTTCCAACACACTTTCATAACCAGCTTTTGTTTCAAATTTAAAGAAAAAGAACCCATTAGAATTCATCATGATCCTATTTAATCCAAATTTAGCCCAGTTAGTTTTAGCATAATACTCAACCACAGGAAATGCAATTCTTCTACCAATAAAGTACCCATATAGTGTATTATGAAATCGAGTATTAACTTTTTCAACCACTTTACGTGGTATAGAAACCTGAACACCCTCAAATCTGTTTTCAGCAATAGCAGAACCAATGATAGTACGTACAATAGTAGGTTGTTTACTTGGACCAGCAGCAGATGCATAAGAGTTATATTGAACACCAATCTCCACAGATTGCACAATAGGGGATTCAGCCACACCCTGTGTTACATTAGTTACATTCTCACCAAATAATCTGTATTCATTACCCGTAGGTTTAGGTGTAAGAGAGCCAGGATAATCAGCAGATTTAGTACTAGGGCTCGAAGACCACACATTGTTATCCTCATTAGTACTAGCCACATTACAATCAACATGTTCAAGTTCATCCGGTAATAGCTTAGAGACAAGAGGAGTAGTAAGAGTTACAAATTCATCAAGAGAAGTGAATGGAGTAGTTTTACTTGGTTGCCGCAATGTAATATGGGAATCAAAATCAGAATTAGGGCTTGAGTGAACCCTAACCAATTCCAGTTTATCTCCCATTGCAATAATCTCTTTCTCATATCCACACAACCATTTAAACACCTCATTGGCACGATCTTTGTTAACCAAACTCCATAGTTCATACTTATTCATCTTTAAATCTGACATAAAATCATGCAAGTCTTGTCGAACCACAAGTTTAACACCAAACAGATCCCTAATCGCATCCAAGCTGCATGATTCCATGTTATTTATAATAGAATCTCTTTCAGCCAAAGGCATGTTACTCAACCTGTACGCATCCACACTAACAGCGATAATATTTTAATGCGTAGACCAACAACCGAAACCCCAAGAAAGCGTAACCCTAAAAAAACAAATAATGCGAACACAAATTAAACAACCAATGAATATACTTGTCCAATAGCAACCTTAAATAAGACACCACCGACTAAATGACAATTAATTGCGCAGACTTGGGATGACAATTAATTGCCGACTGAAACAATTAATTACGCAGACAAGGAATAACAATTAATTGCACATCCAATCAAATAGATCTTTTAATAAGCACCGGCCAATTTGGATCTTTAAATGATAATTAACCACTGACGCAATAAAAAAAGAACAATCGCACAAGACAATGGCTGAAAAAAAAAAACTAAAATAATACCAATTTAATTTACCCTAAAATCAATCAACCAAATAAAGACTTTGTTAACTCAAGAATAATCAGTGATTATTCGAGAAAACAGCATCATTATAAGGTATTCGGATTAAAGGAAAAAAAATTAGGTTACAAGAAGAAGGGATTTTTTGGCAGCCATTGATGTTTTTTTTTACTCTACTCTTTTTATTGTAGAAAATTCCCAGTTTAGAAGTAATGATACTAAGACCCACTTCTGAATAGGCAGCGATAGGAATATTATGGAGCTTAATCCATACTGGGACATGTTACCTCCTCCTTAACCAATTTCGAGTTAGGCTTCCAAACATTAAGAATAATAGGGACTAACCTTATCAACCACGGACCACTTTCAAGAACTTGTTCCATCCCCTCCTTTGTTTTAAATTTAAATAAATAGAAGCCATTGCGAACAATCACCCGCTCAATGCCATACTTAGCCCAAGTATTCATAACATACCTTTCCACTAATGTAAAAGCTATTCTCTTGCCAAGAAAATATCTATACAACGTATTAGTGAAATGAGATTTCACCTCGTCAACCGCAACCTTAGGTATTGCCACACCAGCCCCATTGACATTCTCAAATTCAGTAATATGAGAGACCTTTACAACTCTTTTCATACTTGGAGATTTCGGGACATGAAACAACTCAACAAAACCATGTATAGTATTCGGACTATCATTATGGTTACCAGCCTTAGAGGACGTTACCCCAGCCCCTAACCCACCATCTTGCGATGCCATAGAACTCGGCTGTTCTATATGCACAGGATTCACGCAGCCCTCATCTTGAGGTAAACTCGTCTTCAGATCACTCTCCAAGTCAGCCCGTGAATAATCAACCTTTTCGTCTTCCTTAGCCACCAGATTTGGTCCACGAATAACCCTAAGAACCTCACGTCTCTGTGGAGCACCACCAGTCCTCTCACCAGCTTCTTTTAAATGTTTCATTCGCGCAACCAATGCATCTAAGTCAACCTTACTGTCCAAACTCCCCGTCTCCATACCAGCCAAACCCTAGAAATCCTACAAACCCTAAATAATACTCTGCCACCAATATGCCAACAATGGAACAAACACTAATGATTACTATCAGAAAACGAAACACACCATGATAACCAACCTAGGATCAAACGAGTATTTTGGATAATATAACCAGCAGCCCTAACAAAACCCAACAGATCAAAACCCTAATCAGCCATCACTAAAAAAAATTGTTATAAATCCTAGCAATCCTAACCAACAAACCACCTACAATTAACTATTGGTAAACGAAACACAGATCTGATAAAAGACGATCAAAGATCATCAAATAACAAACCCTAGAAATCGTCAAGCCAAAAGAAAAACGTAGGAAGAAGTTAAGATTAGAGACATCAAAGATCAATAAGATTAAATGAATGCACGAAAAAAGAGGCAATGATTAGATCGGAATTAAGGGAGGGAGACCGGAAATCACCATGTAGAGAGGAAATTAAATTATCTCAAGTTAGTTTTGGTATAAGTTAATGTTACCATTATCATGTACTTGTGCTTATCCCAATGTGATCAATTCATATATTGTTTTTTGCTATGCTAAGTGTAATTCGTGTTAGTATAGAAATGTTATATCTTCATCAAACTCGTGTGATCTTTCTTAAGCAGAAAAGATGTCTACATCAAAGGATCAACAAGTCAAACTCAACAATGCACTTGTGCCGATAGCCAGTCCTTTCCCATTTTTAGAAAACAATCTCAGATTACTAGATGATTTTGATCCTAAACAACCTGCATTCAAAGTTGTAATGGAAATACTTGATAATTCACCACTTCGCAAGGCACTCAGAGCTACCGCATTAGTCATAGAAGTATATATGCATGAATTCTGGATTTCAGCAAAATTCGTTTCACCAACTTTGGTCAACTTCACAATCAACAAGAAGCCAAAAAAACCCTTAGTATCAATCATTTCAAAACAATCTTTGAATTATGTCAAATTGTTGAAGGGGAAAACTTTGAAGCTCTTCCCACCAAAAAGGACATTTTGGGGCTCGTGAAGAAGTTGAGGTATGATGGGAATATTCCTACGTTCCCGAAAGTTTCTTCTGATAAAATTGGACAACCATGAAGATCACTACTAGGGCGTTATTATTCGTTGTCTCACTGGGAAAGCCACTGGCACTAATACATGAGACCTCCTCAAGGCCAAATGTTACGGGCGCTCTACATTTCCAGCAAATTGGACCATGCGTACTTGCTATGGGAAGATTTCCTATTTCAGGTGAGAAAGAAGCCTAATCATCTCCCATATCAGAGATTCACTAAACTCATCATCAATCGATTCATGAATGAAGACAAGTCAATCGACAGACATCTAAAGCTTTTCTATAATTCAACAAAATAAGATAACCTCCTTGAGAAAATGAAAGCCTGAGGAAAGAAGGTTAAAGCCAAACTGTATGGGGCTCCAACTCCTAAAACCATGACGAATGAAGGAATAAGAGATAGTGTTGCATATCGAGCATTAGTGAAGGCCATGTCTCCAAATAAAACCTTACTTGAGGAAGCTAAGAAATCTCCTGAGGAATCTCCAGCTAAAGGCAAAAGGAAAAAAAAGGCTTCCACAACGAAAGGACCACGGAGACCACCTTCAAAGGGAAAGGCAAAACTTTCAAAGGCAGAAATGGAAAAACAAATGAAAGTTCACGATGAAGATGATGCTGATGAAGATGATGCTGATGAAAGCCCAATTGCCCTTATAGCTAAAGAAACTAAGCTAGTCATCGAGAATCAAAAAGGAGTCCCATAGGTCACATGCTAGTGGTTTCGGTCATCCTTCCAAGGACACTGACGTTTTAGATACAAAATCGTTTAGTAATCCAGATGAATAATTTGAAGAAGAGTAAGAGGAAGTAGACAGTAAACTAATTGAAACAGAATCAACTAGTTCTGAAGATGATAATGAAGAGGATGATCCTACACAGACTAAGGATGAGGAAATAAGTGAAGGTTCAGAATCTGAGAATGCTGATGAATCTGAAAATGAAGACCATGATAACGAAGACAATTTGAATAAGGACGATGAAGACGAGGAGATTCAAGACGATGATATTCATTTTGAGAAAGGAGACCCTGATCAAGAAGCCCCCAACTCCAAAGAACTATATGATGATGAAGAACCAAATCCAGATATTCTCGATCAAGAAGATATTGAGTTAGTGAACAAAGAAAAGGAGATAAGTAAGAAAGGAGGTGGAGATGATGATATGGACATAGACACGGAGATACTCTATGGATATGTCAACATTACCAATCTTGCAGTGCTGATCACAACAACTACTGAAACACTCATCACCACTCGGGAAGATGTACATTTGAAAGTGACTTCAGCCATACAAGATTAGAGTAAATCTACATCAGGTTCGGACCTTTTCAATAAACTCTTTAATACTTCTGGTTCGGATAATGTAGATGAAGCAACAAATACTAAACCGTCAACAAATCTTGCTATGGTGGAGATACCAATCATAATAGCTCTAGAAGCTATGACAATTCCACCCTTCCCATCTTCCTTGGTCATTCAACCAACGATGACTGTTACATCAACTCCTCCATCAGCCGATCAACCCGTATCATCCACCTCTCATGACTACCCATTTATCCTACCTAATTTTGTAGAGACGATAGAACGCCTTAACAAACTGAAAAAACCTATAACTCTTAACGTGAAGAAAGGGAAAAGGAAAATGAAGTCTTTATCTCCTCAATCCACACCGAGATGAGCGGACTTATTTCAGAAGCAGTAC
Organism: Glebionis coronaria; assembly: GCA_025667525.1. Taxonomy (NCBI): domain Eukaryota; kingdom Viridiplantae; phylum Streptophyta; class Magnoliopsida; order Asterales; family Asteraceae; genus Glebionis; species Glebionis coronaria. The sequence continues at coordinate 215,503 of JANFOE010000915.1, forward strand.
AAGGCGAAGTTAAGACTACATCCTCAATCAACAACAAAAACTTGAAAAAGGTCATCTCAGAAAAAGTAAAACGCAAAGTGAAGGCGATGAAACCAAAATGGGAAACAACAATGGAAGAATTAGCCGCCAACAAGTTTCTGATTAAGAGTTCTGGTTCAGTAGAGTCATCATACAAAATACCGAGAGTCTGACGGATTTTGAACTAAAAAAGATTCTTCAAACCAGAATGATTGAGGTAGGATCTTTTAAAAAAACCTATTCTCTGCTCTTCAAAAGGCCATTGATGAAGATGAAGAATTATTCTCAAAATATGGAAAGACAGTGGCATTCAAAAGAAAACGAGACGATGATGACGATGATGATGATGATGAGGATGACGACGATGAGTTTAGGGATAATTCGAGAAGGAAGGATCATCGCACCAAACGTAAGCATGACACCGACAAGGCTCCAACAACTCAATCTACTCATGTATCTAAATCCTCTTCGACGACCAATACACCCGCTAAGAAATGTATGTCCTCTAAACGAAAACAAGTTCAAGAAGACTCACTAATCCGTGAACAAGTCCTACAAGAAGAACCACCTGTCACCCAAGATGATCAAGATGAATCATTCTTTGAACCTGATCAGGAGTTGAATCCCAACACTGAGATGCCCGAATCATTCCCAGTCTCAACTCAAAATTAGGCATCAGGATCAACAAAAAATCTTCCTCCAAATCATCAAAACTAGTTTGTAAAGGATAAGCCACAGCCTAATGAGACTCCTGATCCAGAATGGGCAACCACAGTGACTATGGAAAAAGATGCACCCAGATAACCTTGGGTTTCTGAAGCTGGACATGCAAATCAAATTTCTGATAAGGAATGAGAAGAACTCTAGGAATATATTGATAATCCAATTGACTTTTCAGGCTTCCTCATGTACAAGTATAGACTTAAAGACATCACTCCAGCTAATGTGTTAGCGCCTTCTCAAGATCCAGACTTCTTCGCCAGCACTTCAATTAACAAATCAGAATATGAATACCACTCCAATGAACTCTTCAAAGCTATGACAGCACAACTTGAATGGGAGAATCCAAAGAATGAGGTATATCCTTACAAGCTTCATCAGCCTCTACCGACTAAGAACGACATTTCAGGTAATCCTACAATCCCCTTTAAAGTTAGTTCTTTGTCAACAATGATCTCAAGTATTTGCTAGCCAACACTAATGGCACAAAGAAGTATGCCCACATCATTAACCATGACCACAACTACACAATGGGACAATATACCATGGACTGAAGAAAAATTCGGTAAGCTATGCAGTAAACGGATTCAAAAATATGATCATTATGTCAAGTTAAGGGTCTCTCACTAGGGGCCAAATAGGAAATGATTCTACGATTTTGTTTCTTGCTATCAATCCAATAACAATGTTTTCTCTAGAATCCACATTAAAAGTGTTGTTGGAGTAAAAAATAAGAGTCATTATGATTATTCCCACTTGACAAAAATCAAGCTCAAACGACTTGACGACAAGATCTATACTATTTATGAAGGAGGCTTCTCACTGCTTCGTCTCAAAGACATATAAGATTTGTTGCGTTTATTGAATCAAGATAAACTCAGTCGCTTAGACGTGGCAATAATAATTGCATTGAACGTAGCAGTTAGGATGTTCACACATTCAATTGTCATTGAGAAGCGTGTTGAAGACCTTAAACCGGGAGTAGAAAGCTATCAAAGGCATCTAAATCTAATAAGACCTCGTGTAATGTGTAATGATGATCTAGATAAAGTCTCCATACACAAGTACACTCAAGCCACACCTAGGCACATTCTATTTGAACGAATTTGGGAAACACGTTCGAGCAAAGTTACTGGATCTCAATACCGGGAAACAGCTTCCAGAGGTCACTGTCGAATGCAAGATGGGATTTTAGCAAAGCGCTCGATACATGATCAACAAAATCGACAAGAAGTTATGGGAAATGAGGTTGATAAGGAGTCTCGAAAGATTCGTTGGTGGAAGACAGTATGGATGTCTCCACATGCTGATGCAACGAGCCACTTAACGTGGTGCTCGACATATCTCAGGTCACTTCCATGTGAATATGTAAATATTTGAATACTTGGCTCTTTTGTGGCTTAGTGTAGTGCAAGAGTATGAATTTTTTCAAGAATTTTACACGAGATTCTAAATATTTCATAAAAACCATACTCAAACACTACAACTAGACCCTCATTAATTTGAGGTGGAGCATTAACATGTTCTTAGCCAAACCGTAATTTCATTTTTTGATCTAAAGACCGGTTAATCCATTGGTATCCAAAATATCACGGGTTAACATTTTGGATAAAGGGAGAAAATAGGATTAAGGTGACTTGTGAATATGAGATTAAGACAAAATGGACTTAAATGAAAAATCCTAACTTGAACTGTATTGCACATATTAAGGGTGAGCGTTTTGATGACAAAAACACTTAAGGTACAAAATATTTGATATTTATATCACAAGTACCTTAGTGATTTTCAAGGAATTTTCATGATGACGCGTACTTACCCAAAACATATTTAATTCATGACGGATGTGGTAACAAAAGGGTGGTAGGTATAAGTCCAAAGATTCTTCTAGTTCGAAGGAATATTCCCAAGGACAATCCATAGCTAGAAATAGTAGTCCATAGGAAAGATGGGGAATGATTGTGAACGTAGAAGAATGCTGACCAAGTACTTAAGCTAGCACTAGAACAATCACAAAAAAAAGTGCTAGTTATGACGTATTGGTAAGCATTGAAGGGGTTGAAGAATGAAAAAGAAATATAAAGATAAAGGGTGTGAAGAAAGAATCCCTCCTTACAACTTAGTCAGAAACCAGGTCAACACTTATACTATCGAGATCATATCTATGATGCTCGGTATTGAAGAGAAGACGTCGTGGACCCAGTGATGCAAAGCACAACCCTTCCTAGCTAACTCAGATATCTCTCGAAAGATATTTGTTTTAATGTCACGGAGTTCAACACGTTATCTATCGGCTTATTCACTTCGAATGAATCGATATTGAAAAGGTAGCAATCTTCTCCAGCCCCCGGCAACTAAATCAAAACGCACAATTGAGTCTATGGCCCCGAGATCATCAAATATCACACTAGGACACTTTCCATTTATTCCTTGCTTCTTTATACACTATGAAAAGTAAAAGATTTTTTATGAGTCCTACGCAATATTCTTGCAATATTTCCAGAACATCTAAGTTTTTCTTTTGAACAACAGAAATTTATTATAACACTAGCAAGGCCAGAACATCTAAGTGGTACGAAAGTATTGCAAAGAAGATGGAAATCCTGCTTGAGCCAACATCAAACAAGCTCATGGTAGGTGACACGTGTGATTCTTTAAGAACTAAACTTGTGATAACTGAAAGAAACAATGGTTTGATTCTTAAATGAATTCAAACTTGTTCCAGGGCCTCTATGCAAAATTGATGTTTTCTTGCTAGAACACTCAGAGTGACACTCTTTAGTGTTCACAGTGATGAGTGGAAATCCTTCTAGTGTCAACATAAAACAACACTGCGGTAGGTGACAAGCAAGATTATATATGAATCAAGCTCTTGACAACTGGAAAGCAACAATGGTGCGATTCGTTTTGGAATCAAACTTGTTCCAGGCATTTGAATTGACGGCTTCAATCATAAGGATAATTTTATATGAATGATTCACTCTTACCGTGTTGTCTACTTTGAAACGTTCCTGTAACGAGAAAAGGCTAGCACATTCGTGAAACCGTGTCAAGGAGATTCTTAATTGAATCTACCTGTCACAGGTATGGTATTTAATACCGTCTAACGGTCTTCACCGATCGGAGGTAAAGCGCTACTGGATTAGGATGAATGACAACGCCATCTCATCCGTGTCTATTATTTGTTGCTAAATGTCTTATGCAGCATAACGAGAAGGTAGCGTCACGGCGTGCTATCTGAAGAAGGAGTCATCACCACATGCTTATACCTTCAGCACCAAATATTTCATCAAATTCAAGAAAGTTCAACACAAAGACTTCCGCTGTATCAAACTCTGAAGCTTTCGAGAATTCAACAAAGTACAAGTATGTGGGACATGATGTCAAGAGGAGGCAATTATCACAAGAAGGCAAAGGTCGCACATGAAGATGATCTTAAGAAGTTCGTTTTATCACATACAAGTCAAAGTAAAAAAGAACATGCTTCCTGCCTAAAGCCTAACGACTATCAACACATATTCACAAGATTAAAAAGAAAAGAAGAAAAGAATAAAAGAGAATGGACTATGAGCACAAGAACGAAGATCCAATATGCTAGATTTAGGACTTTCTAACTTGGAGTGACCTCCCTTAGGGGGATATTGTTAAAAATACGTTTTTCCCGTTAGAAGACTCGGTCAATCCAACAATATAGTTACGGGCTTATAGGTAGGTTATATACATAACATTAAACAAACCCGTCCAATGAGCATGTTCATGGGTCGGCGCCCCAAGTCCATTTATGGATTTCGGTATATAAACCCTCTCCTTTTAATGGAGAGGTGTTGTTTGGTTCACTTTTCATAATATTATTTCACACATTTTCTCTCATCTTTCTCTCTCTAACTTTCTCTCTCTAAAGCCATCAACCAATCTCTAGGTTGACGATTACCAATATTCTACATTCTTATACATGATATCGTTTATGATGACATACTGTCTTGCCTTAACCTTCAACTTTCTTTCTTTTCGCCTTTCTGCCGATAGTGTTCCTTCTGATAGGAAGTTGTATATTGGGGTCATCCAGTTCTGTTTTGTTTCTCCCACTACCGCTAGGATTTCTGCTTCTTTAGTCGATTTTTGAGTTAGTACTTCTAGTAGAACTTGTTTGGCTAGGTGTGGGAAGCTTGTTGAGGTGATCTTGCTAAGCGCGTCTGCTTTTTTGTTTTCGCTTTGCAGAACCTGCTTGATTGAAAATTCCTTGAAGTTACTGATCATTGTTTTGGATTTTTCTAAATATTTCTTCTTGATTTCCTCCTTAGCTGTGTACGATCCATTAATTTGGTTTGCCACTAGCCTTGAGTCCACAGCTTTTAGGTTCTGGATTTCCAACTCTTTTGCTATTCTTGGTCCAGCTATTAGTGCCTTGTATTCTGCTTCATTGTTTGAAGTTTCGAACTCAAATATTAAGGCGTAGGTGAACTCAACTACTTCTGGATCGATTAGTATGATACCTGCTCCTGAACCCTCGGTGCATGAAGAGCTGATGAGACTGCAATTAAATATAGTCTCATCGTCCAAATCAGGCTTAAAACGCTTAAAATATCATTAAAATGCCCCAAAATACGCTTGTGTTTGTTCATTGTGTATTTTAGTTACGGATATCGTGAAATCAACAAAATATTAAAAGAACCAAGTACAAACGAACACAGGAAATGAAGCCGCACAAAAGATCGGACCCGAGTATGGATTTTCTAAAAATACCCTTGAAGTTTTGAAGATTGACAACTTTGGTCCTCCAAGTTTGAATAACTGTCACTTTATACCCCTCATGAATCTTTATTTACATTGGGGTCTATAAAGTATCAAGACATTACAAGATTGGCCCTTGAAGAATTCATAATGTGCATTTCTAGTCCTTATTCAAGATTTATAAGAAGACAAGGACCACTTTTGTAATTAGACAAAAGTGTTTATAAAGGGAAATGGGGAGTATTCTGTTTGAAACTTTGTATGACAAGTTTTTGGGAACCTAAGGACTAAAGCTGGCCAGACACAAAACTTAAACCCACCACTCACCTCATGCCAAGTCCCCCACCATCACCTCTCAACCAATCACCTCGCCCCATTCATACACATCACCATCCACTTAGTTTAAGCCTAGCTTAATTATATACTTAATTTTGAAAAAAAGTTTTTCCTACTAAACACCTTTTCAACCCCTAAACCAGATCAAATCAACCCCTAATCCTCATCAACCCTAAAAAATCCCAGGTCGAATTAACATAAACAAAAGGGTTAATTCCCTCCTTTCCAGATCAATGATTAAGGGTACCCTAAACCTAACCCAACCCTAATATCAATCACCAACCAACCCACATGGCCAGCTCAGTGGTCCCCTGCCCGGTCTCTTTCACCCCAATACCCCAAATTCGACAAGATGAATGGCCAGATCAATTTCCTTGGACCCAAAGGAATATCAAACGTCCCTAACTACTCCTACAACTGGCATCCACAAGAAGTCACAAATTACCATCTTTTGACCAAGACTCAAAATTCAAGACCAAGGGACTTTTTAGGGATTTCATTGTTTAGGGTTTCATGTAATCAGTAGTTTTAGATAGTTCTCTTTACTAGTATAAAAAGAAGCATCGACATGTGATGGCTCTTTTGTTCCAGAATTTTGCTTGTAAACTTTTTAAATTGAATATTTATAGTAATTTTTAACCCTTGCAAGTTAATATTCTGTGTTCCATTATTTTCATTTCTTTGATATTGTAGTTAAGTTTAATTTAAGGTTTATCAAAAAGTTATTTTGTTTAAAATTTTTGGCAAGAAAACATTTTTGAGATCCCAAATCTTAAAAGCCTTGTGAGAGTGACTGACAATCACCTCTCACAAGGATTGTGTGGTTTGGTTAGTTTTCAACATTAGAGACCATAGTTTGTTTCAAAAGTTGAGTATTTCAAAAAGCTTCAAAATCTTGTTTTCTTTTTATCATGTTTACTGTAGCAAACGCCAAGCCACAAGCTTCTAACAAAAGCTTGTGACTCAGCTTTTGCTATACCACTTTTCATGTTCTCTGTTTGTTTCATATCTGTAGGTACACAAGACCTATTCATCTCTTGAAGATATAGGGGGTGTTTGGACTGCTATAGTCCCCACCCACCATCTCTCTTGCATAAACATTTTCCACAAAGCCATAAGCTCACACCTTTTCGCTAACTTGGAGATGGCCTCAGCTGGCCATAGGGTGGCATGGATGTAAGTCACCCTAGGTAAGGGCTTGAACCCTCCACCTTTTTCTTTAATTTGTGTTTTTTAAGGTATTTGAGTTTGACTGTATATTTGTTTCAAGTTTGTGTTTGATTTGTGTTTTCTGAATGTTTTATGTTAGTGTATGTTAGATTAAAATGCTTTGGTTTTGATTTCCAAACATAGTCTTTGTTAAATTTTTGTTAATCTGTTTTACAAGGGTGTTTGGTTTTTCTGATTTGAGTGTGTGGTGACAACACACCAGGTCTAAAGTAAGTTAAACACATCTCTTTCTTGGTACTATAGTTAGGTTAGGAGCTATTTTACTTTGATTAAAGTTAGAACAGAATATTGCATTTTAGACTAAAAAATCAGTCATTTTCATCAGCAGGGTATAAACTAGGTGGTTTTAGTACTTTTGATTTCAAAAATCTTGTGAGCTGTTAGAATATAGGTTAATATAGGAGTGTAAGTTTGTTAGTTGTATGCTGGTGGTGTTTTGAGCAAGCTATTAGCAACTAAAACTCACTTTATTGCCAATTGCACCAACAAAAGTTCATCATACCACAAGATACACTTTTTATGTGGACCAGTGAACTAAATAGCTTGATTGTGTCTTTTTCTTGTGTTGTATCTGCTTATTTTTTGTTCATTACTAACTCCCTACACTCCACTGAGTGTAGGGGTGCCAATTGTTCCAAAAATCATCAAGTAAATAACAAGAAATCTAGCAATCTTGTTTTTCTGAGGTTCATCAGTAGGAAAAACTTCCCACTGTTAATAGAATTCTTGCCACTGCTGGGATAAAAGACAAAAGCCCAGCAAGTGCCATTGTCAACTTTTTCATTTGTTTTGTCTTTAGTGCTGATTTATCAACTTTTTCTAGATTTTTATTTTTTTTCCAGTCTTAGATAATTATTTTAAGAATTTTCAAATAGTTAGTTTTATTTTACTGTTTATTTCAATATTTTTAGAAATAATTTCAATTTTAATTAGTTTTAATCTAAATTGTTTTTGTCTTTTAGTGCTAAAAAGTCTTGTTTTTTAGATTTTCCATTTTTCTTTGTTTAAGTATTTTATTTTAAGACTATTAAAATAGATAATTCACTGTTCACATTATTTAATTATTTTTTAGAATTATTTTAAGCTTTAAGTAGTTTTAATTCAAACTGTTTTTGTCCTATTAGGTAAAAAGTTACCGTTTTCAACTTTTTTCATTTTTATTATGTTTAGATATATACTTTAGGATTTTTCAAAAATTAAAATTAATTTTCTTATTATTTTATTATTTTTATGATTATTTTAGTTTAAAAAGTGTTTTTAGCCATTTAAAAATAGAAAAATAGTTTCTAAAACTTAGGAAAAATACTTTTTAGTGTTTAATTAATATAAGTAAGATATTTGTTTGATAAAATAATATTTGAGCTTTTTGTTAATTATATTTAATTTTAGGCCTTTAATTAGCATTAAAATTGAATATCTAATTAATAAAAGGTTTTAAAATTTATTTATAGAATTTTTATTCTTATTTACATTATACTAAACTTAGTTTAATTTTTAATTAATTTTTAGGTTTAATTTTTAATTTCATCGTGTTTTACGTATTTACGTCATCGTTTTTACGTTTTACGTCGTAGTGTAATCGTAGTAAAGCTTGTCTTAAAAAACCCTAAAAATCATTAATGGCGGCAGAAAATTCTCCATTCTTCCTGATTCGATCTTCTATTCCTAGTTAATCTCTATACCTTACAATGATGATGTTTTCTCGATTAATATTTGATTAATCTTGAGTTAACATAGTCCTTATTTGGTTGAAAGTTTTTTTAGGGTTTATTAATTGGTCTTTTTTTCTTTTTTCTGCGTGCGATTAGTGAAGGCGTTGTTTTCATTGATTCTAGGTCGGTGTAGAGTTGTTTTGATCGCAACTATATTTATTTGGTGTGTCTTCACTAGTTACCTGCACGACTGTTCTCTATTTTGCTTTTATCTTGTCATCGCAAATTGGGGGTTCGTTTCCTTGGTTTCTTATTATTAGGGCTTGTTTGTCGTTTCGCTGGTTAGGGTTTCAGTTCTTGATATGGAACCTAACGATTATGCTAAGATGGATGTGAGAGGAAAGGTTGCGGTTATCAATAGTATGCAGCCTTGTAAGATGGATGTGATTATGAAGGTTTTTGGGGTGACACTGGGAACTGTGAAGGACGTTCGTGATTTTATGCCGATTTAAAGATGATTAAATTTGAAATCTGGTCCTTGGTGTCTGGTGTTCGATCACAAGAGATAGTTAATATGTTGTGGGCCTATGAAGCTTCATTGATTGCGAAGGAGGGAAAGGATCAGTCTAGGGTTTCTTTAAATCCTAACGCTGCCATGTTGGGTAATGTTACTATGCGTTAACCTGTTAGGGTTTCATACCCGTCATTTGGCGTGCAGGATAAACAAGATGAATTTGTTAGTATGTCTTCTCTTGTGATGTCTAAATTTTTAGATGGGGATACTAGCTTGTCGCAAGCTGATGGAAACCCTAATATGGGTATGTATGATCATGAGGGTGCATCGTTTGCTGGTGAGGGTTTTGTGTTACGAAAGTAGCAAGAAGGGATTGGTTCGCAGCAAAAGGATGAGTCTTTTTGGTCTACTGGTCCGTCTCTTTCAGTTCCGAGTTCCAATATAAATGTATCTCCACAAGTGAGTGGGTCGAATGTGAACGGTTCTCCAAATGTGAATGCAACTGGTGCTCCGTTTGTTCAAGTTGCTTCTGTGTCTTACGCTGGCATTGCGTCGCAACGTGATACTTCGAAAGGTACTAATAGCTTTACGTTTACACAAGTGGAAAATGTGTTTGAAGGGGTGGATATATCTATTCCGCGTCGGGTTATTGAAAATGTGGAGAATCGGTTTGAAAACACTCTATATGGATACTTCATTGGGAAACGTGATGCTTTTCCTATGGTTGAATATTATGTGAAGAACAACTGGACGAAGTATGGGCTTAAGAAAATTATGCTTAATGCAAAAGGTTTCTTCTTTTTCAATTTTGATTCAAGCACTGGATTGGAAAGTGTTCTTGAGGGTGGACCTTGGATGATTAGGAATAATCAAATTATTCTTAAGAGATGGACGATGATTACCAGTTTACTAAAGGAGGAATTAAGCCGTATTCCGGTTTGGATTAACGTGCATGATGTTCCGTTAGAAATATTTGATGAGGAAGGTATTAGTATTCTTGGATCTTATTTGGGGAAGCCGATAATGCTGGATACCTATACTAGTGCTATGTGTAAGGAGTCATGGGGCCGTAGCAGTTTTGCAAGATGTCTTATTGAGGTTAGTTATGAGGCTTCTCTACGTGAACCAATTAGTGTTGGTATTCAATTATTAGATGGTACGGGTTTCACGAAGGCTATTATTAAGGTGGAGTATGAATGGAACCCTCCTAGGTGTGATAAGTGTAAGATTTTCGGGCATTCTATTGAGTCGTGTCCGGCTATGGTGGTGGTTACTAAGGAAGCTGCAAATGTTAATGATGGTTTTCAGCAAATGGTTAACAGGAAGAAGAAAACTAATAATGCTAGTAATAAAGGGGGCGTTCAACCAGGTAAGAAGTTTGTGTATGCTCCAAAGTCTTATGGTAAGAATGTCAAGGAAAAATCTCCTGTTGATAGACCTAATACGTCAACTGGTGGTCCAGGGAGGAATAGTGAGGGTTTGCATGGGTCGACTTCTAATCTGAATAGGCCGTTGGTTATGCCTAGTTCTAAGGCTGCTTCTTTACCGCATGCTACTCCTATTGTGATTTCTAATTCCTATGATGCTTTATCTACTCTTAATAAGGAGGATAGTGGTACATCTAAGGTTATTGTTTCCGATGATGAGGAGGATGTGGAAAATGTTTATGATAAGACGACAAATCTTATGAATGATTCTCAATCAGGGGAAAGCACTCCTGCTGTTAATGTTTTTAATGTTTAGTATTGCTTCTTGGAATATATGGGGCTTGAACCAATCCCCTAAGGGATCTCTCTTGTTCGTAGATCTTGAAACCAGACCTATCCCCGGAAGAACCAACACTTAAAGGGTGTAAGCAACGGAAGGTTCTCACCCTGTCCCCGACATTGTTCTCCGACGATGTCCCCTGGGCGAAAGGGGACACCATTCTCTTTCTTTCTTCAATCGTTCCGATCAGGACAAGTGGGTTGGTTCGTTTCGTCCTCCTATCTACGTAATTCTCTGTCTTCGTTCGTGATCATGTTGGGCGAAAGGTAGTTGTAGAGGAGCAGAGAGAGGTTCGACAGGTAGTTACTGATAATAATTTAAGTGTCTGTGCTATTTTGGAGTCTCATGTTGATGTATTTATTGTTTATGATACATGTCGTAAGGTGTGTAGGAGATGGAAGCGGCTTTCTAATGGTAGCTTGTGTACTAAAGGTTCTCGTATTATTGTTGGTTGGAATGATGATATGGTTGATGTTCGTGTTATGGCTCAAACGGAACAGGTTATTCATTGTCAGATTAATACTCGGGCTGACCGGAAAACCATTTTATGTTCTTTTGTGTATGCTGCCAACTACTATGTGGATCGTCATGTGTTATGGAATGATCTTGCTGCTCATGCTTATCTTATGCGTGATAAGCCATGGGTTTTGATGGGTGATTTCAATGTTGCTCTTAATCTTGAAGATCACTCCTATGGTGGGTATGAGCCGAATATTGCTATGCGTGAATTCAAAGAATGTGTTCAACTCATGGAGGTTATGGATGTTAATGCTACCGGACTTCACTTCACATGGAATCAAAAACCTCAGGGTGACTGTGGTGTTCTTAAGAAGATTGACAGGATTATGTCTAATATGGTTTTATTGATGAGTTTCCGGGTTCTCTTGGGGTGTTTCGGCCTTATCGTATATCGGATCACTCTCCGTGTGTTCTTCGTATTCCTAAGGTTAGTAGACCGAAGCCAAAACCTTTCGAATTCTCTAACTTTCTTTTTCATAAGGAAGGGTTTCGTTCTGCTGTTCTGAATGGGTGGAATGTTAGTGTTTCGGGTTGTGCTATGTATCGTGTGGTTAAACGTCTGAAACATCTTAAAGCGCCATTTCGCAAGCTACTTCATGAGAATGGTAATCCGCACGCGCGTGTGATTCGGATCAGGGATGAGCTTGACGCGGCTCAAAGGGCTCTTGATTTAAATTCATCAAATACTGATGTCCGTGAAGCTCATGCTCGGTGTCTTTTGGCGTTTAAAGAAGCGTCTCTTGATGAGGAAAGGTTTTTAAAACAGAAATCTAAGATTGAGTGGCTTGATGTAGGTGATTCTAATACAGCTTATTTTCATAAAATTGTTAAGTGTTCTAATGCCCGCAACAGGCTTGATATGGTGTGAGACATGTCTAATGTGTTGTGTGAAGGGAATGATGTTGTGAATGCGTTTGTGGCACATTATGAGAAGTTTCTTAGTTTGGAGGGTTCTTCTATCCCTCTGGAATCACAGGATTTGTTCTCTAATGTTCTTGATGCTCGGCGTGCTTTGGATATGGTTTAGGTGGTGTCAGATGCTGAGATTAAGAGTGCTTTATTTTCGATGGGTGATGACAAAGCTCTTGGTTCGGATGGATTTACGGTTACGTTTTTTAAGAATGCCTAGGATATTATGGGCAGTGATGTTACATGTGCTATTCGGGACTTCTTTACTAATGGTAAGTTGCTTAAGGAAATAAATCACACTATTATTGCGCTTATTCCAATGGTGACTGTCCCTAATAAGATCACGGATTATCGTCCTATCTCTTGTTGTAATGTGATTTTCAAATGCATTACGAAGATTATTGCTAACCGTATTAAAGTGGTGTTGGGGGACTTGGTTAATATTAATCAATCTGCTTTTGTTCCGGGCTGTAAGATTTTGGATAATATATTACTTACTCAGGCATTAATGCGAGGCTATCATAGGAATATTGGACCGCCTCGGTGTGCTTTCAAGGTGGATATTCAAAAGGCCTATGATACAGTTGATTGGGTTTTCTTAGGGTGATTCTGATTAGTTTTGGCTCTCACATTACGATGGTTGATTGGATTATGGAGTGCGTGACTACGACCTCGTATTCTATTTGTATTAATGGGAATCTAAATGGTTGGTTTAAGGTTAGGCGTGGATTAAGGTAGGGTGATCCATTGTCACCTTATTTATTTACGTTGGTTATGGAAGTTTTGACTCTATTGATGCAGAGGCGTGTTCGTTTGGCGGAGGAGTTTCTGTTTCATAATCACTGTGAGCACCAACGTATTGTTAACTTATGTTTTGCAGATGATTTATTTATTTTCACTAGGGGGTATCTGGATTTGGTTCGCACCGTTATGGATGCTATGGAGAAATTTAAGAATGTGTCAGGTTTGGTTCCGAGTATTCCTAAGAGTACCACTTTCTTTTGTAATGTCTCATCTGATGTGAAAGCTGATATTCTGAATCTTATGCCTTTTGCGGAAGGAACCTTGCCAGTGCGTTATGTTGGTGTTCCTCTTATCTCGTCTAGGCTGCTTTATAGGGACTGTAAAGTCCTTGTTGAAAGATTGGAGAGTCGGGTCAAGGATTGGCGTAACAAATTTCTATCTACTACATGGAGACTTCAACTTGTTAAATCCGTGCTATCATCTATGCACCTGTATTGGGCTTTAGTTTTTATCCTGCCTGTTCGGATTATTCATTATCTTGAGCAGCTTTTAAGGACTTTTCTATGGTGTCAAGGTGAGTTGAAAAAGGGGAAGGCAAAGGTGGCGTGGGATGATGTTTGTATTCCCAAAGTGAGGGTGGTCTTTGTATCCATAGGATTGATGATTATAATGCTGCTCTTATTACCTCTCATATTTGGTGTCTTCTCACGCGTAAGGAATCTTTATGGGTTCAATGGATACATTCGTATAAGTTAAGGGGTAGAAGCTTTTGGGATATTCCTTGTATTGGTGATGTAAGTTGGGGCTGGCGCAAGCTTCTTCAGCTTAGGACACGTGTGCAGCCGTTTATTTGTATAGGCTTCATGATGGTAAATCTGCGCGTATGTGGTTTGATAGGTGGACTGCTGAGCGTCCGTTAAGGGAGACTCTTACGGTACGTAATATTGTTAGGTCTGGCTTTACCCTTCATGATACTGTTTATGACTTGATTCAGGACAACGCTTGGAGATGGCCGCCTCATTGGGGGGACCAATTTCTTGTTGTTGTATCTATTCCGGTCCCTATTCTGTAGGAGGGGCGTTCAGATTCTCTAGTATGGTGTGATGGTGGTGGTTCTTTGCAGCCATTTTCTGTTGCTCTGGCTTGGGATACTCTACGGACTAGGCGATAGGCTGTGGTATGGTACCACGTTGTTTGGTTCTCTCACTGTATTCCTCGACATTCGTTGCATATATGGCTTGTTGTTAAGAAGAAGCTGAAGACCCAGGATCGTTCGCGGCAGTGGGATGTTAGGCCTGTAGGTTATTTAAGCCTACTTCGGTGTCCTCTGTGGAAAGTTACTCCTGATTCTCATTCCCATTTGTTTTTTGAGTGATCTTACTCTTCACATGTTTGGATGCAAGTTAGGGTGCTTTGTGGTATGGATTCTGTTCCTCCTCATTTGGATGACGTTTTGGCATTTCTTATACCAATTTCCAAAGGAAGATCTACTACTAGTATTATTGCCCGTTTGGTTGTTGCGGCTACTGTATACTTTATTTGGATGGAACGGAACGCAAGATTGTTCAAAGGGAGACAGTTTTCTGTGGATAAACTTGTTAGTATCATTACTTCAACTTTCGTCTCAAGCTTATTACTTTCAGATTCAAGAAGATGACTACACGGTCCTTGGCTATTTTGGATCGGTGGAGACTTCCATCCTCAAGTGTGTCGCATGATGGGTATACCGGGTAAGGGTTGTACTCTTTTTTCTCTTTTGGGGTTTTTCCCACTGGGTTTTTCTCAAAAAGGTTTTTTTAAGGAGGCAGCCTTATCTGGATGCTTTACTTCCATTATGTTGCTGCTAGTGTTGTGGGGTGATCGCCTGGTTCCAAGATTTCTTCTTATTGGAGTTTGCTAATGCTGTTTTTTATACTAGTTTTGGATTTGTACTGATTGCTTAGTGCTGATGTGTTTATGGCCTGTCATAAGCACTTGTTGATCAAGCTTTGGGCTTGAGGTTAATATGGTACTTCAGCCGCATTCCATTTGTACTTAACATTGGTTTTTTTGGTTAATATATTTACCGGGGTAACTCCCTTTACCCAAAATAGTATAGCTCGTCTTCAATTTTCTCTCTTTAAACCAAAAAACGACACTAATCCAAACTTGATTTTTATATAATTGGCCTAAACATACACACCTCCGGCGAGAACGAACTCGCATTTATCGAGCATTCCCGTTTTCCTAAACGTGAACGTTTAATACTTGCCTGCTTTATATTCCTTTTTCCTAAAAGGGTATAAAAATACGTACATTAATTTTGGCACCGCTGCCGGGGAGGTGTTTAGCCATATATATTGTGTTTGTGTGAGTAGTGCGTTCTTGCTTTTTATTTTTGGAAAGCGTAAGTATCGTACATACTCATTTTTTTTTATTTTTCTCTATTATATTATAATATCCAAATAAAACGTGTTTAGTTTTCCTAATTTAAACACAAAACAATCATATTACTATATTGTAGATATACTGGTTTTCGTTTTTCTTGTTAATATTGTTAATATATTGTATACTATCACAATAAATTTACAATATCTCCAAAAGTGTGAAAACACAACCTTCCTTGGGATTTCATCA
Source organism: Glebionis coronaria (assembly GCA_025667525.1). Classification (NCBI taxonomy): domain Eukaryota; kingdom Viridiplantae; phylum Streptophyta; class Magnoliopsida; order Asterales; family Asteraceae; genus Glebionis; species Glebionis coronaria. Next base: position 231,256 of record JANFOE010000915.1, read on the forward strand.
CTCAATTATTGTATTCGAATCTAAAGCAAAAAGAAAAGTCAAAATAGATAAATACTTTCGTGAGGCTTAATTTTGATTAACACAAACTATAAGGTAGGTATAAGGCGGTTGTATTTCACGACCGAAGGGAAAAAGGCTCTTAAGTGCTTAGCGTCGCCTCGTTTCCGCCACTTGCTTGTGCGTGTTTTGAGAAAGAGGGCTAATCGAGGGTTTGCCACCAAAGTATTATCTACGTATATTATATTTGCTTGTTTTCAAGATTAAACCCTCTTGAACGTTTTGGTGTTCCACCAACGTTCTAAACTCATCGAAGGCGTTCACCCCACGTGATCGTTTTCATTCCTTGAGGCTCCTATAATCGAGAAATTGATTCGAGGAGAGATTTGTAGATTTAAGTCTACGTAATACACCAAAAAATACAAAAAATTAAAAAACAATCAAAAACCAAAAAATATTGAAAAAAACGGAAAACCCCAAAAAGAATCTTCTTTGCTACCCCCATTCTCTACGCTAGTGCATGCGCACTCGATCGAAGGATTATTCTAATTCTAGCAACGCTTCAAATCGACGCAATCAAAATCGAAGGAATCGACGACGTAGACGAGAATTAGAAACCGACATTCCTAATATCGTTGTTGAAGAGACTGTAGACGAGATGGCCGACAATCGTTCGATGATGGAACTTCTCCAAGCGCCCACCGAGGGTTATGGAGACGCGATCGTAAATCCCGCTATCGAAGCGGAGAATTTTGAGATTAAGAGCGGAATGCTTTCGTTAATTCAAGCTACGAATTTTCGAGGTCGTGAGGCGGATAATCCTCACGATCACATTCGGAATTTTGATCGTCTTTTGGCCACGAGCAAGTTTAAGAACGTCGACACCGATGTCGTCAAGCTTATTCTTTTTCTGTACTCGCTCGATGGTGCCGCCAAGGATTGGTACGAGAAAGAGCCACCTAATTCCATAATTACGTGGAAGGATCTCGTTTCCAAGTTCGTTAATCATTTTTTCCCATCGTCTAAGACGACGTTTTTCAAAAACGAGATTACAAGATTTGAGCAAAAACTGAATGAATCATTTAGAGACGCGTAGGATCGTTTTAAGGAATTGCTTAGGCAATGTCCTCACCATGGATTTTCCGAGTTACACCAAATCGACACGTTTTACAACGGTCTTAGTTTTTAAGAACAAGATTCGTTGAATTCCGCCGCCGGTGGGAATTTTTTTGTGTAAAACTCCGAAAGATGCATTAATGATTATCGAGAATCGGTCCAAGGTTTACCAACTCCGCAACGCACCGAGTTTTGCCAATATTGCCAATGCTAGTAATTCTAATCACGACATTGAGAGGGTTGATGCGAAAGTCGATATGTTGACGAATGTGTTTACGTCGTTCTTAATCGAGATGCAAAAGAAAGACGCTCCCGCTACAGTGAAAGAGGGTTGAGGCTTCGTGTACGTTGTGTGGTGGACCTTATAATTATTACGAGTGTGCGGCTACGGATGGCCAAACGTCGAGTGTTAACGCGTTAAACAACAATTTTCAAAATCAAAATAACGCAGGTCCATCACAAGGCAATTATAACCAAGGCAACAATTTTTTAAATCAAAACCGAAACAATTTTCAAGGAAGTAATCAACAAGGAAATTTTTCGAATCAAGGTTATAATCAAGGTCATAATTTGAGTTGGCTAAATCGAGATAACAACAACAGTCGAAACTTGAATTTTTCAAACAACGCTAATCAAGGAAACAATTTTCAAGGGAATCAAAACCAAGCTTTCAATCAAAATTTTAATGGCTCAAATGATTTTCAAAATTACGTTAAATCAAATGACGCTAATATGAAGAGATTAGAAATGCAAATTGGTGAGATGAAAAACGAGTTTTCCAACACTTTGAGAGGTCAAAATAATAAAATCGATCAAGGTCAAAGTGAGATTAAAAAGATGTTTTCGGCAATCATGAACAAAGCCTCGGGTGCGTCATCGAGTTCGTTACCTAGTGACACCGTTACAAACCCGAAGGAACAATGTAAAGCCGCCTCGCCTCGTGAGAAAAATCGTGTGATTACCCATAACCTTGATGGATTTATAGTTGTTCCTTCTTCTCAACCCTCGACTTCTAAGACGCCTTCATGTTCTAAAGTCGATGGGGTGAACGTGGGGACCAAGGAAAAGAGTGCACACCCTCGTATACCTCGAATTACATCCACGGTTCAAAAAGAGAGCTTTATCCACCTCACCCAAGTAACCCTTGAAGAAACTTGTGCATCGATCCTTCTTGAAAAACCCAAAAGGAATATGCCGAGAAAGGAAGAGGATCCGGGCCAATTTCTATTACCTTATGATTTTTCCGAGAGTGAGGGATGTTTAGCCCTCGCCGATTTAGGTGCTAGCATCAATCTTATGCCTCATTCTCTTTGGAAATTGATGAGATTGCCTAGACTTACCCCCACGAACATGACTATCGAGCTAGAAAATTGTACACCACTTAAGCCAATTGGGATAGCCGAGGATGTCTATGTTAGGATTGGAAAGTTTGTTTTTTCCGCGGACTTCGTCATATCCGATTACGAGTGTGATCCTAAATGTCCCATTATTTTAGGTCGACCCTTTTTATCGACGGCTCGAGCCGTAATCGACGTTCACGGTGGGAAACTCACTATGAAATATGGGGAGGAGAAAATGTACTTTTTCACGAGTAGATCCCAAGTTTCAAATGATCATGATAAAACCAATGTTTCAAATTCTAATGATTTCAAAATGTTAACTTTGGCGGAAAATATGAGGCTTGATGCATGTTTTGAAAGAATTAAAATGAACGGTTTTAAAGATGACGATTTTAATGATAAAGAATATGTTTACTTAATTCAAAAGGGTATTCGTAGATTTATGGATGAAAAATCATGTTGGGAATTATTCGGTGAAACAAGTGAACAACCAATTCCGAAGGGCGACATTAGTGCCATCACGACAATGACCAAAATGGACTCGTCTTCACCACCTTCGAATGACCACGTCTTTGAGGCATCAACTTCTAATTCCATTGAAGTGCCTCCATTTCCTAGCCTAACACCCGTTGAGGCTAAAGGTTTCATCGACATCGATTCTCTCGTCATAGAAAAGTCATCTAAGCATAGCCCTAGGGCTTGTAAGACCATGGTTGTGAGTGCCCACATCGACTCTTTCTTTGACGATGACGATGGCGATTTTGCCGAGATTGATCACGTGCTTAAAAATCCACATGCAATTTTTGATTCTCCTAAAAAGAATTCTAAGTGTGGTAAGTACGATGATTATGAGTTTGATCCCATGATTGAGGAAATTATCAAACGAGAGCTAGCTCTTTTGCCTCCACTTCCACCTACGAGTGAGGTAGATGTTTCCAAAATCGAGGATGAACTTGATGAGTTGGAACGTCTTATTTTCGATGACGAACCAACTCACGTGACCCAAAATCCCATTCTCGAGGATTTACCTAATCAATACTCCTCAAATGAGAATGACGTTTATCACATTCACGAGGAGTTACCTAATCAACACTCCTCCCTTATGAATGATGATTCTGTGCTTGATCGTGATCTCTTCGAGAGAATTTCAAAAATCATTAATGAGGATTATGAAGAACTTTGGTTCGATAAGCCTATTTACGATGAAGAAATTGATGAGATTCACAATCATGAGGATAAAGAATATGTTGACCCCGAGGGGGCGGTGTTATTTGTTGATCAACGTTTTGAGAACTTATACAATCCACCACCCCCTAACCGCGACTTAAATGTGAGGATTTTTAGCGTGACTAATCTTGACTTTGAAACGCCAAATATTTTTGACATAATCAAATCGGGTTTTCATAAAGATTTTTTAAACGATGAAAAAGGAAAAGATTTTAAAAGTGATTTAAAAGATTTTTCTACATGTCTAACTCCGTCATCACCACGTTTTATGAGTGCTACCACCTCGTCTACTCCTTTTGACGAGTGTGAGTGTGGAATTAGTGTGGGGGAAGCCCCTTATGTTCCATCACATTTCTCCACTGAGGACGAGATATTTGATCCCGGAATTGCTTGTAAAGGGAAATCTCGGTCTTCCACCGATGCAATAAATGGAAATAATATCTATTTGCTTGGTGTGAGTCTACCTCGAGTAGCTCATAAGTTTGCCTTACCCATTGTCCCACCCTTCTACTTCTCATCTCTTTTCTTTGACCTCTTTGAGGTTTTGGCTTTGGTTGAAGTAGCGTTGTTTCGTCTTTCATCCGAAAACGAGGACGCTATCTTCGACCCCGGTATACGTATATCGGGTTTTTAAAGTAATCCACGTACTTTTGGGCATTATTTATCATGTAAGCCCCACTAAAAATGACCATACCATGATTATCCCTAAATGATCACATTTATGGGGATTCGAGTCGAGCTTTTGGCTCGGTTATCAAAAACAAGGTGCCTCGTGGGGGATTCTCATGCTTATCCTTGTAAATATTATTGCTTTCTAATAGTGTAACGAGGGGACTTATGCTCTTCCAACCTTTGTTCCGTGGTTGTTTGTGATTGTGATTTAATAGGTTCATCTTCATCATTAAAGCCTCTCGTGTTCGTTTTACGTATCACTCGAGCTTCGATCGTTTCCTTTGGAGATTCCGATATCCGATGATATCCTTTTATGTTCTAACGTTTATCTTATTAGCATAATTCATAAACGGCTTTTAGGTTATTCGTTTTACCCTTTCCATGCTCGAGATTAAGCATTCGACTTTTGTCTCTAGTATGGGGTGTTTCACCCCTAGACTCGAAACATTGGGGACAATTGGTTTTAGTATGGGGGTGAGTAGATACTTCACCTTGCTTACGGCATCACCTAATCCAATATTCATCTTTTTGTTATCGTTTTGTTGCAAAATAAGGCTAATAATGGCCAAATTTTAAAATTTTTCTTTTTTTCCATAAGTGCTTAAGATACGAATGTAGGTTTTCCGATGGTGAGAATAAGAGTAATTTTTTACTCGACCGTGCGTGTTGATCACTTAGCTTCGATTCCTTAACTTTTTAGGCTAAGTCTCATAAATGAGGACGAGAAATGATAGAGTTAATTATAAGTTACGTAATCTTTCACGATCTCATATGTAGTAATTGTTAGCTTTTTCTCCCCACGCTTTTGTTTAAATAAATGCAATAAGTAAGGTCGTACGATTTAAAAGGTTACTTAGCTTCTAGCCCATGATCGTTTAAAAGTTGCTCGTGTTCGAATAGAGTTCATAGCCAAGGCATAACTTATTGAAGAGGGATACAAAGATTGGCAAAGTTCCAAAAAGGCCTAACAAGGCATGAGGACTCTATTTTGTTGCTAAAGATCCAAGATGATGTGAAGTATCATTGTTCCAAAATCAATATGAAGGATCGAGACACACGATGAGAAGCAATATACTCCCCTAAAGATCATGGAGAATTCTATCCAAAAAGACCCTAACAAGGTATGAGGATAAATATATCCAAGTCCGAAAAGAAGGCGGATCGTTGTATAACAAAATCCCAAATAAAGATTGAAAAAAATGATGAAGTCGTGATCCAAGTTTGAAGAAATTCCATATATGAAGAGAAGACCATTATTTCAAGAACGTCTTCCAAGATTTGAAGTTCGAAACACATGCCAAATATCGGTCCGAGAAAGGTCTCAAATTGTGAAACGAGTTATGCCAAGATATGAACTTAAGGAGATTACGAGAAGCCGTTTTAAAAGATCGTGTCCTTTAGCTAACTATTAATTAAATCGTCCTACTTTATTTTCAGCCTTAATAAAATATCAAAATAAGTCAAATGCATCCTCGTGATCATTAAGACAAAATAAAATATAAGAGATACACCGTCGGAATAAGAGAGTCTAAGCACGTAATTAACACTCATGAGTAATGATTGTGTTACTAACTTATAATGGCAATGATCTCGTTACACGCTTAGCATGAAATCGGGTGAAAATCGAGGATGACGAACTTATCTCTATAAGGCATTCACGTGTTCTTATTCTTTGACCCTAAAAGTCAGTTAATCGTGATGAAAACAACACATTGTGTCTAAAACGCAGGTAGTAGTTTATTTAAGTTCACATTTTCAATAAATGTCACATAAAAATGATTTTTGGAAGTGCTACGATACTTAATTCTAGCATTGCGTGGGGACACGACAATGGTTTAGTATCGGGGAGTGATGAGACTGCAATTATACATAGTCTCATCGTCCAAATCGGGCTTAAAACGCTTAAAATATCATTAAAATACCCAAAAATATGCTTGTGTTTGTTCATTGTGTAACTTAGGTACATATATCGTGAAATCAACAAAAGATTACAAGAATCAAGTAAAAACGAACACGGGAAACGAAACGCATAAAGAACCAGACCCGAGTATGGATTTTCCAAAAATACCCTTGAATTTTTAAAGATTGAAAACTTTGGTTCTCCAAGTTTGAAGAATTGTCACTTTATACCCCTCATGAATCATTATTTACATTGAGGTCCCTAAAGTATCAAGACATTACAAGATTGGCCCTTGAAGAATTCACAATGTGCATTTCTAGTCCTTATTCAAGATTTATAAGAAGACAAGGACCACTATTGTAATTAGACAAAAGTGTTTATAAAGGGAAATGGTGAGTATTTTGTTTGAAAGATTGTATAACAAGTTTTTGGGAACCTAAGGACTAAAGCTGGCCAGACACAGAACTTAAACCCACCACTCACCTCATGCCATGTCCCCCACCATCCCCTCTCAACCAATCACCTCAGCCCATTCATACACATCACCATCCAATCAGTTTAACCCCAGCTTTATTATATACTTTATTTTGAAAAAAGTTTTTCCCACTAAACACCTTTTCGACCCCTAACCAGATCAAATCAACCCCTAATCACTCATCAACCCTAAAAAATCCCAGGTCAAATTAACATTAAAACAAAGGGGTTTAATTCCCTCCTTTCTAGATCAATGATTAAGGGTCCCCTAAACCTAACCCAAACCTAATATCAATCAGCAACCAACCCACATGGCCAGCTTAGTGGTCCCCTGCCCCGTCTCTTTCACCCCAATACCCTAAATTCGACAAGATGAATTGCTAGATCAATTTCCTTGGACCCAAAGGAATATTAAACGTCCCTGAATACTCCTACAACTAGCACCCACAAGAAGTCACGGATTACCATCTTTTGACCAAGATTCAAAATTCAAGACCAAGGGACTTTTTAGGGATTTCATTGAATAGGGTTTCATGTAATCAGTAGTTCTAGATAGTTCTCTTTACTAGTATAAAAAGAAGCATCGACATGTTATGGCTCTTTTGTTCTAGAATTTTGCTTGTAAACTTTTTAAATTGAATATTTATAGTGATTTTTAAACCTTGCCAGTTAATATTCTGTGTTCCATTATTTTCATTTCTTTGAAATTGTAGTTAAGTTTAATTTAAGGTTTATCAAAAAGTTATTTTGTTCAAAATTTTTGGCAAGAAAAGGTTTTTGAGATCCCAAATCTTAAAAGCCTTGTGAGAGTGACTGACAATCACCTCTCACAAGGATTGTGTGGTTTGGTTTGTTTTCAGCATTGGAGACCACAGTTAGTTTCAAAAGTTGAGTATTTCAAAAAGCTTCAAAATCTTTTTTTCTTTTTATCATGTTTACTGTAGCAAACGCCAAGCCACAAGCTTCTAACAAAAGCTTGTGACTCAGCTTTTGCTATACCACTTTGCTTGTTCTCTGTTTGTTTCATATGTGTAGGTACACAAGACCTATTCATCTCTTGGAGATATAGGGGGTGTTTGGACTGCTGTAGTCCCCACCCACCATCTCTCTTGCACAAACAGCTTCCACAAAGCCATAAGCTCACACCTTTTAGCTAACTTAGAGATGGCCTCAACTGTCCTGATACAAGGCTTTTGACACCCCGTATAAAAATTAAAGTTCTTGTTCTCGGTATCTTAACGAATTGATCTAGGTTCTATGTGTGACTCAGTCGTTCTTTGGTGGAACAAATGTTTTTGGTTGTTTTTAAAATAAAAGTGCAGAACAATTAAAGTAAATGACTTTAAAGTAAATCTAAATCTAACTTAAAATAAAAGGCAAGTATTTAAAAGCGTGACGAGAAATTAAAGGGCACTAAAAGTAAATAACGCAAACTTAAATCTAACTAAGGCAAACTTAAAACGCAACTAAAAGTTAAAACTAAGGCAAGGCTAAAATAAATCTAAGGCAATTAAACTTAAAGTGCAAGTAAGGAAAAAGGCGGGAAAAATAAAGCTCGAAATTAAAAGCAAAAAATTAAAAACTAGAATTAAAGAAACCTGAAAATCAGCTAATCCGGAATAATACCCTTATTCGGAATAAATGGCTTACTCGGAATATGTCACCTATCCGGAATAATCCTCTCTATTCGGAGTATTGGTCTATTCGGAATGTTCTCCCTATCCGGAATACCTGGACTATTCGGAATATCTTGCCTATTCGGAATATTCCCTTATCAGGAATACTTGGCCTATTCAGAATATATTGCCTATTCGGAATATATTGCCTATTCGGAATATTCCCTTATTCGGAATACCCTAGCTATTCGGAATGTTGCCCTATTCGGAATACCCTGGCTATTCGGAATGTTGCCCTATTCAGAATACCCTGGCTATTCGGAATGTTGCCCTATTCGGAATACCCTGGCTATTCGGAATAAAATGCCCTATTCGGAATACCTTGGCTATTCGGAATAATGCCCTATTCGGAATACCTTTTGGCTGGCTTGATTCGGAATCTTCTTGGAAAAGATCAGTAGCAGCAGGAGGCGAAGAACAAGGAACAAATATACACAGCTCTAATTAAAACTAAGCAAAATCAACCACAAGATTAAATCAAACGAACAAATAAACATCTATTAATGATAATCAAACAATCCAAAACAACAAAACTAACAATAAAGATCAAGATAATCAAAACCCACTTAAATAAATCAACAAAAATAAAAAACATGAACATAAACAATAAAAATCAAAGATTAAGAAAGGTAGAATGAGAGATGAACAATAAAAGATAAAGATTGACAAGAATTAAAAGAAAAACTTACTTGAAATTAAATGGTAATTAAGGTGCAAGACAAGTATTTAAATTTTACAAGTAATTAAATGACAAGGTAATTGAAAGTGGAAGAACTAACTGTCACTATTAGCCAACAAAAATGAAAAGATTAATCCTAATGACTATATATAGGGGAGGATTAAGGAATGCTTAGGAAGCTTCCTCCCCTCCTTCCTTTCTCCTTAATTGCATGCTTAGTCCTTCTCTTCTTAATCTTTTGTTAATTGCACCATTAGTCCTTAAGCCTTTTAATCTTCTTAATCTTGGACTTTAAATGGCTTTGTCTCGGGATTTCTTCAAACTCGTCTTGTAATTCTTCAATAAATTAGACTTGAGTTTTTTGGCTTTTGATAAACTTCCGTCTTTTGACTTTTTCTTCGATAAATCTTCAGAATTGGTCTTCGACTTCCGTTCTTTTTGCACTCTTGACTTCTTGACTTCGTCTTTCGTCTTTTTCTTTGATAAAAACCCGTGAATGCCCGTGTTTTATCCACTTTTCACCTTTTCGTCCTAAATCACAACAAAAACACAAACCACGTATAATTCCGACATAAAAGACATAAAATACACGTTTTGACTTGGTAATTATTGTAATTAAGTGGTAAAAAGGATGGGTGTTTACACACCTATCAAATCCGCTACACTTGACCATTGCAATGTCCTCATGCAATGCATTAGTTACAAAGCACGTTTACACTTTTCATCATAATCAATCCACATTGACCTTTATTAAAGAGATAGAAAACTATAAACATTCAAAGTAAAGAAATCAAAAAGCATACCTTGGGTTTTGGAAATGTTATGAATAATCATCATCCTCAAGTTTTCACTTTCTCCAAACCAAGCTTAAAAACAAGATCATTGTTATTATAAGTTAACAAACTAACACGAACTCATGTGGGCCAATTATTTACTTAGACTCCCTTATTCCTAGGTGTATCTCTTATATTTTATTGTTGTCTTGAATGATCACGATGATGCATTGTTGACTTATTTCGATAGTTATTTAGTCTGAAAATAAAGTGAACGATTTAATCAATAGTTAGCTAAAGGACAAAATCTTTTAAAGCTGCTTCTCGGGACCTCATAAAGTTCATATCTTGGCATAACTCGCTTCGTGATTTGAGACCTTTCTCGGACCGATATTTGGCAGCGACTTCATACTTCAAACCTTGAGAGACGTTCATGAAATTATGGTCTTCTCTTCATATAGGAATTTCTTCACTTGATGTTTTGAGAGATTCATACTTGGACCACGACTTCTTCATTTTTCTCCAATCTTTATTTTGGACTTTGATATACAACGATCCGCCTCCTTTTTGGACTTGGCTTTATTTATCCTCATACCTTGTTAGGGTCTTTTCGGATACACTTCTCCATGACTTTTGGGGAGTATTTGCTTTTCGTCGTGTGTCTCGATCCTTTATAATGATTTTCGATAAATGATTCTTCACATCACTTTGGATCTTTAGCAACAAAATGTAGCCCTCATGTCTTGTTAGGACCTTTTTGGACTCGCCAATCTTCGCATCCCGCTTCAATAAGTTATGCCTTGGCTATGAACTCTAATCCATACCGAGCAACTTTTAAACGATCTTGGGCTAGAAGCTAAGTAACTTTTCAAATCGTACAACTTTATTTATTGCAGATAAATTTATTAGCAAGCGATGGGAGAATAGGCTCATAATTAACTCACATAAACTCACGAAAGAATACCGAACTTATAATTGGCTCTATCATCTCTCGTTCTCCATAGTTTAAAATCTCAAGGAATGAGACTCGTGGATGCTTAGCCTATTAAATCAAAGCTTTGGGTTTTCGAGTCGTCTATAGGATCTTGCAAACTCTTAGACTTTTTCAAGTTTAGAAATCGCATTTTAAAGTTCCCTTGATAAACGACTCTCTAGGATAAATTATAGGAACTTGCGAAAAGTTCTTGTTCTTAACCCGTGAGAGTTAAGACTTTCGCGTTTTATAGCTCCCTATATAAAAGCCTAGCAAAACTTGACTTAAACACGTTAAGGATACTAGCTAGAGTAACTTAGATAAGTAAACTCGGGTTGAGTCAAAAGATTCACAACGTTTAAAAATTAAAACCATTTTATTAAAGATTTATTCTAGCAAGGAAAGAAAATAACTATACAAAGGGCAAAACTAATAGGCCAAAATAGATCAAAAAATTTTGAAAAATGGCGAAAAATAGATTTTCTGGTTAATATGAGAGAAAATACAAGGAAAAGACCACTTAACTTCGATAGAAGTCCCCCCTACACTTAACATAAACATTGTCCTCAATGTTTAAGCATGTGGGAGTAAACTCTCCTACACTTAGGACATTATGCATGATGAGACTGCTTTTATACATAGTCTCATCGTCCAAATTGGGCTTAAAATGCATTAAATATCATCAAAATACCCAAATATATGCTTGTGTTTGTTGCTTGTGTATTTTAGGTACGGATATTGAGAAAATGACAAAAGATCACAAGAATAGAGCAAAAACGAACACGGGAAACGAAGCCGCACGATGAACCAAGCCCTCATGAAGAATTTTCCAAAGAAAACCCTTGAAGATTTGAAGAATTAGGAAGATTGGTCCTCCAAGTTTGAAGAATTGACACTTTATACCCTTGTATCTTCATAATTACAAGTTTGGTCCCTAAAGTTTGTCAAAATTACAAAAAGGACCCTTAACTTTGAAGAATTGGCAAATTTAGTCCCTCAACAAAACTAAATTGCCAATAATGGTCCTCCAAGAAGTCAACAAACAAGTCAAGGCCTTGAAGTATGAAGACATGTCAAAAACAGTCCTTGAAGAATGAAGAAATTGCATGTTTAGTCCTTGTTTCAAGCTTATAAAGTTTTTGTGCCAAAATTGCCAAATGATGAAACTTGTTAACAAAGGGAAATGAAGTTTGTGCCATTTTATACAACATGAAGAAACAAAGGAAGAAGGGGACCTATTCTGCCAAACATCTAAACCACTCCCAGCCAATCATGTTTCCACCTCACCCCAACCCACCAATCACCAATCACCACCTCATCATCCCACACACGTCACTTTCCACTCACTACTTAAATAACAGATTATTTAATAATCTGTTTTTTAAACCCAAGTTATGGAGGCAAACGGATACTATTCACATCATCAATCCTAAACACCCCTTAATCCCCAGTTCAAGGACACATAAACCCTAATCTCCCATTTCATCAAATCAAAGGGTTTTACCCTTAAACTCTCAAGAATCATAATTAATCTTACCCTAATCACATCCTAACCCCCAAAAAGTGTCACCCTCACCTTCACATGCTTGTGCAACCCTCCCCTGCCCCACATTTTGGCTCCAAGACAAAGAAGACAGCCAATCAAAAATTTTTCGTGCTCCCAAAGGCAAAATGGACGTCCTAGATTGTTTCTACATCACTGGCATCTCAGCTACAAGCCAAGAATCATCACATGATCTCTTGACAAATTCAAAAAATGGCATCAACATGGCATCTTCAAAATATTCTCCAAGGGCAAGTTTGGAAGTTCATGTGTTAGGGTTTTAGCTTCTTATCAGTTCTAGAATCACAAGTGTAAGCCTATATAAAGGCACATAGGACTTAGCTAAGTTTCTGTTCTTGATTTTTCTCCTTTTTTCAAAAACCTTGTAAATATAGTTTATGAATTAATATAAATGGTATTGAGTTTGTTGATGAGAAATATTGAGTTCCCTTTACATTTCATGTTGATTAAGTTCATTGTTTGAGTTTGGTTTAATTTTCAGCAAAAGTTTTCAAGTTTTCAAAGTTTCTGTTTCTTTTTCAAAGTTTTCTTGTATCAAAAATTTTCATACAATTCTGATAGAATGGTGATGAAAGGTGTTACTTTGATGGTGTTTGAGTTTGAGTATGTCCAAGACACCATGGCTTGTTCTGGTGTAGTGGGTACCCAAGCTTGAAAAGTCCATCTGTTTGGTCATTTTTAGCTTATCATATCCTTACCCACAAGCTAAAGCTCTCTCCTAGCTTAATCTATAAGCTAGGAGCAAGCCTTAAGCTTTTTACACAGCTTCTCCCTTTTCTCTCTTAGCAGGTTCAAAGAGGAACCAATTTTGTTCATTTTGTTAAGCAAAACTTCATTAGAATCTCAATCAAGTTCAGCACAAGCCCGGGCTTGTTTGGAGGTGACTATTCAGTCACTGTTGGGCCTGGATGTAGGCCTAACAAGGTAGCTTCCTAGTTCCTTTTTCAGTTCCCAAAATTTTAAAGTTGTATGACTTATATGAAATTTGGTGAATTTGTGTGATATTTGTTTAAGTGTTGGTTTAAGTGTTTGGATATGCTCAATTTATGATTATATGCATGTTAAGAGTATCTTGATTCAGTTTGAATTAGATTTGAGTAGGATTGCTTTGTTAAAATTGATTTCAGTAATATAAAGGGGTGTTTGGATCAGTGTTTTAAATAGTTTAGATTGTTTAGAATCTGCTTGTAGACTTGTTATACACACTCTTTGGGTTGTCAATAGGTCTTAGGCTAGCTTGGTTTTCAATTTGAGTAAGTTTTAAACCATATGCATGCTTGAAAATTGGTTTAAGTGGTAAAAATAAGTTAAGTCTATTGTCTGCTTGTTTTGCCTAAATTTGTGCATCCATATCTTGTTGGCTATTAGATTATAGGCTGTTTAAGGTTTGTGTGTTGCTTATATGCTATTTTGTGTGAGTGTATGCAAGATCTTGGTGTTTAAAATCCATTTGTGTGCAATTAAGTAAGGGTCATTTGTGTTCATCAGAAACATAAGCTATTCAGCAACTTGTCTTGACTTTGTGTGTTTGATTCTTGCTAAGTGATCCTTGATTTTGTGTTTGTGTTGACTCCTTGTACTCAACAGAGTACAAGGGTGCCCCATTGTCCATAAATCATCAACAATATACCAAGATCAAGCCCTCTTGATCATCTTTTCACTTGTGAAGAAACACCATAAGTGTTCATCAGAAAGTTGTGCAAACCTGGGCACGTTTTTGGATTTGTAGGGCTTAATTCTTGGTTAATTTGGATTGTAGTTGTGTTTCTAAGCTTAACAAGAGTACTGGTTTGAGTGTTTAAAAGAAAAAAAAAATTGCAAAAAGCTCACCTTGCCTGGGCTCGAACACGCGACCTTGCTTTCCAAGGACTAGCGTGTTAACCAGTGATCCAGATGGCTTTTTACGTTTAGTCTTCATTTCATTAGATATTTAAGAGGTGTTTGTTTTTTAGCTTATTTGGCTAACAGCTTTTAAATAAGCTGTTTCAAGCTTATTTCTTTAAGCATTTTCCTGTTTAAGATTTTTCCTAGGTTATTATTAGGATTGTTGACTTTTCTGAGCAAAAAGTAAATCTTTCCCTTTATTCATTAATTTATTAGGATTATTTTAAGTTTTAATTTTAAAAAGTCATTAAAAAATAGTAAAAGGTATATTAAAAATCTGAAAAAATAGTTTTTAGGTTTTTAATCATATTTTTGAGGTTTACAGCTATTTAGGTTTTCATTTTAGCTTATTTTTGATTTTATAGGATTTTAGGGTTTTTAAGCAACTTTAAAATTCAATATAAAATTATTAAATAGGTTTCAGAAAATTTGGATTGCATTTTTGTTTTAGTTACATTATTTAGGATTTTTGGTAATTTTTTAGAATTATTTGGTGAACTTTGAATTTTTTTGATTATTTTAATATTATTTTATTATTAAAAATTGAAGTTTTATTTTTTCTTGTTTTTACATTTTTCCTAGGTTAAGGACACTTAATTAGGAGCTTTGTCACTTTCCAAATATTTTTTAGACTTTTCAATTAATTTCTTGAATTAATTTAAGATTTAATAGATTTTAATAGTTTTTAAGTGTTTAAAAATGGTTTAATTTGGTTTTAAAATTTTTAAAAATAGTTTTTAGCTTAATTAGGATATTTTTGAGGTTTACAAACCATTAGATCTTGTTTAAGGCTTTTTAATAATTAAAAGTGATTTTTAGGGCTTTAATTAGCATTAAAAAGTCATTATCTAATTAATTAAAAGGTTTTAGCAAGTTTGGATTATTTGTAAACTCTTAGAATATTATTGGGGATTTTTAGTAATTTTTAGGAATTTTTAGGTTAAAATTTTAATTTTGGCACTATTTACGGATTTACGTGTTTGCCTTTTTCGTCGTAGTTTAATCCGTCTTTGTAACCGTCTTTCTCTTCTAATCCTATTTCTTTTTCAATCAATATAATCACAAATCAATATCAATTCTTAACACAACGCACTTGCCTCCTCGAGAACGAACTCACTTAGGGTCATTCACACACGGTTTTCCTAAATCGTTGTGCACACTTGCCCTATTTTTACGCTCTTTTTCCTAAAAGACGTAATTTTACAACAATCATTTTGGCGCCGCTGCCGGGGATGCGTGTTGTGTTTTGATTGAACATTGTTTTTTTTTATATATTAGCCATAATAGTATTTGTATTAGTAGCACTCTACTAATACGTATTATCGTTTTTCGGTTTTTGTGTGAATATTATTAATATTGTATACGTAGAACAATAAATTCACAAGTACTCCAAATACGTGAGCAATCACAACCTTGATTCGGGATTTCATCACTCGATCATTGTATTCGAATCTCAAACCAAAGAAAAAGGCAAAAATAGATAAATACTTTCGTGAAGCTTGATCTTGATAATACAAACTATAAGGTGGGTATAAGGCGGTTGTATTTCACGACCTAAAGGAAAAAGGCTCTTAAGTGCTTCGCACCGCCTCGTTTCCTCCGCTTGCTTGTGCGTATTTGATTTTGAGAGTGAATCGAGGGTTTTGCCGCCCAAAGTATTATTACATATCATATATATTTTCTTGGTTTCTATTGATTAAACCCTCTTGAACGATTTGGTGTTCCACCATCGTTCTAAAGTCATCGAAGGCGTTCACTTCACGTGATCGTTTTCATTCCTTGAGGCTTCTTTAATCGAGAGATTTGATTAAGGAGGAGATTTGTAGATTTTGGTCTACTTAATACATTCCAAAAATCCAAAAAAAGTTAAAAACAATCAAAAACCACAAAAAAAAATTGAAAAAGTAAAAACACCAAAAAGAATCTTCTTTGCTCGCCTTCTCGTTGTACGTGAAGTTTATGCAAACTCGCTCTAAAGCAAGACGTGCTCGTAAACGAAGAAACAAATCCATCACTCCTACTAGTGAGGAGTCTCCTATTGACGAACCCATTATAGTGAAAGAAGCACCCATGGCTAATCGAACTATGATGGAGTTGCTTCAAGCACCCACCGAGGGTTATGGAGAAGCGATTTTGATTCCCGCTATCCTTGCGGAGAATTTTGAGGTTAAGACGGGTTTGTTGTCCATGATTCAAAACAACAAGTTTCGAGGTGACGAAAAGGACAACCCTCATAACCACATTCGCCAATTTAATCGTCTCACCGCCACTTGCAAGTTTAAGGACGTCTCAAACGACTCGATTAAGATGATGCTTTTTCCGTATTCCTTAGCGGGGCCCGCAAAAATTTGGTTAGAGAAAGAGCCACCCAATTCTATATTGACGTGGAAGGATCTCGTTTCAAAATTCGTGAACCAATTTTTCCGCCCTCTAAGACTACGCACTTGAAAAACGAGATTTCAAAGTTTTCACAAGAATATAATGAGAGTTTTTCAATGGCTTGGAATAGGTTTAAGGAAATGTTGCACGAATGTCCTCATCATGGTTTTTCCGACTTGCATCAAATTGACACGTTTTACAATGGCTTGAACGATCATGAGCGTGATTATCTTAATGCCGCCGCGGGTGGTAATTTTTTGTGTAAGACGGTCTAGGAAGCATTGTTAATCATTGAGAATAGGTCTAAGGTGTATAGTCCTCGTAGCACGTCGAGTGTTCGTAAGACTTCGTCTTCGTCTTCGCCTTCATTGTCACACACCGTTGATGCTTGCCAAATCGAGGCTAATTTGGAGAACAAAATTTTTGATAAGTTGAAAGGATTGTTAATTGAGTTTAAAGTTGGTGAACAACCCGCTCCCGCTACGATTAAAGCGGTTGAGGTTTCTTGTATGTATTGTGGTGGAGCTCACGATTATTCCGAGTGCATTACCAACGGTGGTAACACTTCGAGTGCCTTCGCGGCCGCGGGAACTTATAACCAAAACGGTCAAGTTCCTCGCACTAATCAATTGACTCCACCGGGTTTTCCACCAAATCAAAATGCTAACAATTATCGAAACAATCAAGTTGGTTACCAAAGCAATCAAAGGAACAATTTTAAGGGTAATAACAACTATGGTAATCAAGGAACTAGTAGCCAATTGCAAAATCAAAATCAAAACCGTAATTTTCAAAACACAAGTCAAGGTCTTCAAAATGTTTACACTAAAGAACTTCCAATGGACTTTTTGAATTACGCCACGGCAAATGATAAGATTTTGGAAAACATTCAAGAGCAATTGGCTAGTCAAATGAGGGACACGGCTAAAAACACCAAGGAGTTGGCTAACTTTGTGAAAGAAAATCTTAACATGAGAAATGAGTTGAAAAATGATTTTGCTAACCAAATTAGAGGACAAAACAACAAGATAGAGCAAAGGCATGCTAGGCTTGAACAAAGAATTGACCAAAAAGCCACTAGTCAAGATTTGAAGTTTAATAGTCAAGATGCTAAGCTTAATGCAATTTTAGAAGCCGTCATGGGGAACAAAGCCTCTACTTCGAGTAGTCTACCTAGTAACACCGTTTCAAACCCGAAGGGAGAGATGAAAGTGATTACCACACGAAGTGGTAAGACACTTAAAGAACCAACTCCTCAACCAATTACTCCAACGGTGGAGGAAATTGAGGAAGAACCCGAGGTGGTGGTCGAAAAGGAGCATATTTCAAGCCCACAAAGTACCGCTCATGCCACACCTACGGTTGACCCATTACCAACATTGGAACCCGAGATTCCAAAGGCTATTCCTATGCCCCAACCCACACCACCCTTGCCTTACCCATCGAGACTTAGGAAGGAGAAACGACAAGAGCGCGACAACTACCAATTTGAGCTTTTTATGAAAATGTTTCGTGAGTTGCACCTTAATGTGAGTTTCGCCGATGCTTTGGTCATGATGCCTCGATTTGCCGCTAACTTTAAGAGTATGTTGAACAACAAGGAAAAATTGCACCAAATGTCTAGTTGTTCGTCGGTTTATCTTAATCGCATACCTCAAAAAGTCGGTGATCCCGGTAAATTCTTGATCCCTTGTGCAATTCAAGATATGGAAGAATGCTATGCCTTGGCCGATCTTGGTGCTAGCATTAACTTGATGCCACTTGCAATCTTCAAGTCGCTCAATCTTCCTAATCTTACTCCTTCACGAATGTCTATTGAGTTGGCCGACCATTCCACGATTCTTGCATGTGGTTTGGCGGAAGACGTTTTTGTGAAAGTGGGGAAGTTCTACTATCCCGTAGAATTTATCGTCGTTGATATCCCCACGGATCCTCAAGTTCCTCTTATTTTAGGTCGTTCGTTTTTAGATACGTCTATGGCTTTAATTGATGTGCATGCTATAAAGATCACCTTACGTTTCAACGACGAGGAACTTGTTATAAACGCAACTCAAAATTCTCAACTTTCTCATGTTTATTCCGTTGCTACCATAAACCTCATTGATATGATCGACGTGGTTTGCGAGGAATTTTCACAAGAAGTTTTAGGGTTTGGTGATGAAGAAACTAGTGGCAATCCCACTATGTTAGATCCAATTCTTGATAATTCGACACCAACCTTCACTCCTTTTGAAGGTGGTGGTTTTACGTTGGAAGAATGCAATGTTCCACGTACTTGTGATGAAGACCTCGACAACGATGAGGACTTCTCGATTATCAAGGATTTTCTCAACGATTTCCCATTTCCTCCACCCGAGGAGGTTATGAGTATCGAGCCCAAATCTTCACTTGAGGAACCACCTATCCTCGAGTTGAAGATTTACCTCCTCACCTCGAATATGTCTATTTGGAGGAGGACGACAAGTTGCCGGTTATTATTGCGAAGGATCTTTCGAATGATGAAAAAACCGCACTTGTCGATGTTCTAAAGGACCACAAAGGGGCGATTGCGTGGAAGTTATCCGACATTAAGGGAATCGATCCCAAGTTTTGTACCCACAAAATCTTAATGGAGGAGGATTTCAAGCCAACAATCCAAAGTCAAAGGAGGGTGAACCCCAAAATTCACGACGTCATCAAAAAGGAGGTCCTTAAACTCCTTGACGCGGGAATGATTTACCCTATTTCCGATAGCCCTTGGGTGAGTCCTATCCATTGTGTCCCTAAAAAGGGAGGGATGACCGTTGTGCCAAACGATGCCAACGAGTTGATTCCCACTAGACTCGTGACCGGATGGAGAGTATGCATTGACTATCGTAAGTTGAATGAAGCCACTCGAAAAGACCATTTTCCCTTGCCCTTCATGGACCAAATGTTGGAGCGTCTTGCGGGAAACGATTTCTATTGCTTTTTAGATGGTTTTTCCGTTTACTTCCAAATTCCCATCGATCCTCGTGATCAAGAAAAAACTACGTTTACGTGTCCATATGGAACGTTTGCCTATCGCAGAATGCCATTCGGACTTTGTAATGCACCGGGAACTTTTCAACGATGCATGATGGCTATTTTTCATGATATGATCGAGAAGACGATGGAAGTCTTCATGGATGACTTTTCCGTGTTTGGTGATTCTTTCACTTCGTGTTTGTCGAACCTAGAGAGAATGTTAAAACGTTGTGAGGAAACCAACCTTGTGCTCAATTGGGAAAAATGTCATTTTATGGTTAAGAGTGGAATCGTCTTAGGGCACAAGGTCTCGAAAGCGGGGATTGAGGTAGATCAAGCTAAGGTAGACGTCATCGCCAAATTACCTCATCCCAAAACCGTCAAGGGAGTTAGGAGTTTCCAAGGCCACGCGGGCTTTTATCGACGATTCATCAAGGATTTTTCGAAGATTTCTCGACCCATTACACATCTTCTTGAAAAAGAGGCACGTTTTGTCTTTGACGAAGATTGTGTACGAGCCTTTGAGATCCTTAAGAGGAAACTTACCGAAGCTCCCATTCTTGTTGCTCCAAATTGGAACCTCCCCTTTGAGCTTATGTGTGATGCTAGTGATTACGCTATAGGGGCCGTTTTGGGGCAACGTCATGATAAGAACTTCTTGCCTATTCACTATGCTAGCAAGACGATGACCGAGGCTTAACTTAAATACACTACAACGGAAAAGGAGTTTCTTGCCGTGGTGTATGCATTTGAGAAATTCCGACCTTACCTCGTCTTGACGAAATGCATAGTGTATACGGACCATTCGGCTATTAAGTATCTTATGGCAAAGCAAGATGCTAAGCCAAGATTACTTTGTTGGATTCTCCTCCTTCAAGAATTTGATCACACCATCGTTGACAAAAAAGGAGCCGAGAATCTAGCGGCCGATCATCTCTCTCGTTTGGAAGATCCTCACCAAAGTGTTTACGAGCCTAAGGAAATCACCGAAACATTTCCGCTCGAGACACTTGGTGTAGTGAATTCTAAGCTTGATTCTTCTACCCCATGGTTTGCGGATTTTGCAAATTACCATGCGGGTAACTTCATCATTAAGGGTATGACGACTCAAGAAAAACGAAAATTCTTTCGTGACGTCAAGTTCTACTTTTGGAACGACCCTTACTTGTTTCGAACTTGTGCGGATCAAATCATCTGACGTTGTGTATTTGGCACCGAAGCTTCTAACATCCTTAGAGCTTGCCATGAGGGACCCACGGGTGGTCACCACGGTGCTAATCTCACGGCTAAAAAGGTGTTTGATGCCGGCTTCTTTTGGCCTACTATTTACCGAGATGCACAAGATCTTGTGAAGTCGTGTGATGCATGCCAACGACAAGGCAAAGCCTCACAAAAAGATGAAATGCCACAAAATATCATCCAAGTGTGTGAGATCTTTGACGTTTGGGGCATAGACTTTATGGGGCCATTCCCATCATCTCGTGGTAATAAGTACATCCTCGTTGCGGTTGACTACCTTTCTAAGTGGGTGGAGGCCAAGGCCTTGCCCACCAATGATGCTCGTGTGGTAGTTAAGTTCTTGAAAAGCTTGTTTGCTCGGTTTGGAACCCCTCGTGCGATCATAAGCGATCGTGGAACCCATTTTTGTAATGACCAATTCGAAAGGGTTCTAAGGAAATATGGGGTTACACATCGTCTTTCTACGGCTTATCACCCACAAACGAGTGGGCAAGTCGAGGTTTCAAACCGAGCGTTGAAGAGGATCTTGGAGAGATCCGTTTGGGAAAACCGACAATCTTGGTCGGATAAGTTAGACGATGCTTTATGGGCCTTTAGGACCGCTCATAAGACGCCCATTGGGTGCACTCCCTATAAGATTGTGTATGGAAAGAATTGTCATTTGCCTATCGAGTTAGAACACAAGGCTTATTGGGCCTAAAGCATTGTAGTGATGACATGGAGACCGCGGGAAAACACCGGAAAATGCAATTGAATGAATTAGATGAATTGAGGGATATTGCTTATGAAAATTCATTGATTTATAAAGAGAAAACTAAAAAGTTGCATGATTCTAAAATTAAAAAACGGGTTTTTAACATTGGGGATCAAGTTTTGCTTTTTAATTCAAGATTGAAAATCTTTTGCGGTAAGTTGAAATCCCGTTGGTCCGGTCCATTCACCGTTACTCAAGTGTTTCCGTATGGGACCATCGAGCTAGCTCAAGATGATGGTCCTAACTTCAAGGTGAATGGACATAGGTTGAAGCACTACTTTGGCGGGGAAGTTCCATCCTTGAACTACCTCGACCAAGTCATTTTCCCCAATGATAATTAGTATTGAGGGGATCGAGTCGAGCTCATGACTCGGTAATCAAAAACGAGGTGCCTCGTGGGGGAGTCCCATGCTTATCCTATGTACATATTATCGCTTTCTAATGTAGCTTACGTGTGGGGATTTGTGCCCTTCCAACCTTTGTTCCATGGTTGTTTGTGAATTATGAACTTTAGATCATGATCTTCACGATTGGAGCCTCTCGTGTTCGTTTTATGGGAGCACTCGATCGTTTGCTTTGGAGACATTTCTCAATATCCATGATATATCCTTTTGATGTTCTAACCTTAGGGTTTTAGCACACTTCATAAACGGCTATTAATTTATTGGTTACACCCTTTCCATGCTAGATTAGGCATTCGACTACGTCTCTAGTATGGGGGTGTTTGCACCCCTAGACTCGAAATATTGAGGACAATGTTTAACTTTAGTATGGGGGGTGAATAGATACTTGCCTTGCCAAACCTTCACGCTTTCCAAAGTTTATCTTTTTGTTTATCGTTTTTGTTGCAAAATTAGGCTAAAAATGGCCAAATTTTAAAATTTTTCTCATGTTTTATAAGTGTTTGAAGACACGAATGTAGGTTTTCCGATGGCGAGAATAAGAGTAATTTTTGACTCGACCGTGCGTGTTGAGCACTTAGCTTTGATTCCTTAACTACACATTAGGCTAAGTCTCTTAAATGAGGACGAGAAATGATAGAGTTAATTATAAGTTACTATGCTAAATGTAGAGTACTCGTATTCTTTCAAAAACTCATGTGTTCTCGTTGTTTGCTTATTCTCCCTTCGCATGTAAATATTTTTTGCTTAATAAATATTGACTTAGCGGTTTAGTTAGGATTGTTGGGTTTCTAGTCTTTTCTAGTAGCTTCCGTGTATTTAAATTGGGAAGACATTAAGGTCTCGCCAGCGTCACGGTTTTGAAGTATTGGCACCCGAATAATCGAAAGCTTCACCCAATAATAAGATTTCAAGTGCTCACCTAAATCAAGCAAACAATTTGAAGCCCCACAAGGCCTAAAATCTATGCAAAAATTGAAAGTGAATCAAGCCTTAATCTTCGAAGCTTTAAAGATCCAAAATTCGCCTTAGCGTGAGGATATATGTTTTTGGCTAATAAAACCACCGATGAGGCGGATAATAAAAGGCAAGGCAAGACCGAAGTCATAATAAAAGCTTCATGGAGAAGTTGAATAAAAGATGGAGGTAAACCAAAGATAATAAGGTCCTTCCATTAGGGGGCGTATAAAAGTCTTGGTAATAAGTCTCATGTTCAAAACCGTTATAAAACCGTGTTTATCGATTCTTCTTGTCGACTTAATTTTTTGACATCGTTGTCTATTAGGAGGGGTTATTGATTTGATGGTCTTAGTTACACCGTTAGGACTCTATTTTTAGACCTAAATCTCTATTATCGCATAAGTCAATGATGTATCCTCGTGAAACATTCAAGACAAAATAAAATATAAGAGATACAACTTAGGAATAATGGGAGGATAAGTACGTGATTAGGGCATATGAGTAGTGTTAGAATTACTAACTTATAATGACAATGATCTCGTTGCACGCTTAGCATGGAATTGGGGTGAAAATCGAGGACGATGAAATTATTTCTAACGAAGCATTCACGTGTTCTTATTCTATGAACCTAAACGTCCCATTTTGCGATGAAAATCATACATTATGTCTAAAACGCAAGTAGTAGTAATAGTAGTAGTGTAGCTAGTTTATCGTTCAATAAAGTCAATAAAATGAATTTTGGAGATGCTTTGATACTTTATTCTAGCATTGCGTGAGGGCACGGCAATGGTTTAGTATGGGGGAGTGATGAGACTGCTTTTATACATAGTCTCATCGTCCAAATTGGGCTTAAAATGCATTAAATATCATCAAAATACCCAAATATATGCTTGTGTTTGTTGCTTGTGTATTTTAGGTACGGATATTGAGAAAATGACAAAAGATCACAAGAATAGAGCAAAAACGAACACGGGAAACGAAGCCGCACGATGAACCAAGCCCTAATGAAGAATTTTCTAAAGAAAACCCTTGAAGATTTGAAGAATTAGGAAGATTGGTCCTCCAAGTTTGAAGAATTGACACTTTATACCCTTGTATCTTCATAATTACAAGTTTGGTCCCTAAAGTTTGTCAAAATTACAAAAAGGACCCTTAACTTTGAAGAATTGGCAAATTTAGTCCCTCAACAAAACTAAATTGCCAATAATGGTCCTCCAAGAAGTCAACAAACAAGTCAAGGCCTTGAAGTATGAAGACATGTCAAAAACAGTCCTTGAAGAATGAAGAAATTGCATGTTTAGTCCTTGTTTCAAGCTTATAAAGTTTTTGTGCCAAAATTGCCAAATGATGAAACTTGTTTACAAAGGGAAATGAAGTTTGTGCCATTTTATACAACATGAAGAAACAAAGGAAGAAGGGGGACCTATTCTGCCAAACATCTAAACCACTCCCAGCCAATCATGTTTCCACCTCACCCCAACCCACCAATCACCAATCACCACCTCATCATCCCACACACGTCACTTTCCACTCACTACTTAAATAACAGATTATTTAATAATCTGTTTTTTAAACCCAAGTTTTGGAGGCAAACGGATACTATTCACATCATCAATCCTAAACACCCCTTAATCCCCAGTTCAAGAACACATAAACCCTAATCTCCCATTTCATCAAATCAAAGGCTTTTACCCTTAAACTCTCCAGAATCATAATTAATCTTACCCTAATCACATCCCAACCCCCAAAAAGTGTCACCCTCACTTTCACATGCTTGTGCAACCCTCCCCTGCCCCACATTTTGGCTCCAAGACAAAGAAGACAGCCAATCAAGCATTTTTCGTGCTCCCAAAGGCAAAATGGACGTCCTAGATTGTTTCTACATCACTGGCATCTCAGCTACAAGCCAAGAATCATCACATGATCTCTTGACAAATTCAAAAAATGGCATCAACATGGCATCTTCAAAATATTCTCCAAGGGCAAGTTTGGAAGTTCATGTGTTAGGGTTTTAGCTTCTTATCAGTTCTAGAATCACAAGTGTAAGCCTATATAAAGGCACATAGGACTTAGCTAAGTTTCTGTTCTTGATTTTTCTCCTTTTTTCAAAAACCTTGTAAATCCAGTTTATGAATTAATATAAATGGTATTGAGTTTGTTGATGAGAAATATTGAGTTCCTTTTACATTTCATGTTGATTAAGTTCATTTTTGAGTTTGGTTTAATTTTCAGCAAAAGTTTTCAAGTTTTCAAAGTTTCTGTTTCTTTTTCAAAGTTTTCTTGTATCAAAAATTTTCATACAATTCTGATAGAATGGTGATGAAAGGTGTTACTTTGATGGTGTTTGAGTTTGGGTATGTCCAAGACACCATGGCTTGTTCTGGTGTAGTGGGTACCCAAGCTTGAAAAGTCCATCTGTTTGGTCATTTTTAGCTTATCATATCCTTACCCACAAGCTAAAGCTCTCTCCTAGCTTAATCTATAAGCTAGGAGCAAGCCTTAAGCTTTTTACACAGCTTCTCCCTTTTCTCTCTTAGCAGGTTCAAAGAGGAACCAATTTTGTTCATTTTGTTAAGCAAAACTTCATCAGAATCTCAATCAAGTTCAGCACAAGCCTGGGCTTGTTTGGAGGTGACTATTCAGTCACTGTTGGGCCTGGATGTAGGCCCAACAAGGTAGCTTCCTAGTTCCTTTTTCAGTTCCCAAAATTTTAAAGTTGTATGACTTATATGAAATTTGGTGAATTTGTGTGATATTTGTTTAAGTGTTGGTTTAAGTGTTTGGATATGCTCAATTTATGATTATATACATGTTAAGAGTATCTTGATTTAGTTTGAATTAGATTTGAGTAGGATTGCTTTGTTAAAATTGATTTCAGTAATATAAAGGGGTGTTTGGATCAGTGTTTTAAATAGTTTAGAATCTGCTTGTAGACTTGTTATACACACTCTTTGGGTTGTCAATAGGTCTTAGGCTAGCTTGGTTTTCAATTTGAGTAAGTTTTAAACCATATGCATCCTTGAAAATTGGTTTAAGTGGTAAAAATCATTTAAGTCTATTGTCTGCTTGTTTTGCCTGAATTTGTGCATCCATATCTTGTTGGCTGTTAGATTATAGGCTGTTTAAGGTTTGTGTGTTGCTTATATGCTATTTTGTGTGAGTGTATGCAAGATCTTGGTGTTTAAAATCCATTTGTGTGCAATTAAGTAAGGGTCATTTGTGTTCATCAGAAACATAAGCTATTCAGCAACTTGTCTTGACTTTGTGTGTTTGATTCTTGCTAAGTGATCCTTGATTTTGTGTTTGTGTTGACTCCTTGTACTCAACAGAGTACAAGGGTGCCCCATTGTCCATAAATCATCAACAATATACCAAGATCAAGCCCTCTTGATCATCTTTTCACTTGTGAAGAAACACCATAAGTGTTCATCAGAAAGTTGTGCAAACCTGGGCACGTTTTTGGATTTGTAGGGCTTAATTCTTGGTTAATTTGGATTGTAGTTGTGTTTCTAAGCTTAACAAGAGTACTGGTTTGAGTGTTTAAAAGAAAAAAAAAATTGCAAAAAGCTCACCTTGCCTGGGCTCGAACACGCGACCTTGCTTTCCAAGGACTAGCGTGTTAACCAGTGATCTAGATGGCTTTTTACGTTTAGTCTTCATTTCATTAGATATTTAAGAGGTGTTTGTTTTTTTAGCTTATTTGGCTAACAGCTTTTAAATAAGCTGTTTCAAGCTTATTTCTTTAAGCATTTTCCTGTTTAAGATTTTTCCTAGGTTATTATTAGGATTGTTGACTTTTCTGAGCAAAAAGCAAATTTTTCCCTTTATTCATTAATTTATTAGCATTATTTTAAGTTTTAATTTTAAAAAGTCATTAAAAAATAGTAAAAGGTATATTAAAAATCTAAAAAAATAGTTTTTAGGTTTTTAATCATATTTTTGAGGTTTACAGCTATTTAGGTTTTCATTTTAGCTTATTTTTTATTTTATAGGATTTTAGGGTTTTTAAGCAACTTTAAAAATCAATATAAAATTATTAAATAGGTTTCAGAAAATTTGGATTGCATTTTTGTTTTAGTTACATTATTTAGGATTTTTGGTAATTTTTTAGAATTATTTGGTGAACTTTGAATTTTTTTGATTATTTTAATATTATTTTATTGTTAAAAATTGAAGTTTTATTTTTTCTTGTTTTTACATTTTTCCTAGGTTAAGGACACTTAATTAGGAGCTTTGTCACTTTCCAAATATTTTTTAGACTTTTCAATTAATTTCTAGAATTAATTTAAGATTTAATAGATTTTAATAGTTTTTAAGTGTTTAAAAATAGTTTAACTTGGTTTTAAAATTTTTAAAAATATTTTTTAGCTTAATTAGGATATTTTGAGGTTTACAAACCATTAGATCTTGTTTAAGGCTTTTTAATAATTAAAAGTGATTTTTAGGGCTTTAATTAGCATTAAAAAGTCATTATCTAATTAATTAAAAGGTTTTAGCAAGTTTGGATTTTTTTGTAAACTCTTAGAATATTATTGGGGATTTTTAGTAATTTTTAGGTTAAAATTTTAATTTTGGCACTATTTACGGTTTTACGTGTTCGCCTTTTTCGTCGTAGTTTAATCCGTCTTTGTAACCGTCTTTCTCTTCTAATCCCATTTCTTTTTCAATCAGTATAATCACAAATCAATATCAATTCTTAACACAACGCACTTGCCTCCTCGAGAACGAACTCACTTAGGGTCATTCACACACGGTTTTCCTAAATCGTCGTGCACACTTGCCCTATTTTTACGCTCTTTTTCCTAAAAGACGTAATTTTACAACAATCAGTGCACGTTGTTTATAGCTCGCTAAGGAAAAGACAACTAAAGAGATTCCTATTTTAATATTGAGAAAATATAAAATAGTGAATCGAAAAGAGTTTAGGATAGAACCGGGAAAATGGAACACGGAATCACGGGTCGTCAAGAATCATCAAGAGTGGATCATTGAGCTCGAATCCCTGATTAGAAGAAGAGTTGAGAAAATAGCAAACCAACGGGTCTCCCCTACACTTAGGATAAAGATAGCTAAAAGATAGATACATGGGTTGCCTCCCAAGAAGCGCTTGATTTTTGTTAACCGAGTCGTGAGCCTGACTCGACCTTAATCATCATAGGAAGAAGCATGAAACATATCCACCAGGATCAAAGACATAGTTTTCGTCCATCAAATAGCACAAGCTTAAGGCGAACAAGGCAAGACAAAGAAGAATAGGCAAGGTTCCCTTAAGCAGCGATGGAGCACGGTGGGAGCAAGTATGGTGAGGTGCAAGCATGTCTTCGATAGTTCCAAAGATTTTTCCTTTTATTTCATCAGGTGGATACTGAGATGGCTGCAGAATATCGATACCGGGGTCGAACACCTTTTCCTTTAAGGGAAAATAGCACTCAGGCTCAGCAGAATGGGAAGAAGATCCGCGAAGAAGCACAACCTCGTCCTCAGAAGGGGGACAAAGAGGTGTTAAATCATACGAGCTGCGGATGTTGGTGTCGATCGGTGTCTTCTCCTTTGAAAGAATGTTCTTCAAATCCAAAGTAGGATCAAGACGATAATCTTCAAAGTCCAAAGGAGGTGCATCACTCTCATGAGGGAAGTAAGTATTAAGAAACGTAGAGAAATCTTCCTCAAATGAGTAATCATCCAAAGTAGGATCAAGTGATGGCGGAGGATCTTCATCATGTGAAGAATCACTCGAAAGAGTATCGGCCTCATCAAAATCATCATATGTGGGCAGGTCGGGATACTCGGAAGTAAGGTCATCATAATCATCCGAATCTGAGCTAGAATCATCATCATAAGCATCAAAGATCGGTGGAGAATCATAAATGGGAGAAGCGTCCAAATTGGATAGAGAATGATCCACATCATCTTGAAAAAGTGGATTATCATTGCAAGACTCGAATAGAGGATTGTTGTAGACAACAAAGTCATCAAGCACATTAATCATATTCACTGATTCTCGTCCATAGGATTTGCTTGTAAGCTTCCCAATTTTGAAAACTTGTGAATCATTCCTGACTCTTAAGATTAACTCACCTTCGGCAACATCAATTAGAGCTCGTCCGGTTCTCAAGAATGGCCGACCAAGTATTAAAGGAATACGAGGGTCCATTTCATAATCAACGACGACAAAATCGACCGGGAAAGTAAACGTGCCAACTTTAATGAACACGTCTTCGGCAATACCAACGGGGTACGCGAGAGTGCGATTTGCAATTTCAAGAGTCATCTTTGTTGGAGTAAGGTCGGGTAATGATAGTGTTTTCCAAACACTCAAAGGCATAAGATTAATACTAGCCCCGAGATCAGCAAGGGCAGTAAATTCTTCAGTTTTCTTGAAAACGCAAGGCAACACAAAACGACCGGGATCTCCAAGCTTTTCCGGAAGTTCTTTAAGAATAACTGCTGAGCAGTTTTCATTTAAGCATGTGTTGGCGAGCTCAATCAACTTTTCCTTCTTGTTAAGCAATTCCTTGAATGCTTTGACAAATTCGGGCATGTGGACAAGTGCTTCGAGAAAGCTAATGTTGAAGTTCATTTGAGAGATCATCTTCACATAGCTCGACACTTGAGAGTCATCCTTGGTTAGCATTTTGGTCTTGCCTAAACGTGAAGGATAAGGGATATTGGGTGTGGGTGGTGAAGGTGAAGGCGTAGCAGGTAAAGGTTGAGATGTTGAAGGGTCCTTCCTAAGTACATCGTCGTGACGAGGCGGAGACGGTAATGGTGCACTAATACTAGGTGTAGGAGGAGTAGGGATAAATGGTCGTGGAGGAGGTGTAGATGATGGGGGCGGGATTGGTGGATCGACAATGGTAATTCCACTACGGGTAGTAATAGCACTCACATTTGCTCGCGGATTGGTGACGGTGTTTTAAGGTAGAGAACTCGAAGTAGAAGGTTGAGCTGTGGGCAAGAAACTAGCAAGCATATTCTTTAGATCATTCGTTTGAGTGCTGAAGGAGGATTGAATATTATCTCGAAGCTCGGATCTTATCTCATTTCCTTGCTTTGTGATATCTCCTTTCAGATTAATAATTTGGCTCTGCAGATTCTTGATTTTCTCACCTTGGGTTCTTATTATGGCTTCAACATCGGGATTAATGGGTGGGGTTTGTTGAGCGGGTGGGTGATAAGGATTAGAAGCTCTTGGTGGGATTTGGTTGCTTCTATTGTAGTTGTTGGCGGGGTTTTGATTTTGAGGAGAAAAACCGGGTGAAAGGTAATTGTTGGACCGGTAACTCAGCAAATTTCTATCCCCTTGTGGTCGAGCTTGGTAATTTTCCGGTGAATAATTACCATAAGCTGCATACACATTTTCCGGATTTCCTTGTGTAGAAGGACAATCGGTGTATGAGTGAGGATCGCCGCATGTTTCACAAGGATTAGCAACCGCTTTAACTTGTTGTTGTTGGTTTGAAGCGAGAAGCAAGATACTTTTGCTCATTTCAGTCATCATGCGGGTGAGTTCGGTCATATCAGGGTTTGCTGAAGTAGAAGAAACATTGACTCTCGGGTTGTTCCTTGAAGAAGCAGAGGAATCCCAGTTTTTGTGGTGAGTAGTCATGTTCTCAATAAGCTCTCTACACTCCTCGTGTCTCCTTTTCAGGAATGTGCCACCGGCGGCTGCATTAATCGTATCACGATCACGAAAAGTCAATCCGTTGTAGAAAGTATCAATCAATGTGACTGGAAGCATGTTGTGGTTTGGACAACGATCAATCAAGACATTATATCTTTCCCAAGCATCAAAAAGAGATTCATCGGGATCTTGCATGAAACCGATGATTTGATTGCGAAGGCTCGTGACCATGGATGATGGAAAGTAGCGCGACAAAAAGCGTTGAGTCATGTCATCCCAAGTATGAATAGAATTCTTCGGGAGACGATCAAACCATTTCTCGGCATGATGTGATAAAGTATGTGGGAAGAGTTGAAGGCGAAGAACATCCATTGTGGCACCGGGCAACTTCATGCTTTGAGTGATTGTAATGAACTTGTCGAGGTGTTTGTTGGCATCGTCATCAGGCATTCCTCTGAATGGGTTACTTTGCACTTGCTGAATCATGTGGTGCTTCAACGAAAACTCCAGAGCCGTGATTTGCATCGGCGCTATCGGTCCTCCTCGTCCAAACATGGTAGGTTGACAAAGCTCCTCCATTGTCCGAAGATCGGGCTGTGGAAGAACATTGTTGTTATGATTGAGGTGCGGTGGATTATTGTTGTTGTTAACACCTGACATACTTAAATCTTCTCGAGTCTCGGGCTCTTGATAATTAGAAGATCTAGTACGCATACACCTACAAAGACAAAAGAAAACAAGACCAAACACAAAGACAATATATATACACAATAAAGATAAAATCTTTTTGGATTTTTGAAATTTTTAATTTTTATGTATTTTTAACAATTTTTAATTTTTATGGTTTTTTGAATTTTTTAAGCAAGAAAATAACGCTCACAAGTGAACGGATCCCAAAAAGCAACGCGTCTCTCACAGAAAACCGTTAATCTTTACGAAAAGAGCCGGCAGCGGCGCCATTTGATACAAGGCTTTTGACACCCCGTATAAAAATTAAAGTTCTTGTTCTCGGTATCTTAACGAATTGATCTAGGTTCTATGTGTGACTCAGTCGTTCTTTGGTGGAACAAATGTTTTTGTTGTTTTTAAAATAAAAGTGTAAAACAATTAAAGTAAATGACTTTAAAGTAAATCTAAATCTAACTTAAAATAAAAAGCAAGTATTTAAAAGCGTGACGAGAAATTAAAGGGCACTAAAAGTAAATAACGCAAACTTAAATCTAACTAAGTCAAACTTAAAACGCAACTAAAACTTAAAACTAAGGCAAGGCTAAAATAAATCTAAGGCAATTAAACTTAAAGTGCAAGTAAGGAAAAGGCGGGAAAAATAAAGCTCGGAATTAAAAGCAGAAAATTAAAAACTGGAATTAAAGAAACCTGAAAATCAGCTAATCCGGAATAATACCCTTATTCGGAATAAATGGCTTACTCGGAATATGTCACCTATCTGGAATAATCCTCTCTATTCGGAGTATTGGTCTATTCGGAATGTTCTCCCTATCCGGAATACCTGGCCTATTCGGAATATCTTGCCTATTCGGAATATTCCCTTATCAGGAATACTTGGCCTATTCTGAATATATTGCCTATTCGGAATATATTGCCTATTCGGAATATTCCCTTATTCGGAATACCCTAACTATTCGGAATGTTGCCCTATTCGGAATACCCTGGCTAATGTTGCCCTATTCGGAATACCCTGGCTATTCGGAATGTTGCCCTATTCGGAATACCCTGGCTATTCGGAATAAAATGCCCTATTCGGAATACCTTGGCTATTCGGAATAATGCCCTATTCGGAATACCTTTTGGCTGGCTTGATTCGGAATCTTCCTGGAAAAGATCAGTAGCAGCAGGAGGCGAAGAACAAGGAACAAATATACATGGCTCTAATTAAAACTAAGCAAAATCAACCACAAGATTAAATCAAACTAACAAATAAACATCTATTAATGATAATCAAACAATCCAAAACAACAAAACTAACAATAAAGATCAAGATAATCAAAACCCACTTAAATAAATCAACAAAAATCGAAAACATGAACATAAACAATAAAAATCAAAGATTAAGAAAGATAGAATGAGAGATGAACAATAAAGATAAAGATTGACAAGAATTAAAAGAAAAACTTACTTGAAATTAAATGGTAATTAAGGTGCAAGACAAGTATTTAAATTTGACAAGTAATTAAATGACAAGGTAATTGAAAGTGGAAGAACTAATTGTCACTATTAGCCAACAAAAATGAAAATATTAATCCTAATGACTATATATAGGGGAGGATTAAGGAATGCTTAGGAAGCTTCCTCCCCTCCTTCCTTTCTCCTTAATTGCATGCTTAGTCCTTCTCTTCTTAATCTTTTGTTAATTGCACCATTAGTCCTTAAGCCTTTTAATCTTCTTAATCTTGGACTTTAAATGGCTTTGTCTCGGGATTTCTTCAAACTCGTCTTGTAATTCTTCAATAAATTAGACTTGAGTTTTTCGGCTTTTGATAAACTTCCGTCTTTTGACTTTTTCTTCGATAAATCTTCAGAATTGGTCTTGGACTTCCGTTCTTTTTGCACTCTTGACTTCTTGACTTCGTCTTTCGTCTTTTTCTTCGATAAAATCCCGTGAATGCCCGTGTTTTCTCCACTTTTCACCTTTTCGTCCTAAATCACAATAAAAACACAAACCACGCATAATTCCGACATAAAAGACATAAAATACACATTTTGGCTTGGTAATTATTGTAATTAAGTGGTAAAAAGGATGGGTGTTTACACACCTATCATGTCCATAGGGTGGCTTGGATGTAAGTCACCCTAGGTAATGGCTTGAACCCTTCACCTTTTGCTTTAATTAGTGATTTTTAAGGTATTTGAGTTTGACTGTATATTTGTTTCAAGTTTGTGTTTGATTTGTGTTTTTTGAATGTTTTATGTTAGTTTATGTTAGATTAAAATGCTTTGGGTTTGATTTCCAAACATAGTCTTTGTTAAATTTTTGTTAATCTGTTTTACAAGCTGGTGTTTGGTTTTTCTGATTTGAGTGTGTGGTGACAACACACTATGTCTAAAGTAAGTTAAACACATCTCTTTGTTGGTAATATAGTTAGGTTAGGAGCTATTTTGCTTTGATTAAAGTTAGAACAGAGTATTGCATTTTAGACTAATAAAATCAGTCATTTTCATCAGCAGGGTATAAACTAGGTGGTTTTAGTACTTTTGATTTCAAAAATCTTGTGAATTATTAGAATATAGGTTAATACAGGAGCGTAAGTTTGTTACATGTATGCTGATGCTGTTTTGAGCAAGCTATTAGCAACTAAAACTTACTTTTTTGCCAATTGCACCAGCATGAGTTCATCGGACCACCAGATACACTTATGTGAACCATTGAACTAAATATCTTGATTGTGTTTTTTTCTTGTGTCGTATCTGCTTATTTTTTTATTATTACTGACTCCCTACACTCCAATGAGTGTAGGGGTGCCAATTGTTCCAAAAATCATCAAGTAAATAACAAGAAATCTAGCAATCCCGTTTTTATGAGGTTCGTCAGTGGGAAAAACTTTCCACTGTTAGTAGAATTCTTGCCACTGTTGGGCTAAAAGACAAAAGCCCAACAAGTGTCATTGTGAGCCTTTTCATTTGTTTTGTCTTTAGTGCTCAGCTTTTTCTAGATTTTTATTTTTTCTAGTCTTAGATAATTATTTTAAGAATTTTTAAATAGTTAGTTTTTATTTTACTGTTTATTTCAATATTTTTAGAATTAATTTCAATTTTAATTTGTTTTAATCTAAATTGTTTTTGTCTTTTAGTGCTAAAAAGTCTTGTTTTTCAGATTTTCCATTTTTCTTAGTTTATGTATTTTATTTTAAGATTTTTAAAATATAAATTTCACTGTTCACATTATTTAATTATTTTTTAGAATTATTATAAGCTTTAATTAGTTTTAGTTCAAACTATTTTTGTCCTATTAGGTAAAAAGTTAATGTTTTCAACTTTTTTTCATTTTTCTTATGTTTAGATATATAATTTAGGATTTTTCAAAAAGTAAAATTAATTTTCTCATTATTTTATTATTTTTTATGATTATTTTAGTTTTTTAGCCATTTAAAAATAGAAAAATAGTTTCTAAAATTTAGAAAAAAGTACTTTTTAGTGTTTAATTAATATAAGTAAGATACTTGTTTGATAAAATAATATTTTTGGCTTTTTGTTAATTATATTTAACTTTAGGGCTTTAATTATCATTAAAAATTGAATATTTAATCAATAAAAGATTTTAAAATTTATTTATAGAATTTTTATTCTTATTTATATTATTTTAAACTTAGTTTTAATTTTTAATTAATTTTTAATTTCGTCGCGTTTTACGTATTTACGTCATCGTTTTTACGTTTTACGTCGTATTGTAATCGTAGTATAGCTCATTTTTAATTTTTTATCTTTAAACCAAAAAACAACACTAATCCAAACTTGATTTTTATATAATTGGCCTAAACATACACACCTCCGCCGAGAAAGAACTCGCATTTATCGAGAATTCGCGTTTTTCTAAACGTGAACGTTTAATACTTGCCCGCTTTATATTCCTTTTTCCTCAAAGGGTATAAAAATACGTACATCAAGAGCCGTTTGTGAAAAGTATCCACGATTTCGGCTTTTGTTTTTTTGGTATAGGGGATTGTTCCCGTTAAAAGATATATTACGCCAAAAAACATTGAATTACATACGATGTAGGTGAAATCCTACATCAAAGCCCGTTACATAGGCAACAACCAAACACCTATAGTGTTAGAACGAAAACCCTACATAAGAGGACAAGCCCTCAAATGACTATTGGTTCCATGCATCTATTTTGGGCATCTGTTTTTGTGCTTCCTTCACGTGTCCTCCTTGATATTGAGAAAATCATGCGTAGTTTTTTGTGCTGTCAAGGACCCATGAAATGAGGTAAAGCGAAGGTGGCTTGGGAGGTAGTTTGTCTTCCTAAAGATGAAGGAGGTTTGGGTATTCGTCAGTTAGATATTTTTAATAAAGCTCTTATGGTTTCACATATTAGGAAGTTATTAATTCTTAAAGAATCCCTTTGGGTGAAATGGATCCGTGAATACAAGCTTAAAGGTCAAAGTTTTTGGGAAATTCCTATCCATGGTAGTTTGACATGGGGGTGGCGCAAGATTCTAAAATTACGTCCTATTCTTCGAGAGTTCATTTGGTATAAAATTGGGAATGGTGCCCAGGTCTCGTTATGTTCTGACATTTGGTGTACGATTAGTCCATTGGCCAATATTATATCTCCTAGGGATATTCATCGTGCGGGTTTTGACTTTAATACTAAGGTGCGGGACGTTATTGATGATGGTCAATGGCTATGACCAGAATATCTTCGAGGTAAATTTGCTTTTCTTGATAATATTGCGGTTCCGAATATTCAGTAAGGGAGAGAGAGGATACATTATTATGGCGAACGGAAGGGAATGATTTAAAGCCATTCTTTGTTTTTACGGTGTGCTCGTCTTTGAGGCCTCGTGATGCTAAAGTCCCTTGGGTTGATATTGTTTTGTTTTCTAGCTGCATTCCTTGACATTCTTTTAATTTATGGCTAGTAATCAAGCGGAAGCTGAAGATGCATGATCGGATTTATTGGTGGGATGTGTCCAGTGACGTGGCTTCGGTATGTCCGTTTTGTGAGGGTCAACCAGATTCCTATGAGAATTTATTTTATAAATGTGAGCAGGTTTGGAACAACGTTCGCATGGTTGCTTATTTTGGTTGCTCGAGTCCGATGTTGAGTGACATTTTAGACTACATTCTTCCTTGGGCCAGACGTAGGAGAAGTAAGGGTGTGTTTACTTCTCTTTCTAAGCCTCTTAGTGGAGTGGTATGTGGGCCCAAATCTCTTTAATCCTCTTATTCCACACTCACACCAAATTGTCTCTCTTCCAACTAAGAGGCTAATCAAGACACTCAACTAGAATCATATAAAAAAGTAAACAAGCCCTAAGAGTTTGATCTCCAAACTGATTTTGGCAGTGGCTACGTATTACTTCTGGGAGGAAAGGAACTGGAGGTTGTTTAAGTTGGTTAAAAGGTCAGTGAATCAAGTTGCAGACTGTATTCTAGCCACGGTTCGGCTGAAGCTTCTTTCGTGTCGGTTAAAGCATTCTATAGATCGTATTCAGTTTTCTCAGGCGATGAACTTGCCAGATTCCATTCTTTACTGATGTATTTATTTTGGTTTGTTGGCGTTTGCGCCATTAGGTGGTTTTTTCCTATTGGTGTCATTTGGTATGTAATGAGTACAGAGTTCATACGGTCTGTCATATGATTTAGAGGTTGTTCAAGCGTAGCTTGAGGTTAATGTGACATGTCAGTAACATTTCATTGTACTTAACTGGTTTTTTGGGATTTAATATATTTTACCAGGGTGAAGTCCCCTTTACCAAAAAAAAAGCCCTCAAATGACAACTAGAAACAACTTCTACTTCCTACCATTATTTGAGAGTTGAAAATGACGAAACGCCTTAACCTGACCTGTAAAATCCCGAATCTGGTCAGCGTAACCATCATCGTATAAATCATAATCCTCCGCATAATGATGGCCTCCTCCTTCTTTTGATGACATATATGCTTCATATTCTTCTTGAGATGCAAATGCCTCATCGTCATCAGAATCACTAACCTCGCCAAGATCTTTATAACCGAATGATAACGTAGGCTTACATGTAGACCGTCCAGCCTCCTTAGTAACCTCCTTAAGATTTCCTGACTCTTTAGTAATTGGCGATGTAGTTCCTACTTCCTTCTTATCAGCCTTCTCCACCACATCAAGAATCGTGTCTTCTTCTCTTTGTTTATCAATAGAATTCGTTAATTCCACAAGATTAATATTTTCAATATTATTAGAGGAATTCTTTAGGCTGTTTTTTCAACGATGCCTTAGAACGTGGTGGTTTCATAACCCAAATTGATTTAGGCTTAGAAAACCTCAACCCTTTAATTTGGCGTGGTCTAGATGTAGAAGACCGTTCTTTACGCTCAATCGATACAAACCCGTTCTCCATATTAGGAGCAACATGTTCGACTTCTTAGGGCAATGTGCATCCGTATGATCAAATATTTTACAAGAATCACAACGCGGGGGCTGCCACTCATATTTTTTTGGGTAAAGGGGACTATAACCCGGTAAAATGTATTACTCCAAAAAAACGTATAAGTACAAAAGATATAGGTGAAAGCCTATATCAAAGCCCGTTCATGGGCAACAACCAAGCTGAACATAGCTAAATCCAAACCCCTACATAAGAGAACAAACTCTCCTATGACATCTAAAGATATTACTAATTCCAACCACTACACCGGAGTTGAAAATCAGTCCAGGAAAATCCTGGATATGGTCCGCATAGTCATCATCATAAAAATCATACTCCTTTTCAAGTAGGTGACCTCCTCCCAGCGAAGACATGTAAGCCATATAATCTTCATTCGAGGCAAAAACCTCCTCATCCGAGTCACTGATGTTAGCAATATCTAAATGTTCAAAAGATCGCTTTGGCTTACTTAAAGACGCAGAAGCCTCCTCAGCAGCCTCCTTACCTTTTGTCGCATCTTGTGTTATTGAAACATCCTTGCTTACTTCATTCGTTACCTCCTGATTTCCATTTCCTTCATCAACCTTCTCAATCACATCCAAAACCGATTCCTCATCCCTAAGTTTATCAAACGAGTTCTTCAATTCCAACAAGTTCAAGTCATCATTTATGTACTTTTTAGCTCCATTTTTGGCAAAAATTTTAGCTTTGGATGACGACGATTTAGAAGGCTTAAAAACCCAAGTAGACACAGGTTTATTGAAATGTATACCTTCTATAGGACGCGATTTAGGAAGATTCTAATGATTATTCCTCCTCTTAACCTCCTCAAAAACATTACCTTGAGTCCTGGCAACAACTTTCTTGGCAACAACTATTTTACGCGGGCATTCGAATTCTACACCTAGGGGGTTTCCATTCATATTCCACCGTGATTGTTTCCATGGAGAACCCCTCTTCGCCACGAATTGGAATAGCCACAACAAAAGACTCAACAAGAGCCTTATCTGCATTGACCTCAACAAGGGCACGTGCTTAAGAGCATCGTCCCCATGAATTAACACACATATCCGCTGTATGAGCATCCAACATAATAGGTTTACCAACCTTGGTGACAATCAAACTCAATCATACTTCAGAATAAGCAACAATAGGCACATCATGTAATTTGACCCACACCGGAACCGTTTTGATATCATCTTTGACTAGTTTCTTAGTTGGATTCCAAATATTAAGCATAATAGGTGTATACCTAATACACCAAGTACCATTTTCAAGCACCTGCTCCATACCATGTTTTGACGAGAATTAAAATTAGAAGAAACCATGATGAAACATCGTCCTTTGAAGTCCAAACCGTGCCCATGCATTATCAACATAATTCTCAACAATCAGAAATGCATGTCTTCGTCCAACAAAGTAACCAAACAACGTATTAGCAAATTTGTCCGCCTTATCATCAACCACGTCCTTAGGAATTTGAATATCTGCACCTGGGACAGTAGAAGGATTAACCAGCTCAGAGATGTTTACCTTAGCAACGCGTGTACCTTTCCACCACAGTAGCAAATGATGATGCACCCTCAGTATTAGGCACCGAACAAACAACAATTTCAGGAGCATTCACATCTAGTTCACTAGGCTACGGACACCCCTCACTCCCATCGCTCCCATCTGTAGTAACCACATTAGGTCCTCCTTTACACACAATCCCACACTGCTTTAAAATAGACTTTAATGGCTGATCTTTAGGATTATGAATGACGAAATTATGAGGATCAGTAGACGCGATATTCTGCCCTAACGTAACATTAGGTTCATTGATCGCCACACCACGTTTAACTTGAATCAGGTTACCCGCTTTCCCAATGACTTTCCCATCAATGTTTCGAATCCGTTTCGCCAAATCAGTCTCAACAGTCCTGGATTTATTGTGTTTATCAGCATTAGCACGGCGACTGTTAAGAAACCCTTTCTCCATCTTACTTCAAACCGACATCTGAAAAAACAAAAAGAATTCCAAGCGGCACACTGAACCATAGACCCAATCGCAGCAACTTCAAAGTATGAAATCCTAAAAAACGAATTAGGGTTTTCGTATAGCAGCGAATAGAACAGCACAGCACCAAAACTATAGCAAACCCTACTGATGTCGGTATGAATATAAAGCAACGAAGTTAATGCAATAAAGGAAAAAAAAACACAACCCTAAAAAGAAGCAAACCTACGAAACATTCAGAATCGATAACACAATAAGCAAATTAAAAGATCACGTGATGATCCTTAAATATACTACATGTCCCACCGACGTAAATGAATAAAAAATAGGTTGCACATGGGAGATTGGGAATGCGTTAAGTAAAGCCGCCAAAGGAGAAAGTCATCCAATTTGCAAAACACAATTAACGAAACCCTAACTTGTCAAAAAACCAAAACAAAAAAACCTTAAAAATTGAAGGATCCTAGTACACGCCTAATAACCTTTATTAAATTAAAGTATACGCAATAAATCAAAGATTCAATTGCAAAAGCATGAATATAATCTACTTCTTATATAAAGCATGGCTCTCTTGCTAATTTTTCTCTACTAAAATTGTTAATCAATTGACATCTGTAAATAGAATTTTTAATGACCGTTCGATCAATTCCTTTCTTTATATCCGTTTAACAAAACCCAAGCCTTAATTCAGTAACTCATTCGTTTATAAATAAACCACTAACAAAAAACAAAAACAATTTCATTAACCTAAACGAATAAACAAATAAACCAATTAATATTTTTTGAAGAAAAAATCAACCAATTGATTGAACGACACATTAGTGTGGTAAGATCTATTTTTTTTATTTTCATGAGTTTGTTTTTTTATGTTTTTAATTTCGTTAATCTTGAGGGTTTTCAATAATTCTTATTTTTTCTTGAATGTAGGATTGAATTCATGTAGCAAGGGATCACCTAATGGAGGTAATTCTCATTTTGGGGTTTATTTGAATTTAAATCAATAATTAGTTAAAGAGTTTTCATTGATTGAATTAGGTTTTGTTTTATTTTATTTTGATTTTGAATTAAGTTTTCTTGGCTACAAATTTATTAATAGATTTTAACTTTGATTGAATACATTGACGATATAAATAATCAAGAATGGCATAAAAAGGATACTACCATAGAAAAACGTAAATAAATGCCTCAAACTTGGCTAGGCCTCAAATTGAGTGACATGAATGCATGACATATCCAGTTTAATAAATGGATAAAAGAGGACCTTCGGTTATCACCTTTCTGTTTGTTCTACTGTATGTTGTTATAACACAACTACCCTCAAAAGAACCCGAATTAGGAATGAAGTAAAAAAGAATAAAAAAGAGTGTGTACTTGATGAAAAACAAATAGATGGGCTTATGTTCGTTCTTTGGCATGGATATTCCTACGTTATTATTGATTTATATGTCGTACTATCTTTTGGAAAAATGATTGTATTACTTATAGACATTTAAGTGAGTGTTTATTTCGGCTTATAAGCTCACTTTTTGTGGCTTACTTATGAACTTTCCTTTTTATATAAGTTTAGAAAAAGGAAGTCCTTTCTTTTTTATGTTGTATTAGCATTACAGTTAATAGTAAACACGATGAAAAGCTAAGAAGGAAGTACCCCTATTCCTTATTGTGGTGTCTCTAGATTTGTGGTAGACTGTCTGAAAAGAGTATATAAGAGGCGTAACAACTACAATACAGTTAGTATCTCTTTTGATATATGCACACATCTACATACGTTTACACATAAATGGTTTCCCGTAGATGTTATCTCAGTTTTAGATTGTACAGGAGAAAAGCTCTATCTATAGGTTGGGTGATAGGGGGATCAACGATCTTTGGCCCAATGTGTACCATCATGACAAGTTCTTTTCTAGAGAATACAATAGAGAGTATATTATAAGTTACTATCTTATACTGCATACTCAACTAAACATGTACATATGGTTCTCACTATGTTACTAATTGCATATGCAGGTGGAAAAGAAATAACTGTTGTTGGTAGGCAGATGCAACATACTTATATCTAGAATGGACTGCGAGCTGCAAGTTGACACTTATACACCATGAGTTGCAGGAATGGACCACGAGATGCAACATACTAACTGTAAGTTAAACATATAAAGGTTAAAAAGCTATGACCTAAAATAAACATGCGTCTTACTAGGAGTCTTGACTCAAAAAGTTAAATCTCAATTGTATATAATAATTCAAATCCCTTTATAGAAGTTACATGAGGTATGTCTTCAAGGTTTTACTTAAATAGAGAACCATATCGAAAGAGCTGATTTGCGTAACTCTCACACAAGTTGAATAT
Organism: Glebionis coronaria; assembly: GCA_025667525.1. Taxonomy (NCBI): domain Eukaryota; kingdom Viridiplantae; phylum Streptophyta; class Magnoliopsida; order Asterales; family Asteraceae; genus Glebionis; species Glebionis coronaria. The sequence continues at coordinate 273,307 of JANFOE010000915.1, forward strand.
TATCAAGTTTACGCACTTGCGTATTAAGTCTACTTTGATACTCTATGGTGATATCAAGTTTACGCACTGGCGTATTAAATCTACTTTTGTACTATGGGTCCATGGTGATATAACAGGTCCTGATGCAACCTAATAAAACCCAAGATGCCTCATTGTATCGTAAGTGGGCCAAATTGGTATCTGTAAAAAACATATTGGATGAGTATATGCGAGGCAAACCAATGTTTTGAAGTTGCATTGAAGACAAACCCCCAGGAGTTGCATTCCAATTATTCAAACAACACTTTTATCCATACTTTTATTGTATTGAAAATATTGATGTATTATCTCCTCATATATTTTGACTAACATTTGTCTGTCACTCAGTGTTTTCTATAAATTAATCGTGTATATTATGATTATATACAATTGGTACATGAGTTTAGTTTTTTTTTAATTTTACTATTATATTCTTTAACATGGTTTTATCAACCATTTACTCCTGTCATCGATTCTACAATTGCAAGGCTTGCCATTCTTATTTTTACCAACCTTTTTTTAATGGGTTGAAGCCATCTCATTCATTTGAAGTAAAAATAGAATGTCAATCAATAAACCTTCATTTGTTGAATTATGAAACATTTTGTTTTTTCATTTGTTGAATTATGAAACCTTTTGTTTTCTTTTTAATTATCACTTTCTTTGAGATTACTTAGAAAATCTTGCAGGTTTACTTTCTTTAGCATGGTGTTTATTTCATCAAGTAAAGCTTAATGGGCGTTGTTAAATGTTGCTAAACATTCCTTTCACTAAGTATTGCTTTATATGCATGAAAATTAACTTGAAATTGATTGTGACTTGCTCAATAAGTGGCTCCCGTTATGAAGAAACATTAGATAATGTATTCGTATTTCATGTAAGATCAATGTTATAACATACTGGAAACTTTTAATCTTTGTCTGGAGTATTATTTGTTCCAATTTTCATGAATAGAATTCCCGATTCATAAATCATTCTTAATTAATATATTAAGTTTAACGATATTTTAAGAAGTATATTAATACTTTTACCTTGAAGAATTTTTGAAGCTAACCGCCTATGGCGCGGGCCTTGAGACTAGTAGAAGTATATACATAAGAACAAGAATCAATCAGATTAGAAAGAGAATTTAAGATTTCCAGCAACTCCAACGAATGTCCCAGCCCGTCTTCCATCGGAATAGCTACTACTAGCGACTTTACAAGAGGCCTTTCTGAAGACACTTCTACTAAACCCGAGCATAAGTTCATTGTCCTCACGGATTGAGGCACAAATAACTTGTATAACTATAAAGCATTATTGGCTTCCCTAATTTAGAAGTAATCAAACTCAACCCCAATTACGAGAAGGCAAGAATAGGCACATTATGGATTTTAACCCATACTAGCACATATTTGATTACCTCCTTAATCAACCTAGTATTCGGTGTCCACACATTTAGAATAATTGGAGCTAAACGAATAAGCCATGGCCTTGTTTCAAGTATACGCTCCATACCCTCATTAGTAAGAAATTCAAACATAAAGAAACCATTACGGATAAAAACCCGTTGAATACCAAATTTCGCCCACGTATTCTTAACATAATTTTCTACAATAGGGAATGCAACTCTATTACCCACGAAGTATCCATTAAAAGTATGTGCAAACTATTCCTTGATACCATCAATCACAATCAACGGAAGAGCTACATCAGCTCCTGATACGACCTCATCATTTGCTACGAACAAAATAATAACCTTCTTTTTAAGAGCAGTATTCGACGTGTCTGTTGATGTTTGATTAGTGGACGGAACCCCATTAGTAGCAACGGTTGTAATTGATGGCCTATTAGCAGCCCTATTCTCCCTAGTAACACGTTGCAAACCCTTAGCATGCAGCAATCCACTAGTCGCAGAGTCTACACTCCTATAGGAATATGTAAATCTTGTATATCTAGAGAGATAAAGTAGAGAGAGAAAGGTTTACACAAACACACACTTAGAGAGAAAAATAAAGAGAAAAACACATTAGATGTGTGTGAAATTATGAGAGCAACCACTCCTCTCCAACTAAGGAGAGGGATTATATACCCAAACCCACAAGACGGGCTTGGGCTTACAATGGGCCGTGGCCTTGTCTTTATGGACAAGTCTTAGCTTAGTTATACTTAACTTTATAAAATGACTACGAGCTACTAACAGATATATTATCAGAGTGACCGATTCTTCCTAAATACGGAAAAACGTATTTCCAACAATCTTCCCATAAGGGAGGTCACTCCAAACATAGGGGTTCCCCGAGTTCACATTAATAAAATAAACACATACAATGCTTGTCTTGAGCTCGTAGTCTTCATCTTTCTTTTCTTTTTCTTTTCCGGTGAGTATGTTGATGTTATCTTTGATATCTATCTTGAGCACATTTCTCTGGCTTTGATCTTGTAAATCGTTCACTTGTGATATTCGCCTCCTCATGACTTAATATACCACATACTTATACCTTTACAATTCTTGAAAGATTCAGAGTTTACACAGCGAAAGACTTGACTTTTAGGCTTTCTTGAATTTGTTGAAGTCTTAAGTGCAGAAAGTATAAGCATGTGGGGATGACTTCTTCTCGGACTCCGCAATGCCACCGTCTTCAAATGCATTAACATAAGTAGACACGAATGAAATGCCTTTGAACATTTCATTCTAATTTGGTAGCATTTTACCTTTGGTCGGTGAAGACCGTTGGATGATATAAAATATCATTTTTATGGCAGGTAGCTTCAATTAAGAATCTCCTTTACAAGATTTCGTGGGTTAACCCGTTCTCTTTACTCAACCTTCCCAAAGTAAAATGCGAACGTAAAGAGTGAATCAATTGGATAAAAATATCCACATGATTGAAGCCGTTAATTCTGATTCCTGGAACAAGTTTTATTCATTTAAGAATCGCACCATCGTTCCTTTCTAGTTGTCACGAGCTTGATTCATATTAAATCTTGCAAGTTACCTACCAAGTGTTGTTTGATGTTAACACTAGAAGGATTTCCACTCATCACTGTGAGCACTATAGAGTGTCACTTTGAGTGTTCTGGCAAGATCACTAAGATATTGCGTAGATGCTTGGAACGTGTTTAAATTCAGTTAAGAATTAAACTATTGTTGCCTTCCAGCTATCACAAGTTTGATTCATAAAGAATCGTACAAGTCACCTACCATGAGCTTTTTGATGTTCAATTAAGAAGCACTTCCATCTTCATTGTAAATACTTGTGTATTACTCGGATGTTCAGGCAAGATCATGAACATTTTGCGTAGGACTCTTAATATCTTTCTTACTTTTCACAGTGTGTGAAGAAGCAAGTAATTATTGAAATGTGTTCTAATCGGATTATTGATGATCTCAAATAGCTCTAGACTCGATCATGCATTTTGGATTTTAGTGATCATAGGCTGGAGAGGAGTGCCACCATTTCAATACCAATTTGTTCGGAGTAAATAAATCGATAGATAACATGTTGATCTCTATGTGATTAAAACAAATACCTTTTGAGAGATATCTGAGTTAGCTGGGATGGGTTGTGCATTACATCACTGGATCCATTATGTTTTTCTTCAATATCAAGTATCATTAAAATGATCCCGATAGCATTTTTATTTGACCCGGTTTCTGCCTAAGTTGTAAGGAGGGATGCTTTTGTTTCACCCTTTATCATTACAATTCTTTTTCATTCTTCAACCCCTTAAATGCTTACCAATACGTCATAACTAGCACCTTGTTGTGATTTTTATAGTGCTTCTAGTACTTGGTCGACATTCAGCTACGTTCACAATCTTTCTCCATGTTTCCTAAGGACTATTATTTCTAGCTATGGAATGTCCTTGGGAAGATTCCTCCAGTTCTAGAAGAATCATTGGACTTAACCTATCCTACCATCCTTATGTAACCACAATCGACGTCGTCGTGAAATAAATGGGTTGAGGGTAAGTATATGTCACCATGAAATCCATTTTGAAGTACAAATCCATTTTGCTCCCCCTTAACATATGCCACGATATTCGAAAACATTTTGCATATGTAGGGAAGAGCCATCACGTTAAGTCAAACCAGTGATCAATCGTTTCTCATATTAAATCACATTTTCTCTCCCATGTTAAAAATATGAACCCAACCGATATTTTTGATATCAACTAATTTAATGAAGTTTTAACAAAGGTTTTAGGAAATAAATGCAAGTCCATTTTATGTTCATGATACCGATTTATAAAAAAGACACCATATTTGTAAGATGGATATCAATGACATTGTTATCAGATATGATACCATATTTGTATAGATATAAAGCATATTCACCATATAAGAAAAAAATTGACAAGGTTGGACCTTTGTGATGAGAACATCATATGATAGAATCACGTTGTTCTTGTCGGCAAATGTTGGTCTCCTCGTCACGTTTGAAGTTATCTCTTGACACCACATGTACGATTGGTATCGTTGTCTTGGTAGCAATTGTGAACTTGGTTATAACATCTTGACACCAATTGAAAGAGTAATACTTCGTATTGGCACCAATAGTTAACCTCTAAATTCACAAAGAAGCGATATCGAAGAATCTGAATGCTAGACAATTACTCCCCCTCAATTATTGACCCGTGTTATATCGAAAGATTTGTAGTCGCCGTTTGAGTAGTCGCATCGTCGAGTATGTAGATACCAAAGTAGAGAACTTCGATTCGTAGAGATGATAACTTCATAAAAACAAGACTTCTCTCATTGCAACAAATAAATACACTGAAGCGTACATAAATTCGCGTTAGATTGTGTTATAACATAAACACAACCCCTTACATGGTTATAAATTAAACCATACCCGAGAAAGTTAATTCCCGTTATTGAGCCAAAGCTTTCATAAGAAATATTGACTTGAATGTGAAAAGCGGGACTATCTGAAATAATAGCAAGCTATTTAGGCATGTTTTATGAAATATTTACAACTTTTGTAGGAACTCTATTTATGGCGTCGTGTCAATATTAATCGACGTTTTTAAGGCCATAAATATTATCGTAGAAAAAGACATGCCTTAAAACAATTAAAAGATAGTGAATTTTCTTTTGGATTTTTATGAAATTTTCAATTTTTAGGGTTTTTATATGGTTTTATATTTTGCTTTTGTTGATAAAAATATAAACAATACAAACAATATATACACATGATCATAGACGATACACAGAATAGTTTACCACCACTATTCTTTCGCTTCATCAGCTAATGCCTTCAGAGTCTCAGGTGAGAAGGTTTTCATTCCTAGCTTGTCGACCAAAAATTTAATTCGAGCGTGATCTAAAGCCTTGGTGAGGATATCCGCCAGTTGATACTCCGATTTGACAAAGTAAAGCTCGATCACTCCATTGAGATAATTAAATTTATAAACGTTGATCGAACAATGAGAGAAAGTAAATGTGCTTGTTGTCGAAATAACAACGGGATTTTACAATTCGTAGAGAAACCGAAAAATAAATTCGCAGAATTTTACAAACCACCGAATAAACCGTAAAAGTTCTTGAGTCCTTGATTGTTGATGAAAAGTTGAGGAAATCCACTAAAATTGTCTTGTTAAATAACCAAAATCTCCTAGACTAATTTTTCACGAAAATTTTCTAAGTCTCATTTTTTAGAAAAAATTTATACAATCTCGGAATAATTAAAGTTTATGATCTCGGAATAAACACTATCACCAATTTGGAATATATCAAAACACCAATTCGGAACATGACAAAAACACCAATTCAGAATATATGAAAACACCAATTCGGAAATATGTGATTTCGGAATAATCTGATTTCAGAATAAGCTGATTTCAGTATTTGGGAATTTCCTGATTTCGGAATAATCTGATTTCGAAATAAGTTGATCTCACATTTTGGAATATCCTGATTTCGGAATAAACTTATTTCGGAATAATCTAATTTTGGAATAATCTGATTTCGGAACAATTTGATTTCGGAATAAGCTGATTTCGGAATAACCTGAGTGTTTACCAATTCGGAATAAGGTGATCTAATACCAATTCAAAATAATTCAGGATCTCACTATTGCTGAATAATTAGGGTTTTGTGATCTCGGAATATCTCAAAAAATAGGCAACTTTTTGATCTTCGAAAAGGCAACTTGTACAATGTTTTCCAGCGAAACGACTTGTACTTTCAAGGTATATAGCGACGTAGGAACTATAAAAATACAATCTTTTTCCAATTTATGACGAAAAATTTGAAATCAATATTTGTACTTTGTATGAACTTTTCATAAAAAATCAATCCAAACACCCAAAGATTGTGTGTTTTTAGCCAAAATAAAAAAAAACCAAATCACTAATAAGAGGTATTAGAAAGATTTAAACCATAAAAACAAAAAACAAAAATTGGACGTGGGTATTTTAGATCAAAAACACACAAACTCAACTCGAAACAAACACATAAACAAGACACTCATCCCATGGCTCTTGATACCATTTGTAGGAATATGTAAATTTTGTATATCTAGAGAGAGAAAGGGTTACACAAAGACACACTTAGAGAGAGAAATAAAGAGAAAAACACATTATATGTGTGTGAAATTATGAGAGAAACCACCCCTCTCCAACTAAGGAGAGGGGTTATATACCCAAGTCCACAAGACGGGCTTGTGCCTTACAATGGGCAGTGGCCTTATCTTTGTGGACAAGGCTTGGCTTAGTTATAATTAACTTAATACAATGACTATGAGCTACTAACTAATATATTGTCGGAGTGATCGATTTTTCCCCTCAGCATTACCACTTTTCTTTAATATAGGCTTCAAAGGCCTATCCTTAGGATTATGTGGTTCCAAAACATTAGGCTCCTTGAGCACCTCACGTCTCGCAGCTTGTAATTTACCACCAGTCTTGATGATTGTTGTTCCCATATTTATCACTTCACCATGGTTTGATTATAAGAAATTAGATAGAAAAGAGATGAAGTTTAGAGAAAGAAAGTAGAGAGAATGTGTGTGAAACTTTTGTGATATTAGATTATCATAAATGAAAAGGCCAACCCTCCTAACATGCTAGGAGGGTGCTTATATAGTCCACTCACATGCGGGATTTCTATGGGCTATATTGTTTTGGGTCAGGCTTAAATATATGCCTAGTATCTTGAAAGAGGCCTTTTAAGCTAGCCGTCAAGCCTATATTACACGACTATTCTACTACCTATTACAACGTTCTAATAAACAATACATAATAAATCTATGAGGCTATGCCCGATCATTCTTGTTTGACTCAATATTTTGAGGCTAACAAGCTCCCCTAATGAGAGCTCATTCCTCTTCGACATTTAGAGATTTAAAGAGATTACTAATCTCGCCATAAATGAATCTTGAACGTGTAATAATAGTCTTGTTCCTTTATACTATGATCTTTCCGCCTTTGTTGTTGTCTTTCGACTTTGTCTTTAATCTTGAGATCTTTAAACAATCCTTTCTTGTCTATTCCATCTTGCGATCTTGTGTCTTCATCCACATGCTCACACTATGCACCATCTTGGAAGCTTGCTAACAATCTCCTTTGAAGAGAGGTCATTCATCTACATTAATTATTAAGGAAGATTTTGATCATCAGAGTTGCGGAAGTCTTCAGCTTTCTGGATTGTTGAATATGTCTTTGGGCATGAGTATGTGGTTTTGAATCTTTGACTTTGCTGAGTACACCATAATGCTACCTTCTCGAGACAAAATAGAGACACAGACTAAATGGCTTTGACATTCATCCTAAATCGGTAGTGTTTTACCTCCGGTCGGTGAAGACCATTAGAAGATATTAAATATCGTACCTGTGATTAGGTAGGTTCAATTAAGAACCTCCTTGACATGGTTTCACGACTGTACTAGCAGTTCTCTTTACTCGACCGTCTCAAAGCAAGACTACGATCATAAAGAGTGAATCAATTGAATAAATATCCGCTTGATTAAAGTCGTCAATTCAAATACCTGGAACAAGTTTGATTCATAAATAATCTTACCATTGTCGCTTTCCAGTTGACACAAGCTTGATACATAAAGAATCTTGCAAGTTACCTACCTTAGCGCTGTTTGAGGTTTATAATATTTCACTTTTCAAGATCGTAATTCCCAACTCACAACAAATTGATTGTCCAAGTTATTTCAAGTTATTCATTGTTTTTGGTTTTAAATTTTATGAAAGTTTTGGTAATCTAGGTCTATTTCAACAAATCACGTAAAAATGGTAAAAGTATTATCACTACGTAGCCGTACTATTCTAAAACAACTTGCATTTACCACAATCAAAACAAAATGTACAAGTCTTAAATGCACAAATAGTAAAATGAATCAAAATGTAAAATATTAAAAGTGCAAGGACTAAAAATGTAAATTCTAAAAGTAAAGGGACTGAAAATGAAAATTCAACAAACTAATAACCAACTTTTAACAGACTATCAAAACTGCCTAACAAACTTGTAACAAAATCAAAATCCAGGGACTAGAACTTGCAAACCCTAAAAAGTTAAGTTCCAAAAGCTGATTAAACAAATCCGAAAGTTTAGGGACCTATGGGCAGTTTTAACTAATTATTCAAAGAAAACGGGCAAAGTAAGTACAATAAGCTCGTATGAGCTTATTTGTCAATCATATAAGCTCTGGTTTTTTTTGCAAAAGGTTTAGAAATGAATTCCACCTAGTCAACTCCAAGGAAATAAGCTAAGAAAGTCTGAATCAAAAGAAAGATTTTCCAAATAAGCCCAAAATAAGCTAACAACTTATTTAGATTTACACAAAGTGATTTTTCTTTTGAGAATGAAAGATTAGTCTATGAGAAGATTGGAATATAAAAAATTATTGAAAATCATCAAGAAAATAAGTTGGAATCCAAAAATAAGCAAAATGAGCTTATGGTTGACTTTTGTTAACCAAAATTTTCCAAAAAGCTAAAACTTTCCAACATCTCTTAAAATGTGTTTGTGAACAACTTTATGCAATAAAATGGCAAGGTCTATGAAGTGGAAAAGTGAGAAATGCTAAACAGTCCAATTCTTATCACAGAAACTGAACATGGTTAAACAGCTTATTCAAAGGCTTATAATTTACTTATTCTGGAATACTGTATGGTCTACCTTAGTAAAATGAAAATCTTATACTATGACCTATACTCATAATAAAAAATCAGCTTCTAAAACACACTAACTAAGATGTGGCAAGTGTTTAAAGTTGGCTAGTTTTTGCTGATGAAATTGACTTAAAATAGTTTTATGGCAATTTGCCTTTTTGACTTTAATATTGACTACAACTGCTTGCAAAGAAACTTGTAAAAGTCTAGTGAGTGAGTTTAAGCTCAAATCAACAATTTTCAACTACTGAATCTTCAAAACTACAAATATCTAAACACTACTTTTTAGACTGTTATGAATTTTTTACAAAGACTTGCTAGTCAAAAGCTATCGGAACCACAAGAAAACTATCTGAACTTAATAGGCAACTCAAATGAACCACAAGCAAGCCAAATACTATCAATTTAGCACTATAGAACTCAAAATAGCCTACTAATGACAATTTATGAAGTAACAAGCAAAATTCAACAAGACTAAACTAAATAAAACCTATGGAATCAACACACAACCTAATAGATCATATAAAGCATACCAGATGAATATCTAATCAAGCAAGGACAAGTGATTAAGCTAAGTAACTATGAATTGAGCAGGCAAGTCAGTTTACTGGAACAAAAACGAGAAATTGATGCCTTTTAGCACTAAAGCCTCCTTTGATTGAGTAGAGGAGCGTTGAGCTCTCTAAAACTATCTTCCTTCAACCCAAATCAATCAATCATCTACTGAATCATCACCATCACCAATGTTTGATCTACTCTGCACATTTCTGATCATTCTGCTACAAATGACTAAAGACTGAACTAGTACTTGCTGATATCAACTAATAAGCTTCCAAATCACTGAAACAAGCTCTATTGATCTATTATGATTAATAGAACTAAGTAACAACACTGTATGTAGGATAATGCAGCAAGGAGAAGAGAATTGAAGTGAATAGTGAAAGTTGAAGTTTTATTAATGGTGAAAGTTTGTTACAGAAACGGTTACAATCTAACTAACTCTCTCAAGTGTTTGTAAGACACTTGAGAGTAGTTACTAACTAATTTGGTAACTGAAAATTGAGAGAATATATTAAGTGTGTGTTTTTCACACTTAAGCTACTATATATAAAGTGAGGACATCTAGGGGTATATATAGGTTCCTTTTGAGTGTTGGTGAGGATGAGTGATGCGTCTTGGCCAATCCCCAGCTTCCACGTGTTTTTAATCTGGTAATTGGAAATTGCTGATAAAGAACACAATTAGGGTTTCCTTGTTTAGTGGATTTCAGTCTAATTGATCACTTATAATGGATTCGTCTTGTGATTTTAAGCATAATTGATGTTTAACACTTTCTTTAAAATCGTCTATTAGGTGTGAAGGAGTCACATAGATCGTTATCTAAAACTGATTTATGATTGGCTGTGTATATTCACCCACTTAATCTCTTTCCTCATTTATTGAAGATGCTGAGGTGGTGATCCAAATGATTCGAATGGAGGCCTCTCATTGGCTGACAGCTTAAGCACACGAATTGAGTTTAAACTTGACTCCATCTTGGTAGATTTAGCGCTCCTTGTTTTCAGCTTTTGAACTTGAACTAGAATCTTCACAAACTTGTCAATTTTGGTCCTTTTAGCTTCAAACTTGCACAAAAATGATCCTTTGACTTTTTGACTTATACTTTGACCATATTTGACTTCGTTCTTGACTTTTCCAACTTTGCACTTTAAGTCCTACTTTGAAAGTTGTCAAGAAAGGACCTTTGACTTTGATTGACTTGTCACTTTTCATCCTCCTTTTATCTTTTCTTCATCAATAAAGGCTTGATTCCTTTATTTGCTTCATAATTGTATCTTTTTACCTACACAAGAACAAACAACAAAACATACCCATAATAATGCTTTTATAAATCAATATCAGGTATTTTGCTATGTTTTTAGGGTTATTTATGATATAATTGATATGAGATTTCACTCATATCTGTTGATCCCAAACTTAGATCGATTTAGCTTGTGTAAACGAGATTAAATCAAGTTAAACACGTAGAGAAACTTTGTTGTATATGTATCAATTCAAGTATTATGCGAAATTAATACTTAAATAAGAACACACTAACAATGTAAACTAAACTTTCACTTTGGTTGATAAATCAAACTTGCGTGCAATGAAAGTGTTAAAACGTATATCAAACATACCTAAAGGCCTCCTTTTATAGAATAAGGAGCCTTGTACAAGAGTCTACGTATCAGCTATTTTAGGTAAAGATAAACATAAGAAATACATTGTCGATCATATCTTTGCTAGAAACATACTAGAAACATAATACGTGTAGACTAAGTCTTCTATCAATGCTTCACTTCTTCTTATCAACGCTTGACTTCTTCCTGTCAACGCTTGTCCTGTCAACGCTTGATTTCTTCTTAACAACGTCCAGATTGCTCTTGTCAGCGTCCAAGTGTATTGGCTACATTTTATTCCCAGCAATCCTCCCCTAAACATGATATCTACTCTAGTAATCAAATTTCTGAATAAAAACTAAGAACTAGGAGGATTCTTACAAATCTTATCAAACTGGAAATAAACATATCTAATCAAATCTTTGGCCACGTCACTTGAGTAGTCTATTTCTAGCTATGTTGTCTTCATCTTCTCCAAGACTTCATTGGACATAGGATACTCAGCATCCACAAGAAGATACTCAGAAAACTTTGTAGAACTCAAATGATACACACGAGCTGCTGAATATAAACGCCATTAAAGTCCACTGATTCATCCTCAAGATCCTTCCAAACAAGATCTTCTTCTTCTAGTGCACACATTCTCTTGAATGTTGACCAAAGCTTTATTCCATTGACTGAAGTAGGTGCTTCAGTCTCATACTTGGCCAGCAGTAACCTCCAAAGGTCTGTCAAGTCTTCCTTATCCATACTTGCAAACAAAGACATAAGAGTAGTAAAAGTATGTACCTCTTTCCCATATCTACTAATCATCCAAAACCCACTTGCATCTTCTTCATAACTAATGATAGGGTTTCTAGAATCATGAGGTAACACTTTTACCATATCTGAAGCTTCCATGGGTGAGAGCTTAATAATCTTTCTAATAACAGCTTTACTGGGATTCACTCTATTCAAATTTGAAGGAAACTCAAGTGGAACTCCCTTCTTTAATGGTCTTGGTACAATCATAGCCTTTTGAATCTCCATCTCCTCTACAAGTTCTTCTTTCCTTTCATCTGAAAGAAGTCTGATAGTGTTCATCTCTTGCACTCTTGCCCAAATAGGATAAGCCTTATACTCCAATTCATCAAAGGAAAATTCTTGCAACTTCTGAAAAGTCCAACCTCCTTGATGACATCTAAGCAACATATAATAAATCTCCCTTCTCTCTCTTTTAGACTATGAGAAAACTTTGCTGGCCTTATACTTTAGGATTACCTAGCAATCCTTTTGAATCCTGAGAAGAATCTGTAATCCCCAAATTTGATCTGATAAAGACATATCTGGATTCTCCATGATCTTATTCTCCCAAGCAAAGTACATCTGGGCAACTTCTGGCATCTCATAGTCCACCTTCAACTTTAATTCTGCAAGTTTCTCCCTTGCCAACACATCACCATATTCAAGTCTTTCTGGTTCTTCAATTATCATAACACTTGAATCTGTGCTTTCATCATTACTTCCTTCTTGCTCCTCAAAAGTAACCAAAAATGGTGACTCAACAACCTTCTTCCTTTCTTGTTCCATAATTTGTGCAGCCAACATTGAATCAAACTTTACTTGTGCTGCATCCTTGGGAACCTCTGTTTCTACCATGATTCCTTTACCCTTATCTAATGCATCAACGTCCAAAACCTGTGTGTCAACGCCCAACTTACTCTTGTCAGCGCTTGGCTTGTCAGCGTCCAAAATCTGCTTGTCAACGCTCACCTTACTCTTGTCAGCGCTTCTTGTGAACTGCTCCATCATTGTTGTAAAGGATAAATTCAAATTTGTAGGAGTAACCAAAGAGACATCCAAACCTGGTTGCTTCTTCAAATTTGTAAGAGCTTCAGCCACACCCAAATATTCTCCATCATATGAGCCTTTACAACTCAAATCAATTGGCTCTATAGCAGCTTTATGTGAGCCTTTGTCACTCAAATTGATTGGCTCAGTAGCAGCTTCCTCCCCTTTGTAAGAATCCTCCCCTGATGAAAGGACTCTTGTCTGCCTTCTCCTAGATTCAGCAGTTTCCAAAACAACAATCCTCTCCCTCAATTGCTTGAGTTCAAGGCCTTGGGTAGAGACAGTATGTACTAGGTCTGCATTTTGCTTTTGCAAGCTAATGCAAACAACCGTCAATTCAAACATTGTATATGGTTCCAATCTGCCCTCCTCTAGAGTGGGGATTTGACCTCCAAAAATAGAGTCATGGGGCATGGATGAGGTCTTAAGTATGTTAGGACTGGCTTCGCCCGCATTTAAGCGAGTACCAATAGTCCTAGCCTCATCCATATCACCAACCACACTTGTGGTGGTGGTTCTCTCTACAACATGGCTAGGACCACCAGAGGATAACACTCCAATGGTCCTTTGGCGTTTTCCATCCTAAAGTCTGGGGGTTAAGAAGATGATGTGGATTAGGTAGTGGTTTGAAGGTTAAGGGGTGTTTGGGTCTGTTGTAGAAAGGTGTCAACGTTTGGATTTGAAGTATCAACGCCAACATTTAATGTGTCGGCGTTGAAGTTAACTTGGTCAAGTTCCATATGTTGAGGTGAAGGTGATGGTTCAGGTAATGGGTCAAGTTGTGGTTGTGGGTCAGGTTAAGGTTGGGCTGCTGCAATAACAGCAAGCATGGCTTGGGTAAGGGGTAAGTCTGTGTGAGGGGGTGAATTCATATTACTAAAAATAGCTTTCTTTTGAACAGGGATCGCATAAAATCATCATGATCCCTGGTGCAATACCTTTGCTCATCAAAAATCATTTGTAAAAATCTTGGGTAAGCCAGAGTCATCTTGTTACCCTTGTTTTTACACATGCCATCAAAAATCAGTTTAGAAAAATTATACTTTTGCCCATTAGTAATACACACAATTGCACTAGCAATAGATCTGTTAATTTCATTATGTGTAGTACTTTTGGGACTTAAACACTGAAGGATGACATGGATTAAGTACTTCCAAGCTGGGGGAAATTCCTGTTTATTATATTTGTTTAAATTACCCTCCTCAGGGAAAGGATACCCCAAAGCTTGAAGTCCCTGTTCTATCTCACCAATGGGTAGAGTGGTTATACCATCTGCATCATTAAGATGCAAAGCCTGGCGAACCAAGGCTTCAGTAACCACCCATGGTCCCCATGGACAATAGCAGTTAATGTAGTCACATTATTAAGCATTGAGGAACTAATAGTGTTCCAAAACTGTTTAATATGAGTGACAGGGATAAGAGGAGCATGAGAAAGTGCATACCGTAATGGGGATGCATTCAAATACGCCACCATCTGAGTGTATTGAGGAAATAGAGCATCATCAGCCTCCAAATAGGCAACCATGTTATGCTGACTTCTGAATCCCAATACCAAGTCACTCGGTTTAAACTTAGGCGCTATTGATGTAGAAAGTTGTGTGAAAGATTATGAAGGATGAATATGGAAGAAAAATTTGTTAGACAAGAATATGAAATTACCTTGTTTAAAAAGAAGGAGCTAAATTTATAGGAGAGGTAGGCACATGTGATTGGTCAAGAAGGAGGCAGTTATTTTCAAAATATAATGATGAAAATCTTGAAAAGAAAATAACTTATCTTGTTCATTAATTAAAAGTTACCAACTCCTAAAATTACGGCCCAATTTTCGTCAAAAATAACAACTGGGTAGGACCCAATGAGTGTCAACGGTCAAAAATAACCTATCAACGCCCAACGGCTATATTCTTGCCAACGTTGGAAAAAGCCATGTCAACGGCTAAATTGGTCATAACAACGTTTGGAAATAAATCTGTCAACGTCCAAAAATAAAAATAATAAAAATGAAAAAGGACCTTAACAAAGTGATTTACCCTAGTGAAGATAACCTATAAACTGAAAATTACTATAGGGTGGCAAGCACTGTCCAATCATGCACACTTGCTTATGCAAGATAGACATAACAGTCCTCTAATGTCCCTTGCTAACCAAAGTTCTTAACAATGAAGTTATCTCATAAAATCCTTTGTAACTTCCCAGGTAAGCCCAATATAAATCATACCCATGTCTCCCAACAGACCACTCCCAATTCTAGGCCAAAAAGTCTTGGCAGCGTGCATAGTATATCAACTTTCCATGCTACAGTGTCTCATGAGTTAGGAAACTAATTCATACTCACCAGTGGACACAATCTAGAATTGTGATAAGAGTATTATATGAATACCCAAAAAGGGTCCTAAACCTCCCCTTAAACTATGATACATAAGTTGCCACATAATATGTATGTAATAAAAATTTATGTCAAGATAGGATATAAATATTCCAACCATCATCCATAAATTGAAACATGCTCCAATAATGCTCCACGAATCCATAAGCAACTGTGTATCCAATGGTACAATGCTAACAACGCCTGCATAATTAGATCAAAAACCACAAAACTAACATGTTGTTGACAACGTCACGTTAACACTTATCAGCGTTAAAATAACCTTTGTCAGCGTTAGACAAATAAAGTGGAAAATCTAATTTTGTATAAAGACCAATAACAAATGCATATCCTGTACATATTATTACAATAAGATCCCAAAACACATATTAAGTGAGATTTATCATTCCAATACTTGTTATCAAGTATCCAAATCTTCCAGTATCAAAAGGTTTAGTTAATAAATCAGACACTGTGTCAACCCTATCTGGTTGTATTAAACCTTTTTCAAAACAATCTGTTATAAAATGATGTCTAATTTCTATGTGTTTTGTTTTAGAGTGATGCACAAGATTTTTAATAATGCATAAAGCACTGTTATTGTCTACAAAAATCTTGGTATGCATGAAATTATACCCATAATCCAACAGCTGGTTCTGAATCCAAAACACTTGTCCACAACAAGCAGCTGCAGCAACATACTCTGCTTCAGTTGTAGAATTGGCCACCACTGTTTGTTTCCTGCATTGCCAAGATATCAATCTACTCCCAAGAAACTGGCATCCACCAGTTGTGGATTTTCTATCAAATTTGTCACCACCATAATCACTGTCTGAATATGCAATAAGCTCCAATAGGGAATCTTTTGGATACCATAATCCCAGGTCTGGATAACACCTAAGGTATCTAAAGATGTTGGAAATACGTTTTACGTATTAGAGAGGATCGGTCACTCCAACAATAGTCCATGTAATAGCTCGTAGTTTAGTTATTTACATTTATTAAACAAAGCCCAAAACCGAGCCCATGAAATGTATGGGCCGGAGGCCTATTGTAAACCCAAGCCCATCTCATGGGCTTGGGTATATAAACCCTCTCCTTTGATGGAGAGGGTGGTGGTTTCATTCATTTTTACACATAGTTAATCAATTTCTCTCTCTAAAGTGTGTGTGAATCATCTATCTTTCTGTCTCTTTCTCTCTCCAACATAAGCAAGATTTAAAATATCTTAAAAATGGTATCAAGAGCCATGGGATGATTGTATTGTTTATATGTTTGTGTTCTTGATTCATACGTCTATTTTGATCCATTTTACACGAACCAAAATTTGTTTTGTGTTTTTTTTGGCTTTTTCTTGATACAAATCTTCTACATAAATGTGGTAGAGATTTGGTATATTTACTTTGGCTGAAAACACAAAATTTTTGGGTGTTTTGATCATTTTTTGGCTTAAAATCTCGAATTGGTTGAGTTTTGTCCGAGAAAAGTGGGATATATCAGACAGCTGCTTCCATCGGAAAAGGGTTTCTCATTCCGAACACTATTCTAACGAAGGGATTCCGATAGTATTCCGATTTTGGACATTCCGATTTGGGACATTTCGATTTGGGACATTCCGATTTGTAACATTCCGATTTGGGACATTCCGATTTGGGACATTCCGATTTGGGACATTCTGATTAGGGACATTCCGATTTGGGACATTCCGATTTGGGACATTCCGATTTGGGACATTCCGATTAGGGACATTCCGATTAGTGACATTCCGATCAGGGGTATTCCGATAGACTTATTCCGACGGTTTTCCGACTAGTATTCCGACAGTTTTCCGATCAACATTCCGAAAACCCAAAAATTATTCCTTAAACACACTACAAAAAACACATTTACTTTCTCTCATTGTTCGATCAATATTTGTAAATCTTAACTTATCAAAATGGGTGCACATCTCTTACGGATAAGTCCATCCTCTCGGGTACGGATAATCGTCCACCAATGTTAGAAAAATCTATGTACGAGGATTGGACTTTCCGAATGGAACTTTACATGTTGAACAAAGAGAAAGGACATCTCATTTGGGCATCGGTGCTCAAAGGACCATTAGATTATGGTACAGTGACAGAAGGTACAACTACTCGTCCTCGCACAACGGGTGAATTGACTGGAGATATGAAGATTCAAGACAAATGTGATAAGTATGCTACAAACATCATTCTCCAAGCCCTTCCTCCAGATGTCTACAAACTCGTCAGCAAACATAAAGTTGCCAAAGAGTTATGGGATAGAATTCGTGTTCTAATGCAAGGCACCTCGTTAACTAAACAAGAACGAGAGTGTAAGCTTTATGATACTTTTGATAAGTTTGCCTATGTGCCAGGGGAGACTCTCAGTGACTACAATCTGAGATTTACCCTATTGTTGAATCAGCTCAATATCTATGGCATGGCAATTCCTATGTTGCAATTGAACACCAAGTATTTGAACACTCTTCCTTCAGAATGGAAAAAGTACGTGACGGATGTTAAATTGGCTAAGGACTTGCATAACACCAATGTGGATCAACTTCAAGCTTTTCTTCAACAACACGAATGCCATGTGATCGAGGCTCGGTTGTCTACACCTCAAGTTCATAATCCACTTGCCATGTATGCTTCTCAACAAAACATGTCTTATACTTATCAACAACCATCATACTTGCAGCAGCCACTACCACACACCTATCAGCAACCACATCAACCATCTTATCAACCACCAATGTTGCCACATCAAGCATTTCAACAAAGTGTTCATCAACAATCTTTTCCACAGCAACCACCATATCAGACATCACCATCACAAACCAACACTTCTCCAATGGGTTATACTCCTCAGCAAGGATATTTTCCAATAGAAGCACAACCAACACAAGCTTTCTACTCTAATGAACTTCCACCAATCCAAGCACCGGTCTTTACTCCAAATGATACGCCAACTGATGTTCTAAACCATCTTACTACCTACTTGTCAAAACTTGTTGCAACTAGAGGATTTCCACCAAGAAACAATCAGCTCCGCACCTCTTCAAATCCTCGACAACAAGCTACTGTTCAAGATGGTCAAGTAATAGTGCAACCTATTCAAGGAAGGCAAAAGTCATATGGACCTCCTACAAGGACCGTGAATGCTCAAGTTGTGAATTCTCAAGCTAATGGAAATGGAAGCCCTATTGGTCCTCAAAAGGTTGTGACTTGCTACAATTGCCGAGCACAAGGTCATATGGCTAGGCAATGCACTCAGCCGAAAATGAGAAGGGATGAAGTGTGGTTTCGTGAGAAAATGTATTTGGTCGATGCTCAGTCTAAGGGAAAGATTTTGGATTCAGAGGAGTTAGCATTTCTTGCAGACCCAGGGGCAGCAGATACTGAAGGCATTGCAGTCGTTTCCACTTCTAATGCAGCTTATCATGCAGATAATCTTGACGCATATGATTCGGATTGTGATGACATCACTCTGCCCATGCTGGTCTCGTTGCTAATCTCTCTCACTACGGTTCTGATGTCGTCAGTGAGGTACCCACCACAACCAATCTTGGTAATGATGATAACCCACATCAAGTTGGGCATGAAAATGACAACCTCGAACAGCATTCAGGAACTAGTAACTCAAATGATGTGGTACCTAATCCTACACATTTGAGTGAACCTCAACCAAATGCTACGACGGGTATGGAATCTTATGCTCAACATGATTTGGTCATGGTGCCTAAACATATTATTGATCAAATGCATATGACTCTCAGACAATCCGTAGATACGAATTCCACCCTAACTGCTGAGCTTGCGTTGCATAAAGAAAAGGTCAAAACTTTTGAAATGGTCCCTCATGCAGAGAAAATAACATGTTCTGAATTTGACCAATTTTGTTTTGAAAATATTGAACACTTGAAAGAAATAGAATCATTAAAAGCTAAACTTTCCAATGAATTAAAAGCAAAAGAGTCGGTTGTCAATGATTTTCAGAAACTTAAAATGGATTTCGAAACTCTCGATTCTAAAAAGTTTGAATCGGAAATTAATGCTACCAAACTTCTTAAATTCAAAGAACTACAGCTTTTAAAACAATACGCTTCCACAGAAAAGGTTCATCTTTTAACTAAATCATTTAAAGAACTCGAACTTAAGCGTCTTAAAAATTTACCACCTAATCCCGGGTATGCAAAACAAGCTCAGGAATATATTCCTTGTCTTTATGATATGACCATAATTGGCAAATCGAAAGAAGCACCTTATGTTCGTAGTTCTAAGGAGACACAGTCACTTATGGAAGAAACTCATTCTAAAATGTTTTCAAAATTCCATACGAATGATTATGATAAGCATAATAAAGATCAACTTTCTAAAAAGACATGTATTGGCTTACAAAAGGAATTAGCTGAACTAACAGTTCTTGAGCCCCAAAGTTTGTCAAATGAAAACCCTCCTAGTACGTCTCCTACACTTGTCAAAACGGATTTAACAAAGTTAATTCCACCGGTAAGTAAGGCATCCGTTAACTTAAAAGCGGTACACCAACACTTAGCCGATTTTGATAAGGTCATTTTGGAACGTACGACGGCCACAGCCATAACGGAAGGTGAATGGAAGTTTGAGCACACTAGAGCTGCGTTCCGAGACGAAATTGTTCCGTTTGTAAAGAATGTTAAAGCTTTTCTTAGTAATCTTGATCAAGATTTGCGATTGGAAATAGAAGAAGTTAAACGTGTTTTCAATGAAATGGATGATGCTTATGAAAACAGTTTACTTGAAATAGAACGGGTTTCACGCCAAAATGATCAGCTTTTGAAACAAGTGATGTCTCATGATATAGTTACCGTCTGTGTGATAAAAGTGTTGATAATGATTCTATTGTGCATAATGTTGAATCTGTGGATAATGTGGTAGATAGTATTTGTCACGAATCTGACGCTAATTTTTTAAAGCTTCAAGATTCATATTCTTCGCTTTCGAAACGTTTTTATGAGATTCAAACACATTGTATTTCTCTTGAATGCAAGCAACAATTTATTCAAGAAATCTTTGAAATGTCATTCGAAGGTGTTAATATCGATGATGCAAACTTTGAAAAGAATTTTCGATTGAATTTACAATCAAAACAACGTCAGCCAAGTGACAAAGTTGCTAAATCTTTGCCGATAGACATAGAGAAATCTAAGGAGCTTAACTGTGTGAACGTACTTGAGGCCGCTGAGAATTTTAAACTTGATCTAGATAATCGAGTTGCCAAGATTTTGTCCAAAGTTGATAACTTAAAACAGAAAGATACACGACTCTTCGATTCAGTAAAGCCCGCATGTGCTAATACCACTGCACATAATCAATCATTGATTAAACAGTTGAATCGAAAGTCGGTGGAAATATCTGATTTGAGGGAACAAATTTGTGATAAAAATCTGGCCTTGGTTGAGTTAAAGGAAACACTTCGGACTCTAAAAGGTAAGAATGTTGTGGATAACGCAGCCACTGTCTCAGCATCGTCCTCTAGTGCAATCAAAAGGAACCTTATAGCCGTCACACCATTTAATAAGGGCCCTATGACTAAACCATCTCAAACATTGGTCACTGAAGATAAGGAAAAATCAAAACCAGCTTCTAATATTTCCGTGTTGCCTTCTACAGGAGTAAGCACCACTACTAAGGCTCAAAGATCTAAGCTTAAAAGAAACAAGAAGAATGATAGGATCTTGCCTCCATCTAGTAGTCCAGTGAAGAAGAAAGTAGAAGCCCATCCTAGGAATGTTATTTCTGTTTTGAATAAAAAGAATCATGTAGCTAAACCTAAAGGCTCAGCGGTTGTGCAACGTTCTAAGCCTACCGTGAATTCTAATTTGAAATGTTGGAATTGCAATGAATGTATGTTTTCTAGTCGGCATGATTCTTGCCTTATTGACCATTTGAATGAGATGAATGCCTGGAAAAATGGATTAGAATGGAAACCGACTGGGAAAGTGTTAACCCAAGTTGGTTGGTTGTGGCGACCCACTGGTAGAACTTTCACTATAGTAGGAAATATGTGCCCGTTAACTAGGATCACTCCCACTGAAGCGAAGAAAGCGTGCCCTTTAACTAGGCGTACCAAGGCTACAAAAACACAAATGCGTCCTTTAACTAGGAACACTGACACTACTGAAGGAACCAAGTGCCCTTTAAATAGGTCTACTCCCACTGTAGTGCCCGCGAATAATCCAAAACGAAAGAAAGTTGGAACAGTAAAACCTGTTAGTGCTAAAACTCACATTAGAAAATGCAGGAAATCTAAGGTCGCACAAATGTTAGCAATTCTGATAATGTTATATATGTATCTGCTAACACTCCGGAACCAATAGTTTCCAATGCATTCTCTACTGTGGTTGCTCCAAGCATATGACCGGAGATCGCTCTCAGCTCAGAAATTTCGTCAGCAAGTTTCTTGGTACGGTTAGATTTGGAAATGATCATATTGCAAAGATAATGGGTTATGGTGAATATCATATTGGGAATGTTATAATTTCAAGAGTGTATTATGTGGAAGGTCTCGGTCACAATTTATTTTCTGTGGGACAATTTTGTGATGCAAACCTAGAAGTTGCTTTTCGAGAGCATACCTGCTTCATACGTAATTTGTAAGGGGTTGATTTATTGAAAGGTACTCGAGGGAATAATTTGTATACTTTGTCTCTACAAGACATGATGGCCGCTTCTCCCGTATGTCTTCTCTCCAAAGCATCGAAGACTAAGTCATGGTTATGGCATCGACAGTTATCTCATCTTAACTTTGACGCTATTAATCATTTGGCGAAAAACGAACATGTTCGTGGTCTTCCTAAACTTTCATTTCACAAGGATCATTTGTGTTCCGCGTGTACAATGGGGAAAAGCACTAAGAAATCATACAAACCCAAGACTGAAGACACCAACCAAGAGAAACTTTATATGTTGCATATGGATCTTTGTGGGCGAATGCGTGTTGAAAGTCTTAGTGGTAAAAGGTACATCCTCGTCATTGTGGATGATTACTCTCGGTTTACATGGGTGAAATTTCTTACAAGAAAAAATGAGGCACCGAAATTCATCATCGGATTTCTCAAGATGATTCAAGTGCGTCTCAACACTACTTTCCGACGTATTCGTACAGATAATGGAACCGAATTTGTGAATCAAATCTTGCGTGATTATTATGAAGAAGTTGGGATATCTCATGAAACATCCGTTGCACGCACTCCACAACAAAACGGTGTCGTTGAAAGGCGAAATCGCACACTTATGGAAGCTGCTCGAACAATGTTAATTTACGCAAAGGCTCCATTGTTTTTATGGGCAGAAGTAGTATCTACAGCAGTGTACACCCAAAACCGGTCACTAATTCGTAAACGTCATGGTAAGAAACCTTATGAGCTTCTCCATGGAAAAGTACCAGATTTATCATATCTTCATGTATTTGGTTCTCTTTGCTATCCAAATAATCATGATGACAATTTGGGAAAACATCAACCAAAGGCTGATATTGGTATTTTCATTGGTTACGCACCCGCAAAGAAGGCATACCGAATCTACAATCGTAAATCTCGTAAGATCCTCGAAACTATGAATGTTGATTTTGATGAGCTGACATCGATGGCTTCTGAGCAAAGCAGCTCTGAACCCGCACTTCATGAAATGTGACCCAGTAACATTAGTTTTGGTCTTGTCCCAAACAACCCTACTTCATTATCATTCACACCACCTACTAGGAATGAATGGAATACGTTGTTTCAACCGTTCTTTGATGAATTCTTTACTCCTACACGTATTGTTGCTCCAGAACCTAAGGTAATAGCTCCGGTAACCGAAGTTGTCGCTCCAGCAACCGTTGCACAATCAGATACGTCTGCACCTACAGTTGGTCAAAATATACCTTCAACGAGTAATTCTCAACCAACACATGTTTCAACTACCCATGTCATACCTATTGATGATGAAGAGGATGATGATGATCACGATTTGGAATTCTCTCAAATGCGTGAACTTCCATTCTTTGGTGTACCAATTCCCGACCCTAATCAAGCCGGGTCGTCCATCTCAGAGGAAGCTCCTACTACGATTTACTCCAATCCACGGATTCATGAACATGACAGCAAGTGGACAAAGGATCATCCTATAGATTCTATTATTGGTGAACCTAATCGTCCGGTATCCACACATGACAGCAAGAACTGATATGATTGCTTTTCCCCATGTGGTTAAGGCAACCTCTTCTAGTGATGGTTTCGTTGACTTGATTGAAAAAGCTGCCACCATTAATGGAATGCATCCGTGTAATCTACATGATGTTTTGGAGTTATTTGGTGTTACGATTCGTACGGTTTGCGATGCAGGTGTATTTATGCATAAACTAGGGATGAATAAATATCCATTATGGGCATTGCTTTCTCAAGATCGTGCTAAAGAAATTCTGGATCTACTTTGCAAGTTTGAAGTTGGAATGGTTACATCCACTAATCAAGGTATTAACTCTGATGGAGTCTCATCTTCATCTAATTTTCATTGTAGTGACAGTGTTTGTGAAGGTGTTAATATCTCGATCCCTAGAAAGGTTGTTGAGAAAGTAAATACTCGCTACCACAATACTTTATATGGTTATTTTCTTGGTAAAAGGATAGCGTTTCCTGTGGTGGAGTATTTTGCTAAGAATAACTGGGCCAAACATGGTTTGAAGCGTATTATGATGAATGAAAAAGGATTTTTCTTTTTCCAATTTGGGACTTGTGAGGGGCTTAATGCGGTTCTTGAAGGTGGTCCGTGGATGGTAAGGAATTCGCCTATCTTTCTTAAGAAATAGACTATAAATACGTACCTTCTAAAAGAGGAACTAACTCGCATTCCGGTATGGGTGAAGTTTCATGATGTACCGCTACAGGTGTTTGAAGAGGAAGGTATTAGTTTGATTGCTTCGTGTCTTGGTAAGCTTATCATGATGGACACTTATATTAATACTATGTGTAAAGAGTCTTGGGGACGTAGTAGTTTCGCCCGGTGTCTAATTGAAATGAATGCTAATTCGGAGTTCATGGAAAACATTACTATTGGCGTACCCGATCTTGAAGGCCCTGGATTCACTAAGGAAACTATTCGTGTTGAGTATGAATGGAAACCTCCTAGATGCCATACTTGTAATATTTTTTGTCATTCATTTGATACTTGTCCGAAAATTGTTAAACCTAAAATGGTTGAAAATGTGACAACTCATGTTGATAGTGATGGTTTCCAACAAGTGCAAAGCAAGGGGAAGAAGAACAAAGGTAACTTAGGGAATCAAATCCCAAGAGGTGTTCTGATGAGATGGCATTTATACATGATCTCATCGTTCTTTTCGGGCTTTAAATGCACTAAAATGTCATAAAATACCATATATATGCTTGTGTTTGTTTACTTGTGTGTTTTAGGTATGGATATCGTGAAAAAGACAAAAGATCACAAGATACAAGGAAAAACGGACACGAGAAACGAAGCCGTACAAAGAACCGGGCCCTAATCATGGAATTTTCATCAAATACCCTTGAAGACTTGAAGACAAAACAAGATTGATCATCATTTATTGAAGAAATGACAACTTAAAACCCTTGTATATTAATAATTACAAGCTTGGTCCCTTAAGTTTGTCAAAATTGCAAAAAGGTCCTTCAACTTTGAAGAAATGGCAAGATTGGTCCCTCAACAAATTCAAATTGCCAATTATGGTCCCTCATGAAGTTTAAGAGACATTGAAGACCTTTGAAGATCAACTTTGTCCAAGTTCAGCCCTTGAAATACTCAAAATAGCAAGAATAGTCCTTGGAAACATTTTGGAGAAAGTTTGTGCCAAAAGTGTCAATTGATGGAAGATATTAACAAAGGAAAGGAGATTTTAAGGCTGGAAATCTTTAAAGGCCAAAGAAACCAAAAACCAAGGACCAAAGTTGCCAAAGCTGGAACTTTCAAATAAAAATGCGCCTAACACCATCTCCACCCCCAAATTCGGATCAAAGGAAGCACTATTCACCTTCTTACCACCCCAGATTTTACCCTCACATTTACTTGGGTAAAACTCAATTAAACTTGCACACACTTAATTCACACACTCACAAACCTTTCCCACTCCTAAAAACCTGCATCCCACTCATGTGCACCAAACCCCCAATTCCCCAATCCACCAATCACATCATTCCTTAGCCCCCAAGCACATGACGTGGCTTAAATCAATGGCCAAGATTATTTGCTTCCTCCCAAAGCAAAATAAACGTCCAAGATCAAATGAGAGGACAAAATGCACTCAAAATCATTCAAGGGCACATTTGGGATTTTCTATGTATTAGGGTTTTATGTTTTTATGCTTCTAGGATGTTCTATAGGCTCTATAAAAGGAGACCCAAGTTGTGGTGATCCCTTTGTTCCAGTTTCTAGTCTCTCACATGTAATTCCTTTTTAAAGAAATAAAAAGTTTGGTTTTTGAAATATTCAAGTGTAATTCCTTTTTTATTGTTTTTAAAAGTTTGTGTGTTGTGAGGAGATTGATTCTGAGTTCCACTTTTATTTGGTTAAGCAACTTTGATTTTCAAAGTTGTTTAAGGTTTTGAGATTTTGAGAGATTTTGGTAAAATCTTCTCAAAAGGTTTTTGTTGTTAGGAGTTCATGTTTGTTGGTGATTTAAGTGTTATAGAAACATTTTAAGAAGATTAAAAAGGTTTTGAAAGTATTTTGGAAAGAAGAAAAAGGAAACATAAAAAAAAATATATATTGTTATATTATTTTGTTGTTTTCTTGTTTTGTGATTCAAATAGGTTGAAGGCTTGTTGATTTAGTTCAGCTCCAACCCGGGTTGGATTGGAGGAGGATTTTCATCCTCTAGGTTCTTGGATGTAAGAACCTAAGGTATCTTCCTTTTACCTTGAAAAAGTTCAAAAATAGCTAGTTGTATGATCTTAAGTGATTTGGTGATTAAGTGTGTTTATATTGCATGATTTGTGTTCTAGTGTGTATGTTTACACGTTAGATGCACTCGGAATCAATTTGGTAGCTTTTGTAAGCATGTTGGTATGTTAAAAGTTGGTTTTTAGATTTTAAAAGGGTGTTTGGCAACAGGTTTAAGCAGGACATCTAGATTTGTTTTGATAATTAAAAGGTGTTAGATTGCTTGTTTAGGGTTGATTAAGGTTATTAGTAAGTAGTTAATTAGTTTGGAACAAGATTTGAACAAGTTTGTTAGGTTTTTAAGGAAAAAGGGTGTTAAAAATCTGCATAAGGGTGAAATTTGCTTGATTTGTGATGAACTTTGTGCATGATCTTTGATTGTTGATCTTTGATTCTTGTTGTTATTTGTGTGTTATTGACTCCTTGTGCTTCATTGAGCACAAGGGTGCCCTCTTGTACCAAAAAGCATATCAAAATAAGCCAAGGTCAAGTCCTCTTGGCCAAACTCATAAACACACAAGTTCAACCTGCTGGTGCAATAGTTCATAACCAGGTTCGTCATACAAGTTGCGGCGCAAGACAACATGTTGCGGCGCAACTGAAGTACCTGCAGATTTTGGTTTTCCCGTTTCACAAGTTGCGGCGCAAGACAGAAGCATTGCGGCGCAACTGAAGGTTCTGCTGATCTTGGGTATCTCGTTTCACACGTTGCGCCGCAAGACCCAAGCACTGCGGCGCAAGACAGTGTTTTAATATTATTTTAATTTTCAAAATTTTATTTTTCTTTCTTTTTCATTTTTCCTAGGTTCTTTGTCATTGATTAGGACTATTTCCATTTTTAGAATAATTTTCTAGCTTTTAGATTTATTTTTATAATTATTTTAAGTTTAATTAGTTTTTATTTATTTTAAATCATTTTTAGAGTTTTAAAAATAATTTTAATAAGTTTTAATTTTTAGAAAATTACTTTTTAGTCTTATAATAATATAAGTTGAGTAATTATTCAATAAAATCATATTTTTGACATTTGAATTAATTAAATTTAATTTTAGGGCTTTAATTAGCATTTAAAATTAATTATTTAATTAATAAAAGGTTTTAAAATATCTTTATTGGATTTTTGTCTTAATTTATATTATTTTAGACTTGTTTTAGTCTTTTTAATCTTTTTCTTGATTTTGTTTTTGGTTTTAATAATTTTTAATTTTAGTAGTTTTTCTACGGTTTTACGTTTTCGTCGTATCCGTCTTTTCTTCTTCTCACCCCCATTCTTCTTAATATTAATCTCAAATAAATACAAGTTAATTCACAACACCATACCTCCTTGGGAAACGAATCTTTCATCTCTTTTTAAGTGATTGAGGGTCATTAGTGTTGATTTTTCCTAAAATCATCACTCGATACTTACCGCTACTTTACGTTTCTTCTCTTTGTTTTTCCTAAGGCAAAGAAAGGGGTGTAATTTACTACAATCACTTTTGGCGCCGCTGCCGGGGAGGTGTGTCGTGTTTTAATTTGGAAAATTTTGTTTTTGATATTATCCATAATAGTATTTGTGTTAAGTGGAACTCCATTAACACGTATTATCGGTTTTCTCGGTTTTTCTTTGTGAATATTATTAATATATTGTATTAAGTATCACAACCAAAATACAATATCTCCAAAAGTGTGAAAACACAACCTTGATTCGGGATTTCATCACTCGATCATTGTATTCGAATCTCAAACAAAAAGAAAAGGCAAAAATAGATAAATACTTTCGTGAAGCTCGATTTTGAAAGATACGAACTATAAGGTGGGTATAAGGCGGGTATTATAAAATATACCCTAAGGAAAAAGGCTCTTAAGTGCTTCGCGCCGCCTCGTTTCCCCGCTTGCTTGTGAGTATTTTGAGATTGAAGGCTAATCGAGGGTTTTGCCGCCCAAAGTATTAATACATATACTATATTTGCTTGGTTTTCTTTGTGATTAAACCCTCGTGAACAATTTGGTTTTCACCAAAGTTCTAAAGTCATTCGAAGGCGTTCACTCCACGTGATCGTTTTCATTCCTTTGAGGCTTCTTTAATCAAGAGTTTGATTCGAGGAGAGATTTTGTAGATTGTTGTCTACGAAGATACACCAAAATCCAAAAAAAAATTAAATATCATCAAAAACACAAAAAATTGAAAATCCACAAAACAACCAAAAAGAATCTTCTTTGCTCACCTCCCATTCTTCGTGAAGTTTATGATCACTCGTAATCAAGCTAAACGAGCTCGTAAACGACTTCAAAAGCAAGCCAATCAAGGATCGTTGATTGTTGAAGAACCTCCAATTGTTGAACCTATTATAGAACAAGAAGTCGTAATGGCTAATCGTACTATGATGGAGTTGCTACAAGCACCCACCGAGGGTTTTGGAGAGGCAATTGTTATTCCCGCCATCCTTGCGGAGAATTTCGAGATTAAGACGGGTTTAATGTCGATGCTACAAGCGAACAAGTTTCGAGGTCACGAGAAAGACAACCCGCATTACCATATTAGGAATTTCAACCGTCTCACGGCCACTAGCAAATTTAAAGATGTTCCGCATGACGCCATTAAGATGATGTTGTTTCCATACTCGTTGGATGGACCCGCTAAAATTTGGCTCGAGAAAGAACCGCCAAATTCGATTTTGACATGGGCCGATCTCGTTTCTAAGTTTGTGAACAAGTTTTTTCCACCATCGAAAACAACACACTTAAAAAATGAGATTTCACGATTTGTGCAACGTAACAATGAAAGTTTTTCTATGGCATGGGAACGATTTAAGGAGATGTTGCATGAATGTCCTCATCATGATTTTTCGGAATTGCATCAAATTGATACATTTTATAATGGGCTTAATGATCATGAACGAGATTATTTGAATGCCGCCGCGGGTGGTAATTTTTTGTGCAAGACGACAAATGAGGCTTTACAAATCATTGAAAATCGATCTAAGGTTTATAGCCCTCGAAACACATCGAGTGTTGCCAATATGGGTTCGTCATCTTCGTCACAATCGTCTCGTGGCATTAATGCCTTACATGATGAAGCTAATGAGGAAAATCGGTTTTTTGATAGATTTGCTAATCTAATGTCCCATTGGAAGGCTCAAGAAGCTTCCAATTCCGCTTCGGTTAAAGCGGTTGCTAAGAGTTGTTTATCGTGTGGAGGAGCTCATGATTTATCCGAGTGCATTACCGCGGATGGTAACACTTCGAGTGCTTATGTAGCAACGGGAACTTACAACCAAAACGGCCAAGGTTCCCGCCAAAATCAAGCTCCACCAAATCAAAATGTTAACAATTATCGAAACAACAACCAAGGTAATTACCAAGGCAACACACGCAATTACAACAAAGGGAATTATCAAAGTGGGAATGGACAAATCTCTAATCAAAACCAAAACCGTGATTTTCAAAATACTACACAAGGTTTTCAAAATGCTCACACGAAAAATTTGCAAGGAGAATTTTTGGATTATGCAAAAGCAAATGATGCTAAATTTGATAATATGCAACGTGAGATGATTAGCTTAAGGTCCGAGTTGAAAAACGAGCTTAAAAATGAACTTGCTAATGAACTTAAAACTCATGCTAATAAAATGGAAGGAAATGTCCAACGTCTTCAACAAAACCAACAAAAAATGGAGCAAGGACAACATGAGATTAAGCAAGAGTTATTGAAAGCGGATGCTAGGCAATCAAAATTTGAGGACCGTATGGCTAAGATGTTTGAAGCTATCATGTGTAAGCCCTCTTCTTCGGGTGGTCTTCCTAGTGATACCATTGCAAACCCGAAGGGAGAATTGAAGGTTGTTGCTACTCGTAGTGGTAAAACTTTCAAGGAACCAATCTCTCGTCCAAGTACTTCTACGGAGAAGGAAATCGAGAAAGAACCCGAGGTGATGGTCGAAAAGGAGCACATTACAATCCCACGAAGTACCGCTCATACCACACCTACGGTTATACCAATACCAATTATGGAACCCGAGATTCCAAGGCCGTTGCCTAATGACCAACCCACACCACCTTTACCTTACCCTTCGAGACGAAACAAAGAGAAAGCACAAGAAAGGAACAATTATCAATTTGAGCTATTCATGAAAATGTTTCGTGATTTGCACTTTAACATAAGTTTTGCCGATGCTTTAATCATGATGCCTCGATTCGCCGCAAACTTCAAAAGTATGCTAAACAACAAAGAAAAGTTACAACAATCGTCTAGTTGTTCATCGGTTTTTCTAAGCCGCATACCACAAAAAGTCGGTGATCCCGGTAAATTTTTGATTCCGTGTGCTATACAAGATATGGAGGAATGCTACGCCTTGGCCGATCTTGGTGCTAGTATTAATTTAATGCCTCTCGAGATTTTCAAATCGCTTTCGCTTCCGGCTCTTACTCCTTCGAACATGTCCATCGAGATGGCCGATCATTCTACGATCATGGCATGTGGAGTAGCTGAGGACGTTTTCGTTAAAGTCGGAAAGTTTTACTATCCCGTTGACTTTATCGTTGTAGATATTCCCATAGATCGAAAAGTTCCTCTCATTTTGGGTCGTTCATTTTTGGATACATCTAGAGCACTCATCGATGTTCATGCTCGAAAAATCACCCTTCGTTTCAATGAAGAAGAACTTGTCATCAATGCAACACAAAACTCCAATCTTTCTCATGTTTATTCTATTGCAACTTTAAACCATGGTGACTCGACCAATGTCATTTGCAAAGAATTTTCACCAAGAGTTTTAGGGAATGTCTCCAAAAACAATTTACCATTTCCTCCGCCGGTGGAGGTTATGAGTACTAAGCCTACAAAGAAGAAACCATCAATACTTGAATCGAAAAATCCTTCACATTCATTCTTGAAAAGTGTTGATAAGTTGCCGGTTTCTACGGAAGATCTTTCGGATGATGAATATATGGACCCCGATGGGGAGGTTTTCTTCGTCGATAAACGTTTTGAGAACTTGCCACCACCAAAACCAAAACGGTTTCAAAATGTGAGAATTTTTAGTGTGACTAACATCGTCTTAGAAACACCAAATATTTTCGACATAATCAACAAGGGTTTTCATAAGGAGAGTTTAAAAGATAACAAAGAAAAAGATCTTAAATGTGATTTTTCTACAAATCTAACTCCGTCATCACCGCGTGTTTTAAGTGCTACAAACTCGTCTACTCCTTTTGACGATGTTTTGTGTGGTTCTAGTATGGGGGAAGCCCCTTATGTTCCCTCATCCTTGTCCACCGAGGACGAGATATTCGATCCCGGAATTTCATGTAAAGGGAAATCTCGGTCTTCCACCGATGCAATAAATGGAAACTATATCTATTTGCTTGGTGCGAGTCTACCTCGAGTAGCTCAATCGTTTGTCTTACCAATTGTCTCACCCTTCTATTTCTCATCTATTTTCTTCAAACTCTTTGAGTTTATGGCACATGTTCAAGTGGTGTTGAATTGTTTTCTCAATGGAAACGAGAACGCCATCTTCGACCCCGGTATTTTGCATCATCTAAGGACTTAGTCCTTTTTACCGGTTGCTTTTTGGGCCTTGTTTATCATGTAAGCCCCACCAAAAATTGACCACACCATGATATCCCTAAATGTCACATTTTGAGGGAATCGAGTCGAGCTCATGACTCGGTAATCAAAAACGAGGTGCCTCGTGGGGGAGATCCCATGCTTATCTTTATGCTTTATGTTCACTAATAAGGGGACTTGTACCCTTCCAACTCGTTGTCTCGTGGTTGTTTGTGATTGTGTTATCTAGATCATCATCATCGTCTACGATTGAAGACTCTCGTGTTCGTTTACGTGAGCCTCCATCGTTCGTTTGAAGAAGTTTTTCACGAATCCATGACATATCCTTTATTGTTCTAACAATTATCTTTTAGCATAATTAATAAACGGCTTTAGATATATTGTTGATCACCCTTTCCATGCTAGATCCTAAGCATTCGATTCTTCGTCTCTAGTATAGGGGTGCTCCACCTTTAGACTCGAAACATTGAGGACAATGTTTACTTTTAGTATGGGGGGGTGAATAGGTACTTGCTTTGCTACGCCCTCACGTTTTCCAACTTTTAATGTTTTGTTTTGCTAATAAGGCTAAAAATGGCCAAATTTTAAAATTTTTCTTAGTTTTCATAAGTGTTTTTAAGACACGAATGTATATTTTCCGATGGGTAGAATAAGAGTTAATTTTTGACTTGATGGGCATTTGGAGCCATTTACATTCCTTAACCCGCTCAATTCAAGTTTTGCTAGACTTTTATATAGGGAGCTTTAAAACGCGAAAGTCTTAATTCATTCGGGTTAAGAACAAGAACTTTTCGCAAGTTCCTATAATTGATTCTAGAAAGTCACTTATCAAGGGAACTTTAAAACGCATTCTCTAAACTTGAAAAAGTCCAAGAAAGTGCAAGATCCTATAGGTGGCTTGAAAACCCAAAACTTTGATTTGATATAGTCTTAATGAAAGCTAATCCAAATTTAGCTTAATTTTGACTTGCATGGCTAAGTATTCACGAGTCTCTTTAATTAGAGGTCTTTATATAGTGAAGAACGAGAAATGATAGAGTTAGACAAGTGATCATGCTAAACGTAGAACATGAAAGTGTTCTTTCAAAAACTCATATGTTTTTAATTGTGGCTTTTTCTTCCCATAAGATCAATGCATTAGGAATAAAACATAATTGCAATAAGTAAGGTCGTACGGTTTGAAAAGTTACTTAGCCTCTAGCGCAAGATCGTTTAAAAGTTGCTCGGGGTTGAATAGAGTTCATAGCCAAGGCATAACTTATTGAAACGGGACGCGAAGATTGGCGATCATCCAAAAAGGCCCTAACAAGGCATGAGGAGCTCTATTTTTGCTAAAGATCCAAAGATGATGTGAAGTATCATTGTTCCAAAATCAATATGAAGGATCGAGACACACGACGAGAAGCTATTACTCCCCTAAAGAATGGAGAAAGTCTATCCAAAAAGACCCTAACAAGGTATGAGGATAAATATATCCAAGTCCGAAAAGGAGGCGGATCGTTGTATATCAAAATCCAAAGTAAAGATTGAAGAAAAATGATGAAGTCGTGGTCCTATATGAAGAATCTCTCAAAAACGTCAAGTGAAGAAATTCCAATTATATGAAGAGAAGACCATAATTTCGAGAACGTCTTCCCAAGATTTGAAGTATGAAGTACATGCCAAATATCGGTCCGAGAAAGGTCTCAAATCGTGAAACGAGTTATGCCAAGATATGAACTTAAGGAGATACACGAGAAACCGTTTTAAAAGATTTTGTCCTTCGGCTAACTATTGATCAAATCGTGCTACTTTGCTTTCGGACTAATAACTACTCAAATAAGTCAATATGAATCACTTGTGATCCATGACAAATAGATAAAAAATGCTAGTAACCCATTTCCTTTTATAATAACTAGGATTGCGGGGAGAAAAAGTATTACACAATTTGGACGTATGAGTAGTGTTAGCATTGTGACTTGTACCAACAATGATCTTGTTTTTGCACTTAGCATGGAATGTATGACACTCAAGGATGACGAAATTTACTCTAAGGGACATTAACTTGTTTCTATTCTTTGACCCTAAAAGTCACATTTTGGTGATGAAAATCATACATTATGTCTTTACACAATCTCGTAGTATGTTGCAAGTCTTTTACTCTTCAATAAAGGTTAATAAAATTGAACTTTGGTGATGCTTAGATACTTTATTCTAGCATTGCGTGAGGGCACGGCAATGGCTTAGTATGGGGGAGTGATGAGATGGCATTTATACATGATCTCATCGTTCTTTTCGGGCTTTAAATGCACTAAAATGTCATAAAATACCATATATATGCTTGTGTTTGTTTACTTGTGTGTTTTAGGTATGGATATCGTGAAAAAGACAAAAGATCACAAGATACAAGGAAAAACGGACACGAGAAACGAAGCCGTACAAAGAACCGGGCCCTAATCATGGAATTTTCATCAAATACCCTTGAAGACTTGAAGACAAAACAAGATTGATCATCATTTATTGAAGAAATGACAACTTAAAACCCTTGTATATTAATAATTACAAGCTTGGTCCCTTAAGTTTGTCAAAATTGCAAAAAGGTCCTTCAACTTTGAAGAAATGGCAAGATTGGTCCCTCAACAAATTCAAATTGCCAATTATGGTCCCTCATGAAGTTTAAGAGACATTGAAGACCTTTGAAGATCAACTTTGTCCAAGTTCAGCCCTTGAAATACTCAAAATAGCAAGAATAGTCCTTGGAAACATTTTGGAGAAAGTTTGTGCCAAAAGTGTCAATTGATGGAAGATATTAACAAAGGAAAGGAGATTTTAAGGCTGGAAATCTTTAAAGGCCAAAGAAACCAAAAACCAAGGACCAAAGTTGCCAAAGCTGGAACTTTCAAATAAAAATGCGCCTAACACCATCTCCACCCCCAAATTCGGATCAAAGGAAGCACTATTCACCTTCTTACCACCCCAGATTTTACCCTCACATTTACTTGGGTAAAACTCAATTAAACTTGCACACACTTAATTCACACACTCACAAACCTTTCCCACTCCTAAAAACCTGCATCCCACTCATGTGCACCAAACCCCCAATTCCCCAATCCACCAATCACATCATTCCTTAGCCCCCAAGCACATGACGTGGCTTAAATCAATGGCCAAGATTATTTGCTTCCTCCCAAAGCAAAATAAACGTCCAAGATCAAATGAGAGGACAAAATGCACTCAAAATCATTCAAGGGCACATTTGGGATTTTCTATGTATTAGGGTTTTATGTTTTTATGCTTCTAGGATGTTCTATAGGCTCTATAAAAGGAGACCCAAGTTGTGGTGATCCCTTTGTTCCAGTTTCTAGTCTCTCACATGTAATTCCTTTTTAAAGAAATAAAAAGTTTGGTTTTTGAAATATTCAAGTGTAATTCCTTTTTTATTGTTTTTAAAAGTTTGTGTGTTGTGAGGAGATTGATTCTGAGTTCCACTTTTATTTGGTTAAGCAACTTTGATTTTCAAAGTTGTTTAAGGTTTTGAGATTTTGAGAGATTTTGGTAAAATCTTCTCAAAAGGTTTTTGTTGTTAGGAGTTCATGTTTGTTGGTGATTTAAGTGTTATAGAAACATTTTAAGAAGATTAAAAAGGTTTTGAAAGTATTTTGGAAAGAAGAAAAAGGAAACATAAAAAAAAATATATATTGTTATATTATTTTGTTGTTTTCTTGTTTTGTGATTCAAATAGGTTGAAGGCTTGTTGATTTAGTTCAGCTCCAACCCGGGTTGGATTGGAGGAGGATTTTCATCCTCTAGGTTCTTGGATGTAAGAACCTAAGGTATCTTCCTTTTACCTTGAAAAAGTTCAAAAATAGCTAGTTGTATGATCTTAAGTGATTTGGTGATTAAGTGTGTTTATATTGCATGATTTGTGTTCTAGTGTGTATGTTTACACGTTAGATGCACTCGGAATCAATTTGGTAGCTTTTGTAAGCATGTTGGTATGTTAAAAGTTGGTTTTTAGATTTTAAAAGGGTGTTTGGCAACAGGTTTAAGCAGGACATCTAGATTTGTTTTGATAATTAAAAGGTGTTAGATTGCTTGTTTAGGGTTGATTAAGGTTATTAGTAAGTAGTTAATTAGTTTGGAACAAGATTTGAACAAGTTTGTTAGGTTTTTAAGGAAAAAGGGTGTTAAAAATCTGCATAAGGGTGAAATTTGCTTGATTTGTGATGAACTTTGTGCATGATCTTTGATTGTTGATCTTTGATTCTTGTTGTTATTTGTGTGTTATTGACTCCTTGTGCTTCATTGAGCACAAGGGTGCCCTCTTGTACCAAAAAGCATATCAAAATAAGCCAAGGTCAAGTCCTCTTGGCCAAACTCATAAACACACAAGTTCAACCTGCTGGTGCAATAGTTCATAACCAGGTTCGTCATACAAGTTGCGGCGCAAGACAACATGTTGCGGCGCAACTGAAGTACCTGCAGATTTTGGTTTTCCCGTTTCACAAGTTGCGGCGCAAGACAGAAGCATTGCGGCGCAACTGAAGGTTCTGCTGATCTTGGGTATCTCGTTTCACACGTTGCGCCGCAAGACCCAAGCACTGCGGCGCAAGACAGTGTTTTAATATTATTTTAATTTTCAAAATTTTATTTTTCTTTCTTTTTCATTTTTCCTAGGTTCTTTGTCATTGATTAGGACTATTTCCATTTTTAGAATAATTTTCTAGCTTTTAGATTTATTTTTATAATTATTTTAAGTTTAATTAGTTTTTATTTATTTTAAATCATTTTTAGAGTTTTAAAAATAATTTTAATAAGTTTTAATTTTTAGAAAATTACTTTTTAGTCTTATAATAATATAAGTTGAGTAATTATTCAATAAAATCATATTTTTGACATTTGAATTAATTAAATTTAATTTTAGGGCTTTAATTAGCATTTAAAATTAATTATTTAATTAATAAAAGGTTTTAAAATATCTTTATTGGATTTTTGTCTTAATTTATATTATTTTAGACTTGTTTTAGTCTTTTTAATCTTTTTCTTGATTTTGTTTTTGGTTTTAATAATTTTTAATTTTAGTAGTTTTTCTACGGTTTTACGTTTTCGTCGTATCCGTCTTTTCTTCTTCTCACCCCCATTCTTCTTAATATTAATCTCAAATAAATACAAGTTAATTCACAACACCATACCTCCTTGGGAAACGAATCTTTCATCTCTTTTTAAGTGATTGAGGGTCATTAGTGTTGATTTTTCCTAAAATCATCACTCGATACTTACCGCTACTTTACGTTTCTTCTCTTTGTTTTTCCTAAGGCAAAGAAAGGGGTGTAATTTACTACAATCATG
The DNA here is from genome assembly GCA_025667525.1 of Glebionis coronaria. Taxonomy (NCBI): domain Eukaryota; kingdom Viridiplantae; phylum Streptophyta; class Magnoliopsida; order Asterales; family Asteraceae; genus Glebionis; species Glebionis coronaria. The sequence continues at coordinate 310,608 of JANFOE010000915.1, forward strand.
TTCCATTGAGCAAGGGTTTTCAAACAGGTAAGTCTGTTGCTTTTCGTCCAAAAAATCACTTGGATGCTACAAGTAAGAGTGGTGATAATGGTAAAAAGTTGAATACTAAATTTAGTCAGTCACAGCAGTCTAGCAACCCTAGTGGTCTGAATAAAGGTACTGATCCAATGAGCATTGTTTCTACCTCTAATAAATTTTCAACTTTGTCCAAGTTTGGAATGGAAGAAGTGGTTCAAGTTAGCGAAGAAGATAATGAGGAGGAAGTCGAGGTTGTCTATGATGAATCGGTAAATCTTCTCAACACTCATATTGGGGCAAGCACTCCAACTGGTTGATCCTATGTTGATGGTTTATTATTTTCTTCCTAATTTTATGTTTTCGTCTTGGTTTTTGTCTAGCTTATATTTTTCATCATTCTAGACTAGTTAATGTTTATGGTCTGTCATAAACATTTGTTTAACAAGCTGCCTGTAGCTTGCGGTTAATGTGGTATTTCAGCCACATTCATTGTACTTCAACGTTTTTTTGGTTCTATTTACCAGGGTCATTGTTACCCTTTTACCAAAAAAAAAACAAGAAAATGCAATGTTTTGTCATTTTGATGCTTTTCTCACTGAAGTTGAACCTAAGACATGACAAGAAGCTTTTACTCAATATTGTTGCATAGAAGCTATGCAAGAAGAACTTAATGAATTTATACGTCTTGAAGTATGGGAACTTGTCCCATGCCCGGATCAAGTACAATTACTCACTTTGAAATGGGTTTACAAGGTAAAACTCGATGAGTTAGGCGGAATATTGAAGAACAAAGCTCGACTAGTAGCTCGTGGATACAAGCAGTTATTGGGCATCGACTTTATGGAATCCTTTGCACCTGTTGCCCGTTTAGAAGCTATTAGACTATTCCTCGCTTATGCAGCCCACATGAATATGATCGTCTATCAGATGGATGTAAAGACGGCATTTCTTAATGGTGAAATTAAAGAAGAGGTCTATATTCAACAGCCGGATGGTTTTGTGAATCCTAAATATCATAATCATGTGTACAAGCTTAAGAAGGCTCTCTATGGGTTAAAGCAAGCTCCACGCGCATGGTATGATCTATTGTCACAATTCCTCATTACGCAAGGCTTCGCTAAAGGCAAGGTGGATCCCACGCTGTTCATTCAGAAAACGAGGTAAAGATATGATTATGGTACAAATATATGTTGATGATATTATATTTGCAGCCTCGACCCAAACCTTATCCGATGAGTTTAGAACACTCAGGTCTTCCAAGTTTAAGATGTCAATGATGTGCAAGGTATCATTCTTCTTAGGTCTTTAGATATCTCAGAGTCCCAGAGGCATCTTTATCAATCAATCCAAGTATGCCCTTAAATCTCTTAAGAAATATAAGATGGAATCTTGCGACCCCGTGGATACTCCAATGGTGGAACGAACTAAGCTTGATGCAGATCCACATGGAGTTGCCGTTGATCCGACACTGTATCGTTTCGTGGAATGATCAGTACTCTTATGTATATCACAGCTAGTCGACCTGATCTTCAGTTTGCTATATGTATGTGTGCTCGGTATCAAACTAGGCCTACTGAGTTACACTTAGCTACTGTTAAACGGATATTTTGGTATCTTAATGGAACCATTAATCGGGGACTTTGGTATTCGAAGGACTCCTCGATTTCACTTATGGCATACGCAGATGCGGATCACGCGGGTTGTCAAGATACAAGGCGTAGCACGAGTGGAACTTTGCAACTACTAGGAGATCGACTAATCAGTTGGGCATCAAAAAGGCAGAAAACGCTACAATTTCAAATACGGAAGCAGTATACATAGCTATGTCCGGTTGCTGTGCTCAAATTATTTGGATGAGATCGCAATTAACCGACTATGGTCTAGGTTTCAACAAAATTCCGATGTACTGCGACAACAAAAGTGCAATTGCCTTATGCTGCAACAATGTTCAATTTTCCCGATCGAAGCATATTGACATTCGCTACCACTTTATCAATGAGCAAGTGGAAAATGGAGTGATCGAGCTTTACTTTGTCCGATCTGAGTATCAATTGACGGATATTTTCACGAAGGCTTTAGATCGCGCTCGAATGGAATTTTTGGCCGACAAGCTAGGAATGAGAACTTTCTCGCCTAAGACTCTAAAGGAACTGGCAGATGAAGCGAAAGAATAGTGGTGGTAAACTATTCTCCGTATCCTTGGTGATCATTTGTATATATTGTTTATATTTTTATCCACAAATACAAAATACAAAAATATAAAACCATATAAAAACCATAAAAATTGAAAAATTCATAAAAATCCAAAAAAAAATTACTTTATTTTTCAAAGGCATGTCTTTTGGTACGATAATATTTACGGCCTTAGAAATGTCGATTAATATTGACACGGCGCCATAAATAGAGTTCGTACAAAAGTTGAAAATATTTCATAAAACATGCCCATATGGCTTGTAGTTATTTCTGACTGCAACCCGGTTTTCACATTAAAGTCAAGTATTTCTTATGAAAGATTTGGCTCACAACGGGAATTAATTTTCTCGGGCAAGGTTTACTTTAAAACCTTGTAAGGGATCAAGTTTACTTTATAACTTGGTCTGACACAAATCTATGTACGCATCAGTGCATCTATTTGTTAAAACAAGAGAAATCTTGTTTTTTATGAAGTTATCATCTCCACAAACCAAAGATGTTGTCAATTGGTATCTACATACTCGACGATGTGACTACTCAAACGGCGACTACAGCTCTTTCAATAGAACACGGGTCAACAATTGAGGGGGAGCAATTGTCTAGCATTCAGAATCTTCGATGTCGAACGTGCCAAGCTCACTAACTGGTGTCAAGACAACAATACCAATCGTACACGTGGTGTCAAGAGATGACTTCAGACGTGACGAGGCGACCAACATATGCCAACAAGAACCATTTGATCTTATCATATGATGTTCTCATAAATCAGGTCCAACCTTGTCAATTTTTTCTAATATGGTGAATATGTGATCATGTTACAAATCGGTATCATATCTCATACATTTGGTATCATGAAGATAAAACGGACTTGCATTTTTCTTCCCAAAACCGTTGTTAAAAATTCATTAAATCAATTTATATTAAAAACATCGATTGGGTTAATATTTTTAATATGGGGGAGAAAATGTGATTTAATATGGGAAATTATCACAAATAGTTTGACTTAATGTGCTGGCTCATCCCGACATATGCGAAATGTTTTCGAATATCGTGGCATATGTTAAGGGGGAGCAAAACAGATTTGCATATAAACATGGATTTTCATGGTGACATATACTTACCCAAAACCCATTTATTTCACGACGATGAAGATTGTGGTGACATAAGGATGGTAGGATAGGTTAAGTCCTATGATTCTTCCAAAACCGGAGGAATCTTCCCAAGGACATTCCATAGCTAGAAATAGTAGTCCTTAGGAAAGATGGAGAAAGAGTGTGAACGTAGCTGAATGCCGACCAAGTACTTAAGTTAGCACTAGAACAATCACAACAAGGTGCTAGTTATGACGTATTGGTAAGCATTGAAGGGGTTGAAGAATGAAAAAGAATTGTAAAGATAAAGGGTGTAAAGAAAGAAGCCCTCCTTACAACCTTAGGCAGAAACCGGGTCAACACATATGCTATTGAGATCATTTTAATGATGCTCGATATTGAAGATAGACATCATGGACCCAGTAATGCAATGCACAACCCATCCCAGCTAACTCAGATATCTCTCATAAGGTATTTGTTTTAATCACACGGAGGCAACACGTTATCTATCGATTTATTCACTCCGAATAAATAGGTATTGAAATGGTGACACTCCTCTCCAGCCTCCAATCACTAAAATCCAAAATGCACGATCGAGTCTAGAGCCATTTGAGATCATCAAATATCTCATTAGGACACACTTCCATATTTCCTTGCTTGTTCACACACTGTGAAAAGTAAGAAAGATCTTAAGAGTCCTACGCAAAATCTTCATGATCTTGCCTGAACATCCGAGTAATATGAAAGTATTTACAATGAAGATGGAAATCCTTCTTGAGCGAACATTAAAAAGCTCATGGTAGGTGACTTGTGCGACTCCTTATGAATCAAACTTGTGATAACTGGAAAGCAACAGTGGTTTAATTCTTAGTTGAACTTAAACACGTTCCAGGCCTCTACGCATTATCTAAGTGATCTTTCTAGAACACTCAGAGTGATACCTTAGTGTTCACAGTGATGAGTGGAAATCCTTCTAGTGTTAACCTTAAACAGCACTTGGTAGGTAACTTGCAAGATTCAATATTAATCAAGCTCGTGACAACTGGAAAGCAATGATGGTGCAATTTTTTAATGAATTAAACTTGTTCCAGGAATCAGAATTGACGGCTTCAATCATGTTTACCCAAATGATTCACTCTTTACATTCACAGTCAGCTTTGGACGGTCGAGTAAAGAGAACGGGGTTACCCGCGAAATCTTGTCAAGGAGATTTTTAATTAAATCTACCTGCCACAAGTACGATATTTTATATCGTCCAACGGTCTTCACCGACCGGATGTAAAATGCTACCGAATTAGAATGAAATATTCAAAGCCATTTCGTTCGTGTCTACTTATGTTGCGGCATTTGAAGACGGTGGCATTATAGAATCCAAGAAGAAGTCGTCCCCGCATGCTTATACTTTATGCACTTAATATTTCATCTAATTCTAGAAAGCCTAAAAGTCAAGTCTTCCGCTGTATCGAACTCTGAAGCTTTCAAGAATTACAAAGGTAAAGTATATGGGACGTGATGTCACGAAGAGGCGAAGATCACTAGTGAAGGATGCACAAGATCAAGGCAAGAGATTAATGCTAAAGATGGATATCAAAGATCACATCAGCATGTTCACCAGAAAAGGAAAAGAAAAGAAAGACAAAGACTACGAGCTCAAGACAAGCATAGTATGCTAGGTTTATTTTATTATTGTAACTTGGGTAACGCCCTTGTTTGGAGTGACCTCCCTTAGGGGGAGATTGTTGGAAATACGTTTTACGTATTAGAAAGGATCGGTCACTCCAACAATAGTCCATGTAATAGCTCGTAGTTTAGTTATTTACATTTATTAAACAAAGCCCAAAACCGAGCCCATGAAAGGAATGCGTCGGCGGCCTATTGTAAACCCAAGCCCATCTCATGGGCTTGGGTATATAAACCTTCTCCTTTGATGGAGAGGGTGGTGGTTTCATTCATTTTTACACATAGTTAATCAGTTTCTCTCTTTAAAGTGTGTGTGAAATCATCTATCTTTCTATCTCTTTCTCTCTCTAAACATAAGCAAGATTTACAATATCTTACAAAAGATCCTCTTGACAGCATGAAGATGACACTCTTTGGGAGTCACTTGATGGTGTGCACATGCACACACAGCAAACAGAATGTCAGGTATTGAAGCTGTGAGATACATCAATGAACCAATCATTGACCTATAATGCCTGACATCCACCTCTTTTCCATCTCCAACTTGTACCCAAGGGTGTTCCCTATCCATAGGTGTGCTAGCCCGTTTCTCATGTGGAGAAAAGCCAAACTTCTTCAAGATTTCTGCTATATATTTATCTTGAGAGATGAAGATACCATCTTCTTTCTGCTGAACTTGTAACCCTAAAAAGAAGTTCATCTCTCCCATTGCACTCATCTTAAACTTGTCTGTCATGAGTTTGGAAAAATCTTCACTCATCTTTGGACTAGAAGAGCTAAAGATGATATCATCCACATAGACCTTATTAGTAAGAAATCCTTACCAGTCTTCTTTGTAAACAAGGTCTGGTCTATGGTGCCCCTTTTAAATCCATTTTCCACCAGATAGGTGGACTTTAACACCCCCAATTTACATTGCGCAGCGGAAAATACACAATTGGGTGTTATTTACAAACTTCATTTCACAACTCTTTAAATAACCCAAAAACAGTATATTTAAGAATAAATATAGAAATAATTTAAATCAATGTCTAAAATCTTCAATCCCAAGTAAAATCAGTAAAAAATATATCAGAGTAGCGTACAGGTTCCCCTAGGATCTTAATCAAAACAACAAACCTTTTACCAAAATATTTGACCATTTACTATATGTTTACGACAATAGGGAAAGAAATCTGTTTTAGACCAAATTACTACAAAAGCAATCCCGCAATCCTTCTCCAACAAGCTCCGCAATTCAACAACTTCAAGTACCTGAAATACATGCTTAAAATCATCAACACAAAGGTTGAGCAAGTCTATAGGTTTTACAAAATAATAATTGAACACATCGTAAAAATCATTCACAATTGTTTAATAGAATTGTGGCCATACAATCTATTAATCAGGTATATCATATAATAGCAGTAGCTATTGAATTGTATTAAGCTCATGACACCGACCCCTTAACTTAGTCACCCACGCCAAATGCCAGCATGACTAGAAAAATTACCAGTGCCCCTATTAGGGTATTAATTGCAAGAATACCAATTGTCATTCATGTAAAATTATCCTTCCCAGCGGGTTACTCAGCGTAAAGCCCTGGTCTCATATAGGGTTGTCAGCCCAATAGTACTATTATTAGAATAAGCGGCTATTCCCAACTCGCAACATCAAGTCAGAAGATAGTTAACGGCTCATGAATTTAAGGTCTCATGCAATTAGGTACTTATACAATTCATTTCATCAAAGGCAACATCGGGTCCAACAATTACTCATGACATGTGTTCATTTTACTTCAAATAGCATGTATCCCCCTCGCGGGTTTTAAAATCATTAAAACAAGTAGAAAGCGAGGCTATAGACTCACCTAAAGTAATAGCAGTAGTATGACGATCTTCGACGATAGTTGATGCCCGGTAAACACAAAAACCGCAACCTATCAAATAAGCCGCGTTCATCAATAATAAACTCGAGTAGAATCCATACTTAGTAATATCAAACTCAAAATCATAAAATCACAATAAATCCAAAATAAAAATAATACAAGTGCCCTTTTTACTCCATTCTATATGTTTATTCTATTAGTTACTTCTTTCGATAAAAATCTGCCGGTACACACCAAATGTACAAGCTCATTTACCCCACTTAAACACGTCAAATTTTTATGATACTAATCAGAAACTTCACTTACTATATATAGAAAGGCCTGTTAAAAACTCATCAAAAGATTTTACATTTAAAGTTCCCTGCCCGACACATCTTTGAACTACAAAAACCGGACAGTTTTACATCAACAATTCATATAGTCTTTTAACATATTTATTTTTCTCCGTTTATGAAACCGACACTCAAATTTGAAAATAACTTGACATCCTCATACTTAACATTAAAAATCAGTCCATGACATATTTAAAAATCCATTTTATAATCCCCGAGATTCGATCCAAATATCGACAACAATTATATATTTTGTCGGTACTCGTCTCCCGGTACACGAAATAATCAAACTAACGTAACTTTTCGCTCGTTTTGAGCTAGAAGTCCTACCTTATACCAAAACGAAGCTAAAAACATCCTCTACAACAATATCTAATTAGTTCATCTCAAACTCAAACTCATATTTTCAGAAAGTTAACTTTAATAATCTGTTTAAAAATATATGTTTAAATATCACTCAAAATTAATTTTTCACCACATTTTAACCCCATTTTTACCACTATAATCATTCTTACACTACTAGTTTATATCATAACACACTAAATCATCCTAGATGATCAATTCATAAAAATTCAACTCAAAAATATTAACATGCAATCATAAAAACTAATGTATATGAATATAAACACCTACATACAACAACAATTTAAGATCACACAACAAGATATTCATCCAAAAATGGGTTTTTCAAAAATATGCTTGCATGTAAGAAATTTTCATACCAATGGATAGAGATTGATGAAACTAAGATGGGTCTTTGATTAGAATTAAGAGATTCAAGCTAAATTTTAAAAATCAAGGGGTGTTTGTGTTGTGAGGGTGGACGGACAAAGAAAGAAAAGAGGGAAGAGAGAGAAAAATTTTTGTTAGTGGAAGAATATGTGTGTTTTTGTGTTTGATTTTTCCTTTTATATGTAAAAAGTTTAGGGTAGTTTTTGCCAATTGTGATTCTTTTGGACCAAAATGCAAATACTTTGTTAAAAAGCGGGAAATGACTATTAGTCACTTTTGAAAATTTTTACGGGTCTCGGGTTTCATAAAAATGCTTCTCAAAACTTAAAACGCACACAAAATATGATATTATATAGTTCCGGCACGACTTAATACGACATTAAAAATAAAAACGTCAAAATATTAAACATCGACATGTTTAAAATAAAATATAAAATTTCTCGGGCATCCGTCGATATCGTTATCACTAATAATCCTCGTAACTTGTCAAAATGTAAAAATAAAATTTCAACATCATCCAAATCAAATCACCAATTGTCATAATAATCAACATTGTAAAAAATTTTAAAAATATACGTAAAAATATAATTAAATAATGACCACGATTTTGGGTTGTTACATCCTACCCTCCTAAAAGAGAGCGACGTCCCGGCGCTCAACCCGCCTCACATTCGCACTTCCTCACTTCTAGAGTCAACGTGACCTCTTATCCTCAAGAGATACTCATGTCTTTCACATCAGTCCAACTCAATTCTTATAATATCACCATATCCACAACTATTACTACACTTCAACTTTCAATTTCACCTTCTATTATGCTAATATTACTTCATCATTCATACTCCTTCTGTATCACTTTCTAAGTTTCATTCCTGCCCCAATACTCTGACAACATACCCCACAACTATGTATGTTCTCAAATTACACCTCTTAACTATTGATATGACGATTATCATCGCATAAAGATTACATCTTTACTAATTTCCATTAGTCCTCATAGTGAAATATTAAGATACCATCATCCCAAGTTTCTATTATATGTTGATGTGATTGATACCATTTTCAGTTACCATCGTTCAGTTCATCCTTTCACTCTGTCCATTGCTTTCCGAAATTACGCAATATTCCTTCTTAACTCAATTCTTCACACTTTATATAGAAATCTCTAATATTCAAAAGTCAATCTCAATCTCTGGTTCACATATAATATGTTCAAACCTTTTCCAATACTCATACCTTATCACAACGATTTCCAGTATTCAAAAAATTACACTGCCTCTATGTCCTGAGGTTACACTCAAACTAAATATAATGAGATTATCCATAATTCTAACCAGTCCCATAAATACTTTCCATACTCATTTTCCACTTTCATCATTTCTAACAATCTCTATGTCCCGAGTGTAGTGCTTGCTAGATCACTGATTTACTGTACCTTCCATAGTACATTATTACATCTTCCGTGTATCATATACTGTTTAGAAAACTCTGTTAGCCTCATATATTCAAATCTGAAATATATAATGGTCAAATCACTTCCTGATATCGTAATATACTTTATTCCAACCGTTATGTATTAATACTTCAATTTGTGAAATCCCTTCAATACTACATGCGACACTCTCAGCACTCTAAGAATAATTAAATTCTCTTTTTAATCTGAAAAATTCATTCACTACTGGTCTTGCCTTCTTAAAACACTCTCTGATCTAATAGAAGAAAAATTAGATAATCACAATAACCGTTTTCGTCCCACAAAAACATACATCTCAACTTTCTCATTTCTATTACCATTCTATTTCAAAATTCCCAACAATCTATTGATCTTTTTTCTTTGATATTCCTTTTTCATTAGTTTATCAATTCAATTCTAACTTTCTTTCCATTCTATCCATTCTACTTGTTGCTACGAATATTCCAATTATCTCAAAACTTAAGAGTCAATTCTCAATTACTTCAGAAACTTTATAAACTATTTTTCCTTCTACTCCTTACTAAATACTTACTAGTTGATAGTGAAAGTATTCACACTCATCCTTCATAATCTAAAACACACTTCGTAATACAGAACTATAACGTATCCCATCTAAAATTTACAGATTATTATTTCCCCGTCATCATTAAGTAATCCTTAACTCCTTCCTTTCAAAATCCCCAAATGGCGTTTATACACAAGTCCTTCTTATTCTTATTTTCTTCATACTTGATTCCATACAAGTAATACTTTTCAATCCCAAAACAAATACCACAATGTCCAATCTCATGATCATATAAACCCCGTTACACTTCTTTATTCAAGTCAACACACTACTATTGCTTTCCTTTCCATTTGATATTATCCAAATATCATCATCGCAGCTCAATAATTCCTTCAGATTCCTCCAATACTAACTATACAACATAGAACTTCAATCTATCCTCAGCGTTCATAAACAACTTCCTCAACTACAAAATCAGATCTCACAACTACAACTTAAATATATGAATGGATTTCACACATTTAGTTCTTCTTTGTCAGCTTTATCCTTGGTTCAACAATCAGTGAAAACCTCCTGATAAACCTCCGATAATGCCCAGCTTACACAAAGGAATTCACAAGCTTCAGTCGGTTTCGTCGGTATCGACAAAGCCTTAATCGTTTCAATCTAGTCAGATTTTCACGATCACTTCAGCCATAGATTCAACATTCTAAAACATCTATAATACTCCAACTAAAATTCTTATCCAAAGAATTTTACACACCGTTCCTCCTTTTAATAACAATTTCCCAATTGTTAGGGATTACTTTTCTTTCCTTCAATCATCTATTCATCACACTAAACATTCACAATCAATAATGGACACCGATTTCTGGTGCTTAGTTTGTTCAGCCCCACAACAATCATCTTATTCACAGAACATACAGCTTCTTTACTTTCTTCCGTTATTACTTCTCTGATGACTTACCCTTCCAGTCAAATCAGATTATCCTTATTGTCTCATATGCCAATCCTTACAATCAAACATATTATCATTCTCAACTTCCTGATAATGCCATATAATAAAATATACAATCAGATTGCATAACTCCTATCACTGAGCTAACACAAAGATTCCTTTTTCCCATGACGACAGTGAACTCTACGATTCCGCAGAATAATCACATAATACCCTCAAGTACTAACTCATCTTCTCATCCTTTTCCGACTACTACTAGTAAAGCGCACATAAAATTTGACTTTTTGTAGTTTCCTACTACATACCTTCTCATCATTGACCAATAAAATCGTCAAATAGAAATTCCACTGATTACTCCCTGAAATCAGTACTCAATGTTCAACAACATTCCAATTTAATTCTTTTCACCTTTATTATCATATCCTATGATATTCATCCTTATCCTGGTTAACTTTCTCACAACTCTATTTCAGTTGATTGCGCTATACTTCTTAATTCCATAAACTCAGAAAATACTTCCTTAATATATATATATATATATATATATATATATATATATATATATATATATATATATATATTATTCTTCCGTCGGTGAATTTCTCATTCCAACCAATTGCAAATTCTCGTTGATTTCTCGTCCTTGAGTCAGCTAAGATCTATCATCTTTAAATCTCAATATATTCTCAATAACACCTTCAGAATTTAATACACCATCAATAACACTTTCAGTATTTCAATAAACTTCTAACTCAATGATTACCAGATAAGAAAATACAAATTACTACATCTTAATCTCAAATCTTATTAGCATTTCCAAAATATAGGCTGTAATAGCAGCAACATTCCCTTCATATTGATCTTCCATTATCTGAATAATTCCTTTATTCAATCTCTTTTACCGAAAAGAAAACATTTCATTACCACAGAAATACTAATTTTTATACCACATTCCTTGTTATCCCTTCAGCAGCTCGACCTCCAACTAGTTCGTACTTACATCAAATAATTAGATAATTACTTACGTGGTGATCTACACATCATACTTCCTCCTACTTACCCGATTTATAGTAACTACTTGAATACCATCTCTTCTTATCTTAGACTATTAAATTCCAAGTTTACCTTCTATTAGAGGAAATAAATTCCTATTCCTTATTGTCATTCGCAACAATACCATTCCTTTACCCTTTTGCCACACTTAATTTCGAATCAGGATCAATCTTTAAATTACTATCTCTTTTCGTCTAGTTGAACATTCCCAAATGATTATTATATCAAACATCCATCAGTTACTCGAACTTATCCATATAATTGCACCTTTCCAATTACCATCAATAGTCGTACTACACTCTTCACCGCATCTCTTCTCATTCCTAATAATCCAATACACATACATCCCTTTTAAATCTTGCAGAATAACAGCAACATCTCCAACTGGAACAGCAGCATCTTCAGTCTCAGCGGCATCTTCAGTTTCAGCAGCATCTTCAGTTTTAGCAACATCTTCAACTAAAACAGCAGGATTTTCAATCTCAGCAGCATCTCGTCTCCTCTCAGCACTATCAGCTTCAAACAATCTAACAACTATTCCCACAATCATATAATCTACCCTAATGGTTGGCAACCTTTGGAGGCATATTTCAAGATACTCAGTCACACAGAGACAGGAATCCCTGGTAATGACAGAAACATATCTCACTCAACTCTTTCCATGTGATAACAGTAGAAAGAAACTTAATAAGTATACACATCGAGATAGAAAGAATATGATCTTTTTATCAAGATATAACATGAATACTACATACGCCAACAACACAATACTACCTAAGTTCCACAATCATCTCAAAAGAAAAGATACAAAGACACATCAAAATACTAAAGGGTAATAGTAGATTTCATCCATAAATCCGAGAAAATCGCAACAAAACCTTGTCACTAATGTCACTTACCCTTACCATCCTAAACAACAACAATAATAATAATCCATCACAATACTACCTCACAACATCTAGATAATCCAAATACAACACAATAATACATAAACTGAAATACAACAAAGATCCATCACTACATCACTCCATAGGATGTGGTCCATCACTTTCTCCAACTTGGCTCGTTCCTGCTTCATCTTCAGCTGGTCCTAACTTGCAGCACCTCCCTTTTGGATCTAAACACAGTGGGTTCCTAAATCCATACTTCAAAATCCCTCCTTGACACGGCCGATCTATCATATAATGAGAATTACCATACACCTCACTATCCTGAAACTTCCAATGTGGCTCAAGATACGGCCCAAGATGAGCTACATATTCACTTAACCCGCGAAGACTATCTATCTCTTTCTGATACTTATCAAAATCAATCCCATAAATTCTCACTTCAGCTCTAACCTTAGTTCTTCCAACCTCACTCTCAGTCATATAATTATCACTATCAGATTCAACAACATTTTTCTTATCATTCGTATCATCCTCGTAATCTAACCATCCACCTGAAATCTTATGATCGCCTACATATTGATTCTGCAAACTCCATTGACCTACAACAAATCTCCCATTCTTGACGTAATATGGTATGTCAGACATTTTCTGAAATCACAGAAAATTCAAAAGTACATAAGGTCATTATTCAAAAATATATATGCAATGCATAACTATGCAAATGCAAATGAATTACGTATGCAAAATATATATGTATGCGATGCAATGTAAATGATAATTATACAATATTCATAAAAATGAAATTATGATGAAAGCACTCCACGTCCTTTCATTCATACCAATACCTCATTGCAGTATTTACTTAATAAATACTCAATAATTCACAACAATAATTACATCAATAATAACAAAGCATAATCAAAAATAAATAATCTTACCGGAGCCTTGCAGAAAAGTTGCGTTGCTTTTATAAAATACTTTCGACACCAAAGTTATAGTTTAGGACATTTTCAAAAATCGACCTAATTCGCTATAACTAAAAAGCTCTAGTTACCAATCTTTAACACCCCCAATTTACATTGCGCAGCGGAAAATACACAATTGGGTGTTATTTACAAACTTCATTTCACAACTCTTTAAATAACCCAAAAACCCTAATTCAAAACACTTCAAGAAAAACCCTAATTCTCTCTCTATGGCGATCTCCTCAACCCTAATTCATTTCGCTGCCTAGATCATTCCTGTTACTTTTCCATTCATTGATTAACGGTCTTATCTGTTCAAATCGATTGTTCTTATCTTGTCGCTGTTCAGTGTGAGTAAGGTAGGCTTGGGATTTATTTCCTCCCTATTTTTGCTGTGATCAGTGGATAAACCGGGGGTAGGATACATTCTGGTGAGATCTGGATAGCATCTTTAATTAATTCGACGTTAAGTTTAGGTTCTTTCTATTGCAGCGCGTTTAGGGTTTTGTAGTTTTAGTCATAGTAGGGTTTCATTCTGGACTTATTGATTATTTTATTGTTATGGAAGTGATTTAATATCGTGTGGCGGTTCGTGTCTAAACCCTAATTAGGGTTTGGGCTGTTTTTTGGTGTCTTTGGTTTTATTCAGTTTTGAGAGATGGTTCCTATTAATCAGGACAAATATGGGGTTCCGGCTGAAGGATCAAAATTATTACAATCAATTTTGGGTGCTAGGAAGCCGATTCGTGGGGTGTCTGCTGATGCGGCTAATCATGCAAACCCTAATTTGAAATTAGGGTTTCATGAAGTAGCGTCTACGGTATCGTCTGCTAGTATGGAGGGTGTTTCTGAGGACGCAGCTGGGGGTAAGAAGGAGAAAAATGTGTCGTTTGCTAATGTTGTCCAACAACAGACTAACAAACAGGTGGTTAAAATTTCAAAAATGCAAAACACAGAAATGGTTATGGGCGCTAAAGTGACGCTTCCTCTTGAATCTGTCGAGGAGATTAGCTCGCGTTATGATAATACATTGTATGGGTATTTTATTGGTAAACGTTTGGCGTTTCCCTTGGTTGAAAACTATGTCAAGAATACATGGGCTAAGTTTGGATTGAAGAGGGTTCGTCTTCATGATGATTTCTTTCTTTTTCAATTCGAATCACGAGAAGGCATGGAAAAGGTTTTGGAGAATGGGCCTTGGCTTATTAGGCTGGTTCCTTTGATTCTTAATGTTTGGTCACATGATGTTGATATTCGCAAAGAGGCGGTTAGAAAGGTTCCAGTTTGGGTAAAGTTGCATCACGTTCCAATTGTTGCATACTCAGAGGTTGGGCTTAGTTAAATTACTTCACAGCTGGGGACGCCTATAATGTTGGATACACACACTAGTAACATGTGTCTTAATTCATGGG
Organism: Glebionis coronaria; assembly: GCA_025667525.1. NCBI lineage: Eukaryota > Viridiplantae > Streptophyta > Magnoliopsida > Asterales > Asteraceae > Glebionis > Glebionis coronaria. The sequence goes on from JANFOE010000915.1 coordinate 325,778, forward strand.
GTCGGAGTACTTATGCTAGAGCTTTAATTGAGGTGTCCGCTGATGAGGAGTTGTTGGAATCTTTTGTCGTTGTTGTTCCGTTAGGAAGGGATAAAGGGCATTCTTTTGCGACCATTGAAGTGGAGTACGAGTGGAAACCGCCAAGGTGTTCTACATGCTGTGTTTTCGATCATATTGATGAAGCTTGCCCTAAATTGCCAAAACCTATTGTTGCGGAGAGTGTAAAAACTGATGATGGTTTTAAGGAGGTTAAAAAGAGGAAGGACAAGAAAAAACCTCAAGCTAGGGGGAGGCAGATTGATGGTATCATATTAGGCAAACCACAGCCTAATTTTCATTATAAGCGTAAAGACAAAGGGAAGGCGTTAACTAATGTTGATCATTCAGACGGTAACTTGGGGCAGAGCATTCCTAGTAGCAGCAAAAGCTATATGGTTATTAATAAGTCCACATCGGCTACACCCTCAATTGCTACTAATAATGCTTTTAGTGCACTATCGGACACTGACAATGACTTTACAACTGAGCATGATCAGCGGGTTAATGAGGATAGCGAAGATGATGAAGTGGACGAGCATATCATTTTGGAAAATCCGCCTACTATACCGGAAGGAGCAAGCACTCCTGTTGAACAGGTTATTAATGTTTAGCCTTGCTTCCTGGAATATTAGGGGAATGAATCTCTCTCCTAAACAAAAAGAGATTAGGCAAGTGATAAAGGAGAACAATTTGTCTTTGTGTGCTATCCTTGAGTCGCATGCTAGTTCTTCCAAGTTGGATAAGCTGTGTGGTTTGGTTTTTCGTCAATGGGACTGGGTTTCTAATAGAGCTTGTTACAATAAGGGTACTCGTATCATTGTTGGTTGGGATCGTGATGTTATTGATGTTTCAATCATCAACCAAACTGATCAGATCATTCACGCGCGTCTATGGATTAAAGATTGTAATAAAGAGCTGTTTGTGTCCTTTGTGTATGCTCATAATGCTCACACGCAGCGTAGATCTCTTTGGCATGATCTTGAGATGCATAATCATTTTATTCGACAGCGTCCATGGTGTATTCTTGGTGATTTCAACTCGGCGCTTGTGCTTGAAGACTATGCCTCGGGTTCTTCTTCCATCACTATTTCCATGCGTGAATTTCGCGAGTGTGTTGTGAACATTGGTGTTAAGGATGTCCAAAGCACGGGGCTACAGTTCACGTGGTCTCAGAAACCTCGAGGGGAGGATGGTAATTTCAAAAAGATTGATAGGATAATGGCTAATGTGGAGTTTTATGATCAGTTTGTGGGTGGGCATGCTATCTTCCAGCCATATAGGGTCTCGGATCATTCGCCTGCGGTGTTACGGATTCCTGCTGTGATGAAACCTAAAAAACCTCAGTTTAAATTTGCTAATATTTTATGTCTGCATAAAAGGTTTAAACCTATTGTCCTTGAAAACTGGCGGGAGCATGTTAGTGGTTTTCATATGTTCAATCTTGTTCAAAAGCTCAAACATCTTAAGAAACCATTACGGAAGCTACTGTTTGATCATGGCAATCTCCATGATAATGTTAAAAGGTTGAGAATGGAATTGGATGCTGTTCAAAGGGACCTGGATCGGGACCCATTTAATACTGTTCTGCGTGAGGAACAAGCTGTGTACGTTCAAGCTTTTAATGACGCTAGTCTGTTGGAGGATCGGTTTCTTCGTCAACAGGCGAGAATGGATTGGATTCGTGATGGCGATTCTAATTCTACTTTTTTTCATAAGGCGATTAAGAATAGAATGAGAAGAAACAGAATTGACATTATTACGAGCACCAATGGTACTGTTTTTGCTAATGACCAGGTTGCTTCTGCCTTTGTTGCACATTATGAAGATTTTTTGGGGAAAGCAGGTCAGGTTACTTGTTTTAATGATAATAATGTGTTTACTAATCGCCTTAATAGTGAGGAAGCTTCCAGTATGATTAAAGAGGTCACTAATGATGAGATTAAGAGGGTGGTGTTTTCCATGGGTAACGATAAAGCTCCTGGCCCCGATGGCTTCATAGTGGCTTTCTTTAAGGAAGCTTGGGAGATTGTGGGTTCCGAGGTGTGCCTTGCTGTTCGAGAGTTCTTTTTTAACGGGAGATTACTTAAACAGGTCAATCACACTATCATTGCTCTTATACCCAAAGGTTTGAATCCTTCTCGTGTTACTGATTTTCGTCCAATTGCGTGTTGTAATGTGATCTTTAAAGTTATTACCAAGATCATTGCTAATCGCATGAAGGAGTCTTTGAAGCGGATTATTAGTCCTAATCAATCAGCTTTTGTTCCGGATCGTAGTATTTCGGATAATATTCTGATCACCCAGGAATTAATGCATAACTATCACCTTAATCGTGGTCCTCCAAGGTGTGCGTTTAAGGTGGATATTCAAAAAGCCTACGATACGGTGGATTGGAACTTTTTGAAGAGTATTCTGATTGGATTTGGTTTTCATGCTAAGATGGTTTCTTGGATTATGGAATGTGTTACCACGGCTTCTTTCTCGATTAGTATTAATGGATCGATTCATGGCTATTTCCAAGGCAAACGGGGTTTACGTCAGGGGGATCCTCTTTCTCCATATTTGTTTACTCTTGTCATGGAAGTTTTGACGTTGATTATTAGAAGAAGGGTTTGAGAGTCTGATTCATTTACTTATCATCGATACTGTTCGAGATTGGAGCTTGTTAATCTTTGTTTCGCTGACGACTTGTTTCTTTTTGCCCATGGTGATGTTTACTCAGCTCAAGTGATTATGGACGCGTTGGATGAGTTTAAATTGATGTCGGGGCTTGTTCCAAGTTTACCAAAGAGCACCGCTTATTTTTGTAATGTGGTCCCTAATATTAAGAGTTCTATCCTTCAAATTCTTCCGTTTGAAGAAGGTAAGCTTCCTGTAAAATATTTGGGAGTTCCTTTGATCTCTTCGCAGTAGTGTATCGGGATTGTAATGAGCTTATTCAGAAAGTTCATGATCGAATTGATGATTGGAAGCACAAAGCGTTATCTAGGGCTGGTCGTGTTCAATTAATTCAGTCGGTTCTCAGTTCGCTTCATGTGTTTTGGGCGTCGGGTGTTTATCCTTCCCACTCGAGTTCTACATGAAATTGAGCAAATTCTTCGTAATTTCCTTTGGTCCCCCTCTGGTTCGTGCAAGGGTAAGGCTATGGTTTCATGGGAGGTTGTTTGCCTTCCTAAGTAAGAAGGTGGATTGGGGATTCGAAGTTTGGAGTCTTTTAATCAGGCGCTCATGGTTAGGCATATTTGGAATCTCATTACGCGTAAGGATTCTATGTGGGTTCAGTGGATTCAGGCCTATAAGCTTTGTCATCGAAGTTTTTGGGATGTTCCGTTGCGTGGGAGTTTAACGTGGTGTTGGCGTAAGATTCTTCAATTGCGGCCTATTATTCGTGAATTCGTTTGGCATAAAATTGGGAATGGTAACAACACTCTTGCGTGGCATGATAACTGGTGTGAGGTTAGTCCTCTTTCTAGGATTATATCGTGTCGTGATATTCATCGTGGGGGTTTTCATAAACACTCTAAGGTGAGTGACCTGGTGACTAATGGCCATATCGAATGGCCGGATGGGTGGTGTCAAAAGTACCCGTTGCTTTCTCAAATTCCTGATCCTATTCTTTGTGATCGTCCGGATACTATTAGCTGGAGGGATAACATGGGAGCTGTTCAAGCGTTCTCAATCAGTGTTGTTTGGAACGATTTAAGGCCGCGCAGCAGCAAAGTTCCGTGGAGATATGTTGTTTGGTTTGCTGGTTCCATACCGAAGCATGCAATGCTGGTGTGGTTGGTTATCAAGCGTCGTTTGAAGACTCAAGACAGGTTAAGAGCTTGGGATCATGTTGATGCCTCGGTGGTCAAATGCTCGTTGTGTGGTGACTGCCCTGATTCGCATGAGCATTTATTTTTTGAGTGTGCGTTTGCTAGACAGATTTGGCATGAGATAAAGGTGTTGGTGGGTCTCTCAGATTTAGGGTATGAGTTTGATAGTGTTTTGAATGACATTATCCCTTATGCCAAGCTTAAGAACTCGAAGAGTGTCATTGCAAAGCTTGCTTTAGCGGCGACTGCCTATCATGTTTGGATTGAGCGTAATAACCGGCTGTTCAAAGCGGTTAAGAGGTCCCCAGGTCAGGTTATTGAAGTTGTGAAGAATGAGATTCGGCTCAAGCTTATGTCGGTTCGTTGGAAGCATTCTCGAAGTGTGAATCATATGATTCTACGATGGCGATTATCAGATTCTATTTTAGTTTCATTATGATTGGTTGTATCTTTTGTTTATGCACTTGTAGGTGGTTTTTTCCTGTAGGTGTTATTGGCTTTGTAATAGGGTAAGATCTATGGTGTGTCATATGATCTTGTAGTTCAAGCTTTGCTTGAGGTTAATACGGTGCTTCTGCCGAATTCCATTGTGCTTATTGGTTGGGTTAATATAATTTACCGGGATTAGTCCCTTTACCCAAAAAAAATAACCCAAAAACAGTATATTTAAGAATAAATATGGAAATAATTTAAATCAATGTCTAAAACCTTCAATTCCAAGTAAAATCAGTTAAAAATATATCAGAGTAGCGTACAGGTTCCCCTAGGATCTTAATCAAAACAACAAACCTTTTACCAAAATATTTGACCATTTACTATATGTTTACGACAATAGGGAAAGAAATCTGTTTTAGACCAAATTACTACAAAAGCAATCCCGCAATCCTTCTCCAACAAGCTCTGCAATTCAACAACTTCAAGTACCTGAAATACATGCTTAAAATCATCAACACAAAGGTTGAGCAAGTCTATAGGTTTTACAAAATTATAATTGAACACATCATAAAAATCATTCACAATTGTTTAATAGAATTGTGGCCATACAATCTATTAATCAGGTATATCATATAATAGCAGTAGCTATTGAATTGTATTAAGCTCATGACACCGACCCCTTAACTTAGTCACCCACGCCAAATGCCAGCATGACTAGAAAAATTACCAATGCCCCTACTAGGGTATTAATTGCAAGAATACCAATTCTCATTCACGTAAAATTATCCTTCCCAACGGGTTACTCAGCGTAAAGCCCTGGTCTCATATTGGGTTGTCAGCCCAATAGTACTATTATTAGAATAAGCGGCTATTCCCAACTCGTAACATCAAGTCAGAAGATAGTTAACGGCTCATGAATTTAGGGTCTTATGCAATTAGGTACTTATACAATTCATTTCATCAAAGGCAACATCGGGTCCAACAATTACTCATGACATGTGTTCATTTTACTTCAAATAGCATGTATCCCCCTCGCGGGGTTTAAAATAATTAAAACAAGTAGAAAGCGAGGCTATAGACTCACCTGAAGTAATAGCAGTAGTATGACGATCTTCGACGATAGTTGATGCCCGGTAAACACAAAAACCGCAACCTATCAAATAAGGCGCGTTCATCAGTAATAAACTCGAGTAGAATCCATACTTAGTAATATCAAACTCAAAATCATAAAATCACAATCAATCCAAAATAAAAATAATACAAGTGCCCTTTTTACTCCATTCTATATGTTTATTCTATTAGTTAATTCTTTCGATAAAAATCCGCCGGTACACACCAAATGTACAAGCTCATTTACCCCACTTAAACACGTCAAATTTTTATGATACTAATCAGAAACTTCACTTATATATATAGAAAGGCCTGTTAAAAACTCATCAAAATATTTTACATTTAAAGTTCCCTGCCCGACACATCTTTGAACTACAAAAACCGGACAGTTTTACGTCAACAATTCATATAGTCTTTTAACACATTTATTTTTCTCCGTTTATGAAACCCACACTCAACTTTGAAAATAACTCGACATCCTCATAATTAACATTCAAAATCAGTCCATGACATATTTAAAAATCCATTTTATAGTCCTCGAGATTCGATCCAAATATCGACAACAATTATATATTATGTCGGTACTCGTCTCCCGGTACACGAAATAATCAAACTAACGTAACTTTTCGCTCATTTGGAGCTAGAAGTCCTACCTTATACCAAAACGAAGCTAAAAACATCCTCTACAATAATATCTAATTAGTTCATCTCAAACTCAAACTCATATTTTCAGAAAATTAACTTTAATAATCTGTTTAAAAATATATGTTTAAATATCACTCAAAATTATTTTTCACCACATTTTAACCCCATTTTTACCACTATAATCATTCTTACACTACTAGTTTATATCACAACACACTAAATCATCCTAGATGATCAATTCATAAAAATTCAACTCTAAAATATTAACATGTAATCATAAAAACTAATGTATATGAACATAAACACCTACATACAACAACAATTTAAGATCACACAACAAGATTTTCATCCAAAAATGGGTTTTTCAAAAATATTCTTGCATGTAAGAAATTTTCATACCAATGGATAGAGATTGATGAAACTAAGATGGGTCTTTGATTAGAATTAAGAGATTCAAGCTAAATTTTGAAAATCAAGGGGTGTTTGTGTTATGAGGGTGGACGGACAAAGAAAGAAAAGAGGGAAGAGAGAGAAAAATTTTGGTTAGTGGAAGAATATGTGTGTTTTTGTGTTTGATTTTTCCTTTTATATGGAAAAAGTTTAGGGTAGTTTTTGCCAATTGTGATTCTTTTGGACCAAAATGCAAATACTTTGTTAAAAAGCGGGAAATGACTATTAGTCACTTTTGAAAATTTTTACGGGTCTCGGGTTTCATAAAAATGCTTCTCAAAACTTAAAACGCACACAAAATATGATATTATATAGTCCCGACACGACTTAATACGACATTAAAAATAAAAATGTCAAAATATTAAACATCGACATGTTTAAAATAAAATATAAAATTTCTCGGGCATCCGTCGATATCGTCATCACTAATAATCCTCGCAACTTGTCAAAACGTAAAAATAAAATTTCAACATCATCCAAATCAAATCACCAATTGTCATAATAATCAACATTGTCAAAAATTTCAAAAATATACGTAAAAATATAATTAAATAATGACCATGATTTTGGGTTGTTACATGGACAATGTGCCATACCATGCTATTGGGGCTTGATGAAGTCCATACATAGCTTTCTTCACTCTATACACCTTGTCTGGATGTTCTGAATCTTCAAAACTAGGAGGCTGCATTACATAAACCTCCTCTGCAATTGTGCCATAAAGAAAAGCACTCTTCACATCCATTTAGTAGACTATAAAGCCCATGCAGGAAGCATAGGCTGGAAAAATCCTTATAGCCTCAATCCTTGCAACAGGTGCAAAGACCTCCTCATAGTCTGTCCCTTCTTCTTGTGTATATCCTTGTGCCACTAAATGTGCCTTGTTTCTGACCACAATGCCTATCTCATCCTTTTTGTTTCTAAGAACCCATCTTGTCCCAATAGGTCTGACATGTCTGGGACAATCAACCAACTCCCAAACATCCTGGATAGTAAACTGGTGAAGCTCATCCTGCATTGCTTCCACCCAACTTGGTTCTTTGAGAGCATAAAAAATCTTCTTGGGTTCGTGTTGTGACAGAAAACAAGCAAACAAACATGCTTGAACAAGAGGGGTATCAACCTTCTTGTGAATATTGGAAATAAATCCTCTTTGATTCTGATGAGACCTTCTAGTTTGCACAGGAGTCATGACGTCACCAATATTTAGAGAAGGAAGATGATTTTTAATTGTAGAAGTAAGCGCTCCTCCCTCAATAATGGTGTTGTCCTCAATCTCATCTTCCAAGTTACCAATATCCTCTTTAGACTCTCTTCCATCATCATCTGAATGAACCCCTCCTTGACTGTTTGAAGGTTCACCTTGTTCAAAATTATTAGAAGAGAAAAGATGGTCAAAAGACATGTCAATGCCTGAATCAAAGCTGTGAACGTTTGAGCTATGAACGCCTGAATATTTCTTGTCACCGCCAGAATTTCCTTTGTCAGCGCCTGAAGGATCAAGCGTGTTATCAACTGGTGATACTTGGGGACCACCTTTTTCCTTTCCAGCAGCCGCAACAGTAGCAAATGCATCTGTCTAAATGGGAATGGTAACATACTCAAGTGTGGGTGCTGATTTGTCTGCTTGTGATCCAACCTCTTCATCAACCTGTTTACCTAAAATATCAACAACTGATTCTTCCACAACATTTGAAGTCACCTTCACAATGTTTGGATTAGTAACAGGCATATAATTCAATGTCCTAGATAGAGGTTCCAAGTCAAATAACCAATTTGGACCACTTTCAGGATCACTAGGTTTACTCTCTAAAAACCTAACATGTACCTTTTCAAGTATACGTTTTTCTTGCTTAAGGTAAACTCTATATCCTCTACTCTGCACAGAATAACCCATGAAGTAGCCTTCATCACCTTTAGCACTAAACTTACCTAAGGCATCACTAGTGTCCAACACGACTACATGACATCCAAAAGGTTTAAGAAAACCAATATTAGGTTTCCTGCCCCAAAGTAACTCATAAGGTGTTTTGTTATGAATCTTGTTGAATAATGCCCTATTTTGAACATAACAAGCTGTATTCACAACTTCAGCCCAAAAAGCAATGGGAAAGTGAGCATCAGCCAACATAGTCCTGGCTGCTTCTATGAGGTTCTATTCTTTCTCTCAGCAACCCCATTTTGTTGTGGGGTTCTAGCTACACTAGACTGTCTAGTAATCTCTTTCTTGGCACAAAAGTCATCTAATAACTTATTTCTAAACTCACCACCATTGTCACTTCTAAGCATCTTAACCTCATTACCAGACTTCTTTTCAATTTGGGTAATAAAGTTAATCAAAGTATCAGCAGTGTCAATTTTCAAAGCTAAAAAGAAAGTCCAAGTAAATCTAGAAAAATCATCAGTGATGACAAAACAGTAGGATTTACCATTTAAGCTTTCTATATTAGTTGGACCAAACAAGTCCATATGCAGCAAGTGAAGTGGTTTAGAATTAGAGTGCACTAGTTTAGACTTAAATGAGACCTTGTGATGTTTGCCTTTAAGGCATGCAAAACAAGAGTAGTCATTGTGGAAATCCTTTTCAGGCAAACCATCAACTAAACCATGTGTCACAAGTCAATTTATATTTTTAAAATTAATGTGCCCTAATCTTTTGTGCCAAAGATTACTCTCATCAACTGAAGCCTTAGCATATAAACATGAAAAATTATTATTCATCCTAATTCCATTAAGATTCACATTATAAATGTCCTTATGCCTAGGTGTCCTATAATCAATGAATTTCTCATCTAGTATTTTAAAATCTTTGCTCAACACCAAGCATTCAGTATCAGTGAAAAGAACCTTATTTTTGTTATCACACACTTGTGATACACTAAACAGATTATAGTCAAGTTCTTTTACAAGAAACACGTTTTCAAAACGCAAATTGTTGGTGAGAAGAGTTCCTTTGCCAATGATAGTTCCATATCCACCTCCAAAGTACACTTTGTCACCATCTTTAATGGGGATAAATTTGTCAGATAATCTTCCTTCCCCGTCATGTGCCTAGAGCATCCACTATCCCAATAGCCATAATCATTAACCTGCTTTTGAATGCCCTGCACATAAAGAAAACAAATTAGTTTTCTTTGGGAACCTAAGCTTGAGCAGACTTGGATTCATTTGGTTATTCAACAAGAACAGACTTAGTCCTTATGACAACCCCTTGTTCATCCCTTTTTGGATTAAACACCCAGTTAACCCCAATTGGTTTTGTTATGACCTTTGAAATATTATGAAATATGTTACAGGTCATAGAAATTCCATCTAAATTAAGGTTTTGATCTTGCTTAGGTCTCCATGTCAAGCTAGAAGAAGCTTTACACCCCTTTCCCTTTGGTTGCAAATATTTTCCTTTATTTGGTCTGGAAATGTTCCTATGAGCGTTTAATTTGTTCTTGACAACGCTGAAACTACCCTTATCAGCGTTGAACCTAGGGTTTGCTACAGGAACCCATTGTCTGTTAGACCACGTATTGGTCTTCTGAAAAGGTCTTTGTCCATAAGTATAAGACCCTTTAGTAAAGAATAGGGCTGGTCTAACAACTTGTAGACTTTGTTGGACAAAAGGTTTGGGTTTGACAGTGTTTGACTTTTTATCAGCGTTGACCTTTGAAGCACTGACACACTTATAAGCTAAATGAGAAAAACTTCCACAAGTGTAACATGCTTTTCTAGACATAGCCTCTAGGTCTAGAGGAAAAGAAACCTGTCCTATTATCACTAATTTGGCTTTTTGGTGACCTAGGTTTTCTATACATTTCTGCATATTTAATACTAGGTTTTCTATCAACGTTTAAGCCAAGGTCAACAGTCTTACCAGTGGTTGGGTTTGTCACTTTTATGGGTGTAGACTCATTTGGGCTGTCATTAAGCATGCCACCCTTAACAAACGAGGTAGGGTTGGCTTTCTTCCATTGGTCCAAATCAGTCAACTTCTTCTTGTATTCCTCTACTGGGGTTAGAACTCTTGGTTGAGGAATGAATTCCTCTTCTTGGAGTTCTCGTATACCAGTCCAAGATAAGTCCTTTCTAAGGACACCATAGAAGTTCCTAGCAGGTGGTGCAACACCAACATATTCTTTCATCCCAATTCCAGTCATATCCCTAGAATCCCTTTGTTTACTGACACATTTTTCTAGGGTTTGTGAGGCTTTATCAAATCTCTGAATTTTAAGATCTACATTATCTTTGTTTTTGATAGCCTCATCTAACTTAGCCTGTAAAACACCATTGGCCCTCTCCATGATGTTTCTAACCTCAACACTAGCATTTAAATCATCAGTTAAAATATTGATTTGATCTTTTAGGTCAAACTCCATTTTCTTATACTCAGCTACAGTCTTTTCAGTTTGAGTAAGAGCAAGTTGATAATTAGATAACTTGCATCTTTCATTAACCACATCTGTTGTCAATATTAAAACTTCTTTATTAAGTTTTTCAGTGTTCAGACGACAACCCTAACTACAAAATGCATCATCATATACCTCATTATCTGATGAAGATGAAGAATGTGCCATGAGAGCATAGTGAACATGCTCTTCTTCTTCCTTTTCTGCAACCAATGCTTTGTTTTCTTCCTCATCCTTGGCCAAATAACTCCAATCCCAGCCAACACCATCAATGTCTTGCATAGCAACCATAGCTTTGGAATCCTGAGCCTTGATGATTTGGCTTCAGGGTTTTCCAGCATCAGATCTTCTTGGAGATCTGCATTCTCTCATAAAGTGTCCCATTCGATGATAATTATAACACTCAACCATGGATTTATCAAATCCAACAGTGTCCTTAGCATTAAAAGTCATCTTCTTCTTAAATCTTCGATTCCATCTATTTGCCCTTATGCTTGCAAGAGCCATATTCCACTTTATGTCCATCTCCTCTAAATGCTCATCACTAATTTGCTCAAGGTCCTCATATGTAATCACTGAACCGTTGGGAAATGAAGCAATGTATGCACAAACAGTATCCAGATCAATACCAGCAGGCTTAACTCTTGGAGAGTCAATATTGTATGTGTCAGCGTCTAAATGTGAGGCGTTGACAAAGCTTGATCCAGCGTTGACACAAGGTGATCCAGTAATGGGGTGAATGTATGACTCCTTTTGATCAAATTGACCTTCACTATGTGAGAAGAAGGCCATATTTCCATTGGTAGACTTGCTTCCTTGATCCAAAAGAATTTCATTCTCTACCAGCCTCAGTTTATTGTAAACATCATCAAAAGTAGAACTTTTGTGAGTACTATTAGCAATGATAGACCTCGCTTCAATCTTCCATGCATCACCAAGAATTTTAAGAAAAGTGGTGATGATATCAACATCACCAAGCACTGTTCCCATAAAGTACAACTTGCTTGTAATGTCAAGAAGTCTGCTTCTCACTCCACTTAGCTTTTCATTAGGTTGAGCTTTAAAAACAGCATACTCATGCAAGAGTTGCTTCTTTTTCTCTTGTACAGTATCAGCATTACCACCATAAGCAACTTCAAGGGCTGCCCAAAGATCTTTTGCAGACTCATAGCTTCTATATTTGTGCTGATTGGCTTGTCCCAAAGAGAGTTTGAGAATGCTTAGGGTTTTCATGTCATTCCTTCTCTTTGCTATGTCCTCAGCTGAGACAGCTCTACCATCTTCAGGTTTTTATTTTCGATCCTCTTCAGTAGAGCCTTGAGTTGATCTTGTCAAGATAGCAGCTGCAATCTTTTCAGCCTTATTGAATGTGTTTCCATATTCAATAATTTCCCATAAGGTGTAGTCATGGATTTGAAGATACTGTTCAAAGTTATACTTCCACAGCTCAAAATTATCTGTGTCTAGCATGAGAATCCTGATGTTGGGGTTTGAGGAGGAGGAGGAGTTTAACTCTGGAGTAGACATGTTGGTTTTAGGGTTTTTGTGTTCTTTAGATCAAAGTTTCTCAACAAGCTATGATACCACTTGTTGATCCCAAACTTATATCGATTTAGCTTGTGTAAACGAGATTAAATCAAGTTAAACACGTAGAGAAACTTTGTTGTATATGTAACAATTCAAGTATTATGCGGAATCAATACTTAAACAAGAACACATAAACAATGTAAACCGAACTTTCACTTTGATTGATAAATCAAACTTGCGTACAATGAAAGTGTTAAAACGTATATCAAACTAAAACCTAAAGGCCTCCTTTTATAGAATAAGGAGCCTTGTACAAGAGTCTACGTATCAGCTATTTTAGGTAAAGATAAACATAAGAAATACATTGTCGATCATTTCTTTACTAGAAACATACTAGAAACATAATACGTGTAGACTAAGTCTTCTATCAATGCTTGACTTCTTCTTATCAAAACTTGACTTCTTCCTGTCAACGCTTGTCCTGTCAACGCTTGATTTCTTCTTAACAACGTCCAGATTGCTCTTGTCAACGTCCAAGTGTATTGGCTACATTTTATTCCCAACATATCAAATCCCCTACACTTGATCATTGCCATGACCTCATGCAATGCCACATTTTAAAGCACCAAATTACACTTTTCTCATAATTAATCCACCTTGGCCAATATGAAATGCTATTTTACTAGTCTACACTATATGATGCATGATTTTGATTTATACAATTCAATACAAAGGAAATCAATTCTGTTTATATATTTTTGGATTTTTCTTAAAATGATTTAGATGGAAATAATTCATAAAGAAATCAAAGACTTTATTAGGTCTTTGGTACCATGGACACTTATCATCCTCAAGTTTCACTTTCCCCATACCAAGCTTAAAAACAAGATCATTGTTATCCATAAGTGAAAGTGCATCGACTTATTCTTACAAATGAATTGTATTACCATTATACCCCCACTTATTATGCCTCTAAGACCGGTTATTATTTGAGCAAATTTCTTTTGGGTAAATTTGTCATTATTTAAAGCGTCAAATATAAGAAATGTAAAATCTCAAAATAAGGAAGCATAATTTTAATCCTAAGTAACCATCTTATCCATTACTCGAAAACCGCTCAAAATTGATATAAGTCCATCCCAAAATAATAAGTCATTCGCCTTATGTGTAAGATCCTTATGTCATGCATTAATAAGTAGCTACACACTCGCTAAGGAAAGAAAAATAAAACTCACGCAATAATTTATATCTGCCGCCTTTTTGAGACCTTGGATCTTCAATCCCGTAACCCGTCAAGGTAATATTGGATTGGAGCAAATATTAAATCCTCGCAACCCTTGTGAGAGTAATATTGAAATTCAATATCTACTATAATTTCCTCTTAGGAGTCTTGTATAATTATTTATTTTTTAAATTTTTTTCTTTTTCTTTTTTTTCTAGCCACTCATTTTTTTTATAAGGGTTGCGAGCCGCTCTTATTTTTCTTTATTCCTCACACAGAAAGTTGAAAAGAATAAAAGGAAAAACACCCGCTAAGTATTAAGCATGAAATAAGTCTAGTACACATAAAACGTTCTAACTTAGAATCTTAAGACGTACTTATACCAACCACGAATGATTAGTCAAAAATGCATAAGAGACTACAAAACAATTAAAACCATTCTTGATTATTTATTAACATATATACATGCGTTGAGAAGAAAGTAAAGGTTACGAAATGGGATATAAAAGCCATAATTAATTAATATGAGGTTTATCTAGCCCTTAACACTTACTTCAAACTCTATCATCTCTTGTTCTCCATAGTTTAAAATCTCAAATAATGAGACTAGTGGATGCTTAGCCTAATAAACCAATAAAGGTCTACATGGTTAAGGCTACTAGCTCGAGAATGCTTAGATAAGCAAACTCGGGTTGAGTCAAAGTATCTATGACGGGACTAATATGTCAAAGAAGTCTAAATTAGCAAAAACCATATCCTTTATTATATTTTTTTCCTTTATATATTTTTGATGAAAATAAAAGAAGAAATATATACAATGCAAATGTCTTATGCAAATGAAAAATGATTAATGCAAAAATTATGAATGCATATTTTTGGTGGCCAAAGTAGATAAAAAATTTGAAAAGTATTCGAAAAATTAATTTCCAAGTTATCATGAAGTCAATGACAATATTCTAGGTAAGGTCACTTCAATAGAAGACCCCCTACACTTGAGATAAACATGTTAATATTTCACTAATTAAGATCATAATTCCCAACTCACAACAAATTGATTGTCCAAGTGATTTCAAGTTATTAATTGTATTTGGTTTTAGATTTTATAAAAGTTTTGGTAATCTAGGTCTATTTCAATAAATCACGTAAAAATGGTAAAAATATTATCACTACGTAACCATACTATTCTAAAACAACTTGCATTTACCACAATCAAAGCAAAATGTACAAGTCTTAAATACACAAATAGTAAAATGAATCGAAATGAATCAAAATGTAAAATATTAAAAGTGCAAGGACTAAAAATGTAAATTCTGAAAGTAAAGCGACTGAAAATGAAAATTCAACAAACTAATAACCAACTTTTAACAAACTATCAAAACAGCCTAACAAACTTGTAAAAAAACCAAAATCCAGGGACTAGAACTTGCAAACCCTAAAAAGTTAAGTTCCAAAAGCTGATTAAACAAATCCAAAAGTTTAGGGACCTATGGGCAATTTTAACTAATTATTCAAAGAAAACGGGAAAAGTAAGTACAATAAGATCGTATGAGCTTATTTCTCAATCATATAAGCTCTGGTTTTTTTGCAAAAGGTTTTGAAATAAATTCCACCTAGTCAACTCCAAGGAAATAAGCTAAGAAAGTCTAAATCAAAAGATAGCTTTTCCAAATAAGCCTAAAATAAGCTAAAAGCTTATTTAGATTTGCACAAAGTGATTTTTCTTTTGAGAATGAAAGATTAGGCTATGAGAAGATTGGAATATCAAAAGTTATTGAAAATCATCAAGAAAATAAGCTGGAATCCGAAAATAAGCAAATTGAGCTTATGGTTGACTTTTGTTGACCAAAATTTTCCAAAAAGCTGAAACTTTCTAAAATCTCTTAAAATGTGTTTTTGAACAAGTTTATGCAATAAGATGGCAAAGTCTATGAAGTGGAAAAGTGAGAAATGCTAAACAGTCTAATTCTTATCATAGAAACTAAACATGGTTAAACAGCTTATTCAAAGGCTTATAATTTGCTTATTCTGAAATACTGTATGGTCTACCTTAGTAATATGAAAATCTTATACTATGACCTCTACTCAAAATCAAAAATCAGCTTCTAAAACACACTAACTAAGATGTGACAAGTGTTTAAAGTTGGCTAGTTTTTGCTGATGAAATTGACTCAAAGTATTTTTATGGCAATTTGCCTTTTTGACTTTAATATTGACTACAACTGCTTGCAAAGAAACTTGTAAAAGTCTAGTGAGTGAGTTTAAGCTCAAATCATCAATTTTCAACTACTGAATCTTCAAAACTACAAATATCCAAACACTACTTTTTAGACTGTTATAAAGTTTTTACAAAGACTTCCTAGTCAAAAGCTATTGGAACCACAAGAAAACTATCTGAACTTAATAGGCAAATCAAATGAACCACAAGCTAGCTAAATACTATCAAGTTAGCACTACAGAACTCAAAATGGTCTACTAATGACAGTTTATGCAGTAACAAGCAAAACTCAACAAGACTAAACTGAATACAACCTATGGAATCAACACACAACCTATCAGATCATATAAAGCATATCAGATGAATATCTAATCAAGCAAGGACAAGTGATTAAGCTAAGTAACTATGAATTGAGCAGGCAAGTCAGTTTAGTGGAACAAAAATGAAAAATTATTGCCTTTTAGCATTGAAGCCTCTTTTGGTGGAGTAGAGGAGCGTTGAGCTCTCTAAAACTATCTTCCTTCAACCCAAATCAATCAATCATCTACTGAATCATCACTATCACCAATGTCTGATCTACTCTGCACATTTCTAATCATTCTGCTAGAAATGACTAAGGACTGAACTAGTACTTGCTGATATCAACTAAAAGCTTCCAAATCACTCAACCAAGCTCTATTGATCTATTATGATCAATAGAACTAAGTAACAACAGTGTATGTAGGATAATGCAGTAAGGAGAAGAGAATTGAAGTGAATAGTGAAATTTGACGTTTTATTAATGGTGAAAGTTTGTTACAGAAACGGTTACAATCTAACTAACTCTCTCAAGTGTTTGTCAGACACTTGAGAGTAGTTACTAACTAATTTGGTAATTGAAAATTGAGAGAAAATATTAAGTGTGTGTTTTTCACACTTTTTTTGGTAAAGGGAGTTACCCCGGTAAATATATTAACCAAAAAAAAACCATTGTTAAGTACAAATGGAATACGGCTGAAGTACCGTATTAACCTCAAGCCAAGAGCTTGATCAACAAGTGCTCATGACAGGCCATAAACACAGCAACACTAAGCTAACATTAAAATCGAAAACTAGTGTAAAAAATTGCATTAGCAAACTCCAATAAGAAGAAATCTTGGAACTAGACGAGCACCCCACAACACCAGTAGTAGCATAATGGGAGTAAAGGATCCAGATAAGGCTGCCTCCTTAAAAAACCTTTTTGAGAAAAACCCTATGGGAAAAACCACAAAAAGGAAAAAAGAGTACAACCCTTACCCGATACCCCCATCATGAGAAACACTCGAGGACGGAAGTCTCCATCGATCCAAAATAGCCAAATACCGTGTAGTCATCTTCTTGAATATGAAAGTAATAAGCTTGAGACGAAAAGTAGAAGTAATGATACTAACAAGTTTATCCACATAAAGCTGTTTCCCATTGAATAATCTAGCATTCCGTTCCATCCAAATAAAGTATACAGTAGCCGCAACAACCAGACGAGCAATAATACTTGTAGTAGATTTTCCTTCTGGTATTGGTATAAGAAATGCAAAAACATCATCCAAACAGGGAGGAATGGAATCCATACCACAAAGTACCCTAATATGCGTCCACACCTGTGAAGAACAAAAGCACTCAAAAAACAAATGAGAATGTGAATCGGGAGTGACTTTGCACAAAGGACACCGTAGCAGACTTAAATCCACAGCAGGCCCAACATCCCATTGCCTCAACCGATCATGAGTCTTCAGTTTCTGTTTAACAACAAGCCACAAATGCACCGAGTGTCGAGGAGTACAATGGGAGAACCAAACAACATGGTACCAAACCACAACCTGACGTCTGGTTCGCAGCGTATCCCACGCTAGAGCCACAGAAAATGACTGCAAAGAACCACCACCTTCACGCCATACAAGAGAATCCGGCTGCCCCTCCTCTAGAGCGGGAACAGGCATAGAGACGACAGCAATCAGTCGGCCATTTTCCAGGCGTTGTTCTCAATCAAGTCAGCAACAGTATCCTGAAGGGTAAAACCGGACCTAACAATATTATGTACTGTAAGAGTATCACGTAATGGACATTCAGCAGCCCACCGATCAAACCACATAGACGCAGATTTACCATCATGAAGCCTATACCAAATAAACGGCCGCACACATGTTAATAAGTATGAAAACACTTATCCTCTTACCTCTTATTTCTAATAATAACAAGACCAAAACATGTATTTAATGTCGTAAAAGGCGGAATTATGCGTGGTTTGTGTTTTTTTTATGTTTTAGGACAAAAATATGAAAAAATGAAGAAAACACGGGCTTTCACATGGCTTTTATCGAAGAAAAAAGATAAAAGACGAAGTCAAAAGATGAAGAGTGCAAAAAGAACGGAATTCAAAGGCCTATTGAGAAGATTTATCGAAGAAAAAGTCTAAAGACGAAAGTTTAACAAGTCGAAGAACCCAAGTCTAATAAATGAAGAAATTATAAGACGAGTTCAAGATATTTATCGACAAATCCCGAGCCAAAGTCAAAAACGTCAATTTAAATAAAGACAAGAAGACAAAAGGAAGAAAGAAGGAAACATCCTACCAACTCCCTTCTCCTATAAATACCCTCCTAATGCTTCATTAGGAGGGTGTTAGTTAGATTGTCATTTTTCATTTTCTTAGTTTTTTCATATCTTTAGAGAGAAGTAGGTGATTCTACTTTCTCTCTCTAGATTTCTTCATCTTTTCTTTCAAGTTTTAATCTTTCATTTAATCTTTTATTTGGAATCATTAATCTACAAGTTCAAGTTTAAGCTTTTCATCATTAATCTTATTCTACCTTTCTTGTTTTTAATTTGCTTGTGATTCGAATAAATCATAGATCTTGTTTCATCTTGATGTTTGTTGGATTAAAAAGTTTTCATCTTTTTGTTCTTATCAAGTCTTTATACGATTTAAGCTTTTAGCTTATTATGCTTTTTAGCTTATTTCGTATTTAGCTTATTTCCTTTTAAGTGTTTTAAAAGTTTAATCTTTTAAAAGTTTATTTTATAAGTCTTGCTTATTTAGAGTTTTAAAAGTTTCTTATTAGTGCTTATTTAGTTCTTTTCGTTATTGATTTGGTAAAGGTTCGGTTAGTGCTTATTAAAAAGAGCTTATTCGATTTTGCTTATTGCGAATTATAAACCATCGGAAAAGGGTTTTCCTTTTCCGACGGTTATTCCGATCGATTTCATCGGAAAAGGGTTTTCCTTTCCGACAGTTTTCCGATACCTTCTATCGGAATAGGGTTTAGCATTCGACCATTTTTCCGATCATCATTCCGACACGATTGGTAATCCAACATTCCGACGTGTTTTCCGATAGTTATTCCGATAGAATTTGGGTTTTCGTTATTCCGATAGTAGTGGTATTCAGACATTCCGATCGTGTTCCGACGGAACATTCCGACGGATTTTTTGACAACGATTCCGATAGTATTCTGACAGTGTGTATTATGACAGGTTAAGTTTCCCTTTATGTTTCAAGTTAATTTTTAAATTTCCTTTTCCCGCCAATCAAGGTTAGATTTCTCTCTTTTATTTTTTATGTTAAGTAAATTTGTCGTTTATATTATCCGTAGAAATAACTAATCAAGCTCCCCCTTTTAGTGACCAACATCAATTATTCCACCCTAAACCGTGATCAATTCGATTAGATACCGAGAACGATTGAGTACAAGTACACATATGAATAAACCACTTTAAATCAAATGGCGCCGCTGCCGGCTCTTTTCGTAAAGATTAACGGTTTTTAGTGAGAAAAATTGGATTTTGGGATCCATTCTTTTGGGAACGTTATTTTCAAGCACAAAAATTTCAAAAAAAAAAATTCTTAAAAAATATAAAATTTTCAAAAATCCAAAAACAATAAAAAAAAAGATAAAAAACCAAAAATATTGTATTTCATTTTAGTGTATGCGTACTCGATCTTTGACTTATTCTGGGCCTGAGACTCGTAGAGACTTAGATATGACCGGTGTGCATAATAATAACAACCCACCTCACCCCAATTTAAATAATAACAACAACAACAACCATGTCCCTCAACCCGACCTTCGTACGATGGAGGAACTTTGTCAACCAACTATGAACGGACGTGGAGGACCGGTTGCGCCGATGCAAATCACGGCTCCCGAATTTTCGTTGAAGCATCACATGAATCTCAAAATGCTTGTCCATTTCGCTGATTACCGGATGATGATGCCAACAAACACCTTGATAAATTCATAACCCTCACTCAAAGCATGAAATTTCCCGGTGTTTCTATGGATTTTCTTCGCCTTCATCTTTTCCACACACTTTATCCCACCATGCCGAAAAATGGTTTGATCGTCTTCCCAAAAACTCAATTCATACATGGGACGAAATGACTCAAAAATTTTTGTCGCGCTACTTTCCACCATCCATGGTCACTAGTCTTCGCAATCAAATCAGTGGTTTCACTCAAGAACCCGATGAATCGCTTTTTGATGCTTGGGAACGTTATAATGTCTTGATCGATCGTTTTCTGAACCATAATATGCTCCCCGTCACTTTGAAGTATACTTTCTACAATGGTTTAACTTTTCGTGATCATGATACGATTAATGCTGCCGCTGGTGGTACATTCATGAAGAGAAGACCTAAGGAGTGTAGAGAGCTTATAGAGAACATGACCACTCATCACAAAAATTGGGTTTCATCCGCATCTTCAAGAAATAACCCGAGGGCCAATGTTTCTTCTACTTCATCAAACCCCGAGATAACCGAACTTACCCGCCAAATAGCCGAGATGAACAAAAATTTCTTAACCATGGCTACGAACCAATTTCAACAAGTTAAAGCTGTCACACCTTATTGTTAGATTTGCGGGGGTTCTCATTCATACACCGATTGTCCTTCAACTCATGACAATCCCGAAAAACGTGTATGCGGCTAACGGTACCTTTTCTACAGGAGGCTATCAAGCTCGTCCTCAAGGTGACCAAAATTTGCTAAGTTATCGTTCAAACAACTTTCTTTCACCACCCGGTTTTGCTCCTCAAAACCAAAACAACTTTAATCGCAACAATCAAAACCAACCTCGAGCTCCTAATCAATATCAAACCCAAAGAAACCCATATCCACCTCAAGGAAATAATCAAGTTTACCAACAATCCACTTATAAACCACACGCTTACCAAGTTCCCCATCCCAACCAACCCACGACATATAATCAAGAGGTTAAAACTTACTTGAGGACTAATGACGCGCCGGTGAAGAATCTTCAGAGCCAAATTATCAACTTGAAAGGTGACATGGCGAAACAAGGGAATGATCTTTGAGCCGAGCTTAGGAATGACATGTGAAACTCTTTAAGCAGTCAAACTAACGACTTAAGGGATATGATGGCTAGTTTCTTCCCAAGTAATCAAACCTCTGGTTCGGGTTCTCTTCCGAGTAACACCGTTGCTAATCCAAGAGGGGAGATGAAAGCAATCACCACCCGATGTGGAAAAGGTTATAAGGAACCCGAGATTCCTAAACCTACTCCGGTGATTGTGACAAAGGATAACGAGCCCCCTTCACCAATTCCTCCACCTTCTACTTCTGCCCCTCCACCACCCAAGGATGTGAGTGAGAATTCCATTCCAAAGCCTTCATCTCAACCCGGTATACCTTATCCTTCAAGGTTGAGGAAAGAGAAGTTGAAAAATAAGGATGATATTCAAGTTTCGAACTTTCTTAAAATGTTTAAACAATTGAATTTCAACATCTCCTTTGCCGAGGCTCTCGCTCACATGCCTTAATAAGTGTGAAAAGACTTATCCTTTTACCACTTAATTATAATAATAACCAAGCCAAAACGTGTATTTTATGTCGTAAATGTCGAAATTATGCATGGTTTGTGTTTTTGTTGTGATTTAGGATCAAAATGTGAAAAGGAAAGAAAACACGGGCTTTTATCGAAGAAAAAGACAAAAGATGAAGTCAAAAGATCAAGAGTGCAAAAAGAACGGAAGTCCAAGGCCTATTCTGAAGATTTATCGAAGAAAAAGTCTAAAGACAAAAGTTTAATAAAGTCGAAGAACTCAAGTCTAATAAATGAAGCAATTATAAGACGAGTTTAATTAATCCCGAAACAAAGTCGAAAAAGTCGAAGAATTTAGAAGACGAAAAGACGAGAAAAGAAAGAAAGGAGCAACACATGCTAACCTCCCTAATCACCCATAAATACCCTCCTAATGTCACATTAGGAGGTGTTGACTATTTGACACATAGTTCTTCCACCTTTAATTTCATGTCATTTACTTAATTGTCATTTTATTTCCTATAAATACCCTCCTAATGTCACATTAGGAGGTGTTGACTATTTGACACATAGTTCTTCCACCTTTAATTTCATGTCATTTATTTAATTGTCATTTAATTTCCTTGTCTTGCACCTTTAATTTCTTGCCTTTAATTTCAAGTAAGTCTTTTAATTTTGTTGTTGAATCTTATTTTTTATTTTCAATCTCTCATTCTACCCTTCTTGTTTTGCTTTATCTTTATGTTTATGTGCTTATTGTTATGCTTATTTGATTAAGTGTTATGTTTTTATGTTTTTATGTTTTTGTTTGTTTTGGATTATTGATTTTATAGCTTATTTGTGTCTTTCTTAAATTTACTTAAGTGTTTTTAAAAGTTATTTTATAAAAATTTGTTTTTAAATATTTTTATTATTTAGTGTTTTTAAAAGTTTTTAAATTTTGGCTTATTAGCTTTTTCTTATACGTGTTTTGGTTAAGTTTTTAGTTGAGTGCTTATTTGGTTCATAGCTTATTTTATCTTGCTTATTTACATTTTCCACTGTTATTCCGATCAGACCATCGGAAAGGGGTTTTGGATTCCGACCAGGATTCCGATTGGAGTATCGGAAAAGGGTTTCTAGATTCCGACAGGGATTCCGATCAGGATTCCGACGGGAGTGTTTTTTGATTCCGATCTTTATTCCGATTGACATTCCGGTAGGTTCCAAGGTTGGTTATTCTGATAGATTGTCATTCCGACAGGTTTGATTCCGATCATAGTCCGACGGATACTTGTTTCGACAACATTCCGACGGTAGTATTTTTTATACTTTCCGATAGGATTCCGATAGGAGTATTCCGATCGTATTCCGACGGGATTCCGATGGGAGGGTATTCCGACAAGTTTAGTTTTATTATTTTGCCTTAGTTTTTTTTTTAAGTTAGCATTATTTTAAGTTTTCAAATTTTACTTTTCGTCAAACTTTAATTTCACGTCAGTTAATTAATTTACTTTTAAAGTCTTAATTTCTCGTCATTTACTTTTAAAGTTTTAAATTTTGCACATTTTTCTTTAATTAGTTTTAGCTTTAATTACCTGTCATTTACTTTAAAGTCTTGCAATTTACTTTACTACAACGACCAATCTATTTCTTTCCACCAAAAGACGACTGAGTCGCACGTTAACCAGTAATCAATTCGAGTAGACATACTTCAAAGAACGATTTTTCAGTTATTAAATGGCGCCGCTGCCGGCTCTTTTCGTAAAGATTAACGGTTTTCTATGAGAGACGCGTTGAATTTTTGGATCCGTTCACTCGTGAACGTTATTTTTCTTTCTCAAAATTTTTCAAAAATCCATAAAAATTAAAAATTGTTAAAAATCCATAAAAATAAAAAAATTTCAAAAATCTAAAAAGATTTTTATTTTTATTTTTACACGTACATATATATTCTCTATTTCATTGGTATCTTTTTCTTTTGCCTTTGCAGGTGTATGCGTACTAGATCTTCATCTTATTCAGAGCCCGAGACTCGTGAAGATTTAGAAATTGTTGGTGTGCACAACAACAATAATCCACCCCACCTCAACATGAATAACAACAGTGTTCCCCCCACCCGACCTTCGAACGATGGAGGAGTTGTGTCAACCTACGATGAATGGACGCGGAGGACCGATTGCGCCGATGCAAATCACGGCTCCAGAGTTTTCGTTGAAGCATCAGATGATCCAACAAGTTCAAAACACTTGTCCATTTCTCGGATTTCCGGATGATGATGCCAACAAACATCTCGACAAGTTCATTGCCGTAACTCAAAGCATGAAGTTGCCCGGGGTTACCATGGATTTTCTTCGCCTTCACCTATTTCCACATACCTTATCCCACCATGCCGAAAAATGGTTTGATCGTCTTCCGAAGAATTCAATTCATACTTGGGAAGAGATGACTTAACGCTTTTTGTCGCGCTACTTTCCACCATCCATGGTCACGAGCCTTCGAAATCAAATTAGTGGATTTACTCAAGAACCCGATGAATCACTTTTTGATGCTTGGGAACGATATTTATGTTTTGATTGATCGATGTCCAAACCACAACATGCTCTACGTCACCTTAATTGATACTTTCTACAACGGTTTAACTTTTCGTGATCGTGATACGATTAATGCAGCCGTCGGTGGCACATTTATGAAAAGAAGACCTGAGGAGTGTAGAGAGCTTATAGAGAACATGACTACTCATCACAAAAATTGGGATTCATCCGCATCTTCAAGGAATAACCCGAGAGTCGATGTTTCTTCCACTTCTTCAAACCCTGATATCACCAAAACCGCTCAACAAGCACCACCCATTAATCATGATGTTGAAGCTTTCATGAGGACCCAAGGAGAGCTAGTTCAGAATCTGCAAAGCCAAATCATCAACTTGAAAGGAGATATCACTAAGCAAG
Source organism: Glebionis coronaria (assembly GCA_025667525.1). Classification (NCBI taxonomy): domain Eukaryota; kingdom Viridiplantae; phylum Streptophyta; class Magnoliopsida; order Asterales; family Asteraceae; genus Glebionis; species Glebionis coronaria. The sequence continues at coordinate 350,366 of JANFOE010000915.1, forward strand.
GTAATGATATTAGAACCAAGCTTCGACATGATATGGAAACCTCTTTTAGCAATCAAACAAATGATTTGAAGAGTATGATGGCTAGTTTCTTTCCAAGTACTCAACCCTCTACTTCGGGCTCTCTTCCTTCTAATACTGTCACCAACCCAAGAGCGAATGTGAGTGCTATTACTACACGCAGTGGAGCAACCTTAGTAGGACCATCTATCCCTCCCCTAGTTACTCCATCTACACCTCATCCACCACCATTTATCCCTCCTACTTCCACGCCTAGTATTAGTTCTCCATTACCGTCTCCACCTCTTACTAACGTAGTACCCAAGAAACACCCTTCACCAACCCCACCTTCCACCTTTAAACCTTCAACATCTCAACCTTTACCTGCTACACCTACACCAGCTAAACCCAACATCCCTTATCCTTCTTGCTTAGACAAGTGCCAATTGCTCACCAAGGATGATATTCAAGTGTCAAATTTTTTGAAGAATATTTCGGGACTGACCATCACCTTTAGCCTTGTTGAAGCTCTAGCCCAAATGCCTAAATTTGTTAAGATGTTTAAAGAATTGCTTAATAAGAAGGAGAAGATGGCCGAGTTTGTTAATAATCGATTGAATGAAAACTGTTCTGCAGTCCTTCTTAAAGAACTTCTGGAAAAACTTGGAGATCCCGGTCATTTTGTGCTACCATGTACTTTTAACCAAACCGAAGAATTTACTGCCTTAGCTGATCTCGGGGCAAGTATAAATCTGATGCCTTTAAGTGTTTGGAAAAAGTTATCATTACCCGACCTTACACCAACAAAGATGACTCTTGAGCTAGCAAATCGCACTCTCGCTTACCCTGTTGGTATTGCCGAAGATGTGTTTGTTAAAGTTGGCACCTTCACTTTCCCGGTCGACTTTGTTGTTGTTGATTATGAAATGGACCCTCGTATTCCGTTAATACTTGGTCGGCCATTCTTGAGAACCGGAAAAGCTTTAGTCGATGTTGCCGAAGGTGAGTTAATCTTAAGAGTCGGGAATGAGGCACAAGTTTTTAAAATGGGGAATATCACAACCAAACCCAATGGAAGAGAATCAGCAAATATGATTAATGTGCTTGATGATTTTGTCATATACAACAATCCTCTTTCTGATTCTTGCTACGATAATCCACTTTCAAAGATGATGTGGATGATTCTCTCTCCAATTAAGATCCCCCACCAATTCATGAGTCATCACCGATCTATGATGACTATGATGATGATTCTAGTTATGATATGGATCATTCTGATGATTTTTCTTCTGAGTATAAAGACATGCCAACTTATGATGACTTTGATGATGTCGATACTCTTTCGAGTGACTCTTCACATGATGACCTTGCACCTACTTTTGATGAAGATCCTCTACCAACAATGCTTGATCCTACTTTGGATGACTACTCATTTGAGGAAGACTTTGCTACTTTTCTCAATACCTACTTCCCAAATGAGAATGATTCTCCTCCTTTGGACTTTGATGATGCTCTTTATCCTCCTTTGGATATGAAGAAACCCATTTCAAAGGAGAAGAAGCCAGAAGACATCGATATCCGTAGCACCTATGTCTTGACACCTCCCTATCCACCTTCTGAGGATGATATTGTACGATTTATGAGCGGATCTTCTTCAAGGTCTACTGAGCCTGAGTGTTATTTTCCCCTAAAGGAAAAGGTGTTCGATCCCGGTATTGCAATTTTTAAGCCATCTCAGTATCCATCTGATGAAATAAAAGGAAAGATCTTTGGAACTTATGGAGATATGCTTCCACCTCATCACACTGGCTACCACCATGCTCAACAACTGCTTAAGGGAACCTTGCATACTCTTCTTTGGCTTGCCTTGTTCGCCTTAAGCTTGTGCTACTTGATGGATGAAAACCATGTATTTGATCCCGGTGGATATGTTTCAAGCTTCTCACCATGATAATCAAGGTCGAGTCAGGCTCACGACTCGGTGAACAAAAACAAGCGCTTCTCGGGAGGCAATCCGCAGTATCTATCCTTTTTCTCTCTTTTTTTATAATAAGTGTAGGGGAGACCCTAGTATGTGTTTTTTGTTTTCTTTCTTATCATGTGCATGGATTCGAGCTTTCAAAGATCCATTCTTGATGACTCTTGATGACCCGTGATTCCATGTACCCATCTTCCCGGTTTTATCCTAAACTTTTTTGATTCACTATTTTATATTTTTTCAATATTAAAATAGGAATCACTTTAGTTGTCTCTTCCTTAGCAAAATTTAAACAACGTGCACAATGTCCTAAGTGTAGGGGAGTTTACTTCCACATGCTTAAACATTGAGGACAATGTTTATATTAAGTGTAGGGGGAACTTCTATCGAAGTTAAGTTGGCTTTTCCTTGTATTTGTCCTTATTTTAACCGGAAAAATGATTTTTCGACATTTTTCAAAAATTTTGATCTATTTTGGCCTATTAGTATTTACCTTTGTTATAGTTATTTTCGTTCTTTGCAAGAATAAATTCTAATAAAGTGGTTTTAATTTTTAAACGTTGTGAATCTTTTGACTCAACCCGAGTTTACTTATCCAAGTTTACTCTAGCTAGTATCCTTAACGTGTTTAAGTCAAGTTTTGCTATGCTTTTATATAGGGAACTTTAAAACGCGAAAGTCTTAACTCTTACGGGTTAATAACAAGAACTTTTCGCAAGTTCCTATAATTGATCCTAGAAAGTCGTTTATCAAGGGAACTTTAAAATGCGAATTCTAAACTTGAAAAAGTCTAAGAAGTTGCAAGATCCTATAGATGACTTAAAAACCCAAAACTTTGATTTATTTGGCTAAGCATCCACGAGTCTCATTCCTTGAGATTTTAAATTGTGGAGAACGAGAGATGATAGAGTCAATTATAAGTTTGGTATTCTTTCATGAATTTATGTGAGTTGATTATAAGCTTTTTCTCCCATCGCTTGTTAATAAATTTAATTGCAATAAGTAAGGTTGTACGATTTGAAAAGCTTCTAGCCCAAGATCGTTTAAAAGTTGCTCGGTATTAATTAGAGTTCATAGCCAAGGCATAACTTATTGAAGCGGGATGCGAAGATTGGCGAGTCCGAAAAGGCCCTAACAAAGCATGAGGGCTACATTTTGTTGCTAAAGATCCAAAGTGATGTGAAGAATCATTTATCAAAAATCAATATGAAGGATCGAGACACACGAAGAAAAGCAAATACTCCCCTAAAGATCATGGAGAAGTCTATCCAAAAAGGCCCTAACAAGGTATGAGGATAAATAGATCCAAGTCCTAAAAGGAGGCGGATGGTTGTATATCAATATCCCAAGTAAAGATTGGAGAAAAATGAAGAAGTCGTGGTCCAAATATGAAGAATCTCTCAAAAAGTTCAAGTGAATAAATTCCTATTAAGAAGAGAAGACCATTATTTCATGAACGTCTCTCAAGATTTGAAGTATGAAGTCACCGCCAAATATCGGTCCGAGAAAGGTCTCAAATCGTGAAGCGAGTTATGCCAAGATATGAACTTTATGAGGTCCCGAGAAGCAGTTTTAAAAGATTTTGTCCTTTAGCTAACTATTGATTAGATCGTCCTACTTTATTTTCAGCCTAAATAACTATCGAAATAAATCAACAATGCATCCTCGTGATCATTCAAGACAATAATAAAATATAAGAGATACACCTAGGAATAAGGGAGTCTAAGTAAATAATTAGCCCACATGAGTTTGTGATAGTTTGCTAACTTATAATAACAATGATCTCGTTTTTAAGCTTGGTATGGGGAACATGAAACTTGAGGATGATAAACATTCATGACATTTCCAAAACCCTAAGGTAAGTTTTTGATGTTTTTACTTGTGTTTCTTCCTTTGAATATTTTATAATTTTCTATCTCTTTAATAAAGGCCAAGGTGGATTGATTATGATGGAAAATGTAAAACTTACTTTGTAATTAATGCATTGCATGAGGACATTGCAATGGTCAAGTGTAGAGGATTTAATAAGTGTGAAAACACTTATCCTTTTACCACTTAATTATAATAATAACCAAGCCAAAACGTGTATTTTATGTCGTAAATGTCAGAATTATGCGTGGTTTGTGTTTTTGTTGTGATTTAGGATCAAAATGTGAAAAGGAAAGAAAACACGGGCTTTCACGGGCTTTTATCAAAGAAAAAGACAAAAGACGAAGTCAAAAGATCAAGAGTGCAAAAAGAACGGAAGTCCAAGGCCTATTCTGAAGATTTATCGAAGAAAAAGTCTAAAGACGGAAGTTTAATGAAGTCGAAAAACTCAAGTCTAATAAATGAAGCAATTATTAGACGAGTTCAATTAATCCAGAGACAAATTCGAAAAAGTCGAAGAATTTAGAAGACGAAAAGACGAGAAAAGAAATAAAGGAGCAACACATGCTAACCTCCCTAATCACCTATAAATACCCTCCTAATGTCACATTAGGAGATGTTGACTATTTGACACATAGTTCTTCCACCTTTAATTTCATGTCATTTACTTAATTCTCATTTAATTTCCTTGTCTTGCACCTTTAATTTCTTGCCTTTAATTTCAAGTAAGTCTTTTAATTTTGTTGTTGAATCTTATTTTTTATTTTCAATCTCTCATTCTACCCTTCTTGTTTTGCTTTATCTTTATGTTTATGTGCTTATTGTTATGCTTATTTGATTAAGTTTTATGTTTTTATGTTTTTGATTGTTTTGGATTATTGATTTTATTGCTTATTTGTGTCTTTCTTAAATTTACTTAAGTGTTTTTAAATGTTATTTTATAAAAAGTTGTTTTTAAATATTTTTATTATTTAGTGTTTTTAAAAGTTTTTAAATTTTGGCTTATTAGCTTTTTCTTATACGTGTTTTGGTTAAGTTTTTAGTTAAGTGCTTATTTGGTTCATAACTTATTTATTTACATTTTCCACTGTTATTCCGATCAAACCATCGAAAAAGGGGTTTTGGATTCCGACCAGGATTCCGATTGGAGTATCGGAAAAGGGTTTCTAGATTCCGACAGAGATTCCGATCAGGATTCCGACGGGGGTGTTTTGTGATTCCGATCTTTATTCCGATTGACATTCCGATAGGTTCCATGGTTGGTTATTCCGATAGATTGTCATTCCGACAGGTTTGATTCCGATCATATTCCGACTGATACTTGTTCCAAAAACATTCCGACAGTAGTATTTTTTATACTTTCCGATAGGAGTATTCCGATCGGATTCCGACGGGATTCCGATGGGAGGGTATTCTGACAGGTTTAGTTTTATTATTTTGCCTTAGTTTTATTTTTAAGTTTGCATTATTTTAAGTTTTCAAATTTTACTTTTCGTCAAACTTTAATTTCACGTCATTTAATTAATTTACTTTTAGATTCTTAGTTTCTCGTCATTTACTTTTAAAGTTTTAAATTTTGCACATTTACCTTTTAATTAGTTTTAGCTTTAAATACCTGTCATTTACTTTAAAGTCTTGCAATTTACTTTACTACAACGACCAATCTATTTCTTTCCACCAAAAGACGAATGAGTCCCACGTTAACCAGTAATCAATTCGATTAGACATACTTCAAAGAATGATTTTTCAGTTATTATGCCTAAATATGCGAAAATGTTCAAAGATCTTCTCAGTGATAAGGAAAAGCTTCTTGATATTGCTCAGACCCAACTTAATGAGAATTTCTCCGCGGTCCTCTTAAGGAAATTACCGACCAAACTTGGTGATCCGGGTCGCTTTCTCATTCCTTGCAACTTTCCCGGGGTAGAGAATTGTATGGCCCTAGCCGATCTAGGTGCTATTATAAACTTAATGCCATTAAGCGTTTGGAAACAATTATCTCTACCCGAGCTAGTCCCCACACGAATGACATTGGAATTAGCTAACCGTATGGTTGCTTATCCGGTGGGGATAGCCGAAGATGTCTTCGTTGGTGTCGACAAATTCACCTTTCCGGCGGATTTTGTTGTCATTGACTACGAGATGGACCCCCGTGTTCCATTAATCGTTGGACGTCCATTCTTGAGGACCGGTCGCACTCTCATTGATGTAGCCGTGGGCGAATTAATCATGAGAGTTGGTGACGACAAAATCGTCTTCAACATGGTTAAACTTTCTAAGCAACCTTATGAACACGAGAGCGTTAATTTCATTGACGTACTTGATGAGGCTTGTGAAGAACATTTCAAAGACGCTTGTAAAAGTGGTTTTTCTTCTCTACCCATTTTTGAGACCGTTGCCTCTATTGCTCCCTCACTGACTCCATTTAGAGAAAGTGATTTCCTTTTGAAAGAATTTGAAGCAACTCTAGGGGATGTGGACTTAAAATATGACGATTCTCCCTCCGATTGGGATGAAGACATTCGTACCATTGAGAAACTTCTCAATGAGGACCATATTTCTCCACCTTCTCCTATGGAAATCACAAACGATGATCCGAATTTGACTACGCCTTCCATCGACAATCCTCCGGATTTAGAGCTTAAGGATTTACCGTCTTATCTCGAATACGTTTTCCTTGAAGACAATAAGACGTTACTCGTCATCATTGCAAAGGAATTACAAGAGGATGAAAAATCTCGACTTCTCGATGTGCTAAAAAATCATAAGAAAGCAATTGCCTGGAAAGTTTCCGACATCCTCGGAATTGATCCTAACTTTTGTACTCATAAAATTCTCATGGAAGATGACTTTAAACCCGTAATCCAAAGCCAAAGAAGGGTTAATCCAAAAATTCATGACGTCATCAAGAAAGAAGTTATCAAACTTCTAGATGCCGGAATGATTTACCCTATTTCGGATTCGCCATGGGTTAGTCCCGTCCATTGTGTGCCTAAGAAAGGGGGAATAACCATTGTTCCCAATGAAAACAACGAGTTGGTTCCTACTCGACTTGTCACGGGTTGGCGAGTTTGCATAGACTATCGCAAGCTCAATGATGCCACTCGCAAGGATCATTTTCCTCTTCCTTTCATGGATCAAATGCTCAAGCGTTTAGCGGGTAATGACTACTATTTCTTCTTAGACGGTTTCTCCGGGTATTTTCAAATTCCCATCGATCCAAAAGACCAAGAGAAAACCACATTCACTTGTCCTTATGGAACATTTGCTTACAAAAGAATTCCTTTCGGCTTATGCAATGCTCCCTGGACTTTCCAAAGATGTATGATGGCTATATTCCATGACATGGTTGAAGAAACTATGGAAGTCTTTATGGAAGATTTCTCGGTCTATGGTGATTCTTTCTCTACTTTCCTTGCCAATTTAGAAGGTATGCTCAAACGGTGTGAAGACACTCGTCTCGTTCTTAATTGGGAAAAATGCCATTTCATGGTCAAAGAAGGCTTTGTTCTAGGTCATAAAATCTCCAAAGCCGGTCTTGAAGTCGACCGTGCTAAAGTCGGTGTGATTGCTAAATTACCTCCACCTTCAATCGTGAAGGGTGTGAGAAGTTTTCTTGGTCATGAGGGCTTCTATCATCGATTCATTCAATATTTTTCTAAGATCGCTCGCCCGATGACCCACCTTTTGGAAAAAGATACTCCTTTTATCTTTTCTAAAGAGTGTATCAAATCTTTCAATCTTCTTATGGATAAATTAACTAAGGCACTGGTCTTAGTTACTCCTAATTGGGAGTTACCATTTGAATTGATGTGCGATGCTAGCGACTTTGCTATTGGAGCGGTTTTGGGACAAAGAATCAACAAACATTTCCAACCAATCCATTATGCTAGCAAGACAATGACGGGGGGACGGGGGCTCAATTGCATTATACCACTACCGAAAAAGAGCTTTTAGCTATAGTGTATGCTTTTGAAAAATTCCACCCCTATCTTGTCCTTTCCACCACCATTGTGTATACCGATCATTCGGCGTTGAAGTACTTGTTAACAAAACAAGATACCAAACCAAGACTTCTTCGTTGGGTTTTACTCCTTCAAGAATTCAAAATTGAAATTCGTGATAAAAAGGGAGCGAAAAACCTAGCCGCGGATCATCTTAGTAGACTCGAGAATCCTTATCAAGGGGAGCTCCCAAATCAAGAGATTCATGAATCTTTTCCCCTTGAGGCCTTGATGTCTATTAATTTCAATTTTGATGAGACCCCATGGTTTGCGGACTTTGAAAACTACTTGGCCGGTGGAATTCTCATCGAAAGGTTATCGTCCCATCAAAAGAAGAAATTCTTCAAGGATGTGAAAACATACTATTGGGACGACCCTTATCTCTTCAAACAATGTGCTGACTTGAACCTTCGTCGGTGTGTTGACGGGCCCGCGGCTTTACAAATCATGGAAGCTTGCCATAAAGGACCCACCGGTGGTCACTTTGGTCCCAATTACACCGCGAAGAAAGTTTTCGATTCTGGATTTTATTGGCCCACCATTTATCGTGATGCACACGAAATGGTTAAGCATTGTGATGCTTGCCAAAGACAAGGTAAGATCACACATAAAGACGAGATGCCGCAAAATTTCATCCAAGAGTTTGAAATCTTTGACGTAAGGGGCATCAACTTTGTGGGGCCATTTCTATCATCTAAAGGGAACAAGTACATCCTCGTAGCCGTTGACTACGTATCCAAATGGGTTGAAGCAAAGGCTTTACCTACTAACGATGCGAGGGTGGTTGTGAACTTTTTGAAACAATTGTTTGCTCGATTCGGTGTTCCTCGTGCTATCATTAATGATCGCGGGACTCATTTTTGCAATGATCAATTTGCTCGTGTCGTGGCTAAGTATGGTGTCAATCACCGTCTTCCCACCGCGTATCATCCACAAACTAATGGTCAAGCCGAGATCTCTAACCGTGAACTTACACAAATCTTAGAGCGTACTGTGGGAGAGCATCGTGCCTCATGGGCCGATAAGTTAGATGATGCTTTGTGGGCTTTCCGTACCGCTTATAAGACACCTATTGGTTGCACTCCATATCGTCTTGTGTACGGAAAGGCATGCCACCTCCCCATTGAGTTGGAGCATAAGGCTTATTGGGCCTTGAAATGGGCTAATTTTGATATCAACAAAACCCGTGATCTTAGGAAGATCCAACTCAATGCACTTAATGAACTAAGGAATGAAGCTTATGAGAATTCATTGATCTACAAGGATAAAACCAAGCTCATTCATGATTCTAGGATTAAGAACCAAGAGTTTTACATAGGTGATCAAGTTTTACTCTTTAACTCGCGGTTGAAAATCTTTTCGGGCAAGCTTAAGAGCTGTTGGTCTGGTCCATTCACCGTCGCCAAAGTCTTCCCTTATGGTACCATTGAGTTATCGCAACCAAATGGGCCAAACTTCAAAGTGAATGGCCAACGTGTTAAGTTTTACTTTGGTGAGGACATCTCTCATGAGATGATTCCATCCCTCACCACGTTTCCCTTGAATTAGTTCTGGGTCGAGTCAGGCTCGTGACTCGGTTAACAAGAACAAGCGCTTCTCTAGAGGCAACCCGTTGATCTATCCTTTACCTGTTTTCATCTTAAGTGCAGGGGGAGCTACGTAGGTGTTTGTTTTCTTGTTTCTTATGATGTGCAGGGATAAAATCTTCAGAGAGCACTTATGATGACATTTGACGACCCGTGATCCTGTGTTCCCGTCTTCCTGTTTCTATCCTAAACTCTTGTGATTCAATATTTCATATCTTATATGTTCACATTGAAATCACTATAGTTGTCTCTTCCTTAGCATGATTTAAACAACGTGCACAATGTCCTAAGTGTAGGAGAGTTTACTCCCACATGCTTAAACATTGAGGACAATGTTTATATCAAGTGTAGGGGGACTTGTATCGAAGTTAAGTGGGCTTTTCCATTAATTTGTCCTCATTTTAACCGGAAAATCTAATTTTTCGACATTTTTCAAAAAATTTTGATCTCTTTTGGCCAAGTAGTATTTTTCATTTATTCTCTTTTATGGTCTTTCCTTTTGTTATCGCATCGTATGTATATATTTCATTTCAAAAATAAAGTCAAAAGAGAAAAATAAAGTAATAAAATGGTTTTAATGAGTTTAGATGTCATTGATATATTAGGTCTGTCATGAATCTTTTGACTCAACCCGAGTTTACTTATTCAAGTTTACTCTATCTAGTATCCTTAACGTGTTTAAATCAAGTTTTGCTAGGCTTTTATATAGGGAACTTTAAAACGCGAAAGTCTTAACTCTTACGGGTTAAGAACAAGAACTTTTCGCAAGTTCCTATAATTGATCCTGGAAAGTCGTTTATCAAGGGAACTTTAAAATGCGAATTCTAAACTTAAAAAGTCTAAGAAGATGCAAGATCCTATAGATGACTTGAAAACCCAAAACTTTGATTTAATTGGCTAAGCATCCACGAGTCTCATTCATTGAGATTTTAAATTGTGGAGAACGAGAGATGATAGAGTCAATTATAAGTTTAGTATTCTTTCATTAATTTATGTGGGTTAATTATGAGCTTCTTCTCCCATCGCTTGTTAATAAATATAACTTCAATAAGTAAGGTCGTACGATTTGAAAAGTTACTTAGCTTCTAGCACAAGATCGTTTAAAAGTTGCTCGGTATTAATTAGAGTTCATATCCAAGGCATAACTTATTGAAGCGGGATGCGAAGATTGGCGAGTCCGAAAAGGCCCTAACAAGGCACGAGGGCTACATTTTGTTGCTAAAGATCTAAAGTGATGTGAAGAATCATTTATCAAAAATCAATATGAAGGATCGAGACACACGACGAAAAGCAAACACTCCCCTAAAGATCATGGAGAAGTCTATCCGAAAAGACCCTAGCAAGGTATGAGGATAAATAGATCCAAGTCCTAAAAGGAGGCGGATCGTTGTATATCAAAATCCAAAATAAAGATTGGAGAAAAATGAAGAAGTCGTGGTCCAAGTAGGAAGAATCTCTTAAAAACTTCAAGTGAAGAAATTCCTATTATGAAGAGAAGACCATTATTTCAAGAACGTCTCTCAAGATTCGAAGTATGAAGTCACTGCCAAATATCGGTCCGAGAAAGGTCTCAAATCGTGAATCGAGTTATGCCAAGATATGAACTTTATGAGGTCCCGAGAAGCAGTTTTAAACGATTTTGTCCTTTAGCTAACTATTGATTAAATCGTCCTATTTTATTTTCAGCCTGAATAAACTATCGAAATAAGTAAACAATGCATCCTTGTGATCATTCAAGACAATAATAAAATATAAGAGCTACACCTAGGAATAAGGGAGTCTAAGTGAATAATTGGGCCACATGAGTTTGTGTTAGCTTATTAACTTATAATAACAATGATATCGTTTTTAAGCTTGGTGTGGGGAACGTGAAACTTGAGGGTGATAAACATTCATGACAACCAAAGCCCTAATGTAAGTATTCGATCTTTTTACTTGTTCTTCCTTCAAGAATTTTGTATATATTTCTATCTTTTTAGTTTCCTTAGTGTTTAGTATTTAATAAAGTTCAAGGTGGGTTAATTAAGGTGAAAAATGTAAACCGTGCTTTGAAATTAATGCATTGCATGAGGGCATTGCAATGGTCAAGTGTAGGGGATTTAATAAGTGTGAAAACACTTATCCTCTTACCACTTATTTCTAATAATAACAAGACCAAAACGTGTATATAATGTCGTAAAAGGTGGAATTATGCGTGGTTTGTGTTTTAATTGTGTTTTAGGACAAAAATATGAGAAAAGGAAGAAAACACGGGCTTTCACGGACTTTTATCGAAGAAAAAGACAAAAGACGAAGTCAAAAGATCAAGAGTGCAAAAAGAACGGAAGTTAAAGGCCTATTCTAAAGATTTATCGAAGAAAAAATCTAAAGACGATAGTTTAACAAGTCGAAGAACCCAAGTCTAATAAATGACGAAATTATAAGACGAGTTCAAGATATTTATCGACATATCCCGAGCCAAAGTCAAAAACGTCAATTTAATTAAAGACAAGAAGACAAAAGGAAGAAAGAAGAAAAAATCCTACCAACTCCCTTCTCCTATAAATACCCTCCTAATGCTTCATTAGGAGGGTGTTAGTTAGATTGTCATTTTTTATTTTCTTAGTTTTTTCATATCTTTAGAGAGAAGTAGGTGATTCTACTTTCTCTCTCTAGATTTCTTCATCTTTTCTTTCAAGTTTTAATCTTTCATTAAATCTTGTATTTGGAATCATTAATCTACAAGTTTATGTTTAAGCTTTTCATCATTAATCTTATTCTATCTTTCTTGTTTTTGATTTGCTTGTGATTCGAATAAATCATAGATCTTGTTTCATCTTGATGTTTGTTGGATTAAAAAGTTTTCATCTTTTTGTTCTTATCAAGTCTTTATACGATTTAAGCTTTTAGCTTATTATTCTTTTTAGCTTATTTCGTGTTTAGCATATTTCCTTTTAAGTGTTTTAAAAGTTTAATCTTTTTAAAGTTTATTTTATAAGTCTTGCTTATTTAGAGTATTGAAAGTTTCTTATTAGTGCTTATTTAGTTCTTTTCATTATTGATTTGGTAAAGTTTCGGTTAGTGCTTATTAAAAAGAGCTTATTCAATTTTGCTTATTGCGAATTACAAACCATCGGAAAAGGGTTACCTTTTCTGACGGTTATTCCGATCGATTTCATCGGAGAAGGGTTTTCCTTTCCGACAGTTTTTCCGATACCTTCTATCGGAATAGGGTTTAGCATTCCGACCATTTTTCCGATCATCATTCCGACAGGATTGGTAATCCAACATTCCGACGTGTTTTCCGATAGTTATTCCGATAGAATTTGGGTTTTCGTTATTCCGATAGTAGTGGTATTCAGACATTCCGATCGTGTTCCGACGGAACATTCCGACGGAACATTCCGACGGATTTTTTCGACAACTATTCCGATAGTATTCTGACAGTGTGTACTCCGGCAGGTTTAAGTTTCCCTTTTTGTTTCAAGTTAATTTTTAAATTTCCTTTTCCCGCCAATCAAGGTTAGATTTCTCTCTTTTATTTTTTATGTTAAGTAACTTTGTCGTTTATATTATCCGTAGAAATAGCTAATCAAGCTCTCCCTTTTAGTGACCAACATGGATTATTTAACCCTAAACCGTGATCAATTCGATTAGATACCGAGAACGACTGAGTACAAGTACACATATGAATAAACCATTTTAAATCACATGTCCTAAGCTGAAGAAGCTTACGCCAACCCCAACTTACATCACCAATACAAGGAACATCCCAGAAGCTCCTACCCCTTAACTTATACGAATGTATCCATTGAACCCATAATGATCCCTTACACGTTAGAAGAGACCAAATATGAGAGGTAATAAGAGCAGCATTAAAATCATCAAGCCTCCTAATACCAAGACCGCCCTCACTTTGTGGAATGCACACATCCTCCCACGCCACCTTTGCTCTCCCCTTTTTCATCTCACCTTGACACCATAAAAAATTCCTCAAAAGCTGCTCAAGATCATGAATAATCCGAACATGCAGAATAAAAACTGAAGCCCAGTACAAGTGCATAGATGATAACACATATTTAACAAGTTGAAGTCTCCCATCAGTAGACAGAAATTTGTTGCGCCAATCCTGGACCCGACTCTCCAACTTTTCCACAAGAACTTTACAATCCCTATAAAGCAGCCTGGACGAGATAAGAGGAACCCCTAGATAACGCACTAGCAATGTGCCTTCCGCAAACGACATGAGATCCAGAATACTAGCTTTCACATCAGGTGGAACATTACAAAAGAAAGCTGTACTCTTAGGAATACTTGGAACCAAACTTGACACATTATTAAATTCTTCCATAACATCCATAATGGTGTGAACCGAATCCAGATGCCCCCTAGCAAAGATAAATAAATCATATGCAAAGCATAGATTAACAATATGCTAGTGCTCACAATGATTATGGTATAAAAACTCCTCCGCCATACGAACACACCTTTTCATCAAAAGAGTCAAAACTTCCATAACCAACGTAAATAAATAAGGTGACAATGGATCACCCTGTCTTAGCCCACGTTTACCCTTAAACCAGCCATGTAGATTCCCATTAATACAAATAGACTAAGAGGCTGTAGTCACGCACTCCATAATCCACTCCACCATCGTATTATGAAAGCTAAAACCCAGCAGAATAACCCTAAGAAAACCCCAATCAACAGTATCATAAGCCTTTTGAATATCCACTTTGAAAGCACAAGGAGGCGGCCCAATATTCCTATGATAACTTAGCATTAATTCCTGTGTAAGTAATATATTATCTGAAATCCTTCGCCCCGGAACAAATGCAGATTGATTGATATTAACCAAGTCCCCCAACACCACTTTAACACGGTTAGCAATAATCTTTGTGATGCATTTAAAAAGCACTTACAACACAAAATAGGTCTATAATCCGTGATTTTATTAGGAACAGTCACCTATGGAATAAGCGCAATAATAGTATGATTTATTTTTTTAAGCAACTTACCATTAGTGAAAAAGTACCGAATAACACATATAACATCACCACCCACAATATCCCAGGCATTCTTAAAAAACACAGCTATAAAACCATCCGGACCAGGAGCTTTATCATCACCCATCGAAAACATAGCATTCTTAATTTCAGCATCCAACACCACCTGAACCATATCCAAAGCACGCTGTGCATCAAGAACATTAGAGAATAAATCCTGTGAATCCAAAGTGGAAGAAAAACCCTCCAAACCAAGAAACTGCTCATAATGTGCTACAAACGCGGTCGCAACATCATTCCCTTCACACAACACATTAGACATGTCTCACACCATATCAATCCTGTTGCGGGCATTCGAACACTTAACAATTTTATGAAAATAAGCTGTATTGGAATCACCTGCATCAAGCCACTCGATCTTAGCTTTCTATTTTAAAAACCTTTCCTCATCAAGAGACGCTTCCCTAAACGCCAAAAGACATCGAGCATGAACTTCACGAACATCTGTATTTGATAAATTTAAGTCAAGAGCCCGTTGAGCCGCGTCAAGCTCATCACTGGTCCGAATCACACGCGCGTGCAGATTACCATTCTCTTGAAGAAGCTTACGAAATGGCACTTTAAGATATTTCAGACGTCTAACCACACGATACATAGCACAACCCGAGACACTAGCATTCCACCCATTCAGAACAGCAGAACGAAACCCTTCCTTATGAATAAGAAAATTAGAAAATTTGAAAGGCTTTGGCTTAGGTCTACTAACCTTAGGAATACGAAGAACACATGGAGAATAATCCGAAATACGATATGGCTGAAACACCAACGCATCCATGAAAACCATATTAGACATTATCCTCTCAATCTTCTTAACAACACCATAGTCACCCTGAGGTTTTTGATTTCAAGTGAAGTGAAGTCCAGTAGAATCAATATCAATAACCTCAATAAGTTGAACACATTCTTTAAATTCACGCATAGAAATATTCGGCTCATACCCACCATAGGAGTGATCTTCAAGATTAAGAGCAGCATTGAAATCGCCCATCAAAACCCATGGCTTATCACGCATGAGATAAGCATGAGCAGCAAGATCATTCCATAATCCACGACGATCCACATAGTAGTTGGCAGCATACACAAAAGAATAGAAAATGGTTTTCTGGTCTGCCCGAGTATTAATCTGACAATGAATAACCTGTTCCGTTTAAGCCATAATACCAACATCAACCATATCATCATTCCAACCAACAATAATACGAGAACCTTTGGTACACAAGCTACCATTCGAAAGCCACTTCCATCTCCTACACACCTTACGACATGTATCATACACAACAGATACATCAACATGAGACTCCAAAATAGCACAAACACTTCAATTATTCTCAATAACCACCTGTTGAACCTCTCTCTGCTTAGGGGACTGGTTCAAGCCCCGTATATTCCAATAAGCAATGCTAAACATAAAAACATTTACAGCAGGAGTGCTTGCCCCTTTGAGAAGAATGCATAAGATTAGCCGTCTCATCATAAACATTTTCCACATCCTCCTCATCATCGGAAACTGTAACCTTAGAAGTAACACTATCCTCCTTATTAAGAGTAGATAAAGCATCATAGGGATTAGAAATCACAATAGGGGTAGGCTGCGATAGAGAAGCAGCCTTAGACACCAACGCCCTATTCGGATTAGAAGTCGACCCACGTAAACCCTCACTATTCCTCCCTGAACCACTAGATGACGCATTAGGAACAAGAGGTTTACCCTTGACATTCTTACCATCCGCCTTTGGCGCATACACAAACTTCTTTCCTGGTTGAACACCCCCTTTATTACTAGCACTAGTTTTCTTCTTTGTGTTGACCACTTGCTGAAAACCATCATTAACAGTTGCATCTTCTTTAGTAACCACCACCCTATCTGGACACGACTCAGTGGAATGCCCAAAAATCTTACAATTTTTACACCTAGGAGGTTTCCATTCATACTCCACCTTAATAGTAGCCTTCATAAAAACCGTACCCTCTAATAATGGAATACCAACACTAATTGATTCACATAAAGGAGCCTCAAAGCTAACCTCAATAAGACATCTTGCAAAACTGTTGCGGCCCCACGACTCCTTACACATAACTTTAGTATAGGTATCCAGCATTATCGGCTTACCTAAATAAGATCCTAGAATACTAATACCTTCCTCGTCAAACATTTCTAAAGGAACATCATTCAATTTAATCCAAACCGAAACATGGCTTAATTCCTCCTTCAGTAAACTAGTATTCATCGTCCATCTCTTAAGAATAATCGGATTATTCCTAATCATCCAAGGTCCACCCTCAAGAACACTATCCAAACCCGTGCTTGAATCGAATTTGAAAAAGAAGAAACCTTTTGCGTTAAGCATAATTTTCTTAAGCCCATACTTCGCCCAATTGTTCTTCACATAATATTCAACCACAGGAAAAGCTTCACGTTTCCCAATGAAGTAACCATATAGTGTGTCTTCAAACCGATTCCCCACATTTTGGATAACCCGACGCGGAATAGAAATATCCACCCCTTCAAACACATTTTCCACTTGTGTAAATGTAAAATTATTAGTACCTTTCGAAGTATCACTTTGCGACGCAATGCCAGCGTAATATACGGATGCAACTTGAACGAATGGAACACCAGAAACATCCACAATTGGAGAACCATTACCATTCGATCCACTTAGTCGTGGGGATAAATTAATATTAGCACTTGGAATAGACGTACCAGTAGACACACCAATCCCATCTTGCTCCTTTCGAAACCCACAACCCTACCCAACAAACGGTAAACCCTCACGAACATGCATATCCATATTAGGGTTTTCATCCACTTGTGATAAACTCGCATCCCCATCTAAGAACTTCGAAACCATAGGAGATGACATACTCACAAACTCATCTTGTTGCTCACCAAAAAACAGGTATGAAACCCTCATCGGTTGACGCGTCGTGACATTACCTAGCATGGCAGAATTAGGGTTTGAGGAAACCCTAGGCTGATCAATCCCCCCTTCACAATCAAAGAAGTTTTAAAAGAACATAACATATTAAAAACTTCTTGGGATCGAGCACCAGTCACCAATGACCAAAAGTCATATTTGTTCATCTTCAAGCTATGCATAAATTCATGAACATCCCTAACCGTTGCCAGGTGCACCTCAAAGACCTTACTAGTGACGTCCATGTTGCAGATCTGCACACTGTTAAGAATCGCAGCCTTGCCTCTCGAATCCAACTTAACAAAATCAATAGAATCCATATCGAAGAATGAAACCCTAAATAGTAGAACGACTAACCAAACCCTAAAAATAATAAACAAACCCAAACCCTAATACAACGATGACAAGAAAACAAGACACAAAGGAACAATCGTGTATGTAACAATGGAGTCAAGAACTTAAAGCAAATCACGAACCGACCTAGATTAAAAAAACAATCGCCACAAAAACGCAAGCAGAATAATAAAAAAGAAACGATTAAAAACCCTAGAAAATCTTCAACCAAATAACAACTATGTTAACTCAAGATTAATCAAAAATTAATCGAGAAACCAGCATTGCTATAAGATTTAGAGATTAACAGGATAGAAAATCGAATTGTGGAGAAGAAAAAGAAAATGATGCCGCCATTGATGTTTTTTAGGGTTCTGTGTTTTTCACACTTAAGCTACTATATACAAAGTGAGGACATCTAGGGGTATATATAGGCTGCGTTTGAGTGTTTGTGAGGATGAGAGACGTGTCTTGGCCAATCCCCAACTTCCACGTGTCTTTAATCTGGTAATTGGAAATTACTGATGAAGAACACAATTAGGCTTTCCTTTTTAGTGGATTTCAGTCTAATTGATCACTTGGAATGGATTCGTCTTGTGATTTTGAGCATAATTGATGTTTAACACTTTCTCTGAAATCGTCTAAATCTCCTTCTTCAACCTGGGCTCGTTCTTGGACACGTGGCGTGTTGGTATTGGGTGTGAAGGAGTCACACAGATCGTTATCTAAAAACTGATTTATGATTGGCTGTGTATATTCGCCCATTTAATCTCTTTCCTCATTTATTAAAGATGCTGAGGTGGAGATCCAAATGATTCGAATGGAGGCCTCTCATTGGCTGACATCTTAAGCACACGGATTGAGTTTAAACTTGACTCCATCTTGGCAGATTTGGCCCTCCTTGTTTTCAGCTTATGAACTTGAACTAGAGTCTTCACAAACTTGTCAATTTTGGCCCTTTTAGCTTCAAACTTGCACAAAAATGATCCTTTGACTTTTTGACTTGTACTTTGACCATATTTGGCTTTGTTCTTGACTTTTCCAACTTTGCACTTTAAGTCCCTCTACTTTGAAAGTGGTCAAGAAAGGTCCTTTGACTTTCATTGACTTATCACTTTTCATCCTCCTTTTGTCTTTTCTTCATCAGTAAAGGCTTGATTCCTTTGTTTGCTTCATATTGTATCTTTTTACCTACACAAGCACAAACAACAAAACATACCCATAATACTTCTTTTATAAATCAAAATCAGGTATTTTGCTTTCTTTTTTAGGGTTATTTATGATATAATTGATATCAGATTTCACTCATATCAGTTTACGCTAGAAGGATTTCCATTCGTCACTGTGAATACTAATGAGTATCACTCTAAATGTTCTGGCAACACCATAAAGATATTGTGTAGAAACCTTAAACGAGTTTGAATCAATTAAGAATCAAATCACTATTGCTTTTTAGTTTTGCACATGTTCAATTCATAAAGAATCTTACACATGACCTACCGCAGTGTTGTTTGATGTTAACACTAGAAGGATTTCCACTCATCATTGTGAATACTAAGTAGTATCACTCTGATTGTTCTTGAAATATCGCAAGGATATAACGTAGGACTCTGTTCTTCGTCATGTAGTGTGTCCTAACGAGATTTGATTGATCTCTATGATCTAGACTTGATTAGTGAACTTTTAGTGGTTGGAGGCTGGAGCAGATGCCACCTATTCAATATCATCTATCTCGGAGTGAGAAAGTCAATAGAAGTCGTGTCGATCACCCTGACAATAAAACAAACTTATTTTGAGAGAAGCCTGAGATAGCTGGGAACGGTTGTTGCATTACACAATTGGGTCTATGATGCGTTGTCTTCATGATGTGTTGACCCGGTTTCTGCCTAAGTTGTATGGAGGGCTTCTTTGTTTTCACCATTTATCCTTACATTTCTTTTTCATTCTTCAACCCCTTCAATGCTTACCAAGACGTCATCACTAGCACCTTGTTGTGATTGTTCCAGTGCTAGCTTAAGTACTTAGTCGGCATTCAGCTACGTTCACATTCTACTCCACATTTCCTAAGGACTTCTAGTAGTCTATTGTATTGTCCCTGGGAAGATCCCTCCGGTTCTGGTTGGATCATAGGACGTATTTGGAAGCTGCTTACTTTCAAAGACTCCTTATGGGTCAAATGGATTCAGGAATATAAACTTAAGGGTCGCAGCTTTTGGAGCATCCCTATGCGAGGTAATATATCTTGGGGTTGGAGAAAGATGCTGGAGTTGCGTCCAATTATTCGTGAGTTCTTTTGGTCTAATTTGGGAGATGGATCGAAGACGTCTCTTTGGTTTGATAAATGGTGTGATGCTGGGCCAATTGAGGCTCATGTTACTATGCGGGATGTTCATAGAGCAGGTCTTTCGATAAATGCAACAGTTAAGGATATTGTTGCCAATGGTTTGTGGAGATGGCCTGTGGATCTGCTGTCTAAATATCCTATATTACATTCCTGTATAGGTCAAGTTGGTGGGTCTGCTCATGATTGTTTGGTTTGGCGGGTTGGAAACACTTCGTCAACGAAGTTCTCTGTTCAGCAGGTATGGGATTCCATCAGACCGAGAGATCATAAAGTGCCTTGGTGTCATACGGTTTGGTTCCCTCAGAATATCCCCCGTCATGCTTTTAATTTGTGGTTGATTGTTAAGCATAAGTTAAAAACGCAGGACCGTATCACGTATTGGGACGCATCCTCATCTCTTGGATCGGTGTGCTCTTTATGTGAATGTCAAGCGGATTCCCATGAGCATCTCTTCTTCCAATGCCCGTTTGCAACGAATGTTTGGAATCAGGTGAAGGGAAGGACTTGTTTTGCTTCATTGCCCCCTGATGTGTATGGTATGATTGTTCATATTAATCCTATTGCTAAGAGAAGGACGACTGCGGTCATTGTTTCTAAATTGGTGGTTGCTTCAGCAGCCTACTATATATGGCAAGAACGGAATTGGCGGTTGTTTAAAAAGAGTAAACGCACAGTCACACAAATTGTTGAATCCATTACTTCAGCTGTTCGGCTAAAACTCCTGTCGTGCCATTTTAAGAAGTCCAAGGAAAGTGAGAAATATGCTCGTCTTTGGGAGTTACCTGATTCTATTTTTATTGTTCCATGATAGTTGGTGTTTTTTGTTTATGCACTATTAGGTGGTTTTTCCCTATTAGTGTTATTGGTTTTGTAATGGTTAGGTAAAATGGATGGTTTGTCATTCATTTTAGGCTGTTCGAGCTTGTTCTCGAGGTTAATGTGACATCCAGTCACATTCCATTGTACTTATTGGTTTTTTTGGGATCTAATATATTTTACCGGGGAGTGACCCCTTTACCCAAAAAAAAAAGATCATAGGACGTATGCCTAACCACCCTTTTGACACCAACAACGTCATGATTTAAAGATGTTGTGGGTATGAGATCGTAACCATAAAACCACTTGAAATTCTATCAAAGTGTTTGAAAAACATTTAAAACCTTGATAGTTTGTTTTAGAAAAGCTCCCCCTTCACATGTGCACCGATAATCGAAATTGCTTCGCACATGTGAGTAAGAGTTAAAGTTCTTGAGTTCTTAATGTTCGCTTCAAATATTAGATCACATTTTCATCACATGTTCTCCTCTATCTCTAATATATAAAATCGTTTTTTGTAAAGGGGACTTCACCCCGGTAAAATATATTAAATCCCAAAAAAACTAGTTAAGTACAATGGAATGTGACTAACATGTCACATTAACCTCAAGCTATGCTTGAACAACCTCTAATTCATATGACAGACCATATGAACTCTATAACCATTACATACCCAATGACGCCAATAGGAAAAAACCACCTAATGGCACGACACATACGCCAACAAACCAAAATAAATACATCAATAAAGAATGGAATCAAGTAAGCTCATTAGCTGATCAAACCGAACACTCTCTATAGAATGCTTTAACCGGCATGAGAGAAGCTTCAACCGAACCGTGGATAGAATACAATCTGCAACTTGATTCATTGACCTTTTAACCAACTTAAACAACCTCCAATTCCTTTCCTGCCATAAGTAATACGTAGTTGCTGCCAAAAACATATTGGAGATCAAAATCTAAGTTGTCCTACGTCTAGCCCAAGGAAGAATGTACTCTAAAATGTCACTGAACACCGGACACGAGCAACCAAAGTCAGCAACCATGCGAACCTTGTTTCAAACCTGCTGAGAGAACATACATTCAAAAAACAAATGCTCATGAGAATCTGGTTGACCCTCACAAAATGGACATACCGACGCCACATCACTAGACACATCCAACCAATAGATCCCATCATGCGTCTTCATCTTCTGCTTGATTAAAAGCCATAGATTGAAAGAATGTCGGGGAATGCAGCTAGAAAACCAAACAGTATCCAACCAAGGGACTTTAACATCACGAGCCTCAAAGACGACCACACCATCGAGACCGAGAATGGCTTAAAATCATTCCCTTCCGTCCGCCATAATAATGTATCCTGTCTCTCTAACTGAATATTCGGAACCGCAATATTATCAAGAAAAGCAAATTTACCTAGGAGGTATTCTGGCCATAACCATTGACCATCAGCAATAACATCTCGGACCTTAGTATAAAAGTCAAAACCCGCCTGATGAATATCCCTAGGAGATATAGTCATGCCCAGTGGACTATTCGTACACCAAATGTCTGACCATAACGAGACTTGTGCACCATTCCCAATGTTTTACCAAATGAACTCTCGAATAATAGACCGTAACTGAAGAATCTTGCGCCACCCCCATGTCAAACTACCACGAATAGTAATTTCCCAAAAACTTCGACCTTTAAGCTTATATTCATGGATCCATCTCACCCAAAGGGATTCTTTAAGAAGTAATAACTTCCAAATATGCGAAACCATAAGAGCTTTATTAAAAATATCTAACCGACGAATACCCAAACCTCCCTCCTCTTTAGGAAGACAAACAACCTCCCAAGCCACCTTTTCTTTACCTCGTTTCATGGGCCCTTGACACCATAGAAAACCATACATGGTTTGCTCAATATCAAGGAGAACCCGCGAAGGAAGCACAAAAACAGAAGCCCAATATACATGCATAGAACCAATAATAGATTGCACAAGTTGAAGCCTACCAGCAGCCGATAAAGCTTTGTTCTTCCAATCTTAGACCCGAGCTTAGACCCTCTCAATTAGCTCCCGACAATCACGAATAATAAGTCTAGAAGAGACCAATGGAACTCCTAAATATTTAACCGGAAGACGACCTTCCGCAAACGGCAAAATCTGAACAATAGAAAGCTTAACCTGATTGAGTAAATTACAAAAATAATCCGTGCTTTTAGGTAGACGAGGAACAAGCCCTGACGCCAGAGTAAACTCATCCATAGCCTCTTTAATAACCATAACCGATTTAACATCACCATGAGAGAATAAGAACAAATCATCAGCAAAGCAGAGATTAATTAGATCCATTTTTGAACAGTTTCTATGAAAGGTGAATGATCCAGCATTTCGCATCCTTCTTTTAAGCATAAGAGTTAGGACCTCCCTAATAAGCGTAAAAAAATATGGAGATAAAGGTTCACCTTGACGTAGACCCCTTCGACCCTTAAAATAGCCATGAAGATAACCATTAATGATGATCGAGAAAGAAGTTGTAGAGACACATTCCATAATGCAAGTAACCATGCGATTATGGAAACCAAAACCCATAAGAAACTTCCTC
Organism: Glebionis coronaria; assembly: GCA_025667525.1. NCBI lineage: Eukaryota > Viridiplantae > Streptophyta > Magnoliopsida > Asterales > Asteraceae > Glebionis > Glebionis coronaria. Next base: position 373,849 of record JANFOE010000915.1, read on the forward strand.
AAAAACACCCAATCCACAGTATCATACGCCTTCTGAATATCAACCTTAAACGTACAACGAGAAACACCATGATCAATATGATAATTGTGACTCAATTCTTGGGTTAGAAGAATATTATCTGCAATATGACGACCCAGAACAAAGGCTGATTGGTTGATACTCACAAGATCTTTCAAGTTGTCCTTCATACGAGTAGCTATAATTTTAGTAATACACTTGAACGAAACATTACAACAAGATATAAGCCGGTAATCATTAACCCTACTAGGAGCATTCACCTTCGGAATTAAGGTAATAATAGTATGGTTTAACTCCTTAAACAGTTTACCATTAGTGAAAAACTCTTGGACCGCATCAATAACATCAAACAATTTCCCATGACTCCTTAAAAAATGTTGTTCTATATCCATCAGGTCCTGGAGATTTATCATTATCCATATCAAAAATAGCTTGCTTAACTTATTGAACATGGAACATTTTATGAAAAATAGTGTCTCACTTGCATGAATTACATGGAACATTTTATGTAGTGTCTAGAACATAATTTTTGAAAGATTTTGAATAAGCATTGAAAAACCCTTGAAAAAATTGTACTCGCGCACTACATGTTCATGAACACATAAAATAGTATCGTTGAAGAATGTGCTCACGCACATCAAAGCATTTTATGTGAATAATACCAAATGATAATTACACATAATGTGTTGGATACATTAAATTGTTTTGACATAACATATCCAACAACATTAAAACTTTGATTCTGGAAAGCTCCCCCTCAAAAATTGATCCAATTGAATTGTCATTACGAGGATATGATCCACATTAAACTTTTGAGGATAGGAGTTGTTGAACACACAAATTTTGAAATATTTTGAATAATCATTGAGAAATTCTTGAAAAAAATTGTGTTCTACGCTTTTTTGAAATCCATTTTTTCTGGCGACATGGAATTTCTAAAGCATAAACTTGAGTTCATAGACTTTGAATGTCTTGACGAATCCACTCAAGTGTAAGAAGATTTCTCTTCTTTTGCTGAGGCTAAGAGCACTAAATCTTACACTCCCCCGTTAATATAGATCCGGGTTGCAATCTGAAAGTGATACAAGCCATTGTGTTGAGAAACTTTGAATGTTTTGTGACAAGCTCAACCCGAGATAGATTGCTCTACTCGTTATTAAAAAATAGAAATGACATGTTTTGAAAAATATTTACAACTTTCATTCGAGCTTTATGTACACACCCGTGTCGTTATTGAGCAACATTTATGGGCACGTCCATATTATCGATACTGAAAGACATGTCGAGAAGAATATTTTTGGATTTTCAAAGATTTTTAATTTTGTGTTTTGCTTTTATATGTTTTATATTTTTGTATTTTCTTTTATTCGTAGATATATACAAGTAGATGTTTGATAGATGAATCAAGCAGGCAACTTTGCTAGAATCTCCAGTTCTGCTAGAGTCAAACATCTCATACCAATTTGCTTAACGAGGTACTCAAACCTATCTTTCGACAGAGCTTTCGTAAACAAGTCGGCTAATTGGTAATCCGTTACAATAAAGTATAATTCAACGACACCACATTCAACTTGTTCCATTATGAAGTGACATCTGACATAAATGTGCTTCGTGTGCGAATGCTGTACCGGATTGCAAGAGATGGCTATGGCCGACTTTGAGTCACAATACATACTTAATCAAGTAGAAGCCATAATCCGTGAGTTGTGTTCTCATCCAAAGAACTTGAGCACAACACGCAGATAGAGACACATACTCCGCTTCGACTGATGAAAGTGACGTGTAATCCCGCTTCTTGGAAGACCATCCCACGAGCTTATCTTGTCCTAGAAATTGTGCACCACTAGAAGTACTTTTTCGAGTATCAAGACACCCTACATGATCAGAATCTGAATAGGCCGTTAGAAAGAAACCGGTTTCCTTGTATACCAGAGTACCAAATGAATGGTATTCTTGAGGTAGCGGATGATCTGTTTAACCTCCTTGAGGTTCTTTTTAGTAGGTCTAGCTTGATATCGTGTACAATAGCATGTTGCATGTGCAATCATTGGTCTGCTTGCTGCTAAGTACATGAGGGACCCGATCATGAAACGATATTTTGTTTGATCTATGGGTAATCCTTCCAAGTCAGCATCTAGGGATGAGGTGGATAATGGTGTCCTAACTGGGTCACATGAGGTCATACCATGCTTTTTGATTATCTCTTAACAATACTTAGATTGGTTTATAAAGATAACATATAGGGATTGGTGAACTTGAATTCCTTGAAAGAATTTTAGTTCGCCCATCATTGACATTTCAATTTTGTTGTGCATTAATTTTTCAAACCATTTTGAAAGTTTGGGTTTGTAGACCCGAAAATAATGTCATCAACATAAATTTGCACAAGCAAAATGTCATCCCCATATTTATATATGAACAAAGTTAGATCAATGGAACCTTTTGAGAAAACGTTGGATACCATAAATTTCGAGAGCTCACCGTACCACACCCTTGGAGCTTGCTTTTTAGTCCATATAGTGCGTTGCGGAGACGCCACACCTTGTTAAGATAATGTGGATTAACGAATCCTTCTGGTTGCATAACATAGACTTCTTTTTCAAAGGACCGTTAAGAAATGTCGTCTTCACGTCCATTTGATGAACGATGAATCCCTTATGTGCAACATAAGCGAGGAAAATCCTGACTGCTTCCATACGAGCTACTGGTTCAAATGATTCTTGAAAATCAATACCCTCTCTCTGGCCATACCCCTTAGCCACTAGCCTAGATTTGTTTTTGATGATCGTGTTTTCTTCTTCCATCTTGTTTTTCCAGATCCATCGAAGATTTAACGGTGTTACATCATATGGTCTGTCAACAAGTTCCTAGACTTTGAGTCTTTAAAAATTTTGAAGTTCATCCGTCATCGATTCAATTCAAGCATGATCAACCATGGCTTCTTTGATGTTTTTCGATTCAACTGAACTCACGGCGAGTGCGAACATACAAATATCACCATCGGTTTCTAGTTGTCGTCTTGTACGAACGGGTTGTGAGGGGTTTCAAATTACTTGAACCAAAGGGTGATATATGGTCCAATGATGTGTTGAAGGATGTCGTTGATAAAACATATGCTTATTTGACGGATCAACATGGCGAGTAGAAGACTCTCCAATTTTGTGTAACGATGTACCGAATGGATTATGAAAATCATCATCGTCAGATAAGCATTGTCTGCTTGATTTGTGTTCTCTAGAGCAATGACAGTAGTTGTGGATGTTGTAGGATCGATTGTTGAAGTGATATTCTAAGGAGGTAAATCTGAAACAACCCGTGTTGAAGTAGATGAAGTTGTATCCTTTTGTTGGTGATGATCAATATCATCATTTTTATCATAAGTGACAGCGGAAGACTTTTATACAACATGTTTCTCCCCCATGAAGTATTCATCAAACATTGGTCCATATAACATTTCCAACACTTCAATTGTCGTATCCACAGTCATATCTGATATTTAAAAATATTCGTGAACCAGCTTTGAACTTGACAGTTCATTGTTGTGGTCTTGAGTTTCGAGTTCCGTGCGGTTGTGCACATAAGTCTTTTGTTGTTGTCTATCGGGACTTAAACTGCTTTGTTCAAGAGCCATTTCTTACAATTCATCAAATCTTATATGAATAGATTCGATAATCAATTTTTTTCTCTTGTTAAACTCTATATCCCTTAGACTAAGTTGCATATCCCACTAGAATGCATACATCAGCTTTGTCTTTCATCTTATCCAGATTTTCACCATCTCGGGTAATGTAACATGTACATCTAAAAACGTGAAGGTGTTTGAGGGAAGGTTTTCGATCATAAATTATGTGACATGGTGTGTTTTCGTGTCTTGGAATAATTAAGGAATGGTTTTGTGTGTAACATGCGGTTGACACGGCATCGGCCCAAAAGAATAGTGGTAGTTTCAAAGCGGATAACAATGTTCGAGCAGCCTCAACCAAAGTAAGATTTCGTCTTTCAACAACACCGTTTTGTTCAGGTGTTCTTGCAATAGATGTTTCATGTTCAATCCCTTGGTCTTCAAAATATTCTTTAGAGTTGAATTCAAAAATTATGTACCTCGGTCGGTACGAACTACTCTTAGTTGAGCTGGAAGACCACGTTGTATCTACTTTAGGAAGTTAATGAGAACTCCGGGTGTTGCATCCTTGGATCTCAAGAAATGATTCCATGTGTGCCTTGAGTAGTCCTCGACAATTACCACAATGTATTTCTTCCCATTGACACTTTGAAAACGCATAGGACCACACAAATCCATATGAAGAAGATCTAACCATCCTTTAGAGTTTGGTGTAGTCTTGGTCTTGAAACTACTTCGTTTAGCTTTACAAAGCTCAAAACATGAACCAAGACGATCTTTGATGAATTTCAAGTTTGGAAGGCCTCTCACAATATCTTTCTTGGAAAGCAAGTTGATGGTATCAAAGGTGAGATGAGATAGACGTTGATGCCATAACCATGCTTGAGTCGTTGCAGCTTTAGCCATGAAGAAAATTGAGTTGTGGAAGTTGAGTCTTGAAGTGAAATCGTGTAAAGATTTGTACCCCGTGTAACGGTGAGTAAATCATTCCCATCATAATCACGAACAAAACATGTCTTCTTTCTAAAAGCAACCTCCAAATCCGCATCACATAATTGACCAACCGAGAAAAGATTGTGATTGAGCCCTTCGACGTAATATACTCTTTTTATTGTGATATTCCCCTGAACCAAATCTCCATATCCTAGGATCGGTGAAAATTGATCATTTTCGAATCGGACCGTACCCTGGAACTTCTCCACGAAGTTAATTAGAAGCTTGAGATTCCCCGTCATGTGCTTGGTGCACCCAGAGTCCAGTATGAATAGAATTATCTCTATGACCTACAGAAGAGTTAGAACACGATGGAGAATTTGTTAAATTGGATTCCATGTTAGTTGTGACTTCTGAATCATTAGTGGTCCTTGTTTCAACACTTAAAGACAGGCTAACACTCATAGTCACATTTTCTATCCTAATCTTAGGCATCCATTTATATCATGGAGGACATTGATTAGCAAACCACCATTACCAAGACTTGCTAGTTGACTCATATAATTCCCTAATTCTGCTTCTAGAGATCGTAGTAGTGGAGTCTGATGCAATACTTTTCTTTGGGGGGGGGGGTGTACCAGAATGGTTCACTTTGCTTTTGGGTTTACTAACACTAATAGGCATCACAAGTTGCTTCTTAGTTCTGGTAGCTAAGCTTTTGTCATTATTCGTAGCACACATAGAATGATTAGCATTAACAACACATTTTCCACATTTCACACAAACAAACTTAACATTCAAAGCATTCAAAGCAGTCAAATCATTCAAATCGTCATACATGTGATTACATACGTTTTACTCTTAGAAACATTCAAATTCCTACGGTGGTCTTCTACTTTCTTCATCTTCCCTTGACTCTTGTTTTGCCAGACCTTATCATTAATTTGAGTGCTCTTAAGTTGAGGTCGGCTAACACTAGCAGTGGGGACTACTCCTGTAGTAAAAGACACACGTCTATTAGTGTTTCTAGAAATATTAGGCGATTGACTATCTTTGGTTTGTGTGGGTTTAGTGGCCAATATATACATACCTAGTTTGATCACATTTGTGCTTTGTGCTTGAATAACCGTTTTGGGACGAATATGTGGTAACCTATCCTTCCCATCTGTCTTAGGGGAAAACCCAGATGTTGTAAATGAAGAATTTTAGAAAGCTGAGGGTTTTCCCAAGACAGAGGGTGTAGTCGCTTTGTACGCATTGGGTTGTCTAACAACGAGTTTCATAACCCTATATTCCACAATTTTCCCACCCATCTTAGCAATGAGTTTCTTCAACTCTTCAATTGCTATGTCTTTTTTTTTTAACTGAGATTTTAAATCCGTAATGTCAAGACTTTTTTCGTTTAATAATCGACATGAATCAGATAATTTTACTTCCAAAGGTGTATCATTTGAAAAGCTTCCAATTTTGTTTTTCAAAGCAAGTTCAAGTGAGTGACAATGTCTTTGAAGAAAATCACATCGATTTTGAATTAACGTAAAATATTTTTGGTTAACTTTTTGCGAAAGCTCAGTTTCAAGAGGTTCACACTCTTTGACCTTATCAAGATAATTGCATGCAAGATCAGAATATTCATCTATATCAGCACAAGATGTAACATAAACACACATAATATCTTTGGAGAGACATTCTTGCAAGAGTAGATCATATGCTTTTGAAAACTCTTCTCTTTCAGGTTGATAATCGTCAATTTCTTTTTCAAGAGATTCTAGATATTTCAAATCGTCGAACATTTCTTGTTGAATTAATGTTTCAAATTCTAAAGCATGTTTCTTTGTTCTTTCCGCAAGCAGAATCAAAATATTTTTCACAAGCACAGTTATATCGGGAGGAATTTCTTTATCGCTTTTCAAACGTTCATGTTTTTTCCAGTCGTCGTCTACGACTTTTTTTAAATTTTCAATGTTTTTTTTAAAGATATTAAGTGCTTGCTTACTCTTGCTTATAGAAGCTTGATACGGCAAGTACCCAATATATTTTGAAACATTAGTTTTCTTAATGGCAAAATTTTGTCTCCATTTTATTCTTATTTGTGCACATTCATAAAATATTTGCTCGCAAGACTTCAGTTTTTGCGGTTTGAAAAATTCATAAAGACTATTTTCCTAAGCATAATTATATGGTTTCACAAAGTCTTTATTTACTGGTGATCTACTATCCTCTTCAAAAGTTAGTGACTCATCACTATCGGGCCTAACAATAAGACAATCAAGATCAGTCCATTGGGACTCTTCAAGATATAGTTGCTGATTCTCAGATTGAGCTTGCTCGAGATACTTAGGACTAGCAAAACTAGCTTTGCCCTTGAAAAACGAACGAGGTGCCAACATTTGCATGGTTTGAATAGATTGATTTGCTTCATAAACAATCTTTTATAAAAATCAATTTGCATTTCAAGTTCCACGACTTTGTCCATGTCTTTAGCTTGTTTAGTTTTGAAAACTTTTTTCAAGTTTACAACCTCTTCCGTTTTCGTAGTGACTAGTTTAGTTTTATCCTATTGAAGAAAACCGATCTTTTGAGTTAGGTTATTCACTTTAGTGGTAGAAAGATACGTTTTCAGTACTTAAAGAGGTGTTATGATTACGTTTCTCTTATTCTAAAAGCTTAAGAGTTTCTTTGTATTTAGTTTCAAAAACATCATTTTTAGTAGTAATGACATACCCTTTGTACCTCACAAGCTCTTTGTCTTTTTAAAGAAGCTCAACTCTGCAACTTGCAAGAAGCTCACTAGATTGCTTAGGGAAGTTAATCATACTATAATTGCCCTCGTTCCAAAGGTAACTAATCCTAAGCGTGTGAATGACTTTCTACCTATTTCTTGTTGCAATGTTATTTTCAAGGGGATCACGAAAATTATTACCAATCGTATAAAGGAGAGTCTTAAGTCATTGATTAGTCCTAACCAATCTGCTTTTTTTCAGGATCGAAGCATATCGGATAATATTCTTCTTACACCGGAATTGATGCATAATTACCATTTGGATCGTGGCCCTTCAAGATGTGCGTTTAAATTTGATATTCAAAAAGCCTATGATACAGTGGATTGGAGTTTCTTAGTACAAGTCTGACTCGGTTTGGGTTTGACGCTCGTATGATCAAATGGATAATGGAGTGTGTGTCTACTGCTTCATACTCTATTAAGTTCTCTTCATGGTTTCTTCCAAGGTAAGCGGGCTTCTTCAGGGGGACCCTCTTTCCCCATACTTATTTACGCTCGTCATGGAAGTTTTGACGTTAATGATCAGAAGGAAGGTTAGTGATTCCGATTCTTTCGCATATCACCCTTATTGTTCGAAATTGGAGTTGGTAAATCTATGTTTTGCGGACGATCTATTTATTTTCACACATGGGGATGTGGCGTTGGTTACTGTGATTAAGGAAGCTTTAGATGAATTTAAAATGGCTTCGGGCATTGTCTCTAGCTTGCCGAAAAGTATTGCCTATTTTTGTAGCGTATTGAATCATATAAAGCCTTCTATTCTTCAAATCTTACCTTTTGAGGAAGTAAGGTTGTCGGTCAAGTATTTGGGAGTCCTATTGATTTCATCTCGACTGATTTATCAGGAGTGCAAAGAGATTATTCAGAAAGTTGAGAACATAATTGATGACTGGAAGAACAAAGCCTTGTCTAAAGCTGGTCGTCTCCAACTTGTTGGGCATGTTCTTAATTCTTTTCATGTGTTCTGGGCGCCGGTGTTCATTCTACCAACCCGAGTGATGCTTGATATTGAACAACTCTTGCGTAGTTTCTTATGGTGTCAAGGCAAGTCGAGTAGGGGAAAAGATAAGGTGGCGTGGGAGGTTGTTTACCTCCCAAAATATGAAGGCGGTCTAATTGGAGCCATTCAATCAAGCTCTATGGTTACTCATATGTGGAAGCTTATTACTTGCAAGGAGTCTTTATGGGTACAATGGATTCAAGCGTATAAGCTTCGGGGTAGGAGTTTTTGGGACATTCCTATTCGGGTCAATATTATATGGTGTTGGCGTACGATTTTTCAACTTCGCCCTATTCTACGTCAATTCATTTGGCATAAGCTTGGAGATGGTAATACGACACGTGCATGGCAAGATTCTTGGTGTATGCATAGCCCGCTGGCTAACATTATATCTAGTAGGGACATCCATCATGAGGGGTTTAATAAGAGTACAATGGTTCGTGAACTGCTGGTAGATGATCATCTCCCATGGCCTACAAGCTGGTTGAACAAATACCCTATGCAAGGTGAGATTCTGGACCCAAGATTGATTGCTGGTACAAATTCTATTGTCTAGCGAGATACATATGGCACGGTCAAGGACCTCTCAACACATTATGTTGGGAAGGATTTAAGACCTCGTGGTGAGAAGGTTGCATGGTATTATGTGGTTTGGTTTGCGGGATGTATTCCGCGGCATGCTTTCTTGCTTTGGCTAGTCATTAAGCGTCGTTTGAATACTCAGAACCGGTTAAAGTCTTGGGACCATGTTGATGTTACTTTGTTAAGATGCACCCTTTGTGAGCTTCATCCTGATTATCATGAACATTTATTTTTTGAATGCAGATTCTCATCTAAGGTTTGGGACGGAGTAAAGACTAGTAATGGTCTTTCCAATTCGGGACATATGATTGAAGATATTATTAGTGGTATTATCTTTTTTTGGGTAAAAGGGAAAATTATTCCCCGGTAAAATATATTAATCACTCAAAAACATTAAGTACAATGGAACACGGCAGAAATACCGTGTTAACCTCATGGAAATATTGAACTACCAGATTATATGACATGCCATATAATCAATGCATAAAATAAGCTAAAATACCTATAGGAAAGAACCATCTATAGGAACATAAACAAAATAAACCCTCCATAAAGAAAACTAGCTAATCAATTGAGCCGATAGCCTCCATTGCTGCACCAAAGCTGAGACGTTCCGAGAATGTCTCCAACGGCAGGACATGAGCTTGAGCCGAACAGTGTTTTCAATAACCTCAACAACTTGGGCAGCCGTCCTCTTAGTATTCTTAAAGATTCGATTATTTCTCTCCTGTCACATAAAATATGTTGTCGTAGCCAACACAAGTTTCGCTACAAGACTTCGGGTTTTCTGATGAGCAAAAGGAAATAAAGCATGTACCACATCTTCTATAGCAGGCATGGAATATGGAAAGTCAGCAACTCTTCTAATGGTATTCCAAACTTGAGTAGAAAACGAACATTCAAAAAACAAGTGCTCGTGTGAATCACGCGTCGTCTCACATAGAGCACACCTTAGCGTAGACAAATCAACATTATCCCAATCCCTCATGCGATCTTGGGTCTTCAGCCTACGCTTAATAATCAACCACAACGTAAATGCATGCCGAGGTATACACCCAAAAAACCAAACAACTTGATACCAAGCAACCTTAATCTCCCTAGGCCGCAACAAATTCCACACAGCAAGCGTAGAAAACGGTTTAGAATTCCCGTCCCCATCCCTCCATTCCAGAACATCAGCAGTACCTTCAATTAAGGTTGGAACTGCAATATTGAGTAACAAATGGTATTTATGCGCCCATTCATGAGGCCAGTTGAACTGCCCCTCCGTGATAAGATCCCGGACCTTAGTCTGTTTATCAAATCCCGATCGAAACATGTCCCGACTAGAAATAATATTAGCAAGCGGACTAAGCGAACACCAAGAATCATACCAAGCTAAAGTAATATTACCATCACCAATTTTATGCCAAATTAAGGAACGAAGCACGGCCTTAATTGGAGGATTTTATGCCAAGCCCATGTCATGTTGCCACGAATAGGGACATCCCAAAAACTACGATTCTTTAACTTATACGTATGCACCCATCTCACCTATAAAAAGTCCTTATTCGAAATAAGTTTCCAAACATGGGACACCATAAGGGCTTGATTAAATGGAGAAAGCTGACGTATACCAAGACCCCCTTCTTGCTTCGGGAGGCAAACCATATCCCATGCAACTTTAGACTTCCCCACACCCGACCAACCTTGAGACCATAAGAAGCATCTCATATGTTGCTCAATATTAGCAAGGATTCTAGCGGGCAAAATGAACACAGCAGCCCAGAAGACATGAAGGGAACCCAAAACCGACTTTATAAGCTACAAACGACCTGCTCGGGAAAGGACTTTATTTTGCCAGCCATCGATTCGAAGTTGGATTTTATCAACCAACTCCTTACAGTCCCTGTAAATAAGCCTCGAAGAAATTAAAGGCACACCAAGATGTTTTACCGGCAGCTTACCTTCTTCAAACGGCAGAAGTTGGAGAATAGCATTCTTCACTGGGGGCGTGATGTTACAAAAATAAATAGTGCTCTTAGGTAAACTTGGAGATAAACCAGACACATTCTTGAACTCCTCCAAGCACTCTTTAATCACCTTAACCGAATTAACATCCCCGTAAGTGAATAAAAAAGGTCATCCGCAAAACATAAATTAACCAATTCTAATATCTCACAATAGCGATGATAAGAAAATCGATCCACTTCCCTAACTCGTCTTCGAAGCATAAGAGTTAGAACCTCCATCACAAGAGCGAACAAGTATGGAGAAAGAGGGTCTCCTTGACGTAAACCCCGCCGCCCCTTGAAGTGACCATGAAACATGCCATTAAGACTAATCGAGAATGAAGTCGTTGACACACATTCCATAATCCACCCAATAAACCTTTCATGAAATCCAAATCCAATCAAAACCTCTTTAAGAAACGACCAATTAACTGTATCGTATGCCTTTTGAATGTTCACCTTGAAAGCACATCTAGGCGAACCACGATTCAACTGGTAATTATGCATGATTTCTTGAGTAAGAAGGATATTATCAGCAATACTTCTACCAGGGACAAACGCCGACTGATTCGGACTAATCACCTCTTTAAGACTTTCCTTCATTCTATTAGCAAGTATTTTGGTAATACACTTGAACAGAACATTGCAACACGAAATCGGTCTAAAGTCCGTAACCCGAGTAGGATTACTAACCTTCGGAATAAGAGCAAGCACGGTATGATTCACTTCCTTAAGGAGTTTCCCGTTAACAAAAAATTCCCGAATAGCAAGAATAACATCATGACCAATAATATCCCACGCCCCTTAAAAAACCCGCAGTATAGCCATCAGGACCCGGAGACTTATCATTTCCCATGGTGAAAATAGCATCTTTAATTTAACCATCAGAAACATGATTAGTCATATCTACAGCCAATCCCGCATCAATACGATTAACAAATAGATCTTGATCATTCATTACCATCACCTCCGCCTGCTGCCCTAGGAATCCTTCATAATATTGCACAAAGGCATCAGCAACATGATCATTAGCAAATATTTTCCCTGTAGCACTCATAATAACATCAGTTCTATTACGTTGCGCTCTATTTTTCACAACTCTATGAAAAAAAGCGGAATTACTATCACCATACCTAAGCCAATCAATTTTCGCCTTTTAACGCAAAAAACGTTCCTCCATAAGACTAGCATGATTAAAATATTGCAGGTATAGCATCTGCTCCTCCCTAATCACTTCATTGAACGGTTATCTGTCAAGATCACGCTGCACCAAATCAAGCTCAGGTCTAAGGCGTTTCACATTCTCATGCAAATTCCCCTGCTCATAAAACAGGCGACGTAAAGGCTTTTTTAGACCCTTTAGCTTTCGCACCAACTTGAACATATGGAATCCACTCCCAGTCATTGTCCATCCAGCAGCAACAGTGTCCTTAAAACGCTCATGTAGAACCAAACTGTTAGGAAATTTAAATGGTCGAGGTCTCTTCCACGCAACAGTAGGAATACATAACACACCAGGGGTATGATCCGAGACGCGGTATGGTTGAAATATAGCATGGCAGCCCACAAACATATCCAGACAAACCTCATTAGCCATAATACGATCCAGTTCTTTCAATAAACCATCACTACCATGAGGCTTCTGCATCCAGGTATAATTCAGCCCAGTACACGGCACATCCTTAACCTCCAACTTGTTAACACACTCACGAAATTCACGCATCGAGAGATCAACATTCGAAGATCCCGTAACCACATCAAGAAGATTGAGAGCTGCGTTAAAGTCTCCAAGCAAACACCACGGCCTCTGTCTTACATAAACCTGAAATTTAGCAAGATCATTCCATAGTTCACGCCGATGAATATATAGATTATGAGCATAAACAAAAGAACAAAATAATTCTTTTTTTTCATTTTCTAACCACAGTCTCGTATGAATCACTTGGGCAGATTGAGTAATCACACTAACATCCACGTCATTCCTATTCCATCCCAAAATAATCTGAGACCCCTTATTACACCAAACAGCATTAGAAGTCTAATCCCACTGCCGAAATATATATGAACAAAGCTTCGCCAATTTAGAATCAGTAGCATGAGATTCAAGGACTGCGCATACATAAAGTTTATTATCATCTATCACTTGACGAACCTCCTTTTGTTTAAGGGAGAAGTTCAGACCCCTTATATTCCATGCAGCAATGTTAAACATTGATCACCGAATTAACAGGAGTGCTTGCTCCTTTATTTAAATTTTGCTGAGAATCCTCCATGATTAAAAGTTCATCAATTTCTTCGTCTTCACTGTCTCCATTAACAAATTCATCCCCTAGTTGGTCTTTCCCTTCTTCATCAGATAGCACACCAAAGGAGTTCTTTAAAGTCACCTCTTTGTCAGCTGGCTTAGCCACCACGTCTTTATTTTTTGACCCTTCCCCTTTATCACGTGCAAATTTCAGTTTCAACTCAGACCGAGGTATAAATACTCACTGAGGCTGTTTATTTTTACCCTTATTCGTTTTCTTGTTCTTACGCTTCTTAGTAATAACCTTAGTGAACTGATAGGTGTGAAAACACCCATCCTTTTTACCACTTAATTACAATAATAACCGAGCCAAAACGTGTATTTTATGTCATTTATGTCGAAATTATGCGTGGTTTGTGTTTTTGTTGTGATTTAGGACGAAAAAGTGAAAAGTGGAGAAAACACGGCATTCAAGGGCTTTTATCTAAGAAAAAGACGAAAGATGAAGTCGAAAGATAAAGAGTGGAAAAAGAACGGAAGTCCAAGACCAATTCTGAAGATTTATCGAAGAAAAAGTCAAAAGACGGAAGTTCACCAAAAGCCGAAGAACTCAAGTCTTATTTATGAAGAAAATTCAATACGAGTTCAAAAGAAATCCTGAGACGAAGTCTTAAAAATCGAAGAATTTAAGAAGATTGAAAGACTAGGACCAAGAAGGAAAGAAAGAAAGGGGAAACCACCAACCACTCCCTTCTCCTATAAATACCACCCTCACTTGTTGTGAGAGGGTGGGTTAGTTTTAGTTTTAGGAGTAGGAGTAGTTTAGTTTTAGAGAGAGAAAGTGACAGTTTCTCTCACTAGAACTTTAATCTTTCATCTTTTATCTTTCTTGTTTTTAATCAAACCTTTGCTTTTTAAGCTTAATCTTGTCTTAATCTTCATATTATTAATCTTTCTTGTTAATCTCAATCTTGTTTTCATCATATTTTTCATCAAGTTCTTATTTAAAGTTTTGATCTTTTAAATCTTCGTGACTTAAAGTTCATCTTTTTATGTTTTGATTTCAAAGTTTGTTTCTTTTAAGTTTTGTTAAGTTCTTATTTGTGCTTATTCGATTTGTTTCACTTTAGATTCGTGCTAGTTTTGGTTAAAAGCTTATTTCCATAGCTTTTTGATCTAGCTTATATTTCAGATCAAAGAACCCAATCTGAAAAGGGAAACCCTTTTCCGATCAGTTATTCTGACCAGCATACCCTTTTTCCAATCGGAAAAGGGTTTTGCTCATTCCGATGTGCCTTTTTTTCATGTTATTCCGATCATGGTGTTGTTTAGCTTATTCCGATTGGGGATCATTCTTGGGATTCCGATTGGACTCCTTTCCAACATTCCGATTGGGATTGTTTAATTGTATTCCGATTTGAGTCATTTTCATTATTCCGATTAGCTTGGTATTTTACTTATTCCGATTGTAGTATTTTTTCCCCATATTCCGATCATGCCCATGCTCATTCCGATCGGGTACATTCCGATCGGATCCTTATGGATTCCGATCGGGAGTATTCCAATAGAATGTGTTGTTTTGTTTTAGTATTTTGTTTAAGTGACTATTGTTCTCGTTTTATTTTTAGTTGATTTTAATTTTGTTTTTGCATTTTTATTTAATTGTCAATTTACTTTTCGCTAAGTTTTTATTTTACGTCATTTAATTTCACGTCATTTACTTTTAACGTTTTAAATATTGCACCATTTTACGTTTCAACTAGTTTTAGTTTTAATTTCCCGTCCTTTATTTTTAAGTCTTGCACATTTATTTCACCAAAACCAAAAATATTTGTTTCACCAAGAACAACTAATCTCACACAATTAACCGGAAATCAATTCGAGAAGATACCGAGAAAACGAACTTTCAACTAGCAAAATCTTCTACATTAAAATGGCGCCGCTGCCGGCTCTTTTCGTGAAGATCGAAGGTTTTTTGTGAGTGATGCGTTGGATTTTGGGATCCGTTCACTTGTGAACGTTATTTTTCTTGTCAAAAATTTTCAAAAATCCAAAAACATTTGAAAAATCATAAAAAGCATTTATTTTTCAAAGTTTTGCACCAAAAATATTCTTCTTGCTTATCTATCTTTCTTTATGGATTTTTATGTCCATTGCGTCCGGTGTGGGAAACAATTATCTGGGAACAATTCTTGCCAATGGTGTACATGTGAGCGGTGTGGAAACGATATCGACTACACACAATCCGGATTTTGTCCCTTGTGCAACTCGACTAATTCATTCTTTTTAAACCCACATCCTGTTCCCCCGTGCATCTATTGTGGAAGCGATTCTCATTGGCATGTTTCGTGCCCAGTTCGATACCCGTATGGTCACGGGCAAGAACCGGGGTACAATTATGACAATGATAATAGTTATCCACAGGACGCACTTGATTTTTCTCCATACCCGGTTTGCAACAACTGTGGGGGTCCTCACGATACCTATTATTGTCAACCGATGAACAACTATGCGCCACAACCGTGCTATAATTCCGGTTTTCACAATCTTGAGCTCCCACCACACTCACTCGATCATCAACCTCGTCACGGGATGAGTTACCAAGAACCAATTGTCGATCTTGCTACAGCTTTTCAAGAGCAATCGAAAGAACTTTTACACACGCTGCGAACTTGTATGGAGTCATTTTTACAGCAGCGAGATCAGACGAGTACTCATATCCCTGAGCATATTATTGACCCTATAGATAATGAGGAGAGTGATGACGATATTGATGTTATTTTCGACGAGGAAGAATTTCTAAAGCAAAATACTTCACTCCTTTTTTTTTTGGGTAAAGGGACTAATCCCGGTAAATTATATTAACCCAACCAATAAGCACAATGGAATACGGCAGAAGCACCGTATTAACCTCAAGCAAAGCTTGAACTACAAGATCATATGACACACCATAGATCTTACCCTATTACAAAGCCAATAACACCTATAGGAAAAAACCACCTACAAGTGCATAAACAAAAGATACAACCAATCATAATGAAACTAAAATAGAATCTGATAATCGCCATCGTAGAATCATATGATTCACACTTCGAGAATGCTTCCAACGAACTGACATAAGCTTGAGCCGAATCTCATTCTTCACAACTTCAATAACCTGACCTGGGGACCTCTTAACCGCTTTGAACAGCCGGTTATTACGCTCAATCCAAACATGATAGGCAGTCGCCGCTAAAGCAAGCTTTGCAATGACACTCTTCGAGTTCTTAAGCTTGGCATAAGGGATAATGTCATTCAAAACACTATCAAACTCATACCCTAAATCTGAGAGACCCGCCAACACCTTTATCTCATGCCAAATCTGTCTAGCAAACGCACACTCAAAAAATAAATGCTCATGCGAATCAGGGCAGTCACCACACAACGAGCATTTGACCACCGAGGCATCAACATGATCCCAAGCTCTTAACCTGTCTTGAGTCTTCAAACGACGCTTGATAACCAACCACACCAGCATTGCATGCTTCGGTATGGAACCAGCAAACCAAACAACATATCTCCACGGAACTTTGCTGCTGCGTGGCCTTAAATCATTCCAAACAACACTGATTGAGAACGCTTGAACAGCTCCCATGTTATCCCTCCAGCTAATAGTATCCGGACGATCACAAAGAATAGGATCAGGAATCTGAGAAAGCAACGGGTACTTTTGACACCACCCATCCGGCCATTCGATATGGCCATTATTCACCAGGTCACTCACCTTAGAGTGTTTATGAAAACCCCCACGATGAATATCACGACACGATATAATCCTAGAAAGAGGACTAACCTCACACCAGTTATCATGCCACGCAAGAGTGTTGTTACCATTCCCAATTTTATGCCAAAAGAATTCACGAATAATAGGCCGCAATTGAAGAATCTTACGCCAACACCACGTTAAACTCCCACGCAACGGAACATCCCAAAAACTTCGATGACAAAGCTTATAGGCCTGAATCCACTGAACCCACATAGAATCCTTTCGCGTAATGAGATTCCAAATATGCCTAACCATGAGCGCCTGATTAAAAGACTCCAAACTTCGAATCCCCAATCCACCTTCTGACTTAGGAAGGCAAACAACCTCCCATGAAACCATAGCCTTACCCTTGCACGAACCAGAGGGGGACCAAAGGAAATTACGAAGAATTTGCTCACTTTCATGTAGAACTCGAGTGGGAAGGATAAACACCGACGCCCAAAACACATGAAGCGAACTGAGAACCAACTGAATTAATTGAACACGACCAGCCCTAGATAACGCTTTGTGCTTCCAATCATCAATTCGATCATGAACTTTCTGAATAAGCTCATTACAATCCCGATACACTAAACGCGAAGAGATCAAAGGAACTCCCAAATATTTTACAGGAAGCTTACCTTCTTCAAACGGAAGAATTTGAAGGATAGAACTCTTAATATTAGGGACCACATTACAAAAATAAGCGGTGCTCTTTGGTAAACTTGGAACAAGCCCCGACATCAATTTAAACTCATCCAACGCGTCCATAATCACTTGAGCTGAGTAAACATCACCATGGGCAAAAAGAAACAAGTCGTCAGCGAAACAAAGATTAACAAGCTCCAATCTCGAACAGTATCGATGATAAGTAAATGAATCAGACTCTCGAACCCTTCTTCTAATAATCAACGTCAAAACTTCCATGACAAGAGTAAACAAATATGGAGAAAGAGGATCCCCCTGACGTAAACCCCGTTTGCCTTGGAAATAACCATGAATCGATCCATTAATACTAATCGAGAAAGAAGCCGTGGTAACACATTCCATAATCCAAGAAACCATCTTAGCATGAAAACCAAATCCAATCAGAATACTCTTCAAAAAGTTCCAATCCACCGTATCGTAGGCTTTTTGAATATCCACCTTAAACGCACACCTTGGAGGACCACGATTAAGGTGATAGTTATGCATTAATTCCTGGGTGATCAGAATATTATCCGAAATACTACGATCCGGAACAAAAGCTGATTGATTAGGACTAATAATCCGCTTCAAAGACTCCTTCATGCGATTAGCAATGATCTTGGTAATAACTTTAAAGATCACATTACAACACGCAATTGGACGAAAATCAGTAACACGAGAAGGATTCAAACCTTTGGGTATAAGAGCAATGATAGTGTGATTGACCTGTTTAAGTAATCTCCCGTTAAAAAAGAACTCTCGAACAGCAAGGCACACCTCGGAACCCACAATCTCCCAAGCTTCCTTAAAGAAAGCCACTGTGAAGCCATCGGGGCCAGGAGCTTTATCGTTACCCATGGAAAACACCACCCTCTTAATCTCATCATTAGTGACCTCTTTAATCATACTGGAAGCTTCCTCACTATTAAGGCGATTAGTAAACACATCATTATCATTAAAACAAGTAACCTGACCTGCTTTCCCCAAAAAATCTTCATAATGTGCAACAAAGGCAGAAGCAACCTGGTCATTAGCAAAAACAGTACCATTGGTGCTCGTAATAATGTCAATTCTGTTTCTTCTCATTCTATTCTTAATCGCCTTATGAAAAAAACAGAATTAGAATCGCCATCACGAATCCAATCCATTCTCGCCTGTTGACGAAGAAACCGATCCTCCAACAGACTAGCGTCATTAAAAGCTTGAACGTACACAGCTTGTTCCTCACGCAGAACAGTATTAAATGGGTCCCGATCCAGGTCCCTTTGAACAGCATCCAATTCCATTCTCAACCTTTTAACATTATCATGGAGATTGCCATCCTTAGTGATGATAGTTTTCACATTCCTGAGATCGATGAGTTTCTTGCTATTGATACACCCGTTGAATACACATCCGGGTATTCTGATGTGGAAGGAGATATACTTTTTCTAGAAGATTTATTACACGATGACACTACACCTTCTATCCCAGAGGTGGAAAGATGTGAATCTACTGAAAAAGGGACGCAGGTGGAAGGTAATTGTTCTCATACTTCTCATATTATATTACCACCTCATCCTCCCACGTGCACACCAAAGCGGGTGATGTATCACTTTTACTCTACTCGTTTTATACCAGGAAATGAGGATGAGTGCTTTGACCCGGGAGGTGACATTGATTATGCTATGATTGATATCAATACGGCTTTGCCGCTTGCTCAGCATCCATTGTCTTTGGGGGAGGACAATGTGCTTACTTTACCCACCCCACCTCCCGTGGATCTTGAATTCACATACTATACAAATGTTGAAAGGACCTTTCTCCCTGTCAAGACTTATCCCCCTGCCTCTCCTTTGTTGATGTCAACCGGGAACGAGGACAAGGTCTTTGATCCCGGTATCACATTCGAGGCTTCCCCATGGACATTTAATTTGGGGACGAGTCAGGCTCGTGACTCGGTTAATATAAACAAGCGCTCTTCGGGAGGCAACCCGATTATCTATCTTTATCTGTTTTCACCATAACTGTAGGGGGAGCCCCGTGGTGTTTCTTGTTCTCTTTCTTATCATATGCAGGGATTAGAGCTTCAAAGACACACTCTTGATGACTTTTGACGAATCGTGATTCCGTGTTCCCTTCTTCCCGGTTCTATCCTAAACTCTTTTCGATTCACTATTTTATATTTCTCAATATTAAAATAGGAATCACTTTAGTCGTCCTTTCCTTAGCTTGATTTAACCAACGTGCACAATGTCATAAGTGTAGGGGAGACTTTTCTCACATGCTTAAACATTGAGGACAATGTTTATCTTAAGTGTAGGGGGACTTCTATCGAAGTTTTAAGTGGACTTTTCCATGAAAATGCCTTCATTTATCCGGAAAATCATCTTTTTCAACATTTTTCAAATTTTTAATTAACTTTGGCCATTTAGTCGTAATTTTTAAATTTTTATCGTTGCTTTCATATGTATATATCCCGCAATAAAGTCAAAAATATTAATAAAGTGGTGTAGCTAGCTTAGAAGTCTTTGACATATTAGGCCCGTTGCGATTATTTTGACTCAACCCGAATAGACTTATCCAAGTTTATTCTAGCTAGTATCCTTAACCATGTAGACCTTAATTGGTTTATTAGGCTAAGCATCCACGAGTCTCATTACTTGAGATTTTAAATTGTGGAGAACGAGAAATGATAGAGTCAATTATAAGTCGGTATTCTTGCGCAAGCTCACTTGGTGTAATTATTTGCCTATTCTCCCATCACTTTCTAATAATTTATCTGCAATAGTAAGATCGTACGATTTGAAAAGTTACTTAGCTTCTAGCCCAAGATCGTTTAAAAGTTGCTCGGTAATGATAAGAGTTCATAGCCAAGGCATAACTTATGAAGCGGGGCGCGAAGATTGACGAGTCCGAAAAGGCCCTAGCAAGGCATGAGGATTAAATTTTATTGCTGAAGATCCAAAGTGATGTGAAAAGCATTATTCCCAAAATCAATATGAAGGATCAAGACTCACGACGAAAAGCAATCAACTCCCATAAAGATCATGGAGAAGTCTATCCGAAAAGACCCTAACAAGGTATGAGGATAAATAGATCCAAGTCCGAAAAGGAGGCGGATCGTTGTATCTCAAAATCCCAATTAGAGATTGAAGAAATAATCATGAAGTCGTGGTCAACAAAGTTGGAGTACCCCTCAAAAGTCTCCAAGTGAAGAAACTCTATTACGATGAGAAGACCATTATCTCAAGAACGTCTCTCAAGATATGAAGTATGAAGTACATGCCAAATATCGGCCCGAGAAAGGTCTCAAATCGCGAACCAAGTTATGCCAAGATATGAACTTTTTGATATCCCGAGAAGCAGTTTTAAGAGATTTTGTCCTTTAGCTAACTATTGATCAAATCGTCCTACTTTGCTTTCAGCCTAAATAAACTATCGAAATAAGTCCAAAAATGCATCTGCATGATCATTCTAAGACAAAAATAAAATATAAGAGATACACCTAGGAATAAGGGAGTTTAAGCATTTAATTAAGCCATGTGTGTAAGTGTTTGATATGCTAACTTATAATAACAATGATCTCGTTTTTAAGCTTAGTTTGGGGAACGTGAAACTTGAGGGTGATAAATCTTCACAGCACCAAAGCCCTAATGTAAGTCCTTGATCTCTTGGCAAGTTATTTCCATCCTTTTGTTTACTTTAAAGTTTAATTTCTCTTAGTACTTTAATTTTTGTTTAATAGTATTTTAATAAGGCCAAGGTTGATTGATTATAAGAAAAATGTAAATTTGCTTTATCACTAAGCATTGCATGAGGGCATGGCAATGGTTAAGTGTAGGGAATTTGATAGGTGTGAAAACACCCATCCTTTTTACCACTTAATTACAATAATAACCGAGCCAAAACGTGTATTTTATGTCATTTATGTCGAAATTATGTGTGGTTTGTGTTTTTGTTGTGATTTAGGACGAAAAAGTGAAAAGTGGAGAAAACACGGCATTCAAGGGCTTTTATCGAAGAAAAAGACGAAAGATGAAGTCGAAAGATAAAGAGTGGAAAAAGAACGGAAGTCCAAGACCAATTCTGAAGATTTATCAAAGAAAAAGTCAAAAGACGGAAGTTCACCAAAAGCCGAAGAACTCGAGTCTTATTTATGAAGAAAATTCAATACGAGTTCAAAAGAAATCCCGAGACGAAGTCTTAAAAATCAAAGAATTTAAGAAGATTGAAAGACTAGGACCAAGAAGGAAAGAAAAAAAGGGGAAACCACCAACCACTCCCTTCTCCTATAAATACCACCCTCACTTGTTGTGAGAGGGTGGGTTAGTTTTAGTTTTAGGAGTAGGAGTAGTTTAGTTTTAGAGAGAGAAAGTGACAGTTTCTCTCACTAGAACTTTAATCTTTCATCTTTTATCTTTCTTGTTTTTAATCAAACCTTTGCTTTTTAAGCTTAATCTTGTCTTAATCTTCATATTATTAATCTTTCTTGTTAATCTCAATCTTGTTTTCATCATCTTTTACATCAAGTTCTTATTTAAAGTTTTGATCTTTTAAATCTTCGTGACTTAAAGTTCATCTTTTTATGTTTTGATTTCAAAGTTTGTTTCTTTTAAGTTTTGTTAAGTGGTTCGAGTGTGCACTCAGCACAAATGGCTAAGGAAACAGATGACTCTATTCCAAATGTTTCCTCTTCTTGTGATGTATCTTTGGACCTTGCAGCTAAGGCTGCAACCATTAATGGTATGCAACCGTGTAATCTACATGAGGTTTTGAAATTATTTGGTGTAACGATTCGTACGGTTGGTGATGCGGGCGAATTTATGCATGAATTAAGAATGAAGAAACATCCTCTGTGGGAATTGATCTCACATGACCGTGCTAAAGAAATTCTGGAGTTACTTTGCAAATTTGAAGCTGATATGGTTACGTCTACTAATGGAGGTATTAATGCAGTCTCTTCTTCGATTAATTCTGATAATGTCTGTGAAGGGGTTAATATCTCTATTCCTAAGAAGGTTGTTGAAAAAGTAAATACTCGCTACCAAAACACTTTATATGGTTACTTTCTTGGTAAAAGGATTGCATTTCCTGTGGTTGAGTATTTTGCTAAGAATAACTGGGCAAAACATGGTCTTAAGCGTATCATGATGAATGAGAAAGGTTTTTTCTTTTTTCAATTTGGGTCTAGTGAGGGTCTTAATGCAGTTCTGGAAGGTGGTCCGTGGATGGTTCTTAATTCACCAATTTTTCTTAAGAAATGGACTATGAAAACGAATCTTCTAAAGGAGGAACTAACTCGTATTCCGGTATGGGTCAAGTTTCATGATGTCCCGCTACAGGTTTTTGAAGAGGAAGGTATTAATTTAATTGCTTCGTTTCTTGGTAAGTTTATTATGATGGATACTTATACTGATAATATGTGCAAAGAGTCTTGGGGTCGTTGTAGTTTTGCTCGTTGTCTTATTGAGATGAATGTTGATTCGGAGTTTGTAGATAACGTTACTATTGGTGTCCCTGATCTTGAAGGCTCTGGTTGTACTAAGGAATTAATTCGTGTTGAATACGAATGGAAACCCCCTAGATGTCATACTTGTAATATTTTTGGTCATGCCTTTGATTCTTGTCCAAAAAATATCAACCCTAAAACGGTTGAAAATGTGACAACTCATGTTGATAATGATGGATTCCAACAAGTGCAAAGCAAGAGGAAGAAGTCCAAAGGTAATTTAGGGAATCAAGTTCCGAGAGGTGTTCCATTGAGCAAGGGTTTCCAAACAGGTAAGACGGTTGCATTTCGTCCAAAAACTCAATTGGATACTACAAGTACGAGTGGTAATAATAGTAGGTATAATAAATCTGGTCAGTTGCAGCAGTCTAGCAATCCTAATGGTCCGAACAAGGGTAAAGCTCAAATGAGCAGTGTTTCTACATCTAATAAATTTTCAACTTTGTCCATGCCTGGTATTGACGAAGAGTTTCAAGTAAGCGAGGAAGATAATGAGGAGGAGGAGGGAGTGGAGGTCGTCTTTGATGAATCTGTGAATCTTCTCAACACTAATATTGGGGCAAGCACTCCAACTGGCTAATCCCATGTTGATATGTTATTATTTTCCTCGTAACTTCATGTTATCGTCTTGGTTTTTGTCTAGTTTATATATTTCCAGTATTCTAGACTAGTTAATGTTTATGGCCTATCATAAACATTTTGTTTAACAAGCTGCCTGTAGCTTGCGGTTAATGTGGTATTTCAGCCACATTCCTTGTACTTCAACGTTTTTTTTTTTTTTTTTTTTTTTTTTTTTTTTGGTTCTATTTACCGGGGTCATTGTTACCCTTTTACCAAAAAAAAAAAAAAAAAAAACACTGCAATGTCTAGCGCCGGAGCGAGCACGGGTAGTCGTGGAAGCCGAGCACGAAAACGCATGCCCACGCGGCCCGATAACTGTGGTTGATGAGATTACTCGCTCAGGTTATTTTTGGCCATTTATGCACAAGGATGTTCGTAAAAGGGTGGCGCGATGTCTCCGATGTCAGGCGGACCCGGGTCATAGGAAAGATCCTAACTGTATCACTTGGTCACCCTCAACAAAAGGCACAAAGGAAGAGGGAATCCTCTCAAATCTAGGGCATACTCTAGGTTTTCTAACCACGTTAATAAATAACATGGCCCGACGAGTAGTAGCAATGCTCCCATCACAAGGTGACCACCAGAAAAAAGAAAAGGAGCAATCACACCTTTAGCTAAAAGGATCACCCGCACTACGCGACAAAGAGATCAAGCAAACAGGCTAACGGAAGCACGAAGCATGCAACAACGTAGACAAACAAGTGAAGGACTTCAGTGGACTAGGATGAACACGGATAGCTATGCGCAGTCGATGCCTAGTCCCATAAGGAGTAACTAAGGAGATAACTAGGATTTCGGGGGTTATTCTCCCTAAGATGTCGCACCACCAGCATGGATCATTTTCTTGGCTGTAGACAGCCACCCAATAAAGATCCATGTATTTTTTTCTTTTTTTCAAGCACTTTAGGATTTCCCCTTTTTTATGTTCTTTGTTTCAATATTTGCAAAAATATGAATAAAACACTGTGGTTCCTAGCTAGTTCCGCAGTCCAATTATTTCTTTTTTATCTTTTATGCATAAGAGTATTTTTCTTTTTTGAAAATAAAATTTGGCCCTCCGGTGTACATGTACAATTAAACATTTCCAAAAGAAATAATAGGAGTAAGTTTACCCTACTAATTAAACTTGTCACGTAAGAGGGATGCACCCCCAGTGGCGCCGGATCAGGTATCCTTTGTTAGGCAGCTTACTATAAGACGTATTAAGTGTGGCATTCCTCATACTCTATGATGGATATGCACAAGACACAGTGTGCACGCCTAACAAACACATCATTATATATGACATCGCTTATGGTAGTAGTGGCATGCCACACGTAATGAACTTTCAACTCACCCACAGGCTCATAACTACACTTCACTAAATGTACTCATAAACAGGTACTTATACTCACAATCTCAGACGTGGGTACGAAGACCTGGACATATTTAAAAAATACATGCGCAGGATGCTATATGTAAATAACAGCGCAGGACGCTATGGACACAATAAAGTTCTTACTTTGCAAACAAAATGTTAGAAAAGGTACATAGTTACAACTAGTACGACATTTACACTTTATACTAGATCACCAGCTGAAAGCGATCTATTTAATCTGCGATGCGATGGGTTCAGCGACACAGGACGTTGTGCCCAAGTCTCCTTTATATATTGCACGACACGTATGTGATATACATCAATGGAAGGTTGACTAACCGGTACACCATCAGATCGATTAGGGTGCGCCAAACCTAAGCCAATGACAGCAATTGTATAAGAAGACTTGTTCTTCTTCGCAACGCGTTTAGCATGATGCTTTAACTTGTCCTTAAGCGAAACCATCTTTGGTACACTAGAAGCATAGATAGGAACTCGTAGTTGGGAGATATCTTGCTCGGCCATGCCGTGGGGATCTTCCTCCGCATCCTCTTTACAATGCCTCGCCAGAGTAAGTCCCGCCATTATCACACTAATCGTTTGGTCTTGATCATTTTCAATAACATCTATGATGGGCAGCGGAAGATTTTTTAATCTACGGAACGCGGCGTCAAAGCCTTCTTGAGCGTAACGAGAGTATATTGCACTACCCTCAAAGGTCCTGTTAGTAAACCATCTTTGAAGGCACGCTCCATGGCAAGACTTTTCCCTAAATAGTTGGCCAGAAGCGAAAACCTCCTTGATCGCTCTATTCAGGTTGGGTAGCTCCACGACACCTTTGGCAGCTAGCGCAAGACCTTGCTTAATTAACCATTGATTCTCAGTGCGCACCGTTGTTAGGGGCGGATATAGATCCTCATCAAAGTCGGTACTCATACACTTCAGAATTTCTGCCTTTCTAACCATATCTTGATGACAGTTGGCAACAAAGTTATCGCAATTTAATGTAAGGACTCTCATACCCTCCTCAAGCTTGGACATGGCCCAACGGTTTTCCTCCTCTTGTCTTGCACGTAGGCGGTGCTCTCGATTTATTGATTCGGATAGAGATGCCTTCTCATCCTCTAAGTATTGTATGGACCCGACATTTAAACTAGTAACGCAACGCAGGCGCACGAGTTTAACTTTGGCGCACACAAGCTCGTTGTCTTTTTCTTCTATAACTTGAGTAAATTTCGAATTAATTTGAGCCAGGCGCTGAGATAGAAACGACGTCTTCTTTTTCAATTGTGAGGCTAATGTTACCTACTGCGATACTGTAATAACCCGAACTTAACGTCATTATTTTATTCTAATTATATAACGGTGATAGGTGTGAAAACACCCATCCTTTTACCACTTAATTATAATAATAACCAAGCCAAAACGTGTATTTTATGTCGTAAATGTCGGAATTATGCGTGGTTTGTGTTTTTATTGTGTTTTAGGACCAAAAGATGAAAAAGGAAGAAAACACGGGCTTTCACGGGCTTTTATCGAAGAAAACGAGAAAAGACGAAGTTAAAAGATCAAGAGTGCAAAAAGAACGGAAGTCCAAGGCCTATTCTAAAGATTTATAGAAGAAAAAGTATAAAGCCGGAAGTTTAATGAAGTCGAAGAACTCAAGTCTAATTATTGAAGAAATTATAAGACAAGTTCAATTTATATCGACAAATCCCGAGACGACGTCGAGAAAGACAAAGAGTTAAAAGACAAGAACGAGAAAGAGAAAGAAAGAAGGAAGCAACACATGCACTCCTCACTTCCTATATATACCCTCCTAATGACACATTAGGAGGGAGTTAGTCATTTAGGAGTAGTTAGTTTAGATTAGGAGTAGTGTAGTTTTTACTTTCTCTCTCTAGTTTTATTTCATGTTCTAAAGCTTTAATCTTTAATCTTGTTTTAAATCTTTAATCTTTAATCTTTTAAATTCTAGCTTTTTAATCATCTCATTCTTCCTTTCTTGATTGTTTAATCTTAATCTTTTCATAATCCTTGTTCGTGTTGATTTCGTGTTCTTAATCATAATCTTTTTCATCACATTTTTACATAAAGTTTAAATCTTTTTAATTTTCGTGGCTTGTTTTTGATGTTTTTATAAGTTTAATCTTTAATCTAGGCTTTTTAGTTAGCTTATTGGTGTTTTGTTTAGCTTATTGTTCTTTAAAAGTTGAGTTTTTAGAGCTTATTTTCGTCCCTTTTCTTGTACCTAGTTTTAGGAATTTCTGATTCGATTTCGCAACTTTTTCTTAATTGTGAAATCTTGCTTTTTAAATATTGCGAAATCTGATTCGATTTTGCAATTATTGCGACATTGTGCACTATTGCGACATTGTGCACTATTGCGACATTGTGCACTATTGCGACATTGTGCACTATTGCGACATTGTGCATTTTATTGCGACATTGTGCATTATTGCGACATTGTGCACTATTGCGACATTGTGCACTTTTGCGACATTGTGCATTTATTGCGACATTGTGCATTATTGCGACCTTGTGCAATTATTGCGACATTGAATATTTTATGCATTGCGAAATCTTGGCTTTTCAAAAGTGATTGCGAAATCTTGTTTTTCACTATTGCGAATTTATGTCTTTTTCAAGCATTGCGAAATCTTTGATTTCGCAACATTGCGAAATCTTTCATTTTCTAGCAATTGCGAAATTCTGTCTTTTGCTAATTGCGGAATTATGTCAATTTTGACATAATTGCGAAATCTTGGGTTTTAATTGCAAAATTATTTCATATTTTTCTAGAATTGCGAAACTAATTAGTTTTATTCAAATTTAATTTTTAAATTTATTTTTCCCGCCATTTTTACTTAGCTTTATTTTAATTGTTTCGTTTTATTTTTCTTAAGCTTTATTTTAATTTGTCGTTTCTTAGTTTAATTTTTAAAGTATTTCATTTTCAAGTTTTTAAATTTACGTTTTGTTAAACTTTAATTTCTCGTCATTTAATTAATTTTCTTTTAAAGTTTTAATTTTTTCGCCATTTACGTTTTAATTACTTTTAGCTTTATTTTTCGTGTCATTTACTTTGATGTTTTGCAATTTAATTTTACTACAACCCCCATTTATTTTATTCACCAAAGACGACTGAGTCGCACTTTCAACCGGAGATCAATTCGATTAGACCGTGAACAACGAACTTTTAACCTAGCAAAATCAGAATTTCAAATGGCGCCGCTGCCGGCTCTTTTCATGAAGATTAACGGTTTTTTGTGAGAGACGCGTTGGATTCTGGGATCCGTTCACTCGTGAACGTTATTTTTCTTGCATTTTTAATAAATTTTCAAAAATCCATAAAAATTAAAAAATTTCAAAAATTCCAAAAACATTTGAAAAATCATAAAAGCATATCTTTTTCACAAGTTTTGCGCCAAAAATATTCTTCTTGCTTATCTATTATTCTTCATGGATTCGTCTTGCGTACGATGTGGGAGACCATGGCATGGTTATAAAACATGTCAATGGTGTACTTCTGAGCGGTGCGGCTCTGATATCGACAATGCACAATTTGGATTTTGTCCATTTTGCAATTCAACAAATTCGTACTTCTCCTCTTACAATACTTTCTCACCCTCTCCCGTATATGACGATCCTTATCCTCAAAATTCACCGGGTTTTTCTCCATACCCGTGGTGCAATATTTGTGGGGGCCCTCACGATGCTTCTTCTTGTCAACCGATGAATATCTTTGAGCCAATTCCGTGCTATGATTCCGGTTTGTATAACTTTGAGCCCCCACATCACACCTCAATCATCAATCCTCTCAGGGAATTAGTCTTGACCAACAACTCACTACTTTGAATGACATTCTTGAAAGTTTAGCTCAACTCCGAGCTGACTTGCATCAGGAAAGGCCACCTTTACTTGATGTTGACAAATCTTGAAATCCACCTACACCTTTTTGAGCCAATTTGGTCGTTTTCCCTTCTTTTCTACACCAAAATGTTTACTTACAGCGTGGGATAGAATGGGTTTAATTAAACATACTCAGGGAGATGATCAACAGAAATTGCTTCATGAGCTTCTTAAAGATGTGGAGGTTATCAAGGAGGAGTTAGTCGATTACTCCTAACTAGAATGGTCCAGTCTATTATGATGATAATGACGAGGATGATATCTACAATCTCAACCCATCTTATGAGATTACTACTCCTACTCTCGATATTCCTAATGCGTCTAAGGATAGTGATTCATCGAGTGAGATTAGTAATTTTGGTCTCGACAAATTCTTTGATGATGAGGTTTGTGACATACCGAGTTTTGTGGAGCTTACGGACGAGGTCGCTCTTAATGATGATGATTTTTCTCCATGCTATGAGAATTTCACTTTTGAAATTTCTCCTTCTCCTCCGGGCGATGAAGGCGATGTTGATTTATTCTCTCCGACTTATGAGAAGTTCGCCCCTGAACTTGGTCTTTTAGATGAGGTGGAAGACGTTATTCTTCGTGACAAATTACTGAAAGTTCATCTTCTTATTGCTAAGATTGAAGCGTTGAATTCTGCTCCTATTTCCGAGTCTTTACCTCCGTCTATTACTTCAGTTGAGAATAATGATACAGCTATGGAGGAAATCGACATTCTCTCAATACCTCCGGGTATTGATGATGATGACACGGAGGGGGATATTATTTTTGATAATTTGCTGCAGGAAGGTATTGTCCCAAGTCCCCCTCCCGAGCACCTTTTATCCCCAACCTTTAGGAACCATTATGGAGGATGAGTGCTTTGACCCGGGGGGTGCCATTGATTATTTTATGATTGATGACCTTACGGCTTTGCCGCTTTCTGAGCATCAATTATCTTTGGGGGATGACAATTTGCTTACTTTATCCACCCCACCTCCCGTAGATCATGACCTCACATACTTCTCGTATGTTGAGCGGACTTTTCTCCCATTCACGACTTATCCTCCTACCTCTCCTTTATTAATGTCCTCTGGGAACGAGGAAAAGGTCTTTGATCCCGGTATTACATTTGAGGCTTCCCCATGGACCATTTAATTCGGGGACGAGTCAGGCTCGTGACTCGGTTAACAAAAGCAAGCGCTTCTCTGGAGGCAACCCGATTATCTATCCTTTACCGTTTTAATAATAAGTGTAGGGGGAGCCCCGTATGTGTTTGTTGTCTTGTTTCTTATGTGCAGGGATTCGAGCTTTCAAAGATCCATTCTTGATGACTTTTGACGACCCGTGATTCCGTGTACCCATCTTCCCGGTTCTATCCTAAACTCTTTTGATTCACTATTTTATATTCTTCAATATTAAAATAGGAATCACTTTAGTTGTCTCTTCCTTAGCAAGATTTAAACAAACGTGCACAATGTCCTAAGTGTAGGTGAGTTTACTCCCACATGCTTAAACATTGAGGACAATGTTTATATTAAGTGTAGGGGGACTTCTATCGAAGTTAAGTGGGCTTTTCCTTGTATTTTTCCTCATTTTAACCGGAAAATTTGATTTTTCGACATTTTTCAAAATTTTTAATCTATTTTGGCCTAGTTGTATAGTAGTATTTTCCTTTGTTATAGTTATTTTCTTTCTTTGCTAGAATAAATTTCAATAAAGTGGTTTTAATTTTTCAACGTCGTAAATATTTTGACTCAACCCGAGTTTACTTATCTAAGTTTACTCTAGCTAGTATCCTTAACGTGTTTAAGTCAAGTTTTGCTAGGCTTTTATATAGGGAACTTTAAAACGAGAAAGTCTTAACTCTCACAGGTTAAGAACAAGAACTTTTCGCAAGTTCCTATAATTGATCCTAGAGAGTCGTCTATCAAGGGAACTTTAAAATGCGAACTCTAAACATGAGAAAGTCTAAGAGTTTGCAAGATCCTATAGATGACTCGAAAACCCGATACTTTGATTTAATAGGCTAAGCATCCAAGAGTCTCATTCCTTGATATTTTAAATTGTGTAGAACGAGAGATGATAGAGTCAATTATAAGTTTGGTATTCTTTCATAAATTTATGTGAGTTAATTATGAGCTTTTTCTCCCATCGCTTGTTAATAAATTTATCTGCAATAAATAAGGTTGTACGATTTGAAAAGTTACTTAGCTTCTAGCACAAGATCATTTAAAAGTTGCTCGGTATTAATTAGAGTTCATAGCCTAGGCATAACTTATTGAAGCGGGATGCGAAGATTGGCGAGTCCGAAAAGGCCCTAACAAGGCATGAGGGCTACATTTTGTTGCTAAAGATCCAAAAATGATGTGAAGAATCATTTATTAAAAATCAATATGAAGGATCGAGACACACGACGAAAAGCAAACACTCCCCTAAAGATCATGGAGAAGTCTATCCAAAAAGGCCCTAACAAGGTATGAGGATAAATAGATCCAAGTCCTAAAAGGAGGCGAATCGTTGTATATCAAAGTCCAAAATAAAGATTGGAGAAAAATGAAGAAGTCGTGGTCTAAATATAAAGAAATCTCTCAAAACTTCAAGTGAAGAAATTCCTTTTATGAAGAGAAGACCATAATTTCAAGAACGTCTCTCAAGATTTGAAGTATGAAGACGCTGCCAAATATCGGTCCGAGAAAGGTCTCAAATCGTGAAGCAAGTTATGCCAAGATATGAACTTTATGAGGTCCCGAGAAATAGTTTTAAAAGATTTTGTCCTTTAGCTAACTATTGATTAAATCGTCCTATTTTATTTTCAGCCTAAATAACTATCAAAATAAGTCAACAATGCATCCTCGTGATCATTCAAGACAATAATAAAATATAAGAGATACACCTAGGAATAAGGGAGTCTAAGTGAATAATTGGGCCACATGAATTTGTGTTAGTTTGCTAACTTATAATAACAATGATCTCGTTTTTAAGTTTGGTATGGGGAACGTGAAACTTGAGGGTGATAATCATTCATGACATTCCAAAACCCTAAGGTAAGTTTTTGATCTTTTTACTTGTTTTCTTCCTTTAAATATTTTGTCTCTTTAATAAAGGCCAATGTGGATTGATTGTGATGGAAAATGTAACACTTGCTTTGTAATTAATGGATTGCATGAGGGCATTGCAATGGTCAAGTGTAGGGGATCTGATAGGTGTGAAAACACCCATCCTTTTACCACTTAATTATAATAATAACCAAGCCAAAACGTGTATTTTATGTCGTAAATGTCGGAATTATGCGTGGTTTGTGTTTTTATTGTGTTTTAGGACCAAAAGATGAAAAAGGAAGAAAACACGGGCTTTCACGGGCTTTTATCAAAGAAAACGAGAAAAGACGAAGTCAAAAGATCAAGAGTGCAAAAAGAACGGAAGTCCAAGGCCTATTCTAAAGATTTATCGAAGAAAAAGTCTAAACACGGAAGTTTAATGAAGTCGAAGAACTCAAGTCTAATTATTGAAGAAGTTATAAGACAAGTTCAATTTATATCGACAAATCCCGAAACGACGTCGAGAAAGACAAAGAATTAAAAGACGAGAACGAGAAAGAGAAAGAAAGAAGGAAGCAACACATGCACTCCTCACCTCCTATATATACCCTCCTAATGTCACATTAGGAGGGAGTTAGTCATTTAGGAGTAGTTAGTTTAGATTAGGAGTAGTGTAGTTTTTACTTTCTCTCTCTAGTTTTATTTCATGTTCTAAAGCTTTAATCTTTAATCTTGTTTTGAATCTTTAAACTTTAATCTTTTAAATTCTAGCTTTTTAATCATCTCATTCTTCCTTTCTTGATTGTTTAATCTTAATCTTTTCATAATCCTTGTTCGTGTTGATTTCGTGTTCTTAATCATAATCTTTTTCATCACATTTTTACATAAAGTTTAAATCTTTTTAATTTTCGTGGCTTGTTTTTGATGTTTTTATAATTTTAATCATTAATCTAGGCTTTTTAGTTAGCTTATTAGTGTTTTGTTAGCTTATTGTTCTTTAAAAGTTGAGTTTTTAGAGCTTATTTTCGTCCCTTTTCTTGTTCCTAGTTTTTAGGAACTTCTGATTCGATTTCGCAACTTTTTCGTAATTGCAAAATCTTGCTTTTTAAATATTGCGAAATCTTATTCGATTTTGCAATTATTGCGACATTGTGCACTATTGCGACATTGTGCACTATTGCGACATTGTGCACTATTGCGACATTGTGCAGTATTGCGACATTGTGCATTTATTGCGACATTGTGCATTATTGCGACATTGTGCACTATTGCGACATTGTGCACTATTGCGACATTGTGCATTTATTGCGACATTGTGCATTATTGCGACATTGTGCAATTATTGCGACATTGAATATTTTCTGCATTGCGAAATCTTGGCTTTTCAGTGATTGCGAAATCTTGGTTTTCACTATTGTTAATTTATGTCTTTTTCAAGCATTGCGAAATCTTTGATTTCGCAACATTGCGAAATCTTTCATTTTCTAGCAATTGCGAAATTGTGTCTTTTGTTAATTGCGGAATTATGTCAATTTTGACATAATTGCGAAATCTTGGGTTTTAATTGCAAAATTATTTCATATTTTTCTAGAATTGCGAAATTAATTAGTTTTCATTCAAATTTAATTTTTAAATTTATTTTTCCCGCCATTTTTACTTAGCTTTATTTTAATTGTTTCGTTTTATTTTTCTTAAGCTTTATTTTAATTTGTCGTTTCTTAGTTTAATTTTTAAAGTATTTTATTTTCAAGTTTTTAAATTTACGTTTTGTTAAGCTTTAATTTCTCGTCATTTAATTAATTTTCTTTTAAAGTTTTATTTTTTCGCCATTTACGTTTTAATTACTTTTAGCTTTATTTTCCTTGTCATTTACTTTGATGTTTTGCAATTTAATTTTACTACAACCCCCATTTATTTTATTCACCAAAGACGACTGAGTCGCACTTTCAACCGGAGATCAATTCGATTAGACCGTGAACAACGAACTTTTAACCTAGCAAAATCAGAATTTCAAACGGATTTGAAATTTCTAAGTAATGATGAGTATTATTATATTTGACGGTTTTAGTTGAAACCGATAATGTGTGACTATAATTAATTGTTGTGACGATTGAAGAGTACTAATAGTGATCGGGATGCCAATGGATGCCCAAATATTATATTTTAGTATCGATTATTTCGATATTTGATATTTTTGAAATTTTTATTTCATTACATATTAAGTCGAGTCGAACTTTATTATTTCGTTTTGTGTGCGTTTAATTATTAAAACGATTGATTTAACAAACGAGATTTATATTTTTATAAACCCGGGACAAAACCCGACTCTCGTAAATATTTATAAAATTGACTAGAAGTCATTTCCCGCTTTTTAACTAATATTTACATTTTAGTCAAAAACTATCCACTATTTGCAAAATCTACCCTCCACCCACCATATATAAACTAAATAAACACACACACATGCAAATCACCAACAACTTCACTCTCTCTCTCTCTCTCCCTTGTGTTTTGCCGTCCACACCACCACCACAAACCACCATGTATTTTGATTTCTAGCTTGAAATGGAACAATCTAACAAAAGACCATCCTTATAATCTTCTTGTGATCATATTGATCTAAGAAAATCCCACATGCAAGAACTTTTCATTCTTTTAAAGATTTTGATGAAGAACAAGTGTTTGATCCATTTTTAAGATAGTGGTATGGTGTTAATATTATTATATTTGATTTTAAAAGTATTGCATGTTTGATTCTTGATATTGGTTTTGAAAGGATGGATCATGCAAGTGATTTAGGAATGATATGAGATGTTAGGAATAATTAATATAGCATATTTGAGGTGTTGATGATGCTAAAAATGGGTCAAAATGGTTGTTGGTATGATTTTTAAAGAGTCATTTTAGATCAATAGGTTTAGGACCATTTTTGTACAGTGGCTGTAGATTAAAGTTTGATATTATTAGATATTGTTGTAGTAGTCGTCGAAACGCTCATTTCGATATAAGAGATAGCTTTTAACTTCTAACGAGTCAAAAGTTATGCTAGTTTGAATATTCGTGTACCGGGAGACGAGTATTGACACAATACGAAATTGTTGTCAATATTTGGATCGAATCTCGGGGACTATAAGTTGAGTTTTAAAACTGATAAAAGGCTGTTGTTAGGTTCTAAACTTAGCATTTTGAGTCTATTTCTAAGTCAAGTGGCGATTTTATAAATGGAAATGTTTAACAAGGTCAAAATGTTTTTACGATGCAAGTGTGCAAAACTGTCTGGTTTTTAATGTCTAAAGATGTATCGAGCTGGTGGTTCTAAAATGTGAATCATTTGATGAAACATAAACTGAGTCTTCTACAGAATATAAATGAGTTTGTCACCAAGTTTCGTCGAAAACGGAGTTGTTTAGGTATGGTAAAACAGCGTGTACTTTTGGTAAGTACCGGCTGAGTATTTTTGGGAGGTACTTAACCTCGCGTCATAGTTTGAGACGAGAAGCTAATCTATTAGCTTCTCAAAGTTCTAAAAGAATATAAGTAATGTGTGAGAGTGTATATTCTGAGATTGGAGACCCATTTAGGGTACTTGAACCGTATTGATTTGGCATCTTGAGATGGATCAATATCGAAGGTGCTAGTCTTGGAAAGCTAGTACTTGTCGTGGAGTTAGAAGGAATCACTTGCATTGATTGATCATGTCTATGTACATACTATTTTGAGTCGATGATTTTATTATATTAAGTATATTTTGAAATACTTAAGTATGTGGCTAAGCGCGCACCTTATTTGTTAGGTGACGGCTTTTGATGTGTATATATTTGGGAGGCATCTTCACTTCGGCGATCACTACTACTACTAGCTTCGTATCCCATCTAAGGTAAGTCTATAACCTCGCTTTTACACTATTTTGTAAATGGTTTTTAAACCCGCGACGGGGAATACATGTTTTTCATAAACTTGGAACACAAGTCTTTTATGGTATGCTTGTTCCTCTATGAATGGACCCGTGGTTGCCTTTAAATTGCATTAGGTGATTGCCATTGTTAAAGCCTCAATTATGGACCGTTAATTAACCTATGATGGGTTAACCGCTAGTAAAATTAATAGATCTATGGGGGAAGCCGCCCCGGTTCAGTTTGTGTGGACTTGTCACAGAAGCTTAGGCCCGACCTCCACACTATTTGAACATATTGTATTGAGAAGTCAGGTATACGACAATGTACCAATAATCTGGAGGTAACCGACAATTAATAAATCTATCGTCTTATTAGACTGATATGGGAGTGTCTAAGGGCTCGGTTCCATGATCTTGATGCAATTTATGCTATATACAATTATTATTGTTGATGCAAATTATTATTCGATGCTTGTTAAGCATGCCACAAACTTATAATCTTTGCTTGTGTTCAAATGATTTGTAAAACCTATATACTTGCTCAACCTTTGTGTTGATTATTTTACACATGTATTTCAGGTAATCAAGATGGATAGCAGCGGAACATGTGAGGAGGAAGTTGGTGCTTACTTGTCTAAATCTTTTTTTACTTTTCCATCCTATGAAATGAATAAACTACTTTTAAGCATTTAATGTATTGTGATTGGTAACGGTTTTTGGGACCAACGCTACTCTGATTTTATATATATATTGGGATGGGAAACCTTTTGGACAAGATTGTATAATATTTTAACGTCTCATTTGAGGTCGTTGTCTATGATTGTGTGCGATGTGCTATGAGTAGCGCCCCAAAGTGGTATTCCGCTGCGTGGTAATTTGGGGGTGTTACAAATCGGTAATCAGAGCCACAAGTTATAGAGAACTAGGTCGATTTTGAAAATGTCCTAAACTATAACTTTTGGTATGTTTTAAAAGGTTTTAAGCACACAACTACTCCGCATGGCTCCGGTAAGGCTATTCTTGTATTACTTTATGATTGATTGTCATTATGTGAACCTACGTGTATGTAGCAATGGTAATATGTATATGTATGAATATACTATGATATTTAAAGGCATTGTACGCGAAGCAATGTTCTTTGAATGATTTCCGTACATCTTATAATACGGTTTTGTATTGGATTTGGTTTCACTGCCAATCACCGATATTGATGAATATGTTATCTGAATACGAGTATGAAACTCGTTTGATACTTTGAGTATGTATATATGGTTTCGTAACCTATCGCATATCGACTTGTTTAAGTTCGATTGTTATCATCGTATCGTGATGTGCTATTTTTGGACATCTTCTTTCGAAACGTAATTGGTAAATGCGATGTTCGTGTTTTCGTTACTACTTATGATTTTTAAGAATCATTTATCCTAGGTGATATCTTCTACGTAATGCGACGTGTGATTTAATTTTATATGACCATCTTTTATTGGCAAAAAGGAGGATGCCAATGTTGGACTTAAGATATATATATCCTAATCAAATATATATAGTTTGGGTACAACAATGATATGCTCGTAGTAGTCATTCGGTTGAGTGACTTATTATTGTGTATCTAAATGGAATGGGACATTTAGATATATAGATTTTAACTCGCCCAACTAAGAGTCGTTTAAGGTTGTCTTATTTAAATGGATTAGGACATTTGAATAAGAAAAATTTAAACCACTAGACCTAAGATTGTCGTGTTTTCCTTATTCAAATGGATTGGGACATTTGAATACGGAAATCATGATGTAAGTTTATTGACACCTTGTATTTACTATGGTATTTCGATACGATATCGTGTTGAGAGGTAGTAATACTTGAGTAGGTTGACTTATAACCGTTTTGTTGAATTGGATTGGGCCGCCTTTTCATTTGAACAAGAAAGTTATAAGTTCCCGAACCATAAATTTATAAACTCTTGTATACATGAAAGGGGACGCCTTTTGATGTAGACAAGGAGTTATAAATGAGTGGGCCCAAGTATGTATGGCCCGATTTGTGGATGATTGGTGTGCGTACGTCTTCCTTCGAATCGTATTTTGTTGGTAAGAATCGTTTGGTGCCGTCGTCATTATGATGATCGTTGATTATCATCTATGTACGAGTAACCCGTTGGACTTTTCCCGAGTGATGATTAGTTTTGATGGACCATTTCTAATGTGTCTCGATGATCGCGAGCTTTACAAGGAGATTGTTAAGAACCGTTTTGAGTATAGGCGACTTTTTTAAGCGTCACCAGGATTTATGTGTGTACTTGTGGATTGACTAAGGATCAAGATATCAACGGCGACTTATCGTGGATGTGAAGATTTTGGGATTTTAATTTCTACTATCGAAGGGTCACCAAAGACTTTTGTTGATGACGAATCCGTGAGACTAGTATGACGAGCAAACAAGGAATGTGAGGCATCACCTTGAGCACTGAAGTAGAAACTATGAGGACACCTCTGTATGATGAATGATGAAGTAGAAGGATGCTTTTGTATGATGAACACTGAAGTAGAAGTTAGTGGACGCTTTTGTATATTGAATACTTGAGCAGGAGTTAATGATACGCTGCTATGTGGTGAATCTTCGCCAATGGACCGAATTTCTTAATGATTGGAATTAATAAATTCGTTATCACTCGAGGACTATATTGTAACCGACACCGCAAGTGGAAAGATTTTGGAGATCAAGTCGTATTATCAAGGCTTCGTTCAAGGTTTTCTCGATGACCAACGGTGGAGATCTATATTGGATGTTTATGTTGGACCTTTTCTTTTTATGTATTTATATGGTGTGTGATCTACTCTAATGATCGTAAGTTGTGAGAACTTGAGACGGTATCATCCGATGACGTCCGATCATGAAGAACACATATTATGTATTATCTTTTTGACTTTCAACGGCGATGTTTATTGAGACTCTAATGTGCGTGAGTGGAAGTGAGATGGTGTCTTCGTATTTTCTTTTGAGTAAGGATCCGCGTGTGAGCACCCTCTGATGACGAAAATGTTTTTCTTGTCAGTTCTTTTTTATGTGTGTCCAAGGCTATCCGGCCAATGGATATCCGTTAATTTGAAACCTTCCTTTTAATAGACCTACCCGAAAAATCCTGCCATTTGTTCTTGTCATTGAATGAGCTTCAGGCAATTCATAAAAGTTTCATGTGTCGAGCTTGAAGGAGTGATTGGTGGATATGGATTTATTCATCCCCTTTTGGTGAGATACAACTTGACGATAAGTTGTGTTTTGTAATAAGAACCAGTGGAGATCGTGGATCGAGATTCGCGTGGGATCGTGAGAGCTTCTTTAGAAGAAAGTTCCCTTATCTTTCCTAGTGGAACACAATACGAATATGAGGCGAGGTGAGCGCCGGGACGTCGCTCCTTTAAGGTGGTGAGGATGTAATAACCCGAACTTAACGTCATTATTTTATTCAAATTATATAACGGATTTGTAATGTCTAAGTAATGATGAGTATTATTATATTTGACGGTTTTAGTTGAAACCAATAATGTGTGACTATAATTAATTGTTGTGACGATTGAATAACACTAATAGTGATCGTGATGCCAATGGATGCCCAAATATTATATTTTAGTATCGATTATTTCGATATTTGATATTTTTGAAATTTTTATTTCATTACATATTAAGTCGAGTCGAACTTTATTATTTCGTTTTGTGTGCGTTTAATTATTAAAACGATTGATTTAACAAACAAGATTTATATTTTTATGAACCCGGGACAAAACCCGACTCTGGTAAATATTTATAAAATTGACTGGAAGTCATTTCCCGCTTTTTAACTAATATTTACATTTTAGTCCAAAACAATCCACTATTTGCAAAATCTACCCTCCACCCACCATATATAAACTAAAATAAACACACACACATGCAAATCACCAACAACTTCAATCTCTCTCTCTCTCTCCCTTGTGTTTTGCCGTCCAAACCACCACCACAAACCACCATGTATTTTGATTTCTAGCTTGAAATGGAACAATCTAACAAAAGACCCATCCTTATAATCTTCTTGTGATCATATTGATCTAAGAAAATCCCACATGCAAGAACTTTTCATTCTTTTAAAGATTTTGATGAAGAACAAGTGCTTGATCCATTTTTAAGGTAGTGGTATGGTGTTAATATTATTATATTTGATTTTAAAAGTATTGCATGTTTGATTTTTGATATGGGTTTTGAAAGGATGGATCATGCAAGTGAATTAGGATTGATAGGAGATGTTAGGAATGATTAATATAGCATATTTGAGGTGTTGATGATGCTAAAAATGGGTCAAAATGGTTGTTGGTATGATTTTTAAAGAGTCATTTTAGATCAGTAGGTTTAGGATAATTTTTCGTACAGTGGCTGTAGATTAAAGTTTGATATTATTAGATATTGTTGTAGTAGTCGTCGAGACGCTCATTTCGATATAAGATAGAGCTTTTAACTCCTAACGACTCAAGAGTTAGGCTAGTTTGAATATTCGTGTACCGGGAGACGAGTATTGACACAATACGAAATTATTGTCAATATTTGGATCGAATCTCGGGGACTATAAGTTGAGTTTTAAAACTGATCAAAGGCTGTTGTTAGGTTCTAAACTTATCATTTTGAGTCTATTTTCAAAGTCAAGTGGCGATTTTATAAATGGAAATGTTTAACAAGGTCAAAATGGTTTTACGATGCAAGTGTGCAAAACTGTCCGGTTTTTAATGTCTAAAGATGTATCGAGCAGGTGGTTCTAAAATGTGAATCATTTGATGAAATTTAAACTGAGTCTTCTACAGATTATAAATGAGTTTGTCACCAAGTTTCGTCAAAAACGGAGTTGTTTAGGTATGGTAAAACAGCGTGTACTTTTGGTAAGTACCGGCTGAGTATTTTTGGGAGGTACTTAACCTCGCGTCATAGTTTGATACAAGAGGCTAATCTATTAGCTTCTCAAAGTTCTAAAAGAATATAAGTAATGTGTGAGAGTGTATATTCTGGGATTAGAGACCCATTTAGGGTACTTGAACCGTATTGATTTGGCATCTTGAGATGGATCAATATCGAAGGTGCTAGTCTTGGAAAGCTAGTACTTGTCGTGGAGTTAGAAGGAATCACTTGCATTGATTGATCATGTCTACGTACATACTATTTTAAGTCGATGATTTTATTATATTAAGTATATTTTGAAATACTTAAGTATGTGACTAAGCGCGCACCTTATTTGTTAGGTGACGGCTTTTGATGTGTATATATTTAGGAGGCATCTTCACTTCGGCGATCACTACTACTACTAGCTTCGTATCCCATCTAAGGTAAGTCTATAGCCTCGCTTTTATACTATTTTGTAAATGGTTTTTAAACCCGCGAGGGGGAATACATGTTTTTCATAAACTTGGAACACAAGTCTTTTATGGTATGCTTGTCCCTCTATGAATGGACCCGTAGTTGCCTTTAAATTACATTAGGTGATTGCCATTGTTAAAGCCTTAATTATGGACCGTTAATTAACCTATGTTGGGTTAACCGCTAGTACAATTAATAGATCTATGGGGGAAGCTGCCCCGGTTTAGTTTTTGTGGACTTGTCACAGAAGCTTAGGCCCGACCTCCACACTATTTGAACATATTGTATTGAGAAGTCAGGTATACGGCATGTACCAATAATCTAGAGGTAACCGACAATTAATAAATCTCTCGTCTTATTAGACTGATATGGGAGTGTCTAAGGGCTCGGTTCCATGAGCTTGATGCAATTTATGCTATATAAAATTATTATTGTTGATGCAAATTATTATTCGATGCTTGTTAAGCATGCCACAAACTTATAATCTTTGCTTGTGTTCAAATGATTTGTAAAACCTATAGACTTGCTCAACCTTTGTGTTGATGATTTTACACATGTATTTCAGGTAATCAAGATGGATAGCAGCAGAGCATGTGAGGAGGAAGTTGGTGCTTACTTGTCTAAATCTTTGTTTACTTTTCCATCCTATGAAATGAATAAACTGCTTTTAAGCATTTAATGTATTATGATTGGTAACGGTTTTTGGGACCAACGCTACTCTGATTTTATATATATTGGGATGGGAAACCTTTTGGACAAGATTGTATAATATTTTAACGTCTCATTTGAGGTCGTTGTCTATGATTGTGTGCGATGTGCTATGAGTAGCGCCCCAAAGTGGTATTCTGCTGCGTGGTAATTTGGGGGTGTTACAGACACGCCTATGGCCAGCTCTCTCATAAGCATTTCGTCGGACAGTTTGTCCAAAAGTTGGGCACATCCGGGAGGGGTTAAATGTTGGTGAAAGTCCTCATAATCGGTCGCACTATTCAGTGCGCATGAGCGCATACACTTCCAGGGGAAGGAATTTCTCAGAATTGGAAGTACTAGCGTCAGCTTTGGTTGCTGCAACACATGAGCTGCACATTTGATACCAAGGAAGTATTAGAAGGTGATTTTTTATTACCCTTACAGGAAACTTGGGATCAGAATTACAATATACATACCTTGGCAGAAGAGTGTGTTCGCGTGACCTTGCAAGCAATCCCTATGAAGTAATATCAGCGCGCGGTCTAGTCAGCTGTGACCTACTCCTCTTAGGAAATTGACTGTTAGGGAGCACGGTAATCTTTTGTATCCAAGGACATGGATGATATCTTCTGAGGGACCGGCGTGTGAGCTATCCTCAAGACTATAGTCTTTTTCACTCGACAGATTTTCTTCTTCAGACGACGACTCGAATGTACACTATATGCTTCGAATAGGGGTGGCGTTCAGTACGACTACCCCTGCTGTGCTTCCGCTGATAGTAGGGGAAATAAACTGAAGGGCTACGGTACGACGACCGGCGCGCCACCCGTTGGATAATTCGAATGGCGTAAAGGGTCGAGGACGTATGGTTACATCGCACGGGTGATCGCACTTCACGAGTTGCGTATAAGTTATCTCTGTCATAATAAAAAGGAAGTCTGAGAACATACGCATAGATCAATGTTGTCAAAATACTGCGGAAGGTGATTTATAGGTAAGGTAGAATGATGACTCGGCCCTAATGCTTATAGTAATTCCTCTAGGTACTCCTGCATTGGTATGCGATCGACGTCTATTCTCCGCGCATCTTCCTCGTTATAAGTGTCAGGGATTAGGCGGTCATCTTTCATCATGGTATCGGGAGTAATGAAATCATAGTCAAACGGGAATACAACCTTGTCTACCCAGAAAAACTTGTTATTCCATTTCTTCAAGGAGTCTATCTTACTTTATAACATTACAGTTGGTCGGAGCGTTTGGCGAACGATATCCATCCGTTTATCCAGGAGGGGCGATATAAGGCACGGAATAAATTTATGGTTGGGTCAAGGTTCTTCATTAAGCAATTTATTTCAAAATTCGAGATCTTCGCTGCACCGATGCAGTGCAGCTATGACAGATGTATGATGTAGTAGCTTAGCACGTCAATCAATAAACGGCTTAGTGGTATGCGGTTGTTGGAAAACTAAAAAAACCTAGTATATACACCAATTTTTCCAGTAGGAAAGCTTCCTATGTGTGCTTGTGAATCTGGCACAGTTGGATGGAGGTCTGCAGAAATGTGATATTTGTTGGAAAAATTGGAGAGTTCTTGTTCAAAAATACGTGACTTCACATCAAGTAGCTGTACCACCATTTTTCCACCCGGACAATAATTAAAGTGGATATTGATTTGAAGATCTTTTCTGCACAAGTGATTATTTCTCGTTGTTCTCAAACAATGGTGGAAGTTTTTTTAAGTAATGTGGAGAAGATGGAAGGTCAACAAGACTGCATTTAAGTTTACTTTACAGATACGGGATCATGC
The DNA here is from genome assembly GCA_025667525.1 of Glebionis coronaria. NCBI lineage: Eukaryota > Viridiplantae > Streptophyta > Magnoliopsida > Asterales > Asteraceae > Glebionis > Glebionis coronaria. The sequence goes on from JANFOE010000915.1 coordinate 417,668, forward strand.
GACATGTGTCCAAGGGATTCGTTCATCCTACGGTGTTAATTAACTGGATCTTATGACGTGGTCGATTCCTTTCCCAGTTCCCAAAGTGAGTTGGTACAAGTGGTGTATGACGTGGATGCGTATTCGCGGGTACATTCAAAATAATTTCTTTCGAATTCACATGGCGCATGAATTTCTTTTAGCATACGGGATGTCTACGAATGGGCCTTAGAGATTAATAGTCTAGTAGCCGCGGTTAGAACATGCGACCACTAGACTGGGGGGACATGATGACGTATAGTCCCTAGTCGGGCTGGATAGTCCGACCTACTGGTACTACCGTATCCATCAGGAATGGATTAAAGCGCGCACAACCTAGGAGGCCCAGTAAGTCGTTGTCGTACATACAGTTTATTACATAATTATGTCCTTGTCGCACTGCAACAGGATCATACAAGAATATAATCTATCATATAGATATATTCGCCTAAGGGAAGAGGGTATACACTTACCTTGGTTAGGCGATAAGGATCAATCTATTTTGAGTCATTATCCGCTCCTTAGGCCGCAAGAATATGGAGCCCAGCCAGGACTCTCTCGAGTATAAAAGGAACCCCCACGGTTCCACAAAGGTACGATACACACAATACCCTAAACCCTAACATACTCAAATCGATTACTTACTCTCACGTCGGAGTCTAATCGTGGGTCACAAACCCACTGTAAGCCTAACGATGTCTGTTTTTAGTACGCAGGGTTCTCAAACAAGTTTCACTTGGTGCAAGAGCCGGAGTCCACAAGACCCCGAATTAAGCCTAATTCAGGTCATGATCGGTCCATCCAACTTTTGTATCAACAGAAATAAAGTTGTGAAATTTGTTTTGTGTTGATGTAAAATTCTTCCAAAATTACAAATTTCAAATCTTGAATATCTTGAATATCCACTAAATAATAATTTCGGAATGTGTATCTTCTTGATGATTTTAGAATGCGAACCAAGAGCAAATTCGGAATACTTCTTACAAAAATTCGGAATCCCAAAATGGTTAAGATTTTGGAATACTTCTTCTTACAACCACAAGTGTGCGGGATTTCAAGGAATGTTTAAATCTTATAGAAGTTATGGATGTTAATGCTACAGGTTTACACTTTACTTGGAATGAGAAACCACAGGGTGATGATGGTATTCTCAAAAAGATTGATCAGATTATGTCTAACATAAAGTTTCTTGATGAGTTTCCAGGTTGTTGTGCTATTTTTCAACCTTACAGGATTTCTGACCATTCTCCTTGTGTTTTACGTATTCCTACAGTTAGCAAACCTAAGCCAAAGCCGTTTAAATTCAGTAATTTTCTTGTGCACAAGGAGGGTTTTCATGAAGTGGTAGCTAATGGTTGGTTGGCCAATGTTTATGGCTGTGCAATTTAAGTTTGTTAAACGGTTAAAAGGCTTAAAGGCCCCGTTGCGTAAATTGCTTTTTGAACAGGGAACCTTTATGATCGTGTTAACAGACTGCGTGTGGAATTAGATGATGTTCAACAAGCTCTTGATAGAGATCCATCTAATGTGTTGTTGAAAGAAGAGCATGCTCATTATCTAGTTGCTTTTAAAGAAGTTTCTCTTGATGAGGAACGCTTCCTTCGTCAGAAATCTTAAATTGAATGGCTTTATGCAGGAGATTCTAATATGGCTTATTTTCATAATTCGGTTAAGAGTAGGGCTGCTCGTAATCGTATTGAAATGGTTCGTGACTCTCATAATGTTCTTCATGATGGTGGTGTTGTGCCTGGTGCTTTTGTTGCTCATTATGAGCAGTTTCTCGGTCAGGCAAGTGATTTTGGTGCTTTTAATACTTCTAATTTATGTGTTCGGAACCTTAGTGCTCTGAAAGCTGCCCATATGGTTAGAGTCATCTCTGATTCTGAAATTAAAAGCGCGTTATTTTCCATGAGTGATGATAAAGCGCCTGGTCCGGATGGTTTTACTGCTGCTTTTTTAAGAAGTCTTGGGATATTATGGGTATTGATTTTACATGTGCTATTTGTGAGTTTTTCTCTAATGGAAAACTGCTTAACGAGGTTAATCATACTATCATTGCTCTTATCCCTAAGGTTTCTGTCCCAAATATGATTACTGATTATCGCCCCATATCTTGTTATAATGTTATTTTCAAATGCATTAGCAAGATAATTGCTAACCGTATTAAAGGGGACTTGGGTGATTTGGTTAATATTAATCAATTTGCTTTTGTTCCGGGTCGTAGGATCTCGGATAATATCTTATTGACGCAGGAGTTGATGAGAAATTACCATCGAAATTTTGGTCCTCCAAGATGTGCTTTTAAGGTGGATATTCAGAAAGCTTATGATACGGTGGACTGGCAGTTTCTTCGTAACATTCTGATTGGTTTTGGATTCCACCATTTAATGTTTGATTGGATTATGACGTGTGTTTCTACTACTTCGTATTCTATTTGCATTAATGGTAATCTATATGGTTGGTTTCAAGGAAAAAAAGGTCTTCGACAAGGTGATCCGTTGTCTCCGTATCTTTTCACTTTAGTTATGGAGATTCTTTCTCTCATGTTGCAACGAAGGGTTCTTAATGCGGAGGATTTCTATTTTCATTACCGCTGTGAGAAGCAACGTATTATAAACATATGTTTTGTAGATGATCTCTTCTTGTTTGCTAGGGGTCACTTGGATTCTGTGCAGGTTATTATGGATGCGTTGGAGGAATTTAAGATAGCTTCGGGTTTGGTTCCAAGTATCCCCAAGAGCACTGTTTTCTTTTGTAATGTATCCACTGCTGTTAAAACTAGTATTTTACATATCATGCCTTTTGCTGAAGGCGTGTTACCTGTCAGATACCTTGGTGTTCCGCTCATTTCGTCTAGGCTTCTATATAGGGATTTTAAAGTCCTTGTAGAAAAGCTTGAGAGTAGATTAAATGATTGGCGCAGTAAGTTTCTTTCTTTAGCAGAAAGACTCCAGATAGTTCGTTCAGTGCTTTCATCTATGCATATTTACTGGGCGTCTGTCTTTGTTTTACCTGTTCGGATTATTCATGATTTGGAACAGCTTATGAGAGGCTTCTTATGGTGTCAAGGTGAAATGAAGAAAGGTAAGGCTAAAGTTGCTTGGGACTCTGTCTGTACCCCGTTTTATGAAGGTGGCCTTGGTATTCGTAAGCTTTCTGATTTTAATGCTGCTTTAATGGTTTCTCATATTTGGTGTATCCTTACTCGTAATGATTCTTTATGGGTTAAATGGATTTATTCTTACAAGTTAAAGGATAGAAGTTTTTGGGACATTCCATGTATTGGTGATATGAGTTGGGGCTGGAGAAAACTTCTCCAGATTAGATCACGTATTCGTCAGTTTACTTGGTACAAGATTAATAATGGTAAGGTTGCTTCTATGTGGTTTGATAATTGGGCAGATTTTTATCCATTACGGGATGTTCTTACGGTTCGTAGCATCACAAGATCGGGGCTCTCTCTTTCTAATAAGGTTAGGGATCTTATCATTGATGGTATTTGGCAGTGGCCGCAGGAATGTAATGCTAGATTTCCGAACATTGCCTCTATCCCTGTCCTTGTTATTAACGATGATAAGGATGATGATTTGATGTGGCGGGATATAAATGCGGATTTACATCATTTTTTCAGTTTCATTAGCATGTGATTCCATACGGTATAGGGCGGTGATGGTTAATTGGTACCATGCTGTTTGGTTCGCTCATTGTATTCCTCGTCACTCTATTCACTTGTGGTTAGTGTTTAGAAGAAAATTGAAGACTCAAGATCGGCTTAGGCAATGGGATGTTGGCCCTTTGGTGGATTTAAGCCTTCTTCGATGTCCTCTATGTAAATTGGTGTCGGATTCTCATGACCATCTTTTCTTTGAATGTTCTTATTCTGTGCAGGTTTGGTCTAAGGTTCGGGTCCTCTATGATATGGATAGCGTTCCCCCTCGAATTGATGATATATTAGCTTATGTTATTCCAATTTCTGAGGGAAAGTCTTGCCCTAGTATCCTTGCACGTCTTGTGTTGGCTGCTACTGCGTACTTTATATAGATGGAACATAATTCAAGACTTTTCAAGAAAAAGCAGATGGCGGTTGATCAGCTTGTTCAGATTATTTGTGATACTATTCGATTGAAGTTGATTTCATTTCGTTTTAAGAAGTTGTCTACCAGGTCGAGTTTGCTACTTGACAAATGGAGGGTGCCGAGCTTTAGAGCTTCTTACGATGAGAGTGCCGGGTGAGGGTTGTACTCTTTATCCTTGTCCAAGGTTTTTCTCACTGGGTTTTCTTTGAAAAGGTTTTTTAAGGAGGCAGGCTCATTTGGATTTCCTTTGCTCCTATCGTGGTGCTGTTGGAAGTTGAAGAGAATGCATGTCTTCATGTTTGCATCTTGGTTTCTATCTAGTTTACTTGCATTGAAGTTCTAGTTTAGTTAGTGTTTATGTCATTGCATATCCACGTGTTAACATGCTGCCTGTAGCATGCGGTTAATGTGGTATCTCAGCCACATTCCTTTGTACTTCGACTTTTTTTTTGTTAATATATTTACCGGGGAAACCCTTTACCAAAACATACAACCACAAGTGTAGATTTCTGAATAATAATAATAAAGGAAGATTCCGGAATATAGATTGAGAAGTAAATTCGGAATCTTTAATTTCGGAATCTATTAAACCATAAGAATTCGGAATATGGATTAAGAAGAAAATTTGGAATATATTAAACCTAAGCCAAATTTCGGAATATGTTATCCTGAACAAAATTCGAAATAACAATTCACACCAGATTCTAGAATACCACAAGTAACAAGATTTTGGAATAAGCAATTCACACCAGATTCCGGAACCTCACTAGTAACAAGATTTTGGAATAAGCAATTCACACCAGATTCCAGAATACCACTAGTAACAAGATTTCGGAATGACCAACTCACACCAGATTTTGGAATACCACTAGTAACAAGATTTTGGAATAAGCAATTCACACCAGATTCCGAAATAAGACAAATCCGGAATATATCCAATATTCTGAAATTAACTAAGAATGATCCAAAAAACTTGTTATTTCGTGTTTTTTCCCAAGAATCAAGCCAAAAGTTCCAACTTTTACATGTATATCACCAATATGAATATCACAAATCCCAACCACAACTATGTAGGTAATTTGTTAGCAAGATTTAAGGTGAAGAACACGAAAAAAATTTAAACCACGGCTAAATCTCGAATAAAAGAACACAAAATCAAAACTAACACAACAAAAAACCTTATTTCACCCCATGGCTCTTGATACTAATTGTAGAATAGTGATAATCTATGATCTAACAAGTGTGGTTTATGTTTCTAGAAAGAGAAACTAGAGAGAGAAAGTGAGAGAAATATGTGTGATATTATGAAAGTTAACGAAACAACCAACACCCCTTTCCATGAAGGAAAGGGGTTTATATACCCAAGTCCATAAATGGATTTGGGCCTCCGGCCCATGAACATGCTCATGGGTCGGGCTTACTTAATATTTAACTAAAACTATACTACGAGCCCTTAACTATATTGTTGGAGTGACCGATACTTTCTAACTATAAAAATGTATTTCCAACACTAAACAAACACGTGTCATCACCCTAAACAATACCCTTGTAAGATCAGTCACAATCACCTTGTAAAATAATAGCAAATCGCACTCTTCAGTTCATGAAACTCACTACAAAACCCTAATATAAAAAGAGACAAAATCCTAGGGAGCCTTAAAAAATGAGAGAAACCACATACTATTATTGCTTTAATCCCTAAAGTTTCAACTCCAGGAAAGATTAATGATTATCGGCCTATTTCATGTCACAATGTTACTTTGAAATGTATTTGCAAAACTATTGCAAGTCGTATTAAAGGGTATCTTGGTGATTTGGTTAGCATTAACCAATCTGCTTTCGTTCCGGGTCGAAGGATTTCTGATAATATCCTTCTTACCCAGGAGTTAATGAGGAATTGTCATCGTAATAATGGCCCTCCTAGATGTTTGATTAAGATTGATATTCAAAAATCCTATGATACGGTGGAATGGAGCTTCCTTAAATCCATATTGGCAGGTTTGGTTTCCATCCTACTATGATTAATTGGATTATGACGTGTGTTACTACTACTTCTTATTCTGTGTGCGTCAATGGTCATTTGTATGGTTGGTTTAATGGTAAGCGTGGTTTGAGACAAGGAGATCCTCTTTCTCCGTATTTATTTATGCTTGTTATGGAGGTTCTGACTCTTATGTTACATAAAAGGGTGTTTGCTTCTGAGGATTTCTGGTTCCATTATCTTTGTGAAAAGCAGCGTATTATTAACCTTTGTTTTACAGATGACTTATTTCTGTTTTCGAGGGTTCATTTGTCTTCTGTTGCTATTATCATGGATTCTTTGGAAGAGTTCAAAAATGTGTCTGGCCTTGTCCCTAGTATCCATAAGAGTACGAATTTTTTCTGTAATGTCCCTGGTGGTGTCAAGGCTAGTATTTTAATCCTTATGCCATTTGCGGAAGGTACTTTACCGGTTCGTTATCTTGGTGTGCCTCTTATCCCGTCTAGACTCCTTTATCGTGATTGCAAAATTTTGGTTGAAAAGCTGGAAAATCGAGTTAATGATTGGCGCAACAAATTTCTTTCTCTTGCGGGGCGTATGCAACTAGTTAGATCGGTTCTTGCTTCGATGCATATTTATTGGGCTTCTGTGTTTATTCTCCCTGTCAGGATTATTAATAATCTTGAACAACTTATGCGAGGATTTTTATGGTGTCAAGGTGAGATGAAGAGGGGTAAAGCTAAAGTTGCTTGGGATGCTGTTTGCATGCCTCTTAGTGAAAGAGGTCTTGGTATTCGTAGACTTGATTATTTTAATGCTGCTTTAATTATTTCGCATATTTGGAGCATTTTAACGGATAGGGAGTCCCTTTGGGTCAGATGGATCTACGATTATAAATTAAATGCTAGAAGTTTTTGGGATGTTCCTTGCCTTGGTGATGTAAGTTGGGATGCCGTAAGCTTTTGCAGATTAGATCGGGGGTTCGTCCTTTTATTTGGTACCAATTTAATGACATTAAATCTGCTTCTATGTGGTCGGACATGTGGGCTGATGGTTTCCCTCTTAGGGACACAATTTCAGCTTGTCACATTAATAGGTCTAGTTTCACGCTATCGGACAAGGTAAGTGATTTAATCTCTAATAATACATGGAGATGGCCTATGGATTGGTATGATCGTTTTCCGAGTATTGTCTCCATTCCTGTTCCGGATATTCATGTAGCTCGCCCTGATAAGCTTGTTTGGCGGGATTCCATGGCTAGGTCTCACCCGTTCTGTAGCAACGGCTTGGGATTCTATTTGAAGTAGGGCCACATTAGTTGATTGGTTTCATGTGGTTTGGTTCTCGCATTGTGTTCCTAGACACTCTATCACTATGTGGCTTGTAATGAAGCATAAATTAAAGACTCAAGATCAACTTAAGCAATGGGATGTTTGACCTACTGTTGACATTTCCACTCTTATGTGCCCGTTGTGTAAGTTGGTTCAAGATTCTCATAAGCACTTATTTTTTGAATGTTCTAGATTTGTGGAAGATCCCCAATGTGTGTTGTGTTCATGATGGGAGTGTCGGGTAAGGGTCGTACTCTTTCTTCCTTTTCGAGGTTTTTCCCTATGGGTTTTTCTCGCAAAGGTTTTAAGGAGGCGGCCTTATCTGGATCCTCTTATCTCATTGTGTTGTCGCTGGTCTAGAGAGGTGGTCGTGTGGTTTCAATATTTCTTCTTGTTGGCGTTCGCTAATATTGTTTTCATGCCTAGTAGTAGAATTTTTGGCTAGTAGGTTTTGGTGATTTATATTTCTTTGTTTAACAAGCTGCATGTAGCTTGAGGTTAATGTGGTACTTCTGCCACATTCCTTTGTACTTTAATGCTTTTTTTGGTTACTATATTTACCGGGGTAACCCTTTACCAAAAAAATGAGAGAAACCAAAATAACACCTACCAATCCCAATATGATAATGTGATATAATGCAATCAAGATTCTGGTATACAGTGATAATGTATATATATTAGGTAGACGAAATCAGGTTCAAAAACGAATTTAAAAAGGATGCTTAGTTAATTCGACGGCTGGAAAAAAGAATTAGGGTTTCCTCCATTGTTGTGTGTGTAACAGATCTTAGTTAAGTGGATTATGATATGTGTTACTTTGGCCTCTTTCTCGCTTAGCATCAATGGTGATATACATGAACACTTTTATAGGTAAAAGAGGTTTAAGGCAAGGTGACCCGATATCGCCTTATCTTTTTACCATAGTTATAGAGGTTCTCACCCTTATGTTACATCGGACAGCTCGTAAGTCGGACAAATTTTGGTTTCATAGGCATTGTGAAGAGATTGGTATTATAAATGTTTGATTTGCGTATGATCTATTCATATTTGTTAGAGGGGATGTTGTCTCGGTTAAAGTTATCTTGGATTCTCTTGCTGAATTTAAGGCGGTTTCGGGTTTGGTGCCTAGCATTCCTAAAAGTACGACCTTCTTTTGTAATGTCTTAAATCATGTCAAAGTGGAGATCTTGAGTTTGATGTCGTTTGTTGAGGGTACTTTACCGACAAAATATATTGGTGTCCCCTTATTTCATCTAGGTTCTTAAATAGGGATTGCAAAATCCTTGTTGATAACTTTAAGAAAGGTATGGGAGATTGGAAGAGTAAGTTTCTATCTTTCGCTGGTCGTCTTCAACTTTGTAAGTCCGTTTTTTTCTTCTATGCATGTTTATTGGGCTTTCGTCCTTGTTATTCCAAAGGGTATCATTGGTGATAACCATCAAACTATTCGGGTGTTCGTATGATGTAATGGTGATTATCGTTGTTGTAGAGCTAAAATGCATGGAAGGATATTTTTCTCCCGATGAATGAGGGTGGCCTTGGATTTTTTGGGTAAAGAGGGCGTCCTTGGATTTTTTGCTAAAGAGGGCATCCTTGGATTTCGTTGTTTTTAATTGTTTAATATTTTTTAATGACTAAACATATATGGAATATTGTTTCGAATAAGCATTCACTTTGGGTTCGTTAGATTCATTTTATAAATTAAAGGGTCGATCCTTTTGGGATGTTCCCATGAAGCTGGATTCTAGTTGGAGTTGGTTGAAGCTTCTCTAAATGAGTGAAAATATCCGCCAATTGATACTCAGATCGGACAAAGTAAAGCTCGATCACTCCATTTTCCACTTGCTCCTTGATAAAGTGGTAGCGAATGTCAATATGCTTCGACCGGGAGAATTGAACATTGTTGCAGCATAAAATTGCACTCTTGTTGTCGCAGTACATCGGGATTTTGTTGAAACCTAGACCATAGTAGGTTAATTGCGATCTCATCCAAAGAATTTGAGCACAACAACCAGACATAGCTATGTATTCTGCTTCCGTACTGGAAATTGCAGCGCTTTTCTGCCTTTTAGATGCCCAACTGATTAGTCGATCTCCTAGTAGTTGCAAAGTTCCACTCGTGCTACGCCTTGTATCTTGACAATCCGTGTGATCCGCATTTGCATATGCCATTAGTGCAATCGAAGAGTCCTTCGAATACCAGAGTCCCCGATTAATGGTTCCTTTAAGATACCAAAAGATCCGTTTAACAGTAGCTAAGTGTAACTCATTAGGCCGAGTTTGATACCGAGCACACATACATATAGCAAACTAAAGAGCAGGTCGACTGGTTGTGATATACAGAGGTGTACCGATCATTCCACGATAAAGTGTCGGATCAATGGCAACTCCATGTGGATCTGCATCAAGCTTAGTGCGTTCCACCATTGGAGTATCCACGGGGTCGCAAGATTCCATCTTATATTTCTTAAGAGATTCATGGGCATACTTGGATTGATTGATAAAGATACCTCTGGGACTCTGAGATATCAGAAGTCCTAAGAAGAATGATACCTTACCCATCATTGATATCTTAAACTTGGAAGACATGAGTGTCCCAAACTCATCGGATAAGGTTTGGGTCGAGGCAGCAAATATAATATCATCAACATATATTTGTACCATAATCATATCTTTACCTCGTTTTTGAATCAACAGCATGGGATCCACCTTGCCTTTAGCGAAGCCTTGTGTAATGAGGAATTGTGATAATAGAGCATACCATGCGCGTGGAGCTTGCTTCAACCCATAGAGAGCCTTCTTAAGCTTGTACACATGATTAGGGTATTTAGAATTCACAAAACCATCCGGCTGTTGTACATAGACCTCTTCCTTGATTTCACCATTAAGAAATTCTGTCTTCACATCCATCTGATAGACGATCATATTCATGTGGGGTGCATAAGCAAGGAATAGTCTAATAGCTTCCAAACGGGCAACAGGTGCAAAGGATTCCATAAAGTCGATGCCTAATAATTGCTTGTATCCACGAGCTACTAGTCGAGCTTTGTTCTTCAATATTCCGCCTAACTCGTCGAGTTTCACCTTGTAAACCCATTTCAAAGTGAGTAACTGCACTTGATCCGGGCATGGGACAAGTTCTCATACATCAAGACGTATAAATTTATTAAGTTCTTCTTGCATAGCTTCTATCCAACAAGATTGGGTAAATGCTTGTTGCCACGTCTTAGGTTCAACTTCACTGAGAAAAGCATCAAAATGACAAAACATTGCACTTTCTTGTAACTGACTTCGTGTGGATACCAGACGATTAGGGTCACCAATAATAGAATCTATAGGATGATCCTTTGTCCACTTGTTGTCATGTTCACGAATACGTGGATTGGAGTAGACCGTAGTAGGAGCTTCCTCTAAGGTGGACGAACCGACTTGATGAGATTCGGGAATTGGTACACCAAAGAATGGAAGTTCACGCATTTGAGGGAATTCCAAATCGTGATCATCATCATCCTCTTCATCATCAATAAGCATGACATGGGTAGTTGATTCGGGTGTTGGTTGAGAATTACTCGTTGAAGGTATATCTTGACCAATTGTAGGTGTAGACGTATCTTATTGTGCTTCGGTTTCTGGAGCGACAACTTTGGTAACCAGAGCTATTACTTCAGGTTATGGAGCAACAATACTTGGAGGAGTAAATAATACATCAAAGAACGGTAGAAACAATGTATCCCATTCATTCCTAGAAGGTGGTGTAAATGATTACGAAGAAGGGTTGTTTGGGACAAGACCAGAGCTGATGTTACTGGGTCCCATTTCATGAAGTGCGGGTTCAGAGCTGCTTTGCTCAGAAGCCATAGCTGTCAGCTCATCAAAATCAACATTCATAGTTTCGAGGATCTTGCGAGAGTTGTGGTTGTAGATTTGATATGCTTTACTTGCGGGTGCGTAACCAATGAAAATACCAATATCAGCCTTTGGTTGAAGTTTCCCAAATTAACACCATCATTATTTAGATAGCAAAGAGAACCAAATACATGAAGATATGATAAATCTGGTACTTTTCCATGTAGAAGCTCATAAGGTGTTTTACCATGGGGTTTTCGAATTAGTGACCGATTTTGGGTGTAAACTGCTGTAGATACTACTTCTGCCCATAAAAACAATGGGGCCTTTGCGTAAATTAACATTGTTCGAGCAGCTTCCATAAGTGTGTGATTTCGCCTTTCAACGACACCATTTTATTGTGGAGTGCGAGCAACGGATGTTTCATGAGATATACCAACTTCTACATAATACCTACGCAAGGTTTGATTCACAAATTCGGTTCCATTATTCGTACGGATACGACAGACAGTAGTGTTGAGACGCACTTGAATCATCTTGAGAAAACCGATGATTAATTTAGGTGCCTCATCTTTTGTAGCAAGAAATTTCACCCATGTAAACCGAGAGTAATCATCCACCATAACGAGGATGTACTTTTTACCACCAAGACTATCAACACGCATTGGCCCACAAAGATCCATATGCAACAAATAAAGTTTCTCTTGGTTGGTGTCTTCAGTCTTGGGTTTGTATGATTTCTTAGTGCTTTTCCCCATTGTACACGCGGAACACAAATGTTCCTTGTTGTCGACGTATAGTCTGCAGTCGGCCCGGCCCCACAGGCCCGCGGCCCACACATACCTAACTTACCCTTCAAGAAACCCTAGTCCTATAAATACAAGGGTAGGGGTCTCATTCTACATCAGTTTCTCTCTCTTAACCACACCTCTTATACAACTTATCGTCCCGATACTAACTTGACCGTCGGAGGTGGACCCCGGGGCTCCGGCCTCGGGTCCACGTCTAACCGGTTTACCTTTGTTTGCAGCATTACTCAGGACCGGGGAAGACGATTAACGGCCCAGGAGAGTCGTCGAACCGGCCCAACCAAACTCTGCTCCAACACTTGTGAAATGTAAGTTTAGGAAGACCACGAACAAGTTCGTTTTTCGCCAAATGATTAATAGCGTCAAAGTTAAGATGAGATAACCGTCGATGCCATAACCATGACTTTGTCTTCAATGCTTTGGAGAGAAGACATACGGGAGAAGCGGCCATCATATCTTGTAGAGACAAAGTGTACAAATTATTCCCTCGAGTACCTTTCAATAAATGAACCCCTTCCAAATTACGAATGAAAAAGGTATGCTCTCGAAAATCAACTTCTAGGTTTGCATCACAAAATTGTCCCACATAAAATAAAATGTGACCGAGACCCTCCACATGATACACTCTTGAAATTATAACATTCCCAGTATGATATTCACCGTAACCCATTATCTTTGCAATATGATCATTTCCAAATCGAACCGTACCAAGAAACTTGCTGACGAAATTTCTGAGCTGAGAGCGATCTCCGGTCATGTGCTTGGAGCAACCAGAGTCCAAATACCAGAGAACAATTTGGACTACCTATTTTTATCAACAACAGTAGACAATGCATTGGAAACTATTGGTTCCGGAGTGTTAGCAGATACAGATATAAGATTATCAGAATTGCTAACATTTTTGGTATCCTTAGATTTCCGGCGTTTTCTAATGTGAGTTTTACCAATAACAGGTTTTATTGTTCCAACTTTATGAGGTTTTGGATTATTAGCGGGCACTACAGTGGGAGTAGACCTATTTAAAGGGCACTTTTTTCCTACAGTAGTGTTGGTGTTCCTAATTAAAGGACACGCTTGTGTTTTGGTAGGCTTGGTACTCCTAGTTAAAGGGCACGCTTTCTTCGCTTTGGTGGGAGTGATCCTAGTTAAAAGGCACGCATTTCCTACTATAGTGAAAGTTCTACCAGTGGGGCGCCACATCCAACCAACTTAGGTTAACATTTTCCTTGTCGGTTTCCATTCTAAACCATTTTTCAGGGCATTCATCTCATTCACATGGTCAATAAGGCAAGAATCATGACGACTAGAAAACATACATTCATTGCAATTCCAACATTTCAAATTAGAATTCACGGTAGGCTTAGAAAACATACACCCATTATCTTTGCAATATGATCATTTCCAAATCTAACCGTACCAAGAAACTTGCTGACGAAATTTCTGAGCTGAGAGCGATCTCCGGTCATATGCTTGGAGCAACCACAGTAGAGAATGCATTGGAAACTATTGGTTCCGGAGTGTTAGCAGATACATATATAACATTATCAGAATTGCTAACATTTGTGCGACCTTAGATTTCCTGCATTTTCTAATGTGAGTTTTAGCACTAACAGGTTTTACTGTTCCAACTTTCTTTCGTTTTGGATTATTCGCGGGCACTACAGTGGGAGTAGACCTATTTAAAGGGCACTTGGTTCCTTCAGTAGTGTCAGTGTTCCTAGTTAAAGGACGCATTTGTGTTTTTGTAGCCTTGGTACGCCTAGTTAAAGGGCACGCTTTCTTCGCTTCAGTGGGAGTGATCCTAGTTAACGGGCACATATTTCCTACTATAGTGAAAGTTCTACCAGTGGGTCGCCACAACCAACCAACTTGGGTTAACACTTTCCCAGTCGGTTTCCATTCTAATCCATTTTTCCAGGCATTCATCTCATTCAAATGGTCAATAAGGCAAGAATCATGCCGACTAGAAAACATACATTCATTGCAATTCCAACATTTCAAATTAGAATTCACGGTAGGCTTAGAACGTTGCACAACCGCAGAGCCTTTAGGTTTAGCTACATGATTCTTTTTATTCAAAACAGAAATAACCTTCCTAGGATGGGCTTCTACTTTCTTCTTCGCTTGACTACTAGATGGGGGCAAGATCCTATCATTCTTCTTGTTTCTTTTAAGCTTAGATCTTTCAGCCTTAGTAGTGGTGCTTACTCCTATAGAAGGCAACACGGGAATATTAGAAGCTGGTTTTGATTTTGCCTTATTTTTGGTGACCAATGTTTGAGATGGTTTAGTCATAGGACCCTTGTTAAATGGTGTGACGGCGATGAGGTTCGTTTTGATTGCACTAGAGGACGATGATGAGACAGTGGCTGCTTTATCCACAACATTCTTAACTTTTAGGGTAAAAAGTGTTTCCTTTAACTCAGCCAAAGCCAATTTTTTATCACAAATTTGTTCCCTCAAATCAAATATTTCCACCGACTTTTGATTCAATCGTTCAATCAATGATTGATTCTGTGCAGTGGTATTATCACATGCGGGCTTTATTGAATCGAAGAGTTGTGTATTTTTATGTGTTAAGTTATCAACTTTGGACAAAATGTGGGAAACTGGATTATCTAGATCAAGTTTAAAAATCTCAGCGGCCTCAAGTACGGTCACACAGTGAATCTCCTCAGATTTCTCTATGTCTATCGGCAATGATTTAGTAACCTTGTCACTTGGCTGACGCTGTTTTGATTGTAAATTCAATAGAAAATTCTTTTGAAAATTTGAATCATCTATATTAATACCTTCAAATGACGTTTCAAAGATCTCTTGAATAAATTGTTGCTTACATTCAAGCGAAATACAATGTTTTTGAATCTCATCAAAACGTATAAGAATCTTGAAGCTTTAAAAATTCAGCGTCAGATTCATGACAAGTACTTTCTACCACATTATCCACAGATTCAACATTATGCACAATAGAATCATTATCAACACTTTTATTCACACAGACGGAAACAATTTCATGCGATATCACTTGCTTTAGAAGCTGATCATTTTGACATGAAATTCGTTCTATTTCAATTAAACCGTTTTCATAAGCATCATCCATTTCATTGAAAACACGTTTAACTTCATCAATTTCCAAAACCAAATCTTGATCGATATTGCTAAAACAAGCATTAATATTGTTTACAAACGGAACAATTTCGTCTCGAAACGCAGCTCTGGTGTGCTTAAAATTCCATTCACCTTCCGTTATGGCCGAAGTCGTCGTACGTTCCTTAATGACCTTGTCAAAATCGGCAAAGTGTTGGTGCAACGCATTTAAGCTGTCTGACACCTTACATGTCGGTGGAATTAACTTAGTTAAATCCTTTTTGACAAGTGTAGGAGACGTACTAGGAAAGTTTTCATTTGACAAACATTGGGGCACAACAGCTGATAATTCAGCTAATTCCTTTTGTAAACGAATACGTGTCTTTTTGTTAAATTGATCTTTATTATGTTGAACATAATCAAGCTTATGGAATTTTGAAAGCATTTTAGATTGAGTTTCTTCCGCAAGCGACTGTGTCTCCTCAATACTACGAACATACGGTGCTTTTTCGATTTGCCAATTAGGGTCACATCATAACAAGGAATATATTCCTGAGCTTGTTTTGCATAACCGGGATTAGGTGGTAAATCTTGAAGACGCTTAAGTTCGAGTTCTTTAAATGATTTAGTTAAAAGATGAACCTTTTTTGTGGAAGCGTATTGTTTTAAAAGTTGTTGTTCCTTGAATTTAAGAAGTTTGGTAGCATTAATTTCTGATTCAAACTCTTTAGACTCTAGAGTTTCAAAATCCATTTTAAGTTTCTGAAAATCATTTACAACCGAATCTTTTTCTTTTAATTCATTGGAAAGATTAGCTTTTAATGATTCTTTTTCTTTTAAGTGTTCAATCTTTTCAAGACGAAATTGGTCAAATTCAGAATAAGTTATTTTTTCTGCTTGAGGGACCATTCAAAAGTTTTGACCTTTTCCTTATACAGCGCAAGCTCAGCGGTTAGGTTGGCATTCATATCTATGGTTTGTCGAACAGCCACATTCATGTTATCAATAATATGTTTAGGTAACATTACCAAATCATATTGATCATAAGATTCCATACCCGTCGTAGCATTTGGTTGAGGTTCACTTAAATGTGTTGGATTGGATACCACGTCATTTGAGTTACTAGTTCCCGAATGCTGTTCAAGGTTGTCATTTTCATGCTCAACATGATGTGGATTATCATGAATATTATTGGATGTGGTTGGTACCTCACTGACGACATTAGAACCGTAGTGAGAGAGATTAGCAATGACAGCAGCTTGGGCAGAGTGAATGTCATCACAATCCGAATCATATGCGTCAAGATCATCTGCTTGATATGCTGCATTAGAAGTAGATACGACTGCAATGCCTTCATTATCTGATGCCCGTGGGTCTGCATGAAATGCTAACTCCTCTGAATCCAAGATCTTTCCTTTAGATTGAGCATCGACCAAATACATCTTCTCACGAAACCACGTTTCATCCCTTCTCCTTTTCGGTTGTGCATTCCCTAGCCATATGACCTTGTCCTCGGCAATTGTAGCAAGTCACAACCTTTTGAGGACCAATAGAGCTTCCATTTCAAGTAGCATGAGAAGTCATGGCTTGAGCGTTCACGGTCCTTGTAGGAGGCCCATATAAATTTTGCCTACCCTGAATGGATTGCACCGTCACTTGACCATCTTGAATAGTGGCTTGTTGTCGAGGATTTGAAGAGGTGCGGAGCTGATTGTTTATTGGTGGAAATCCTCTAGTTGCAACAAGTTTTGACAAGTAGGCAGTGAGATGGTTTAAAACATCAATTGGCGTATCATTTGGAGTAAAGACCGGTTCTTGAATTGGTGGAAGTTCATTGGAGTAGAGGGCTTGTGCTTGTGGTGCTTCAATTGGAAAATATCCTTGCTGAGGAGTATAGCCCATTGGAGAAATGATAGCTTGTGATGGAGATGCATGATGTGTTGGTTGCTGTGGAAAAGACTGTTGATGAACACTTTGTTGAAATGCTTATTGTGGCATCATTAGTGGTTTATAGGATGGTTGTTGTGGTTGCTGATAGGTGTGTTGTTGTGGCTGCTACAAGTATGATGGTTGTTGATAAGTGAAAGCCATGTTTTGTTAGGGGGGTCATTTGTTGAGAAGCATACATGGCAAGTGGATCACGAACTTGTGGTGTAGACAACCGAGCCTCGATCACGTGGCATTCATGTTGTTGAAGAAAAGCTTGAAGTTGATCCACGTTTGTTTGATGCAAATCCTTAGCCAATTTAACAGTCGTCACGTACTTGCTCCATTCAGAAGGGAGAGTGTTCAAATACTTGGTGTTTAATTGAAACGTAGGAATTGCCAGGCCATAAATGTTGAGCTCATTCATCAAAAGAGTGAATCTCAAATAGTAGTCATTAAGAGTCTCCCCGGGGACATAGGCAAACTTATCAAACGTATCATATAGCTTACACTCTCGTTCTTGTTTAGTTACGAGGTGCCTTGCATTAGAACACAAATTCTATCCCATAACTCTATGGCAACTTTATGTTTGCTGACGAGTTTGTAGACATCTAGAAGAAGGGCTTGAAGAATCAAGTTTGTAGCGTATTTATCACACTTGTCTTGAATCTTATCATCTCAAGTTAATTCACCCGTTGTGCAAGGAAGAGTAACTGCACCTTCCGTCACAGTACCATATACCAATGGTCCATTGAGCATCGATGCCCAAATGAGATGTTCGTTCTCTTTATTCAACATATAAAGTTCCATGCGGGAAGCCCAATCCTCGTACATAGTTTTCACCAACATTGGTGGACGATTATCCGTACCCGAGAGGATGGACTTATCCGTTAGAGAAGTGTACTCCATTTCGACAAGTAAATATTTACAAACGTTGATCGAACAATGAGGAAAGTAAATGTTCTTGTTTTCGTGTGTTGAAGTCGAGAAACTATGTTAAAATCTAAAATTGTGTTCTAAATCACGTTTATCGAAAATCTTGAAAAATTCCAATAATTTCGCAATATGAAGCTTGTCACAATTCCGCAAAACTTGAATGGTTTCAATTCCGTAATCAAACAATAATTCCGCAATGCAACTAACGATACAATTCCGCAATCAAGCTAATGGTTCAATTCCGCAATCCAATATTTAGGATTCAAATCCGCAATCCGAGTAATGTTTCAATTCCACAATCCTCAAGAGACACAATTCCGCAATCAACTAAGGATTCAATTCCACAGTCCAATACTTAGGATTCAATTCCGCAATCCAAGTATTGATTCAATTCCACAGTCCAGTTAAGGATTCAATTTCGCAATAATCAGATGGATTCAAATCCGCAATACGCAGATGAACAATTCCGGAATGTGGAAAAATGTTTCAATTCCGCAATAACTCGAAATGTAACAATTCCGCAAAGTGGAGAAATGTTTCAATTTCGCAATAACATGAAATGTAACAATTTCACAATGTGTGGAAATGTTTCAATTCCGCAATACGAAAGAGTTACAATTCCGCAAAGTAGTATGATATTCCGAAATTAAGCTAAAAAAGGGGATCTTGCTTGTACTTTTAGAATGACGAACTATGAAACTAAAAATGAAGCCAGAAACCCAAAATTTTTGCGTTTTTGAGCGATCCAAGTAACCCAAATCACTACCACGGCTATGTAGATGATATTGGTAAACATCAAACCACAAAAAAACACAAAAAAAAATTTGGACGTGGGAATTATAGATAAAAAAACACACGAACACTATAAGAACAAACACATAAACAATAAAATCATCCCATGGCTCTTGATACCATTTGTAGGATATTGTAAATCTTGATTAATCTAGAGAGAGAAAGAGATAGAAAGATGGTGAGAACACACACACTTTTAGAGAGAGAAAGTGAAAGAAAACACCTTTCACTATGTGGATTATGAAGTGAACCACACCCTTTCCAAATAAGGAGAGGGTTTATATACCAAGCCCATGAGATGGGCTTGGGCTTACAAGTTGGGCCGGACATACATAACATGAACCGGGCTTTTCCTTTTTTAATTAATATAAAGTATCTAGACTACGAGCTACTACTTAATATATTGTCGGAGTGAACGAATCTTCCTAAATACGTAAAAACGTATTTCCAACAATCTCCCCCTAAGGGAGATCACTCCAAACAAGGGCGTTACCCAAGTTACAACAATAAAATAAACCTAGCATTCTATGCTTGTCTTGAGCTCGTAGTCTTCGTCTTTCTTTTCATTTTCTTTTCTGGTATGGGCTCGTGTGGTTTGGTTTTCGCATGGTATCCCTAGGCATGCATTTCATGCGTGGTTGATGATGCGTATGTGTCTTAAAACTCATGACATGTTAAGCAGTGGGATGTTGGGCCTAATGTGGACTTAACTGAGCTTGTATGCCCGTTATGTGAGTCTTAACCGGACTCACACGAACACCTATTTTTTGAATACATGTTTTCCTCGCAGGCGTGGTTCATGGTTCATAGTTTGGCTAGGATAGATTCTATCTCGCTAAAATTGGATTATGTTGTTTCTTGGCTTGCCGCTAATGCAACTAAGCACAATGTTGTTAGTATTCTTGGAAGACTTTTGTTTGCGGCAGTGGCACATAATAATAAATTATTTAAGGATGTGAAGAGAAAGCCGAAAGACATTAGATATTTGATCATGGTAACAGTTTGTTTAAAGCTTGTCACCTTTCGATTCAAGAACACCTCAAAGGTTCAAGCCCTCCTTTCTAAGTGGAATATGCCAAATGGGTTTAGGGTTTATGGGTGCAATCTGAGCTAGTCTTTGTGTAGAGACTGCTGGTTTCTTTTTTTCTTTAATGTATTTTCAGTTATGGCATGTCACATCTGTTTGATAGTTCAAGCTATGCTTGAGGTTAATGTGACACTCAGTCATATTCCATTGTACTCAACTTTTCTCTGTGATAATCCTTTACCCAAAAAAAGTCATTTACCAATTTAACATCTGTAACAAACTTGCTCCATTCATGAGGAAGGGTATTCAATAATCTGGTGTTGATTTTAAATTGCTTAATCTTCATGTTGTAGATGTTCATCTCATTAGTCAACAATGAGAATCTCCAATAGTAACCGTGAAGTAACTCCCTGGAACATATGAAAACCTATCAAAAGCATCATATAACTTACACTCTCATTCCTATTTGGACAACAAGGTGTCTTTCATTAAAGTTCTTATTATCCATCCGTTTGGTCGATTCAATATGTAGAGTTCCATTCTACTCTTTCGCGATTCATAAAGTTTTTTCTTGAGCATGGGTGGATGATTGTCGGTAGTCGAAAGGATTGACTTGTCAGAAGAGTCGTCATTATGAAATCGATGTGATTAAGGATTACTTTTTGATCAGGCGGTGAAAGAAAGTAATTGTGTTTGTTCTTTTAAAAACAATACGGGTTTTTACAATTCATGGAGAGACCAAGAAAATATATTATCGAGGAATTTTACAAACCAACGAAATAAACCATAAAAAAATCTTATGGCCTTGTTTGTTGATGTGTTATTTTGCTTCAAATCCACTAACATTGTCTTAGTCTAAATGATTCAAGTCTCTTATCAAGTTTGAAAATTAATTCTCCTAAGTCCAAAAATAATTTCGCCAAAATCCAAGAATAATTTTCCTAAGTCCAAATTAATAATTTCACCAATAGTCGAGTTTCACCAAAAATCTAAGTCGCCGAGTTCAATTCATTTCGTCAAAACAAAATAATTTTGTTGAAACTCTATTCCACCGAAACAATATTTCACCGATGTCCAACTCGAGAATTTCGTTGATGCCAAATTGCTATTTCGCCAAAGCTTTGTTTCGCAAAAGCTTTATTTCGCCACAATCAGAAGTTTATTTTGCCAACGTTAAAAATTAATTTTGCCGAAAGGAAAAATGAATTTCGCCAAATCCTTAGCCAAGAATTTCGCTGAAGCTGTATTACGCAAAACTCCAATTAATTTTCTAAGGGTTTACACTTATGAAAATCTCGCCAAAATTCAAAAAACATTTCTCCAAGGGTTTAGATTATTTTTTTTTGCCAAAATCTACTTTTTTCAAAACTTGCAAAGACACACTTTTTGATGGTTCCGTAAAACGAATTGTACTTTTAGACTCACGAGGATACATAGGGACTAAAAAGTGCAAACTTTTCAATTTTTAATCAAAAAATTTAAAAATCAAGATTTGTACTTTTTCTTGATAAATTTGAATACAAAGTTACCAAACAAGGGTGTACTTCCCTTTACCCAAAAAATAGTTACCAAACAAAGATGTTTTTTCTTGTTTTTGAGCAACTTCATATATACCACACGGATACTAGATCAATAGATGATCTTTTAGTGAAGATTTAAGCAAAAAACAAGGAAAATGTTTTTTGATGTCGAGAGTTATAGGGTATAAGCACACGAATAAAAAAACAAACACAAAAACAAGATAATCACTTCATGGCTCTCTAATAGCAATTGAAGAATGTGTAAATCGTTAATGATAGAGAGAGGTTTGTGACAATCCATCAATCTTAGGTAGTTATTTTAATCTGGACTATTACGTATTATGTATTTACTTTATTGAGAAATTTGAATTATCGGCTAACCAGGAAGGTTAGGGCTTGAAACTTAGTGTAAGAATGTCGGTTTTGTTATAACCGACAAGGAATACGTTAGGTATCGATATCTATATTCTCGAATAATCATAGAAATACTATCATTGTCTTCGTTAGTGTTTTCTTCTTTAGCGCTACTTTTACTTTTTATGGATAAGAACGATTTCGCGTACCTTTTAAATAACGGGACTTCGATAATACCCACTTCTGCAAATTATTAGGAAAAATTAAATATAAATCTCACCCCACTCACTTATAAATCATCTCCAACTAAGGAGTATGTGTCTCCTTGTGGTGAGTATATGTGTCACATGTTATACCTTGTTGCATGTAGGCCTTTTATATCATTTTATCACTTTATTTCATATAGTTATCGTCAACTAAACTCATCTCATCTCTTTTTCTCTCTACATAGACAAAATCCTCAAGGACATAAACACTAAATTCATCTCAAATTCTTGCTACAATAATTTGATTACAAGTGAAGACTAATTACTAGTGTTTGTTCTTGGTTTTGAGTCTTTTAAATCAAGTTTTCCTTGAAGGTTTTTGGTCACTTTAAGGTTGAGTTTAGAGCTAATATAAGAGTCTAATTCATGGCTAAATCTTGGATTGATTAAGGTTGATAAGGGTTTAATAAGCTTGATCATTGTGGTGTACTTATGTAATTATTTTTTACTTCGAATGAAGGTTTTGCTACCTATTTTCTTACAAATATTTTTATTTCATTAACTTAATTACTATGTTAATCTCTGTAAATCTATGTATATACATATCTATTTAGACATGTATGAGGTTTAAGCATGATTGAATGCAAAGATCTATAAATATCTAGCATTAAAAAGCCCTATCTATGAACTTGTAATTTCGGGTTAGTAGGAAAAAGTAAATATTAGAAGGTTTCTAGAAAAATAACCATTCATATTCATATAGGCCTATTTTTTATAAACATTTATAGAGTTGAACCAAGCATTAACTCCGAAATATGAGTGATTTATGATCAAAATACTAAAACATGTCAATCTGGAACATGATATGTTAATGACTAAAAATCCTACGGTATGGGAGATAGCTTACATTATGTAGCTTCTAAATTAGTTGGATGGTTTACCAATTATTTATGTTTTGAAAATGACATCAAAAATGGTGAACATGAAAAATTAGTCCTAAAATCAAAAGTGACCCACTAGTGTTCAATAGACTATTTGGATAATTTAAATTGATATTGACATTAAGAGAGTTATGAATCTGTAAAATAGACCCAAATAGATTTCTAAACATGTAAAGATATTATAAATTAAGAGCATCTACTACCTACAAAAGTTTATAACTCATTGAAGTCATTAATTTTTAGAGCTTTTAAACCTATTGTCACTATACATAAATCTTTGAAACTATATAAACATAACATGTATCTCAAATTCATTAAATTATGAAGAGGTCCAAGATTCTAGATCTCTTCATGCCAAGTAATCATGAATAATCTTCCACTATGGTTTGCAAAAGTATAGGCCTTTTCAAGATATTATAAACCTATGTGAAAACCATCATAGTGGATTCTCTTATACCTATAGATTTTAAATGGCATCACTTTTAACATTGTAAACCAAGTGTAAACGTTAATCAAAACGACAAACTTTTCAATCAAATTGGGCTTCCTAATAATAAAAGAATGAGTTAGTGGATATGTAAAAACGAAAATATACTTAAGGGTTGTATATAGATCATGTCTAAAACATACATAATACTATGTTTATATCTACATATAATAACTATAAACATTTCACAATTATGCTTAATTACCGACTAGAACCTAAAACCGGTAAATTGTTTATAGGTTGCGGTTCACCGACTACCCCCGCATGACGAGAGTGCTTGAATTTGTAGTCACCGTTATCTTCATTCACAAGTGAGTCTATCGCCTCACTTTTAACTTATTTACTTGTTTTATAAAACACGGCTGGGGATAACATGCTTATCTTTAAAATAGAACACAAGGGACCCGATTGTATGCTCAGATGATTGTTATTTACATAAGTTTTCTAGTAGCCTATAAGACCCACTTACCATGAATTTTAAATTCTCGGTGCAAGTGAATGCTAATACTATGGATAGATCTATCGGCGTGACGCCCAGTCCGATGCGACTAGCTATTGCAATGTGAATGGAAGCACTTTGGATGCAATGTATAAGATAAATATACGCACTAGGCTAGGTGTGTTTGTGGGCTAAAATATATATATGTTAACGTTTAATGTCATGAGGCTTATGAAATAACGCGATAATTATGTCTGTATAACTTAATTGTCATTCGATGATTTTTTATCAAATACTTATGTTTGATTTATATATATTAAACTCTATGGATTCACTCAATAGTTTTTGTTGACTTTATAACATGTTTTATCTCCGGTCCATAAAGAAGGCACTTAAGGATGTTTGTTTCGTGAAGCTTCTTAACTTTGATGACTCTATAAAATATATACATTCAAGACACTTCTTATCTTTTTATGTATGTTGTAAACTTTTAAAACTATCTGACCGTGTATGGATTATTATCTTTTGAATAAATGAATGGATGTTTTTTATCAAAAAACGACTCGTCTTGAGCCATTTTCTATAATTGTGTAATTGTATCATGACAGTAACACCCAAGGACCCTTCCACTAAATTGACCCAATTTGGGGAAGGTTGGAAGAGAATACATACTTTAGAGAGAGAAACTAATAATACTATGTGAAAATATAAAACAACCAACACCATCTCCAAGTAAGGATAAGGTTTATATACCCATGTCCTTATATGAACGCCTTACAGGCTTGGATCGGTTTTCCCTCATATAAACATGGGTCGGCGGCCCAAGCCTTACATGCTTGGACCGGTTTGCTTACGATGTATATTAAACTACTAATACCTAGCTACGAGCCCGCTATGTTATCGTTGGAGTGACCGATACTTCTAACGGTAAAACCATATTCCTAATAAAATGGTCGTGAGAGTTAGGTTGCACCTTACACAAAAGGAAAACCGTAGGCAGCAAACTTGTAGCATCCCAGCTTCGAAGCCTATCTTTCGTCTTTAATGTCTTTTTAAGAATCAGCCATAAGGTAAACGCATGACGCGGTATGCAATTAGGGAACCAAACCACATTAACCCAACACACTGATTATTCCTAGGACGAATAGCCTGCCACACCCCATCACTAAAAATGGCTTATCAACACCCATGTTCAAACGCCAAACCATGTTATCCGGCCCATTACTACCCTTTCGTCCACACCTCATCTACCTTAATCATAGTAGACAACCCTGCATTATACATATCACGAGGGGAAAGAAGTCTGCTAATGGACTCCCCTGGTAACAGTTATCATACCATAAGAACACCATCGGACCATTACCAACACAATGCCATATAAACTCACGTATAATAGGCCTAAGTTCCAAAACTTCCCTCCATCCCCATGTCATGTTGCCACGAATAGGGATATTCCACAAATTTTGGTCCTTAATTTAATAGGTATGTATCTATTTTACCCATAACAATTCCTTCATAATAGGAAGTTTCCAACCATGCAAAGTCATAAGGGCTCTATTAAAATCCCTAAGCCTCCGAATACCAAAACCATCCTCTGTTTTAGGAAGGAACACAATATCCCAAGCTACCTTCGCTTTTCCCCTACCCAACATCCGTCGACACCACAAAGAACCCCGCATACGCTACCGACATCAAGAAGGATACGACTAGGAAGAATGAACATAAAATCCCAATAAACATGCAACAAACCAAGAACCGATTTAATAAGTTGTAATCTTCTCTCAATCGAAAGGGTTTATTCTTCCATTCTTAAATTCACCCATCAACCTTTTCAAGTAACTCCTTACAATCAAGGGAACACCAAGGTACTTAACTGGAAGTCTCCCCTCTTCAAACGGTAAAATCTGCAAAATAGCAAGCTTAGTAAAATAAAGAACATTACAGAAATACGCCATACTCTTAGGAAGACTAAGAGCTAATTCAGATGCATTATTAAAACTCGTCTGATGCTTCCTTAATAACTTGAGCCGAAATAGGATCCCTATGATCAAAGATAAATAAGTCATCAGCAAAGCATAGATTGATCTAGTTCATCTTTGAATAATAACGATGATACGTAAACTGCTCAAAATCCTCAACTGTATTCCTTAAAATAAGAGTCAACATCCCCATAATAAGAGAAAACAAATAGGGTAAAAGTGGATCACCTTGTTGAAGGCCACATTTACCCTAGAAATACCCATGAAGAGAATCATTAATGCAAATGGATAAGAGGTCATCGTAACACACTCCATGATCCAAGTAACCATCCTCTCATGACTAAATGCTAAAAGAACTACACGAACAAAATTCCAATCAACCATGTCATAGACCTGTTGGATATCCACTTTAAAAGCACGTCTAGGAACACCCCGATTCAAGTAATGATTATACATAAGCTCTTGACATAACAAAACAATATCAGAAATACTCCTCCGTGTAAGAAACATTGATTGATTATCAACAAACTCTTTTTGATGCGGTAAGCAATGATTTTACTAATGCACTTGAATAGCATGCTGCAACATGAAATAGGACAAAAAACGTTACCACGCACAGGGGTCTTGATTTTAGGAATAAGCATAATGGTATTATGATTAAGCTCCCTAAGATGCTTACCGATAGTAAAAAATCACCAACAGCTATACTCACATCGTTACCCATAATGTCCTATGCCTCCTTAAAAAGGCAGTCGTATAACCATCAAGACCCACAGTATTGTCATAACCCATAGAAAATATCACACTCTTAATCTCCTGAGTGCTCACTTGTCGAACCATATCCACCGCACTTGTATCATTTAGCCTATTACTAAATATATGCGCCAGATCTAACACTTGCGTATTACCTACTTGCCCAAGAAAGACCTCATAGTGGGAAACAAAAGCCTTCAGAACATGATCATTTTCAAAGACAATACCATCAGCATTTGTAACAACATTAATACAACTACGACCCACTCTACTCTTCACAGCTTTATGAAAATAGGAATTATTAGAGTCTCCCTCACGCAACCATTGTATCTTATCCTTTTGTTTTAAAAAATGTTCCTCGAGCACCAATGCATCATCAAACGTCTTAACATAGGCGGCCTCCACATCCCGTAACACAACATTAAAAGGATCACGATCCAAATCCTTTTGCACCTGCTCAAGCTCTGTTTGTAACCTATTCACATTATCTTGAAGATTCCCTTTTAGAAAAAAGAAGCTTATGGAAAGGTTTCTTAAGTTCTTAACAACCTGAAACATGAAGAATCCACTAATTGGTCAAGACCAACGCCTCCAACACAGTCTCCTTAAATCTCTCATGTTGAGTTATCAAGTTTGTAAACTTAAACAGATTAGGTTTAACTCCAATAACCTCTGCTATATTCAAGACAACATGAGTGTGATAAGACAACATATAAGGCTTGAAAGAAGCATTATTCCTCTAAACAAATCACAAAACTCAAGGTTACCCAAAATTTAATCAATCTTTTTTAATAACCCATCATGGCCCTTAGGCGTTTTGTTCTAAGTATAATGTAGCCCCGGATATTGAACATCCATAACTTAAATCTCAGCAATATAGTCCTTGAATTCCCTCATAGAAATTTAAACTCTGGAGGATCCTGTAGTGCTATCGTCCAAATAGATGGCGACATTAATATCACCCAGCAAACACCACGGTCTGCTTCTAACAAAAAGACTAGGAAGCCCTTCGATTACGCCAAAGAAAAGGTGTGTGACTATACTATTTGTTGTGATAACCCAAACCCGAGGTCATTAATTAATCCTATTTTACGAGTATTTTTAAATTTTTTGATGAGTTTGGATGATGTTTTGTTTGACGGTTTAAGTTGAAACCGATGTTGAAAGTCTTATTTTTATGTTTTGACGAGTTACGAGGACTACTAGTGATCGCGATACCGACGGATGGCCGAAATTTTACGTTTTATTATCGACTGATTCGATGTTTGATTTTTTAAAATTTTTCATTTTAATTGCGTATTAAGTCGTGTTAGGAATATATTATTATATTTTGTGTATGTTTTAAATTCTCAAGAGTATTTTTACGAAACCCGATTCCCATAAATATTTTCAAAATTGACTATTAGACATTTCCCGCTCTTTAACTAGTATTTTACATTTTGGTCCAAAAGAATTCACAAATTGCAAAATCTACCCTCCATTACCACTATATATATAATTTCCACCAACTAAACTTTATTTCCCTCATTCTTAAAAACACACACAAAATTTTTTCTTTCTCTCTTGCTTTTGTCGTCCCCTTTCCACCCGCAAACACCCTCAAAAACTTTTGATCAAGCTTGAATTGGAAGAAATTAACAAAAGACCAATGTTGGAAATCTAATGGTGGTCATTTTGATCTAACTTTTATTCACATGCATCAACTTTTCATTTTTCATAAAGATTATGGGTGTTTGATTTATTTTTAGTTCATGCATGTGTTGTTTATCATATTGATCATGGATTTTGAGTAATGCATGTGTAAATTTTGAATGAAGATTTGAAAAGGATGATCTTTTATTTTTCAAAGCAATTTCATGATGAACAATGAGTGTTTGATCCATTTTTATGCTTGCGTGTATTGTTATTACTATTATATTCCATGTAACGTGTTCCTAAGGTTAGTAGAACGAAGCCAAAGCCTTTCAAATTTTCTAATTTTCTTATTCATAAGGAAGGGTTTTGTTTTGCTGTTCTGAATGGGTGGAATGCTAGAGTTTCGGGTGGTTCCATGTATCGTGTAGTTAGATGTCTGAAATATCTTAAAGCGACATTTTGTAAGCTTCTTCATGAGAATGGTAATCTGCACGCGCGTGTGATTCAGACAAGGGATGAGCTTGATGCGGCTCAAAGGGCTCTTAACTTAAATTTATCAAATACAGATGTTCGTGAAGTTCATGCTCGATGTCTTTTGGCGATTAGGGAAGTGTCTCTTGATGAGGAAAGGTTTTTAAAACAGAAAGCTAAGATCAAGTGGCTTGATGCAGGTGATTCTAATACAGCTTATTTTCATAAAATTGTTAAGTGTTCGAATTCCCGCAACATGATTAATATGGTGCGCGACATGTTTAATGTGTTGTGTGAAGGGAGTGATGTTGCGACTGCGTTTGTAGCACATTATGAGCAGTTTCTTAGGTTGGAGGGTGTTTCTACTCCTTTGGATTCACAAGATTTGTTCTCTAATGTTCTTGATGCGCAGCGTGGTTTGGATATGGTTCAGGTGGTGTCGGATGCTGATATTAAGAATGCTATGTTCTCGATGGGTGATGATAATGCTCCTGGTCTGGATGGTTTTACAGTTGCGTTTTTAAGAATGCCTGGGATATTGTAGGTGGTGATGTTACATGTGCTATTCGGGACTTTTTCAATAATGGTAAGTTGCTTAAAGAAATAAATCATACTATTATTGCGCTTATTCCAAAGGTGACTGTTCCTAATAAAATCACGGATTATAGACCTATTTTGTGTTGTAATGTGATTTTTAAATGCATCACGAAGATTATTTCTAACCGTGTTAAAGTGGTGTTGGGGGACTTGGTTAATTTCAATCAATCTGCATTTGTTCCGGGGCGAAGGATTTCGGATAATATATTACTCACACAGGAATTAATGCGAAGTTATCATAGGAATATTGGGCCGCCTCGTTGTGCTTTCAAAGTGGATATTCAAAAGGCTTATAATACTGTTGATTGGGGTTTTCTTAGGGTTATTCTGCTGGGGTTTGGCTTTCATAACTGTTGTTTGGGGTTTTCTTAGGGTTATTCTGCTGGGGTTTGGCTTTCATAATACGATGGTTGAATTGATTATGGAGTGCGTGACTACGGCCTCTTACTCTATTTGTATTAATGGGAATCTTCATGGCTGGTTAAAGGGTAAACGTGGGCTAAGCAGGGTGATCCTTTGTCACCTTATTTATTTACGTTGGTTATTGAAGTTTTGACTCTTTTGATGCAGAGGCGTGTTCGTATGGTGGAGGAGTTTCTATACCATAATCATTGTGAGCACCAGCGTATTGTTAATCTACGTTTTGTAGATGATTTATTTATCTTTGCTAGGGGGCATCTGGATTCGGTTCGCACCATAATGGATGCTATGGAAGAATTTAAAAATGTGTCAGGTTTGGTTCCAAGTATTCCTAAGAGTACAACTTTCTTTTGTAATGTTCCACCTGATGTGAAAGCTAGTATTCTAGATCTTATGCCGTTTGCGGAAGGCACACTACCAGTGCGTTATCTTTGGGTTCCTCTTATCTCGTCCAGGCTGCTTTATAGGGATTGCAAAGTTCTTGTGGAGAAGTTGGAGAGTTAGGTCCAGGATTGGCGCAACAAATTTCTATCTATTGTAGGGAGACTTCAACTTTTTAAATTTGTGTTATCATCTATGCACTTGTACAGGGCTTTAGTTTTTACTTTGCATGTTCGGATTATTCATGATCTTGAGCAGCTTTTGAGGAACTTTTTATGGTGTCAAGGTGAGATGAAAAAGGGGAGACCAAAGGTGTCGTGGGAGGATGTATGCATTCCACAAAGTGAGGGAGGTCTTGGTATTAGGAGGCCTGATGATTTTAATGCTGCTCTTATTACCTCTCGTATTTGGTCTCTTCTAACGCGTAAGGAATCATTATGGGTTCAATGGATACATTCGTATAAGTTAAGGGGAAGGAGTTTTTGGGATGTTCCTTGTATTGGTGATGTAAGTTGGGGTTGGCGTAAGCTTCTTCAGCTTAGGACATGTGTGCGGCCGTTTATTTGGTATAGGCTTCATGATGGTAAATCAGCGTCTATGTGGTTTGATCGGTGGGCTGCTGAGTGTCCATTGCGTGATACTCTTACGATACGCAATATTGTTAGGTCCGGTTTTACCCTTAAGGATACTGTTGCTGACTTGATTGAGAACAACGCCTGGAAATGGCCGACTGATTGGGTGGACAGATTTCCTGCTATCGTCTCTATTCCTGTTCCCGTTCTGGAGGAGGGACGGCCGGATTATCTTGTATGGCGTGATGGTGGTGGTTCTTTGCAGTCATTTTATGTGACTCTGGCTTGGGATACGCTGCAAACCAGACGTCAGATGTGGTTTGGTACCATGTTGTTTGGTTCTCCCATTGTATTCCTCGACACTTGGTGCATATGTGGCTTGTTGTTAAGCAGAAACTAAAGACACGGGATCGGTGGCCGCAATGAGATGTTGGGCCTGCTGTGGATTTAAGTTTGCTACGGTGTC
Organism: Glebionis coronaria; assembly: GCA_025667525.1. Lineage (NCBI taxonomy): Eukaryota > Viridiplantae > Streptophyta > Magnoliopsida > Asterales > Asteraceae > Glebionis > Glebionis coronaria. The sequence continues at coordinate 448,718 of JANFOE010000915.1, forward strand.
CTTTGTGCAAAGTCACTCCCGATTCTCATTCTCATTTGTTTTTTGAATGCTTCTATTCTTCACAGGTATGGACGCGTATTAGGTTACTTTATGGTATGGATTCCATTCCTCCTCGTTTGGATGATGTTTTGGCATTTCTTATACCAATATTAGAAGGAAAATCTACTACTAGTATTATTGCTCGTCTGGTTGTTGCGGCTACTGTATACTTTATTTGGATGGAACGGAATGCTAGATTGTTCAAACGGAAACAGCTTTTTGTGGATAAACTTGTTAGTATCATTACTTCTACTGTTCGTCTCAAGCTTATTACTTTCAGATTCAAGAAGATGACTACACGGTCTTTGGCTATTTTGGATCAGTGGAGACTTCCATCCTCGAGTGTTTCTCATGATGGGGGTACCGGGTAAAGGTTGTACTCTTTTTTCCTTTTTGGGGTTTTTCCCACAGGGTTTTTCTCAAAAAGGATTTTTAAGGAGGCAGCCTTATCTAGATCCTTTACTCCCATTATGCTGCTGCTGGTGTTGTGGGGTGGTCGCCTGGTTCCAAGATTTCTTCTTATTAAAGTTTGCTAATGTTGTCTTTTACACTAGTTTCCGAGTTGTAATGTTAGCTTAGTGTTGCTGTGTTTATGGCCTGTCATAAGCACTTGTTGATCAAGCTTTTGGCTTGAGGTTAATATGGTATTTCAGCCGTATTTCATTTGTACTTAACATTGGTTTTTTGGTTAATATATTTACCGGGGTAACTCCCTTTACCAAAAAAAAATTATATTACTATTATATTTGATTTTGAATAATTGCATGTGACAATTTTGAAAGAGGTTTTGTTGAGAAGTAATCATGCAAATGGTTTGGAAATAATAAGAGTTGTTTAGGATGGTTATGAGGTGATATTAGAAGTATGGGGTTTGTCAAAATGGGTTAAATTGATGGTTTGATGTGGTTTCGAAAAGAGTGTTTTTGACCAGTGAGTTTAAGCCTGTTTTTCCTGGTCTTAAGTTTGACTAAAGGTTGGTATTATTGGATAGTGTTGTAGAGAATTTCCTAAGCTTCGATTTGATATAATATGGGACTTCCAATTCAAAACGACGAGGAAGATACACTAGTTTGAATTTTTCTGTACCGTAAGATGCGTATCGACACTATATGAAATTATTGTCGATATTGGATCAAATTTAGGGGACTATAAAATGAGTTTCACAAATGGTCAAGGGTTGTTCTCAAACTCTAAACTTAGGGTTTTGAGTCTACTTTTAAATTCAAGTGTTGGTTTTGCAAATGGTATTGGTTAAGAAAGTCAAAATGGTTTTACAAGTCAAGTGTGCAAAACTGTCTGGTTTTTCAAGTTCAAATATGTGTTGAGCAGAAGGTCTTAGAGGTAATATCTTTTGATAAAACTTTAGGAGGACTTTCTACAGATTAGGAATGACTTTTCCAGGTTGTTTCATAAATTTTGATGTGTCTAAGTAGGGGAAAACAGCTTGTACATTTGAGTGTTTTTATTTGTTATACTAAGTACATGTTGGTACTTGAGTATGTCGATTAAGTGCGCGCCTTGTTTGATAGGTGTCGACTTTTGAGTTTTACGGGCATCTCTATCGTCGGCGATCGTCATCTCTACTTCTATTACTCAAGGTGATTCTATGGCCTCGCTTTAGGCTAGCTATTAAATGTTTTTAACCCGCGAGGGGGATAAATGCTATTTAAATAAAATGGAACACAAGTCATGAATAATTGTTTGGACCCGAATGTTGCCTAAATTGTGTTAAGTACCTAGTTGCAGAAGAACCTAAATTGATGAACCGTTAACTATTCTTTGACCCTTGTATGGGTTAGGAATAGCCGCTTAAACAACTGATAGTACTATTTGGTTGACTACCACATCCGAGTCGAGAGTTAGTACGACGAGTACCCTGCTCGAACGGATAACTTGGTTAAGAGATAAGGTAAAATTTGCAACGACTACCTTAAAAGGGGCAATAGTTTCACTTTGATCATGTCGGCCTTTTGGTGCTGGTGATTGGTTATTAAGGGTTCGGTGTCATGAGCTTAAACACAATTGTACAACTTTCGCTATAAGATGGAATGCCTGAATAATAGATTGTATGATCAACAACTCTATTAAATGATTATGAATGATTTTACTCTTGTGTTCAAATGTGATTTGATAAACCTATAGATTCACTCAACATTATTTGTTGACGATTTTAAGCATGTATTTTAGGTAATCGAGGTTGAATTGGGGCAGAGCTTGCTTGGGAAGGTTGCGGGTTGCTTTTGTGGCTGTTGAGTCTAAAACTTGTTTCTTTCCCTTATGTTATAAACTATTTATTTTATGGTCATGTATGTTGTTAAAATTGTTTGATTAGTTAGTTGATATATTTGGGGGACCGAAACGCTACTATGAATTTCTAAACTTTTGTTTGATTTGGGGATCGAAGGTTTTAGACAAATGTTAAATGTATTTTCTTTTATATTTCAAACGTCTCATTTTGAGGTCGTTCAATGTATCTTGTGTAATGATGCCTGTGTTTAGCACCCAAATATATATTTCCGCTGCACAGTATATTTGGGGGTGTTAAAGATTGGTAATCAGAGACACAAGTTATAGAGAACTAGGTCGATTTTAAAAGTCTTAAACTATAACTTTGGTGTCGAAAGTATTTTACTAAAGCATGCAACTTCTCCGCAAGGCTCTGGTAAGATTACTTTTAGCACTATATTATATTTAGATGTATTCCTTAAAACAAAAATTATTTCCTGAGTATTTATTAAGTAAATAGTATGATAATGTATCGACATTGTTGAAAGTACGCCGAGTACTTGTCATTGTAATTTTCTTTTGCAAGTATTGCATATTATGACATACGTACTACATTTGCATTGCATGTGCATGCATGTAAATATAATTTTGAATAATGACTTTATATACGCCCTTGGGCCCAGGGCAAGCGATAGGAGGATGTGAATCGAGAGTTTATGGTAATACTTTTCATTTCTTGAGGAAGTTTGATCGGTTGATGTATGTGAGATATGTGGTTGATACTAGGATGATTAAGAGGTTTGGTGAGAATATGTTTCAGAGGTTGCTATATGGTGTGAGGAGATCAGAGTATGTTAGAGCAAGAGAAAGATGGATGAGAGTGATGAAGATTTTGAGAGCAGTGATGATGATGAGCCGTTGCCCATGAAGCCACATAAATCCCCGTGTGATTAGTTTCATGTTGTTTTAATTATATCCCTTATTATAATTGAACTTATTTAGACTGGTACCATAGTATTGTGATGGAACTTAATATCTTTGAGTTTAATTTGGTAAACGATTATAGTGACACACATTGTCACAATTTTGTTAAATCCTTAACGCAATCTAAATTTGCCCTCATGATCTATGATGTGTCTTTATTAGCTCTTTTGTGATTTGGTCGATGTATCCTTGTAGTCTTTGTTGTTGGTGCATGTAGTATCCATGATATATCCTGATAAAGAAATCCTTCTTTTATCTTGATATGTATACTTATCATGTTTTCTTTCTCTGTCATCACAGAAAGGAGTAGAGAAAGGAGTAGGGGAAGCATATTTCGGTCATTAGTGGATCGTCGCGTGACTAAGTTTCTTGAAACATGCCTCCAAAGCTGAGAATTGCTACTGTGAATACTATGATTGAGCAAGCTATTGCTAGAGCACTCGAGGCTGACCGTGCTGCAAGAAGTCAAGGTGTAGGAGCTGGTGATGCTGATCTAGTTGGGAATGTTGTTGGTCCGCAAGCTCTTAGGTAATGTTCGTATGCTAGTTTCATGAAATGTGGGCCTACCTAATTTCGTGGTACTGGTGGTGCTTTGGAATTGCGTAGATGGATTGAAAATATAGAAAGTACTTTTGAGATTAGTGGATGTTCTGAGGCGAACAAGGTGAAATTTACTCCTGCTACTTTGTAGGATGATGCACTAAGCTGGAGGAATAGCCAGGTGGCTGCTGTTGGACTAACTATGGCTAATGGTAGGACATGGACCGTGACTAAAGGATTGTCGACTGCTAAGTTTTATCCTGAGGAGGAACTGGGACAGTTGGAAAACGAGTTGAGGCACTTAGTGTTAAGAAACTATGATATTACTGCTTATACAAGGAGGTTTTCTAAGTTGTGTTTGTTATGTCCTGATGCTTTTGCGGATGACCGTAAGAAAATGAAGTAGTATATTAATGGGCTGTCTAGTAATATCAAGGGTCAGACTACTTCGTTAAGGCCTAAATCTTTCGATGAAGTTGTTCAGATGGCTCCTGCTTTAATGGACGTGAAGGTGCAAGATAAGAATGATAGCATTGCTGAAAGCAACAAGAGAAAGTGGGAATTTGTTCAGTCCAACCGGAATCAAGGTTAGAATCGTGGGGATTACCGTAATAACAACCAAGGGCAGAACCAAAATCAGCAGTTTAACCACGTAAGGAATGATGGTGTTCGTGTTGTCACTGTCCCTGGAGGTAATAAGATAAATTCCAAGTGTCTTCGCTGCACTTTGTACCATGTGAGTAATTGTCCTCCTGTTGGGTGTAGGATAAGGGGACTGGTTTCTGGAATTGGTATCTTATGAGATGGCATTTATACATGATCTCATCGTTCTTTTCGGGCTTTAAATGCACAAAAATGTCATAAAATACCATATATATGCTTGTGTTTGTTTACTTGTGTATTTTAGGTATGGATATCGTGAAAAAGACAAAAGATCACAAGAAACAAGGAAAAATGGACACGAGAAACGAAGCCGTAAAAAGAACCGGGCCCTAGTTCATGATTTATGCAACAATTACCCATGAAGACTTGAAGACATGCAAGATTGATCCTCAAACAATGAAGAAATGACACTTAAAACCCTTGTGAATTCATAATTACAAGTTTGGTCTCTTAAGTTTGTCAAAATTACACAAAAGGTCCTTCAACTTTGAAGAAATGGAAAGATTAGTCCCTCATCAAATCTAATTTGTCAACAATGGTCCCTCATGAAGTCAAAGTTACATTGAAGACCTTTGAAGATCAACAACGTCCAAGATCAGTCCTTGAATTATCCAAAAATGGCAAAAACAACCCTTGTAACCCTTTTTCCAAAGTTTTGTGCCAAAAGTGTAAAGTTGGAAAAGTTAAAAACAAAGGGAATTCGTTTGTATTGGCTGAAATACTTGATTTACATTCTTTCCCAAAGAACAAGGACTAAAGCTGTGCAAGTGAAACATTTAAACCAGAAATACGCCAAACACACAACTTTCCCCTAATTTCTGGTCAAATTCACCACTATTCACCTTTTCACCACCCAGAAATTACTCCACTTAAACAAATGGTAATTTTCAATTACCCTGGCACATGTGTGATTCACACATGCAGAAACGCATCCCACACATAAAACCCTCACTCCCACTCACTATGGACCCCACCCCCAATTCCCTTTCAACCAATCAAAACGCAACTTCACCTCCAAGTTATCCAACGTGGCAAAATCAACAGCTGAGAGTCATTGCTTCATCACAAAGCTAAAATGAACACTCAGGATCATTTTGGACAGCTCATAACCAAGAATCGTCTAGAAGTGCTCAAGGACAAATAGGGAAATTCACTTCTAGGGTTTGTGAATAGTGCATAGCTAGCATTTGCCTATAAAAAGACTCCTCAACCTGTGAGAGAGCTTTTGTTCCATATTTTAGCATTTAAATCTTTGTAATTCCTTTTTATGAAATAAAGTTTGAATTTCTGAACTTTTGAATTCTCATTTGTTATTTATAAACGTTTGGTATCTGATAAGCTAAAATCTGAGTTCCATATTCATGTTTGAAGGTTTTTGAGGCAAGGTTTTAAGTGATAAGGCTTGTGCTTCAAAAATCAGAAAAGTGCTTGTTTATTTGATCTCACCTTATTGTTTTTTCATCTTAGCAGCATTGGAAGCTGGTACTTGTTCTGCTAGTACCTCAGCTCAAACAATCCAGGGCCTGGATGTAGGTCTTGAAGGTTTGCACCCTTCTCCCTTTTCATTTTCTCTCTTATTTTTATGAATTTTGTGATATTTGCATGATCATTGTGGAATCTGTGATTTGATGGTTGATTATTGTTCATCTGGTGTTGTTTGATGTTATAGAAGTGTTATTAGTTTGATTTGTGGTTTGAATCTGGATAATACTTTGAAATTTTGTGAAAACATGTTTTTAAGGGGTGTTTGGGTTAACTGCATAGGTTGGATTTGTGTGGTTTTGAGTGAATGCTTTGTGATACTTTGTGCTTATATCTGTTCTACTGATATACTTGGTCATATTGATGCATATTTTGTGGTTTGAAACACCTAGATCCATAAAAGGGCTCTAAAATCTTGTTTACTTGGTAAAATTGGCTAGAATTTTGAGGACACCTAGATCTAAGCATAGACTAGGGTTAACAAGTGCTAGATCTTAGTTAATTACACCAGGGAAAGAGATTTGAAGCATTCAAATTGGATTTAGTGTCAATTAGATCAGCAAAGTTTCTACATATTCACTTTGTTCTTATTAGTAACTGTTTGTGCTTGATTCTGCTTGTTTACTTTGATTCAGTGTTTGATATAAGTTTGTTTGTGCTTATTCATAGTTTATATAGCTTGTGTATGCATCCTGTTGAATTTGGTTGGCTTATTCATGCTATATCAGCTTATTTGTGCATAACTGCTTATTTCACATGTCTGAGCAATATCTGGTGACTGTTTGATTGATTCTGGCTTATTGTGTGAACCAAATTGTGATTTTCTTGTTGATATTGACTCCTTGTGATTCACTGATCACAAGGGTGCCTTTCTTTCCAATTGAATCCAACTAAATCTCTCTAAAAAGCTTGGTCAAATAGTCAAAGCAGTGGGAACTCCTTTCCCCTGCTGCTAGCCACTGCTAGTGTTAATTAGGTTTCAGCTTATCAATAAGCTATAATAGCTTATTTTAACCAGCAACAACTTGGATTTTGTAGTAGGTGCTCATCATTTGACCCATTTGTTCATACTGGAGCATTTGGTGGGTTGACTTTAGGGTTTGACTAGAAAACCAACTTAATTGACTTTTTCATAAGTGCTTATTGGTTCATTCTGGCTTATTGGTTGTGCTTATTGGAATTTTGTTGATTGATTTGGATTTTTGAGTTCATTTGTGACATTTTGCAAGTTGAATCAAGTTCTAAGGTGCTCTATATCTCAAACCCGACTATTTTGTCTTTTAGTGAAATATTACTTTGCTTATTTCTGGCTTATTGAGTGTTCTTTTTCAAAATTTCTTTTTACAGATCTCTTAAGCATCCCAAAAAAAGGTTGTGTGTCAAATTAGAGCTTATGGCATTAGCTTATTGCTTAATGGGCTAAAAAGCCCAATAAGGATAAGCTGCTTGCTTAATAAGCTGTGATAAGCTCACTTTCAGCTTTTGGGCCTTTAGAGTTTTGTGTTTAGAATCAAATTTTGAGTCAGATTGGGCTTTTCCAAGTTAATTGGGCCAGGTTTGACTTTTTGGGCTTAAAAGCCCATTTATGTGGACTGTTTTTGGTTTTGGCCCATTTGAGGGCCCAATAGGGGTATTCTGGTCATCTCACTTTCATTTTCTGATTATTTAGGTTAAAATAAACTAGTTTGCAAGTTTTTAGAATTTTTTATAATTTTTGGATTTTTAATATTATTTTAATATTATTTTATTATTATTTTTCAAATTTCACATTTTTCAACTTTTTACATTTTTATTAGCTTAAATACATTAAAATAGGATTTTTTTCAACTCTTAGAATAATTTTATCACTTTTAGATTAATTTTTATAATTATTTTAAGTTTTAATAGTTTTTAAATCAATTTAAATAGTTTTTATTAGTTTAAAATTTTCTAAAAATAGTTTTTAATCTTTTTAGGTCATTTTAGAGGTTTACCAATTGAAAAATCTTTATTTGGGCTTTTTAATAATTTATTTGATTTTTAGGGCTTTAATTAGCATTTAAAAATTGAATATTTAATTATTTAAAAGGTTTGAAAAAGTTTTGATCATTGGTAAACTCTTAGTTTATTTATTTTGATTTTTGGTGATTTTTTGGTAATTTGTAGAATTAATTATATTTTAGCTTGTTTTACGATTTTACGTTTTGTCGTCGTAGTATTAATTTCACGTCTTCGTCATCTTCTTTTCTCATCCCCTTCTAAACCAATATTAATCTCAAATCATTTACATCTTAGTCACACACATATACCTCCTTGGCAAACGAACTTTCATATCATAAGGGTCATTAGTGCTTGATTTTCCTAAATCATCACTTAATACTTACCGCTTTTACGCTCCTTTTCCTAAAGGTCGTAATTTTACCACAATCAGTATCCCTGGAGTTGTGATATGTTTTCAATGTGGTGAGAGAGGACACAAGCAAGGTAATTATCCAAGGATTAGGAATCAACAAGACGGGAATGCCGCCGGTCCAGCTTACGTTTGGGGTGATGCTAATGAGGCTCAAGGTCCGAGCGTTGTAACTGGTACGTTCTTGCTTAACGCTCTTTATGCTATTGTGTTGTTTGATTCTAGATCCGATAGAAGCTTTGTAGATATTAGATTTCGTCGCCTTATCAAGAGAGAACCAATAAGATTGACAACTAATTATGGAATTAGCCGATGGGAAGGTTGTTAGCACTAGTTCTATACTTAAAGGGGTGTTCCTTGAAGTTAGGGAATTATATGTTCGACATTGATTAGATGCTTATAGAGCTAGGATCTTTTGATGTGATTATTGGAATGGATTGGTTAGTTGCACGTAGTACGGTGATTGTTTGTGGAGAGGAATTGGTTTAGAATCGGTTGAGGAATAGGATGTTGACGGTGAAGGGCGATGAATACACTTCTCGTTTAAGAATGGTGTCTTTTTTGAAGACGATGAAATATGTGGAAGAGGAATGTGGTGTATTTCTAGCTCAGATAACTAGTGATGGTGTAGTTGAGAAGAAGTTGGAAGATGTGCCAGTGATTCGAAAGTATTTTGAAGTTTTTCCTGAAGAGTTGCCAAGTTTACCGTCGTCTCGTGAAGTGGAGTTTTGTATCGATCTAGTGCCGGGAGTTGCATATGTTGCTTGTACGCCTTATCGTTAGGCACCGTCAGAGTTGAAGGAGTTATCCGATCAATTGCGAGAATTGATGGATAAGGGAGTTATTAGACCGCGTTCGTCGCCATAAAAATCGCCTGTGTTGTTTGCCAAGAAGGACGGATCGTTTCAGATGTGTATCGACTATCGTGAGCTTAACAAATTAACTGTCAAGAATCGGTATCCACTGTCGAGGATTGATGTGACAACCCTAGATTTTGAATTTGTCATTTTTGACTATTTGACTTTGATTATGTGCTTAGTGTGCGTTTACGTGCATTTGGTTTATATCTGAGCCTTGGATTGGATGTTAGTCATCGTTCGTGTGTTGCGTGGTGCATTATATAACGTTATGATGGGGTTAGTGCATGCTCATTTGTTCACTTGGATGTAACTATGATAGAATGCGGTGCTATTTTAGGATTTTATGTGTACGTAGAAGTATTATAGTAAATCGTATTTTTACAATTTAGGGTTTAGCGTTTAGAGGTCTCGGATGAGGTATTTAGTCACGGGAATAATTTACGGGATGGTTTTAAGTCATTTAGGACTTAGTTATAAAGTTTATTTCATATTTTAAGAATTTTCATAAAACTGTATATTTTACGTATTTTACGGTAATCGCGTAAAATTGACTAGTTAAAAGGTTTAGGTGTAATTAATTAATTAAGAGAATAGATAAATAAAAAATAAATATAAATAAGGAATAATATAATAAAAACGAAATTTAAAAAAAAGAAAAAAAATAAAACTATTTTTGGAAAAAAAGGTGTTTAGTCGGCATAAAAAAAGAGAAAAAAGGGCCTAAAGCCCATTTGTTTTAAACTAGGAAAAGGATTTGTACAAGTATAAATACACCACTAATAAAAAAAATCAGATTCACACAAGAAAAAAAGGGACGATCGGAATTTTCAAGAGAATTAGGGTTCTTCCAAAAATCTTTGTTTTGATCAATTAAAGGTATAATCTTGATTTAAATTCTTGTTTTTATTAATTAATCATGATTGTAATGTTAATTAACCATCATTGAGATGATTAGGGTTTTATTAATTTTCTGGAAAAATATAGTAATTAAGATCTATTAATAATTTTAGGGTTTTTGTTTAATAATTTAGGGGTAATTAATGATGTTTAGAAGGTTAGTGCATAAATGCGTAAAACAATCTGATTTTTAAGGCTGTCTTGGGTCAACTGTTCCGGGCAGTAGGTAGCACCTTTTGTCTAGTTTCTTTTTTTTTAAATTAAGTTCAGAGAGTCTACTTTTCAAAAATGACAGGTTGGTCGAAAATGGAGTTCGGTATGGTCGTCAAACAATTTTTACAAAAACAGTGTGTTGTTCAGGAATAAATTTGGATTTCGGGAATTTGAGTCAAACCCTAACCAAACGAATGAGATAGCCAAAGATTTTTTATTTAGGTACTCTTTATAATATATATGAAAGTACTGGAGGTTTTCAATAAAACTTATGGTGTTTAGGTCGGGATTTTGGTGACAAACATTTAGCATGTACAGAAAATCAGTTTTGGTGAAAACGACTTTTGGCGTAGAGACTAAACGAAAGGGTTAAACGTGTAAGTAGAAAGTAAAATTGGTTTTTGGAGTTCTTAGATCATATAAAACATAAATGTAGTAGGGTAGGAACCAATTGTGGTGTTAAGTTCACTTCATGTGATCGTTTAGTGACTAGTAAACCCTACCGGGGAAAAACTGGATTTTTACGTATAGAATAGCTTGTAGTGGGAGAACTAGATAGTGGGAATTGAGGGATTAGATTCATCTCCTTGATTGTTACTTAACTTGGGTTTTAAGACCTGAGCTAATGGTACCGTGTATGATTTTATAGGTTTCCAGGAGTGCTATCTTGCTGTGTTACCAGGTGAGTTCATAGTCCTATTTTCACTGAGTTTTTAAATGTTTTCTTCTAGTATGGGATGGAGATGACACGTGTGGTGTTCTTAAAATGTTTTGGTACTATACTTTTATAAATGTTTGGACATAGATGAGTAATTATGTGACATGCGTGGTTATGTGTTCTCATATGTGCTTTGATATGTGTTCTGATATGTGAATCTTGTTTGGGTTGTGATTGGATTTGGTACATAGATGTATGGGCGTCTATGGGACCAGTTGTGATGTGTGTAGAGCGTGGGGCACGATCCGTCCTGAGTACTTGTGCATCGTCTCTTCGAAGGCAAGATATCTCGACGGGGATATCGTTCATCTTCCACTAGTGGTGTGGGAAAGATCTAGATAGTGTGGTGCATTGTTCTTGTGTGTGTGACAGGATACTTCTTGATTGTTATAGTGTGGTGCATTGTTCTTATTGTGTGTTCTTAACTAATATAAGTATGCTTTGTTTGTAGTTGTATGTAACATGATTATCACATTATGGTCCATTGCTTTAACTTGTTTTCTTCGACTTATTTACAGCGGTTGACAAGGTTTTTTAAGATGTTTTGATAACTTAAACCTACGTTCTCACCAACTTTATGTTGACATATTTTAGTGTCTTTTCAGGTGGGATAGTTGATAAGGATGATGTTAGAAGTGGCTAGAGTCTAGAGGCTGCTAGGATTGCATTAGGAGGAATACCTTTCCCCTTAGTATTTATTTAATGTTTGGATAAGTGGTACATTTTAGACACCTATATGTTTGATGTTTGTTTATTTATTTGTCTTTGGTAAGAGGTAGGCTTGTTACCTACTTATCTAGACGCCTGCATTGTTTGAGATATTGTCATGACATTTGTGTCGCCATTTATGACATTTCTTTTGCATTTAGTTTTCTCTATAGAGACACCGTTTGTTGTGATGATATCCATACGTGGCGCCCCATATTCTGCCATAGTGGGGTGTGACAGAATGGTAACAGAGACAATGGTTATAGAGAATTAGGTTGCCTAGTCGCGTAGCCTAGTGTATAGCTTAAGGGTCCCTGCATATAGGCGTCACAGGGGTATGTGTGCATTTTATAAAAGTTGATGTGTTTGGATGTTATTTTTGCGATATTTGTTAAGTTATGAACTAGTATGGTTCATACTTAACTACATATTATTTTCTTTACGAGTTTTGACTAGTGCGGGTTGAACCATAGTCGTATACGCTAGTCATTGTTGGATTTCGTTTGATTATATTTTCATGTTCTTTATACCATTTGAATTTCGTCTACGCTGGTTCAGCTGGACTACGAGTTTATTTGTTTCATGCATTGGCTATGTTATTTTAATACATGTGATTTTGGACCTTATGTTATGTTGTGGATTATGTGCTTATATGAGTTGTAAGATCTATGTGATTATTTGAGTTGGTAGACTGATGTATTATAAGTAGTATTAATTCTTATAAGTGTCATCATAGGAGGGAGTGCATTAGTGAAAGGGGACTGGTATAAGTATGGTGGACAACATAGTTATTATACAAGTACCACGACATCAATGGATTCCTAAGTATGGTTGCATGAAAGAGGGTTAATACATGCTTGTATAGTATATGTTGTATAGACTTGAGTGTATGTACGCGTATGCCTATATATGTATATATCCCTTCTACTTATCGGTTGTATTCTTAGGATGGTTTTCTATCTCTTTTCTCTTTGGGATGTTCAACTTCTGTAGCAGCGCATTTAACGAGTCCTCATTTCACGTGTTTGTTTGTACGGTACTTTTGGTGTAGAAGCTATTGAGAGGGTGGAGATTTATTTTGGAATAACGATATCTTTTGTTTTGAGTCTTACATGGTAAAAAAATGGAACTTCCAAATAGTAAAAAAAATAGTTGTTGGTAGTCGATAAAATGAGGGTAAAGTGTCGAAAACATGTTTGAAATAAGGTGGAATATAAAATTTTTTACATTTAAGCATGGCTTGTTTATTTTAAAATATTTTGGTTTTGATCACCTAAAGTTATTGTTCTTTAGTTAGAATTTTATTTTATTAAATTAAATATGTTAATATCATGAATTTAATCATATGATGGGTGAGAGTTTAAATTTTCTAGAATTAAAATAAATTAGGGCTTGAATTTGGTAATTAATAAGGGGTTTTAGGGTTTAAAATCATTTTTTGGGTATAAATCGGAGTAGGCAGAAACTGTCGCTAAACTGTGAAATAAAGTCGCTAAAATGTCAGAAACTGTCGCTAATGCCTAGGCAGGTTTTAGGTAAAAATCGTTTTGGTCATAACTTGTTCGTTTTTAAAGCTTTTTGGGTGATTCAAAAGCCTAATATTATGTACTCGGAACGTACTTTTCAAATATTCAGAATGTTTAGAAAATGGAGGTCAGTAGCTAAGTCTATTTAATTGTACAAGTGTCAAGTTTAAGGTTAATTTTCGGATAACATGGTTTAAACTCGTGTTTTGGGTATTTTGGGGTAATGAACACTTGGAGGGTTAACATAGAGATGAGTTGGGATGGAATTGAGAGTTCTTTAGACCTTAGAATACGTGGTTATATTTGATGAGTTTTGATTTATGGTATTTATGAGTAAGACTGAAATCGGGGTGACAGTTTTAAACCCATCGAGTTATGTGATGGATCCTAACTTGGTTTCAAGACAGTTCTTGTTTGATCAGTTGCAAGATTTAGTTAGGTTGATTACATAACTTTATGGTTTTAATAAGTTTCCTCGCAGATGGTTAAGGCTCATGCGTTGTTGGTTGAGATTATTTAGTATAAACTGAGTTCACGCTTGAACGTGAAGGTTTTATCAGGGATATGTATCCTCGTTTGTTTGCTGAGAATAAGTTTGAGTTTGGTAGTAAATCTCGGGACGAGATTTCTATTAGGAGGGAGTGATGTGACAACCCTAGATTTTGGATTTATCATTTTTGACTGTTTGACTTTGATTATGTGCTTAGTGTGCGTTTACGTGCATTCTGTTTATATTTGAGCCTTGGATTGGATGTTAGTCATCGTTCGTGTATTGCGTGGTGCATTATATAATGTTATGATGGGGTTAGTTCATGCTCATTTGTTCACTTGGATGTAACTATGATAGAATGCGGTGCTATTTTAGGATTTTATGTGTACGTATAAGTATTATAGTAAATCGTATTTTTACTATTTAGGGTTTAGCGTTTAGAGGTCCCAGATGAGGTATTTAGTCACGGGAATAATTTACGGGATGGTTTTAAGTCATTTAAGACTTATTTATAAAGTTTATTTCATATTTTAAGAATTTTCATAAAACTGTATATTTTACGTATTTTACGGTAATCGCGTAAAATTGACTAGTTAAAAGGTTTAGGTGTAATTAATTAATTAAGGGATTAATAGATAAATAAAAAAATAAATATAAATAAGGAATAATATAATAAAAAACGAAATTTAAAAAAAAATAAAAAAATTAAATTATTTTTAGAAAAAAAAGTGTTTAGTCGGCATAAAAAAAGAGAAAAAAGGGCCCACAACCCATTTGTTTTAAATTAGGAAAAGGATTTGTACAAGTATAAATACACCACTAATAAAAAAAATCAGATTTTCACACAAGAAAAAAAGGGACGTTCGGAATTTTTCAAGAGAATTAGGGTTCTTCCAAAAATCTTGGTTGTGATCAATTAAAGGTATAATCTTGATTTAAATTCTTGTTTTTATTAATTAATCATGATTGTAATGTTAATTAACCATCATTGAGATGATTAGGGTTTTATTAATTTTCTAGAAAAATATAGTAATTAAGATTTATTAATGATTTTAGGGTTCTTGTATAATAATTTAGGGGTAATTAATGATATTTAGAAGGTTAGTGCATAAAGGCGTAAAACAGTATGATTTTTAAGGTTGTGTTGTGTTGACTGTTCCGGGCAGTAGGTAGCACCTTTGGTCGAGTTTTTTTTAAAATTAAGTCAGAGAGTCTACTTTTCAAAAATGAAAGGTTGGTCGAAAATGGAGTTCGGGAAGGTCGTCAAACAATTTTTACAAAAATAGTGCGCTGTTCAGGAATAAATTTGGATTTCGGGAATTTGAGTCAAAACCTAACAATACGAATGAGATAGCCAAAGATGTTTGATTTGGGAACTCTTTATAATATATATGAAAGTACTAGAGGTTTTCAATAAAATTTATGCTGTTTAGGTCGGGCTTTTGGTGACAAACATTTAGCATGTACAGAAAATCAGTTTTGGTGAAAACGACTTTTGGTGTAGAGACTAAACGAAAGGGTTAAACTTGTAAGTAGAAAGTAAAATTGGTTTTTCGAGTTCTTAGATCATATACCAACATAAATCCATTAGGGTAGGAACCAAGTGTGATGTTAAGTTCACTTCATGTGATCGTTTAGAGACTATAAACCGTACCGGGGAAAAACTGGATTTTTACGTATAGAATAGCTTGTAGTGGGAGAACTAGATAGTGGGAATTAGGGGAATAGATTCATATCCTTGATTGTTACTTAACTTGGGTGTTAAGACAAGAGCTAAGGGTATCGTGTATGATTTTATAGGTTTGCAGGAGTGCTAGCTTGCTGTGTTATCAGGTGAGTTCATAGTCCCATTTTCACTGAGTTTTTAAATGTTTTCTTCTAGTATGGGATGGATATGACACATGTGGTGTTCTTAAAATGTTTTGGTACTATATTTTTATAAATGTTTGGACATAGATGTGTAATTGTGTGACATGCGTGCTTATGTGTTCTCATATGTGCTTTGATATGTGTTCTGGTATGTGAATCTTGTTTGGGTTGTGATTGGATTTGGTACATAGATGTATGGGCGTCTATGGGACCAGTTGTGATGCGTGTGGAGCGTGGGGCACGATCCATCATGAGTACGTGTGCATCGTCTCTTCGGAGGCAAGATATCTCGACGGGGATATGGTTCATCTTCCACTAGTGGTGTGGGAAAGATCCGGATAGTGTGGTGCATTGTTCTTGTGTGTGTGACGGGATACTTCTTGATTCTTATAGTGTGGTGCATTGTTCTTATTGTGTGTCCTTGACTAATATAAATGTGCTTTGTTTGTAGTTATATGTAACATGATTATCACATTATGGTCCATTGCTTTAACTTGTTTTCTTCAACTTATTTACAGCGGTTGACAAGGTTTCTTAAGATGTTTTGATAACTTAAACCTATGTTCTGACCAACTTTATGTTGACAGATTTTAGTGTCATTTTCAGGTGGGATAGTTGAGAAGGATGATGTTAGAAGTGGCTAGAGTCTAGAGGCTGCTAGGATTGCATTAGGAGGAATCCATTTCCTCTTAGTATTTATTTAATGTTTAGATAAGTGGTACATTTTAGACACCTATATGTTTGATGTTTGTTTATTTGTTTGTCTTTGGTAAGAGGTAGGCCTGTTACCTACTTACCTAGACGCCTGCATTGTTTGAGATATTGTCGTGACATTTGTGTCGCCATTTATGACATTTCTTTTGCATTTAGTTTTTTCTATAGAGACACCGTTTGTTGTGATGATATCCATACGTCACGCCCCATATTCCGCCATGGTGGGGTGTGACAATTGACGACTTATTTGACCAGTTGCAAGGATAAGATCGATTTGAGGTCTGGCTATCATCAACTGAGAGTTAGGGACGAAGATATTCCTATTACTGCTTTCCGTACCCGATGTGGGCACTTTGAGTTTCAAGTGATGCCTTTTGGACTAATGAATGTGCCTGCTGTATTCATGGACTTGATGAATCGTGTGTGCAAGCTGTATTTTGGATGAGTTCGACATTATGTCTACTGACGATATTCTCAGTTATTCCGAGGCAAAGAGGAGCATGAGAAGCATATGAGAACAATTCTGGAATTGTTGAAGAAAGAGAAGTTGTATGCAAAGCTCTTTAAGTGTGAGTGTTGGTTGAAGTCAGTGCAATTTTTGCGGCACATGATTGACAACAAAGGTGTTCATGTAGACTTTGCCAAGATTGAAGCAATTAAGGACTAGTTGGTACTGACAACACTGACCAAAGTTCGACAATTTCTTGGTTTCGCTGGGTATTATCGGAGGTTCATCAAAGAGTTTTCATTGATCGCAAAACCGTTCACCAAGCTGACTGAGAGGAACCGGACGTGTGGTATCTACTCATACGTCTAAATTGTAAGTTTCGAGATCTGATGAGGATCAGATGAGGAAATCGTGTTCCAAATATTTAAGGATAGGTTGTGTTCTGCATTGAATTTGTCGCTGCCAGAAGGATCTAAAGATTTTATGGTTTATTGTGATGCGTTTCACAAGGGTTTTATAGCTGTGGTGTTTGATTTGAAGTTATGGAGACACTACTTGTATGGAAACAAGTGTGTGGTGTTCACCGATCATAAGAGTTTTCTAGCCTATTTTTGATTAGAAGGAGTTGAACATGAGACAAAGGAGATGTGAGTGATATTGACTGTGAGTGATTATGACTACGAGATTTGCTACCATCCTGGAAAGGCGAATGTGGTAGCTGATGCACTTAGTAGGAAGGAAAAGGGAGAAGTCTCTAAGATTTAGAGCTTTGGTGATGACAGAAAGTGTTGACTTGACTGAAAGGATATTGTAACATCCCGCCTACTCAGACCACAATATTGTCCGCTTTGCCCGCAAGCTCACGGCTTTGCTTTGTGGCCCTCTTGTGAAGACTTCCCGGCAGGTCACCCAAGCCAGTACTACTCTCCCATGAGCACGCTTAACTGCCAGTTCCTAAGAACCCCACTTGCAGTAGACCACAAAACGCGTTGTGTCATGAGAAGGCGACTGTTATCTTATGAACCATGGATCTCTCCTGGCCACAGCCGATGTAGGATTTGCCTAGGGTGTCACAATCACCCCCCCTTCAGGACTCATCGTCCTCGATGAGGTTTGCCCCACCATCCCGAACGACTCAGGAGTGGCTCTGATACCACTTGTAACATCCCGCCTACTCAGACCACAATATTGTCCGCTTTGCCCGCAAGCTCACGGCTTTGCTTTGTGGCCCTCTTGTGAAGACTTCCCGGCAGGTCACCCAAGCCAGTACTACTCTCCCATGAGCACGCTTAACTGCCAGTTCCTAAGAACCCCACTTGCAGTAGACCACAAAACGCGTTGTGTCATGAGAAGGCGACTGTTATCTTATGAACCATGGATCTCTCCTGGCCACAGCCGATGTAGGATTTGCCTAGGGTGTCACAGATATTGAAAGCTCAAACCAATAGTTTAAAGGAGGAGAATGTCAAGGAAAGTGGTTTCAACATCCTACCCAACGTATAAACCGCTTTTTGTAGTAAAGTCGTATGAGATGAGGTATTTTGAGATTCGGATTTGGTTATCGTTATGTCCACCTAAGGAAGGTACGTTGGAAGTGCGAGGTTTGGTTATGAATAAATCTCACAAGACAAAGTATTTGATACATCCTAATTCAGATGAGATGTATCCTGATATGAAAAAGACGGATAGAACCTCTCCATGCTATCGTTTGTCAATATGATATGCCTAGGCTGACCATTGTGAATGTGAAGGATATCGTTTGTCGGCATGGAGTCTCATTGTAGATAATTTTGAATCGCGATAACAGGTTTACTTTGGAGTTTAGAAGGTTACTTCAACGTGTGTTGGGCACAGAGTTGAGTTTGAGTACCGCGTATTATCCTGAGACTAATGGACAAAATGAAAGGACGATTTAAGAGTTTGAAGTATAGTGGGATTCCTATTGTGAAGGTACGATGGAATTCTAGACGTGGACCGGAATTCACGTGGGAGCGCGAGGATTTCTTTAAGGAAAAGTATCCTCATTTGTTCTAGTGGTACATAATGTGAGTATAAGAAGGGCCGAGCGCTGAGACATCGCTCTTTTTGAGGAGGGAAGGATGTGATAACCCGAACCCAAGGTAATTAATTAATCCTATTTTACGAGTATTTTTAATATTTTTGATGAATTTGGATGATGTTTTGTTTGACGGTTTAAGTTGAAACCGATGTTGAAAGTCTTATTTTTATGTTTTTGACGAGTTACGAGGACTACTAGTGATCGCAATACCGACGGATGCCGAAATTTTACGTTTTATTATCGATTGATTCGATGTTTGATATTTTTGACGTTTTCATTTTAATTGCGTATTAAGTCGTGTCGGGACTATATTATTATATTTTGTGTGCGTTTTAACTTTTAAAGAGTATTTTTATAAAACCTGAGTCCCGTAAATATTTTCAAAATTGACTATTAGTCATTTCCCGCACTTTAACTAGAATTTTACATTTTGGTCCAAAAGAATTCACAAATTGCAAAATCTACCCTCCACCCCCACTATATATATAATTTCCACCAACTAAACTTCATTTCTTTCATTCTTAAAAACACACACAAATATTTTTCTTTTCTCTTGTTTGTGCCGTCCCCTTTCCACCCGCAAACACCCTAAAAAATCTTTGAGCAAGCTTGAATTGGAAGAAATTAACAAAAGACCAATGTTAGAAATCTAATGGTGATCATTTTGATCTAACTTTTATTCACATGCATCAACTTTTCAATTTTCATAAAGATTATGGGTGTTTGATTTATTTTTAGTTCATGTGTTGTTTATCATATTGATCGTTGATTTTGAGTATTGTATGTGTAAATTTTGAATGAAGATTTGAAAATTATGATCTTTTATTTTTCAAAGCTATTTCATGATGAACAATGAGTGTTTGATCCATTTTTATGCATGCATGTGTTGTTATTACTATTATATTTGATTTTGAATAATTGCATGTGACATTTTTGAAAGGGGCTTTGTTAAAAAGTAATCATGCAAGTGGTTTAGGAATAAAAAGAGTTGTTTAGGATGGTTATGAGGTGATACTAGAAGTATCGGATTTGTTAAAATGGGTCAAATTGATGGTTTCATGTGGTTTTGAAAAGAGTGTTTTTTACCAGTGAGTTTAGGGCTGTTTTTCGTAGTCTTAAGTTTGACTAAAGGTTGCTATGATAGGATAGTGTTGTATAAAATTTCCTAAGCTTCGACTTGATATAAAATGGGACTTCCAATTCAAAACGATGAGGAAGATACACTGGTTTGAATTTTCGTATACCGGGAGATGCGTATCGACACTATATGAAATTGTTGTTGATATTGGGTCAAATATTGGGGACTATAAAATGAGTTTCACAAATGGTCAATGGTTGTTCTCAGGCTCTAAACTTAGGGTTTTGAGTCTATTTTTAAATTCAAGTGATGGTTTTGCAAATGGTATTGGTTAAGAAAGTCAAAATGGTTTTACAAGTCAAGTGTGCAAAACTGTCTGGTTTTTCAAGTTCGAAGATGTGTTGAGTAGAAGGTCTTAGAGGTAAAATCTTTTGAAAAAATTTTAGGATGACTTTTTGCAGATTATGAGTGAGTTTTCCAGGTTGTTTCATAAATTTTTGATGTGTCTAAGTAGGGGAAACCGGCTTGAACATTTGGTATGTACCGGCAAAATGTTATCGGGAGTGTTGTCTAGTAAAGTTACTAAGGGAAAGGAGTTTAGTAAATATCACTTGTGTGGATCATTTGAATATATTTATTATGGATTTGAGTGAGTTTATTTGTTATACTAAGTACATGTCGGTACTTGAGTATGTTGATTAAGTGCGCACCTTGTTTGTTAGGTGTCGACTTTTGAGTTTCACGGGCATCTCTATCGTCGGCGATCGTCATCTCTACTTCTGTTACTCAAGGTGAGTATATAGCCTCGCTTTATGCTAGCTATTAAATACATTTAACCAGCGAGGGGGGATACATGCTATATGAAATAAATGGAACACAAGTCATGAATAATTGTTTGGACCTGAATGTTGCCTAAAATGTGTTAAGTACCTAGTTGCAGAAGACCCTAAATTCATGAACCTTTAAATATTGTCTGATCCTTGTATGGGTTGGGAATAGCCGCTTAAACAATTAATAGTACTATCAGGTTGACAACCCTATTCGAGTCGAGAGTTAGTACGACGAGTACCCTGCTCGAACGGATAACTTGGTTAAGAGATAAGGTAAAATTTACAACGACTACCTTAAAGGGGTAATGTTTTCACTTTGATCATGTCGGCCTTTTGGTGCTGGTGATTGGTTATTATGGAGTCGGTGTCATGAGCTTAAACATAATTGTATAGCTTTCGCTATAAGACGGAATTCCTGAATAATAGATTGTATGATCAAAAACTCTATTAAATGATTATGAATGATTTTACTCTTGTGTTCAAATGTGATTTGATAAACCTATAGATTCACTCAACATTATTTGTTGACGATTTTAAGCATGTATTTGAAGTAATCGAGGTTGAATTATGGCGGAGCTTGCTTGGGAAGGTTGCGGGTTGCTTTTGTGGCTGTTGAGTCTAAAAATTGTTTTTTCCCTTATGTTATAAACTATTTATTTTATGGTCATGTATGGTGTTAAAACTGTTTGAATAGTTGGTTGAGATCTTTGGGGGACCAAAACGCTACTCTGAATTTCTAAACTTCTGTTTTATTTGGGGATCGAAGGTTTTAGACAAATGTTAAATATATTTCCTTTTATATTTCAAACGTCTCATTTTGAGGTCGTTTAATGTATAATGTGTAATGGTTTCTTTTTCTTTCAATTTGATGCACAATCGGGTTATGAAGCTGTTTTGGAAGGTGGCCCATGGATGATTCGTAATTCTCCCATTATTCTTAAAAGGTATACTATGAAGACTAGTCTTTGAAAGGAATAATTTACTTGTATTCTTGTGTGGGTCGAACTTCATGATGTGCCTATTCAAGTGTTTGAGGAAGAGGGTATTAGTTTGATTGCTACATATCTTGGTAAGCCTATTATGCTTGATTCTTTTACTAGAACTATGTGTAAAGAATCTTGGGGTCGTAGTAGTTTTGCTCGTTGTCTAATTGAAATTAAATCTGATTGTGATTTACATGAGACAATTACTATTGGTGTTCCTGATTTGGAGGGTGATGGGTTTACTAAGGAAACTATTAAAGTTGAATACGAGTGGAAGCCTCCTAGGTGCCCTACATGTAATATTTTTGGTCATACGGCTGAAAATTGTCCTAAACGTGTTATCCTTTAAGTGGTTCCTACAGTTGTACAAGAGCAAGATGATGGATTTATACAAGTTCGTAGTAGAAAGCATAACAACAAAGGTAAGCAAGGAAGTCAGATTCCGAGAGGTATCCCATTGAGCAAAGGCTTCCAGGTTGGTACTCCTTTTACTTTTAGTCCGAAGTCGTCTAACTCTGGTGTTCGTATTCAAGATAACCCATCTATTCCTGGTACGACTTCGAATGCATCTGAACGTGATAAAAACAAAGTTGGTGGTACCGAACCTGGTTTACATACTAATAGTTCCAATATTGGTAAATCTGTTGTGAGTGGCGTTTTTACTTCGAATTCATTTGGGTCTCTTTCAGACAAAACAGGTGGTGGAGATGATGATGATGAGGAGGTTTAAAACGTTTATGATGTATCTGCTAATCTTCTTAATTCTCAATCAGGGTCAAGCACTCCTACCACGAATGTTTTAAATGTTTAGTATAGCCTCATGGAATATAAGGGGTCTGAACCAATCCCCTAAAAGAATAGAGGTTCGTCAGGTTATCAATGAAAATAATCTGAGTGTTTGTGCTATCTTGGAATCTCATGTTAATGCTTAAGGTGTTTATGATATGTGTCGTAAGATTTTTAGCACATGGAAGTGGACGTCTAATGGTGGTTTGTGTCCTAAAGGGACACATATAATTCTTAGCTGGAATGATGATAATGTGGATGTTATGGTGTTGTCTCAAACAAGTCAAGTTATGCATTGTTAGATTAATACGCGTATTGATAACCGTACTTTATTTTTCTCATTCATTTATGCTGATAACTACTATATTCATCGGCATGTTCTTTGGAATAATCTTGTTGCTCATGCTACTTTTATGTGTGATAAGCCATGGGCTGTTTTGGGCGATTTTAATGCTGCTCTTAATATTGAAGATTACTTATGCGGCGGCTACACTCCTAATATTGCCATGCGGGAATTCAAGGAGTGTGTTAATCTTATGGAAGTTATGGACGCTAATGCTACAGGTTTACATTTTACTTGGAATGAGAAACCACAGGGAGATGATGGTATTCTCAAAAAGATTGACCGGATTATGTCTAACATTAAGTTTCTTGATGAGTTTCCAGGATTTTTTGCTATTTTCAAACCTTACAGGATTTCTGACCATTCTCCTTGTGTGTTACGAATCCCTACAGTTAGCAAACCTAAGCCTAAATCATTTAAATTCAGTAATTTTCTTGTGCATAAGGAGGGTTTTCATGAAGTGGTAGCTAATGAATGGTTGGAAAATGTTCATGGCTATGCTATGCTTAGGCTTGTTAAACGCCTAAAAGGCCCCTTTTCGTAAATTGCTGTTTGAACAGGGTAATCTTCATGATCATGTTAAAAGACTACGTGTGGAATTAGATGTTGTTCAACAAGCCCTTGATAGAGACCCATCTAATGTGCTGTTGAAAGAAGAGCATGCTCATTATCTAGTTGCTTTTAAGGAAGCTTCTCTTGATGAGGAACGCTTCCTTCGTCAGAAATCTAAAATTGAATGGCTTGATGCAGGTGATTCGAATACGGCTTATTTTCATAACTCGGTTAAGAGTAGGACAGCTCGTAATCGTATTGAAATGGTTCGTGATTCTCATAATGTGCTTCATGATGGAGGTGTTGTGCCTGGAGCTTTTGTTGCTCATTACGAGTAGTTTCTTGGTCAGGCAAGTGATTCAGGTTCTTTTAATACTTCTAATTTGTTTGTTCGAAAGCTTGGTGCTCAGAAAGCTGCCCATATGGTTAGAGTCATCTCTGATTCTGAAATTAAAAGCGCGTTATTCCCCATGAGTTATGACAAAGCGCCTGGGCCGGATGGTTTTACTGCTACTTTTTTTAAGAAGTCTTGGGATATTGTGGGTGTTGAGTTTACATGTGCTATTCGTGAGTTTTTCTCTAATGGATAACTTCTTAAAGAGGTTAATCATACTATCATTGCTCTTATCCCTAAGGTTTCTGTCCCAGATAAGATTATTGATTATCGCCCCATCTCTTGTTGTAATGTTATTTTCAAATGCATTAGCAAGATAATTGCTAACCATATTAAAGGGGATTTGGGTGATTTGGTTAATATTAATCAATCTGATTTTGTTCCAGGGCGTAGGATCTTGGATAATATCTTATTGACGCAAGAGTTGATGAGGAATTACCACAGAAATTTTGGTCCTCCAAGATGTGCTTTTAAGGTGGATATTCAGAAAGCTTACGATACGGTGGACAGGCAGTTTCTTCGTAACATTCTGATTGGTTTTGGATTCCACCATTTAATGGTTGATTGGATTATGACGTGTGTTTCTACTACTTCATATTCCATTTGCATAATGGTAATTTATATGGCTGGTTCCAAGGAAAAAGAGGTCTCCGGCAAGGTGATCCGTTATCTCCATATCTTTTCACGTTAGTCATGGAGATCCTTTCACTTATGTTGCAGCGAAGGGTTCTTAATACGGAGGATTTTTGTTCTCATCACCATTGTGAGCAGCAACGTATTATAAACCTCTGTTTTGCAGATGATCTTTTCGTGTTTGCTAGGGGTCACTTGGATTCTGTGCAGGTTATTATGGATGCGTTGGAGGAATAATAAGTGTGAAAACACTTATCCTTTTACCACTTAATTACAATAATAACAAGACCAAAACGTGTATTTTATGTCGTAAAAGTCGGAATTATGCGTGGTTTGTGTTTTTATTGTGTTTTAGGACCAAAAGATGAAAAAGGAAGATAACACGGGCTTCCACGGGCTTTTATCAAAGAAAACGAGAAAAGACGAAGTCAAAAGATCAAGAGTGCAAAAAGAACGGAAGTCCAAGGCCTATTCTGAAGATTTATCGAAGAAAAAGTCTAAAGACGGAAGTTTAATGAAGCCGAAGAACTCAAGTCTAATTATAGAAGAAAAATTAAAAGACGAGTTCAAATCCCGAGACGACATCGAGAAAGACAAAGAATTTAGATCGAGTCGAGAAGAAAAGAAAGAAAGAAGAAAGCATGCATGCATTCCCCACTCCCTATATAAACCCTCCTAATGACACATTAGGAGGGTGTTAGTCATTAGCTAGTTTTAATTTTTCTTGTTTTCTAGTTTTTAGAGAGAGAAAGTTCTAACTTTCTCTCACAAAGTTTCATCTCTTATGTTTATCTTTCAAATTTAAGCTTTTGATTATCCTTGTATTTGGATTTCATTAATCAAGTTCAAGATAAGCTTTTTGTTCATTAATCTCTTTCTATCTTTCTTGATTTTAGTTTACTTTTGGTCCGAATTATTTATGATCCGTGTTTGATCTTGATGATTTCGTGATTAAAAAGTCATCTTTTTATTCCTACATAAGCTTTCATACGGTTAAGCTTTAAGATCTTTGTGCTTATTGGCTTATTTGTATGTTTAGCTTATTTACTTTTTAAAAGTTTTCTTAAAAAGTTTCATCTTTTTATGGTTTGATTTAAAAGATTCCTTATTTAAAGTTTAAAAGTCCTTATTTCATGCTTATTAGTTCGGCTTATTACTGATTTGGTTAAGTCTTGGTGTGAGCTTATCAAAAATAGCTTATAACTTGGCTTATTTTCGAATCACAAGGTCATCGGAAAAGGTTTAAACCCTTTTCCGATTATACATTTCGATTTGCCCTTCCCCTTTGTATTCCGATCTCTAAATTGGAAAAGGGTTTGTATTATTCTGATTTGCTTGCTATCATTCCGATCACTTTGATCGGTTTAGGGTTTTATGATTCCGATTTGGGTTCCTTACTTGTATTCCGATTGTATCATTTTAACGTATTCCGATCTGGATTCCTTTCTTATATTCCGACTGAAGGAATTATTTGATATTCCGATTGGAGTACTTTTGCCTCATTCCGACAGCAAGTTTCTATTAATATTCCGATTGCATTTCCGATTAGGGTGTATTCCGACCAGTATTCCTTTTATGCATTCCAGTCAGATTCCGATTAGCAACATTCCGACGGGTTTAATTTCATGTTTTCAAGTTTTAGATTCATTAAGTGTTCAAGTGTTTTTCTAATCTTGTCTTTAAGTTTTCAAGTATTTATTTTTAACTCGTCATTTTAGTTTAATTTTTAAAGATCTTATTTTACTCAACGACACTTTCTTATTTACTTTTAGTTTAAAAATAGATAATCAACCACCCCAAATTATTTTTCACCAAAAGACGACTGAGTCGCACTAATTAACGGTAATCAATTCGAAAAGATTGGAACGAAATTATTTTATACTTGGAAATTCCTTGTATTAAATGGCGCCGCTGCCGGCTCTTTTCGTTAAGATTAACGGTCTTTAGTGAGAGACGCGTTGAATTTTGGGATCCGTTCTTTTAGGAACGTTATTTTCCTTGAAATTTTCAAAAATCCATAAAAATTATAAAAAAAT
This sequence comes from Glebionis coronaria, assembly GCA_025667525.1. Classification (NCBI taxonomy): domain Eukaryota; kingdom Viridiplantae; phylum Streptophyta; class Magnoliopsida; order Asterales; family Asteraceae; genus Glebionis; species Glebionis coronaria. The sequence continues at coordinate 475,178 of JANFOE010000915.1, forward strand.
TTCAAAAATACAAAAACATTAAAAAAATCATAAAAAGCATTTCTTTTCCAAAGGTTTTGCACCAAACATATTATATATATATTCTCTGTTTCTTTGGTATCTTTTTCTTCTGCAGGTGTATGCGTACTAGATCTTCAAATTATTCTGAGCTTGAGACTCATGAAGATTTAGATATGGCTGGTGTGCATAACAACAATAACAACCCACCTCTTCCCAATTTGAATAACAATAACAACAACAACAATGTTCCCCTACCTGATTTACGAACAATGGAGGAGCTTTTTCATCCCACCATGAACGGACGCGGATGACCGATTGCGCCGATGCAAATCACGGCTCCTGAATTTTTGTTGAAGCATCACATGATCCAGCAAGTTCAAAACGCTTGCCCATTTAACGGATTACCGGATGATGATGCCAACAAACATCTAGACAAGTTCATTACCGTCACTCAAAGCATGAAACTACCCGGTGCTTCCATGGATTTTCTTCGCCTTCACCTCTTTCCACACACTTTATCCCACCATGCCGAAAAATGGTTTGATCGTCTTCCCAAAAACTCAATTCAAACATGGGATGACATGACTCAAAAAATTTTGTCGCGCTATTTTCCACCATCCATGGTCACTAGTCTTCGCAACCAAATCAGTGGATTCACACAAGAACCTGATGAGTCGCTTTTCGATGCTTGGGAACGCTATAATGTCTTGATCGACCGTTGTCCGAACCATAACATGCTCCCCGTTACTTTGATTGATACTTTCTATAATGGTCTAACTTTTCGTGATCGTGATACGATTAATGTTGCCGCCGGTGGTACATTCATGAAGAGACGACCTGAGGAGTGTAGAGAGCTGATAGAGAACATGATCACTCACCACAAAAATTGGGATTCATCTGCATCTTCAAGAAATAATCAGAGGGCCAATGTTTCTTCTACATCATCTAACCCAGAGCTCACCGAACTTACTCGCCAAATAGCTGAGATGAACAAAAACTTCTTAACCATGGCTACAAACCAATTTCAACAAGCCAAAGCCATTGCACCTTCTTGTGAGATTTGCGGGGGCTCTCATTCGTACACGATTGTCCTTCTACTCTTAACAATCCAGAAAATGTGTACGCCGCTAACGGTAACTTTGGCTACCAAGCACGTCCTCAAGGAGATCGTAACTTGCTAAGTATCGTTCCAACAATTATCTATCTCCACCCGGTTTTTCTCCTCAAAACCAAAACCAAAATAATTTCAACCGCAACAATCAAAGTCAACCTCGAGCTACCAATCAATTTCAATCCCAAAGAAACCCATATCCACCTCAAGGAAATAATTCAGCTTACCAAGCCCCACCTCTCAACCAACCCACGGCATTGAACCAAGACCTCGAAACTTACATGAGGACCAATAGAGAGATGGTGACAAATCTTCAAAGCCAATTTATTAACTTGAAGGGTGACATGGCAAAACAAGGGAACGATATTCGAGCTGAGCTAAGGAATGACATGGCGAAACAAGGGAATGCTCTTCAAGCCGACATGTGAAACTCCATGAACAATCAAACAAATAACTTAAGGGATATGATGGCTAGTTTTTTCCCAAGTAATCAAGCCTCTGGATCGGGTTCTCTTCCAAGTAACACCGTTGCTAATCCAAGAGGGGAGATGAAAGCAATCACCACTCGTAGTGGCAAAGGTTTAAAGGAACCCGAGATTCCTACACCTACACCGGTGATTGTGACAAAGGAAAACGAGTCCCCTTCTCCAATTCCACCACCTTCTACTTCCACCCCTCCACCACCCAAGGATGTGAGTGAGAATTCCATTCCAAAGCCTTCATCTCAACCCAATATACCTTATCCCTCAAGGTTGAGGAAAGAGAAGTTGAAGAACAAGGATGATATTCAGGTTTCTAACTTTCTCAAAATGTTTAAACAACTGAATTTTAATATCACCTTTGCTGAGGCTCTCGCTCACATGTCTAAATATGCTAAGATGTTTAAGGATCTTTTAAGTGATAAGGAAAAATTGCTCGACATCGCCAATACACAATTAAATGAGAATTGTTCTGCCGTTATTTTGAGAAAACTTCCAGTTAAGTTAGGAGATCCGGTCGTTTCTTGATTCCTTGCAACTTCCCCGGGGTAGAGAATTGTATGGCCCTAGCCGATCTAGGTGCTAGTATCAACTTAATGCCTTTAAGCGTTTGGAAACAATTGTCTCTACCCGAGTTAGTCCCCACCCAAATGATCTTGGAATTAGCTAACCGTACGGTTGCTTATCCAGTGGGGATAGCCGAAGACGGCTTCGTCGACGTCGACAAATTCACCTTTCCGGCGGATTTTGTAGTCGTTGACTACGAAATGGATCCCCGTGTTCCATTAATCGTTGGACGTCCATTCCTGAGGACCGGTCGCACTCTCATTGATGTAGCCGCGGGCGAATTAATCATGAGAGTTGGTGACAATAAAATCGTTTTCAACATGGGTAAACTTTCTAAGCAGCCTTCTGAAAAGGAGAGCGTTAATTTCATTGACGTTCTTGACGAGGCTTGTGAAGAACATTTCAAAGACGCTTGTAAAAGTGGTTCTTCTTCTCTACCCACTGTTGAGACCGTTGCCTCTATTGCTCCATCACTAACTCCATTTGGAGAAAGTGATTTCATCTTGAAGGAATTCGAAGCAACTTTGGGAGATGTGGACTTGCAATATGACGATTCTCCCTCCAATTGGGATGAAGACATTCGTACCATTGAGAAACTTCTCAATGAGGACCATATTTCTCCACCATCTCCTAAGGATATCTCTATCAATGATCCGACTTTGACTCCGCCGTCCATCGAAAATCCTCTGGATTTAGAGCTTAAGGATCTTCCATCTCATCTCGAGTACGTTTTCCTTGAAGACAACAAGAAGTCACTGGTCATCATCGCAAAGGACTTGAAAGAAGAAGAAAAATCCCGACTTATCGCCGTGCTGAAGAATCATAAGAAAGCGATTGCTTGGAAGATCTCCGATATCCGTGGAATTGATCCTCACTTTTGCACACATAAAATTCTCATGGAGGACGACTTTAAACCCACTATTCAAAGCCAAAGAAGGGTGAATCCCAAGATCCATGACGTTATAAAAAAAGAGGTTATCAACCTTCTTGATGCATGTATGATCTATCCTATCTCGGATTCACCATGGGTTAGTCCAGTCCATTGTGTGCCTAAGAAAGGCGGAATCACCGTTGTGCCCAACGAAAACAACGAGTTGATTCCTACTCGTCTCGTTACAGGGTGGAGAGTTTGTATAGACTATCGCAAACTCAATGATGCTACGAGAAAAGATCATTTTCCCCTTCCTTTTAAGGACCAAATGCTTGAACGTCTAGCGGGTAATGACTATTACTGCTTCTTAGACGGTTTCTCGGGTTATTTTCAAATACCCATAGATCCCCAAGACTAAGAGAAAACCACATTCACTTGTCCTTATGCAACATTTTCTTACAAAAGAATGCCTTTCGGCTTATGCAATGCTCTTGGGACTTTCCAAATGTGTATGATGGCTATCTTCCATGACATTGTTGAAGAAACTATGGAAGTCTTCATGGATGATTTCTCGGTCTATGGTGATTCTTTCTCTACTTGCCTTTCCAATTTAGAATGCATGCTTAAGCGGTGTGAAGACACTCGCCTTGTTCTAAATTGGAAAAAATGCCATTTCATGGTGAAAGAAGGCATTGTGCTGGGACATAAAATCTCTAAATCCGGTCTTGAAGTGGACCGTGCTAAAGTGGATGTCATAGCCAAATTACCTCCACCTTCAACCGTGAAGGGTGTGAGAAGTTTCCTAGGTCATGCGGGCTTCTATCGTCGTTTTATTCAGGATTTTTCTAAAATCGCTCGCCCGATGACCCACCTCTTGGAAAAAGATACTCCTTTCATCTTTTCCAAAGAGTGTCTTGAATCCTTCAATCTTCTTAAGGATAAGCTTACTAAGGCACCGGTCTTGGTTACCCCTAATTGGGAGCTACCTTTGGAATTGATGTGTGATGCTAGTGACTTTGCTATTGGAGCGGTTTTGGGCCAAAGAGTGAACAAACACTTCCAACCAATCCACTATGCTAGCAAGACAATGACGGGGTCTCAATTGCATTATACCACTGCCGAAAAAGGGTTTTCTGCTGTAGTGTATGCTTTTGAGAAGTTCCGCTCCTATCTTGTTCTTTCCACCACCATCGTGTATACCGATTACTCTGCGTTGAAGTACTTATTGACTAAGCAAGATTCTAAACCAAGACTTCTTCGTTGGGTTTTGCTCCTTCAAGAATTCAAAATTGAAATTCGTGACAAAAAGGGAGCCGAAAACCTAGCCGTGGATCATCTAAGTAGACTTGAGGATCCTTATCAAGGGGATCATCCGAATCAAGAGATCAATGACTCTTTTCCCCTTGAGGCCTTAATGTCTATTCACTCCAATCTTGATGACACCCCGTGGTTTGCGGATATTGCAAACTACTTAGCGGGTGGAATTCTCATCGAAGGGTTAACATCCCAACAAAGGAAGAAATTCTTTAAAGATGTTAGGACTTACTTCTGGGATGACCCTTATCTCTTCAAACAATGTGTTGATCTGATCATTCGTCGATGTGTTGATGGGCCGACAGCTTTACAAATCCTTGATGCTTGCCATAAAGGACCCACCAATGGTCACTTTGGTCCCAACTATACCGCGAAGAAAGTGTTTGACTCTGGATTTTATTGGCCCACCATTTATCCTGACGCTCACGAGATGGTTAAGCATTGTGATGCGTGCCAACGCCAAGGCAAGATCACACATAAAGATGAGATGCCTCAAACTTTCATACAGGAATGTGAAATCTTTTATGTATGGGGTATCGACTTTATGGGTCCATTTACATCATATAAAGGGAACAAGTGCATCCTCGTAGCCGTTGACTATGTATCAAAATGGGTTGAAGCTAAAGCTCTCCCTACGAACGATGCGAGGGTGGTTGTGAACTTTTTGAAGCAATTATTTGCTCGATTCGGTGTTCCTCGTGCTATTATCAGTGACCGCTGGACTCATTTTTGCAATGATCAATTCGCAAGAGTCATGGCTAAGTATGGTGTCAATAATCGTCTTTCCACCGCTTATCATCCTCAAACCAATGGTCATGCCTAGATTTCCAACCGTGGATTGAAGCGAATTATGGAACGTACTGTGGGAGAGCATCGTGCCGCGTGGGTCAATAAGTTAGATGATGCTTTGTGGGCATTCCGTACCACATATAAGACTCCGATTGGTTGTACACCTTATCTTCTTGTGTACGGGAAAGCATGCCACCTCCCTATCGAGCTGGAACATAAGGCATACTAGGCCTTGAAGTGGGCTAACTTCGACATCAACAAAGCCGGCGATCTTCGAAAGATTCAACTCAATGAGCTCAACGAACTAAGGAATGAAGCTTATGAGAACTCGTTGATCTACAAAGAGAAGACCAAGATCATCCATGATGCAAGGATTAAGAACCGAGAGTTCCACGTTGGTGATCAAGTCTTACTTTTTAACTCTCGGTTGAAGATCTTCTCGGGCAAGTTGAAGAGCCGCTGGTCTAGACCATTCACCGTCGCCAATGTCTTTCCATATCGCACCATTGAGCTTTCTCAGCCAAATTGGCCCAATTTCAAGGTGAATGGCCAGCGCGTGAAGTTGTACTTTGGTGAGGACATCTCTCATGAGATGATTCCATCCCTCACCACGTTTCCCATGAACTAGTTTTGGGTCGAGTCAGGCTCGTGACTCGGTTAACAAAAACAAGTGCTTCTCGGGAGGCAACCCGTGATCTATCCTTTATCGTTTTCATAATAAGTGTAGGGGGAGCCCCGTATGTGTTTGTTGTATTGTTTCTTATTTTGTGCAGGGATTCAAGCTTCAAAGAGTACTTTTGATGACTTTTGACGAACCGTGATCCCGTGTTCCCATCTTCCCGGTTCTATCCTAAACTCTTGTGATTCAATATTTCATACCTTATATGTTCACATTGAAATCACTATAGTTGTCCTTTCCTTAGCAAGATTTAAACAAAGTGCACAATGTCATAAGTGTAGGGGAGTTTACTCCCACATGCTTAAACATTAAGGACAATGTTTATATCAAGTGTAGGGGACTTCTATCGAAGTAAGTTGGCTTCTCCTTGTATTTGTCCTCATTTTAACCGGAAAATTGATTTTTCGACATTTTTCAAAATTTTTAATCTATTTTGGCCTAGTAGTATAGTAGTATTCTCCTTTGTTATCGTTATTTACTTTCTTTGCTTAAATAAAGTTTAATAAAGTGGTTTTAAATTTTTCAAAGTCGTGAATATTTTGACTCAACCCGAGTTTACTTATCTAAGTTTACTCTAGCTAGTATCTTTAACGTGTTTAAGTCAAGTTTTGCTAGGCTTTTATATAGGGAATTTTAAAACGCGAAAGTCTTAACTCTCACGGGTTAAGAACAAGAACTTTTCGCAAGTTCCTATAATTGATCCTAGAGAGTCGTTTATCAAGGAAACTTTAAAATGCGAATTCTAAACTTGAAAAAGTCTAAGAGTTTGCAAGATACTATAGACGGCTTGAAAACCCAAAACTTTGATTTAATTGGCTAAGCATCCACGAGTCTCATTCCATGAGATTTTAAACTGTAGAGGACGAGAGATGATAGAGTCAATTATAAGTTGGTATTCTTTCATGAATTTATGTCAGTTGATTATAAGCCTATTCTCCCATCGCTTGTTAATAAATTTATCTGCAATAAATAAGGTTGTACGATTTGAAAAGTTACTTAGCTTCTAGCCCAAGATCGTTTAAAAGTTGCTCGGTATCAATTAGAGTTCATAGCCAAGGCATAACTTATTGAAGCGGGATGCAAAGATTGGCGAGTCCGAAAAGGCCCTAACAAGGCATGAGGGCTACATTTTGTTGCTAAAGATCCAAAAGTGATGTGAAGAATCATTTATCGAAAATCAATATGAAGGATCGAGACACACGACGAAAAGCAAAAACTCCCCAAAAGATCATGGAGAAGTCTATCCAAAAAGGCCCTAACAAGGTATGAGGATAAATAGATCCAAGTCCTAAAAGGAGGCGGATCGTTGTATATCAAAGTACAAAATAAAGATTGGAGAAAAATGAAGAAGTCGTGGTCCAAATATGAAGAATCTCTCCAAAAGTTCAAGTGAAGAAATTCCTATTATGAAGAGAAGACCATAATTTCAAGAACGTCTCTCAAGATTTGAAGTATGAAGTCGCTGCCAAATATCGGTCCGAGAAAGGTCTCAAATCGTGAAGCGAGTTATGCCAAGATATGAACTTTAAGAGGTCCCGAGAAGCAGTTTTAAAAGATTTTGTCCTTTAGCTAACTATTGATTAAATCGTCCCACTTTATTTTCGGCCTAAAAAACTATCGAAATAAGTTAAACAATGCATCCTCGGATCATTCATGACAATCTTAAAATATAAGAGATACACCTAGGAATAAGGGAGTCTAAGTGAATAATTGGCCCATATGAATTCGTGTTAGTCTGCTAACTTACAATAACAATGATCTCGTTTTAAGCTTGGTATGGGGAACATGAAACTTGAGGATGATAAACGTTCATGGCAGCCAAAACCCAATGTAAGTCTTTGATTTCTTTTCTTGTTTCTATCTTTTTATTTTTCCTTAAATATTTAGTATTTAATAAAGGCCAAGGTGGGTTATTTATGATGGAAAATGTAAACCATGCTTTAAAATTAATGCATTGCATGAGGGCATTGCAATGGTCAAGTGTAGGGGATTTAATAAGTGTGAAAACACTTATCCTTTTACCACTTAATTACAATAATAACAAGACCAAAACGTGTATTTTATGTCGTAAAAGTCGGAATTATGCGTGGTTTGTGTTTTAGGACCAAAAGATGAAAAAGGAAGAAAACACGGGCCTCCACGGGCTTTTATCAAAGAAAACGAGAAAAGACTAAGTCAAAAGATCAAGAGTGCAAAAATAACGGAAGTCCAAGGCCTATTCTGAAGATTTATCGAAGAAAAAGTCTAAAGACGGAAGTTTAATGAAGCCGAAGAACTCAAGTCTAATTATAGAAGAAAAATTAAAAGACGATTTCAAATCCCGAGACGACATCGAGAAAGACAAAGAATTTAGATCGAGTCGAGAAGAAAAGAAAGAAAGAAGAAAGCATGCATGCATTCCCCACTCCCTATATAAACCCTCCTAATGACACATTAGGAGGGTGTTAGTCATTAGCTAGTTTTAATTTTTCTTGTTTTCTAATTTTTAGAGAGAGAAAGTTCTAACTTTCTCTCACTAAGTTTCATTTCTTATTTTTATCTTTCAAGTTTAAGCTTTTGATTATCCTTGTATTTGGATTTCATTAATCAAGTTCAAGATAAGCTTTTTGTTCATTAATCTCTTTCTACCTTTCTTGATTTTAGTTTACTTTTGGTTCGAATTATTTATGTTCCGTGTTTGATCTTGATGATTTCGTGATTAAAAAGTCAATCTTTTTATTCCTACATAAGCTTTCATACGGTTAAGCTTTAAGATCTTTGTGCTTATTGGCTTATTTGTATGTTTAGCTTATTTGCTTTTTAAAAGTTTTCTTAAAAAGTTTCATCTTTTTATGGTTTGATTTAAAAGATTGCTTATTTAAAGTTTAAAAGTCCTTATTTCATGCTTATTAGTTCGGCTTATTACTGATTTGGTTAAGTCTTGGTGTGAGCTTATCAAAAATAGCTTATAACTTGGCTTATTTTCGAATCACAAGGTCATCGGAAAAGGTTTAAACCCTTTTCCGATTATACATTTCGATTTTCCCTTCCCCTTTGTATTCCGATCTCTAAATCCGAAAAGGGTTTGTATTATTCCGATTTGCTTGCTATCATTCCGATCACTCTGATCGGTTTAGGGTTTTAGGATTCCGATTTGGCTTCCTTACTTGTATTCCGATTGTATCATTTTAACGTATTCCGATCTGGATTCCTTTCTTATATTTCCGACTGAAGGACTTATTTGATATTCCGATTGGAGTACTTTTGCCTCATTCCGACAGCAAGTTTCTATTAATATTCCGATTGCATTTCCGATTAGGGTGTATTCCGACCAGTATTCCTTTTATGCATTCCGATCAGATTCCGATTAGCAACATTCCGACGGGTTTAATTTCTTGTTTTCAAGTTTTAGATTCATTAAGTGTTCAAGTGTTTTTCTAATCTTGTCTTTAAGTTTTCAAGTATTTATTTTTAACTCGTAATTTTAGTTTAATTTTTAAAGATCTTATTTTACTCAACGACACTTTTTTATTTACTTTTAGTTTAAAAATAGATAATCAACCACCCCAAATTATTTTTCACCAAAAGATGACTGAGTCGCACTAATTAACGGTAATCAATTGGAAAAGATTGGAACGAAATTATTTTATACTTGGAAATTCCTTGTATTAAGGAATTTAAGATAGCTTCGAGTTTGGTTCCAAGTATCCCTAAGAGCGCAGTTTTCTTTTGTAATGTAGCTACTGCTGTTAAAAGTAGTATTTTACATATGCCATTTTCTGAAGGCGAGTTACCTGTCAGATACCTTGGTGTTCCTCTCATTTCGTCTAGGCTTCTATATAGGGATTGTAAAGTCCTTGTTGAAAACCTTGAGAGCAGAGTTAATGATTGGCGCAATAAATTTCTTTCTTTAGCAGGAAGACTCCAGTTAGTTCGTTCAGTTCTTTCATCTATGCATATCTACTGGGCGTCTGTCTTTATTTTACCTGTTCGGATTATTCATGATTTGGAACAGCTTATGAGAGGCTTCTTATGGTGTCAAGGTGAAATGAAGAAAGGTAAGGCTAAAGTTGCTTGGGACTCTCTCTGTACCCCGTTTTATGAAGGTGGCCTTGGTATTCGTAAGCTTTCTGATTTTAATATTGCTTTAATGGTTTCTCATATATGGTGTATCCTCACTCGTAAAGAATCTTTATGGGTTAAATGGATTTATTCTTACAAGTTAAAGAATCGAAGTTTTTGGGACGTTCCATGTATTGATGATATGAGTTGGGGCTGGAGAAAACTTCTCTAGATTAGACCACGTATTCGTCAATTTATTTGGTACAATATTAATAATGGTAGATTGGCTTCTATGTGGTTTGATAAATGGGCAGATTTGTGTCCATTACGGGACATTCTTACGTTTCGTAGTATCACAAGATCGGGGCTCTCTCTATCTGATAAGGTGAGGGATCTTATTACTGATGGTATTTGGCAGTGGCCGCAGGATTGGAATCCTAGATTTTCGAACATTGTCTCTATCCATGTTCCTATTATTAATGATGATAAGGATGATGATTTGATGTGGCAGGATATAAATGGGGTTCTACATCCTTTTTCAGTTTATTTAGCTTGGGACTCCATTCGTGATAAGGCTTTGATGGTTGATTGGTACCATGCTGTTTGGTTTGCTCATTGTATTCCTCGCCACTCTATTCACTTGTGGTTAGTGGTTAGAAGAGAATTGAAGACACAAGATCGGCTTAGGCAATGGGATGTTGGCCCTTTGGTGGATTTAAGCCTTCTACGATGTCCTCTGTGTTAATTGGTGCTGGATTCTCATGACCATCATTTCTTTGAATGTTCTTATTCTATGCAGGTTTGGTCTAAGGTTCGGGTCCTGTGTGATATAGATAGCATCCCCCCTCGGATTGATTATATCTTAGCTTATGTTATTCCAATTTCTAAGGAAAATTCTTGTCCTAGCATCCTTGCCCCTCCTGTGTTGGCTGCTATTGCGTAATTTATATGGATGGAACGTAATTCAAGACTTTTCAAGAAAAAGTTGTTGGCCGTTGATCAGATTGTTCAGCTTATTTGTGATACTATTCGGTTGAAGTTGATTTCATTTCGTTTTAAGAAGTTGTCTACCAGGTCGAGTTTGTTGCTTGAAAAATGGAGGGTGCCGAGCTCTAGAGTTCTTCATGATGGGAGTGTCGGGTGAGGGTTGTACTCTTTTTTCCTTGTCCAAGATTTTTCCCACTGGGTTTTCTTTGGCAAGGTTTTTTAAGGAGGCAGGCTCATTTGGATGTCATTTGCTCCCATCGTGGTGTTGTTGGAAGCTGAAGAGAATGTGTGACTTCATGTTTGCATCTTGGTTTCTTTCTAGTTTACTTGCATTGTAGTTCTAGATTAGTTTGTGTTTATGCCATGACATAACCAGTGTTAACATGCTGCCTGTAGCATGCGGTTAATGTGGTATCTCAGCCACATTCCTTTGTACTTCAACGCTTTTTTGGTTAATATTTTTACCGGGGAAAACCTTTACCAAAAAAAATAAAAAAAATGTGTAATGATGCTTGTCTTTAGCACCCAAATGTGTATTCCCGCTACACAGTATATTTGGGGGTGTTAAATTTGTGCGCATAAATAAAGGAACAAAAAAATCCATTTTTTCAATCTTTAACCAAATACGAGTGTGAATGACCTGATCACTTTGAGATATGACATTAACATCCACATGATTGTGGTTCCAGCCAAGTATTATTCTATTACCCTTACTACATAAGCTACCATTGGTCGTCTAGTCCCAGTGTTTAAATACGTAAGAACACATTTTCACCAAGTTAGAATCCACCACATTGGATTCCAAAATTGCACAAACAGAAAGCCTATTCTAAAATTAACCAGTCGTAGGAATATCGTTTTATATAGGAACAAATATCATGTACCTACAGCGTAGGACTAGATATTATCTATGTAGCAAGGAGCCTAAATAGTATAAACAGTGGCCCTCATTCTCTAATTAGACACACAATTAAAAAACAGGGTTTTGAGTCAATTTTAGGGGTTCCCAAGGTCACGTTGTCACTAGGTTCCGTTATTACAGGGAGAGAATTTGTATTAAGCATTCACAGTCTTAGTCATTCATTGTTCAAAACTTTGTAATATTTCCATGATTTTTTATTCAATAATTGTAATACCCCCAAATTACAACGCAGCATAATACCACATTGAGTCACTACTCATAGCACATCGCACACAATCATAGACAACGACCTCAAAAGAGACGTTAAAATAATATACAACCTTGTCTAAAAGTTTCCCATCCCAATATATAAAATCAGAGTAGCGTTTTGTCCCAGAAACCGTTACCAACACATCACATTCATCAAAGACTTAAAAGTCATTTATTCATTTCAAAGGATGGAAAATAATATAAACTTTAGACAAGTAAGCACCAACTCCCTCCTCGCATGCTCCGCTGCTATCCATCTTGATTACCTGAAATACATGCTTAAAATCATCAACACAACGGTTGAGCAAGTCTATAGGTTTTGCAAATCATCATTTGAACACAAGAATTTTAATCATCTCAAGCTTGTCACACAGACAAGTCATATATATCGATAAATGCCTTAAGCTCATGCAACTGAACGTTAACCAACACGTCAAACAGAGTCACTTACGCCGCCCCTACAACATGTAATATTGTCATATACCAGCGACCTCTTATACATAATATCCATTTCAGGTGATCACAAGGATACATACCCTAGGATAAGGCTGTCAAACCAAATAGATCTATCAAATGTATAGCATTTACCTCGCAAGGTAATTAACAGTTCATGAAATTCAGGGATTTCATAAGACAATGATACTTAGGCATTTATCATCATATCCAGCATACCGAAAACAACTTGTGTTCATTTTATAAAACAACATGTATTCCCCCTCGTGGGTTAAAAATCATTTACAGTATAGTATAAAGCGAGGCTATAGACTCACCTTAGATGATACACGAAGCTAGTAGTAGTAGTGATCGCCTAACTGAAGATGCCTCCCAAATATACTCGTCAAAAGCCGCCACCTAACAAATAAGGTGCACACTTAGCATCATACTTAAGTATCTCAAAACATACTCAGTATAATAAAATCAATGACTCAAAATAGTACATACATAAACATAACCAACCAATGCAAGTGAATCCCTTCTAAACCCCACAACATATACTAGCTTTCTAAAACTAGTACCTTCGATATTGATCCATCTCAAGATGCCAAATCAACACGGGTCAAGTACCCAACACGGGTCTCCAATCTCAGAATATACACTCACACGTAAGACTTATATCCTTTTAGAAATTTTAGAAGCTAATACATTAGCCTCTCGCCTCAAATTATGACGCGAGGTTAAGTACCTCCCAAAAATAATACTCAGCTGGTACCTATCAAAAGTACACGCTGATTTCCCATACCTAAACAACTCCGTTTTCGACGACACTTGGTGACAAACTCACTTATAATCTGTACAAGACTAAGTTTAAATTTCATTCAATGATTCACATTTTATAACCACCTGCTCGACACATCTTTAGACTTTAAAAACCAGACTATTTTGCACACTTGCCTCGTAAAACCATTTGACCTCGTTAAACATTCCCATTTACAAAATTGACACTTGACTTTAAAAATAGACTCAATACCCTAGGTTTACAACCTCAGAACAACCCATGAACATTTGTAAAACTCAACTTATAGTCCACGAGATTTGACCCAATATCGACAACAATTTTGTATTGTGTCGATACGCATCTCCCGGTACACGAATATTCAAACTAGTGTAACTTCTTCCTCGTTATGAGTTAGAAGCTCTATCTTATATCAAAACGAGCGTCTTGACAACTAATAAAACAATATCCCATCATACCAACACTTTCACAAACTTATACCCACGAAAATTGCCGTAAACCCACTGATGTAAAAAATAACTTTAAAAATCATATCAAATCAATTTTTCACTCATTTTAACAAAATCCATACTTCTAGTACCATCACCTAATCATCCTAAACAACTCTTATCATCCTAAATCACTTGCATACATGCAATAACAAAAATAAATTGATATAATCATAAACACTATCATACAACCATAAAATTAGATCAAACAATCTTTGTTCTTCATCAAAAATTAAAAACATTAAAAAGTTAATGCATGTAAAAGATTTTCATACCAAAATGATTCTCTTTCAAATCTAGGATGGGTATTTAATTTGTTTTTATGAATTCAAACTAGAAAAATCAAAATCAAAGGTTTTGGTGGTGGTATGTTGGACGGCAACAACAAGAACACAAGGTGGTGGGAGAGATTTTTATTTAACATATGTTTCTATGTGTTTATTTTGAGTGGAAAATCCTTTTATAGAAGTGGTGGAGGGGTAGATTTTGTAAATAGTGGATAGTTTTGGGCTAAGATGTAAATATTAGTTAAAAAGCGGGAAATGACTAATAGTCAGTTTTGAAAATATTTACGGGAGTCGGGTTACATCCCGGCTTCATAAAAATATAAATCTCGTTTGTTAAATCAATCGTTTCAATAATTAAAAGCACACAAAACGAAATAGCAAAGTTCCGACTCGACTTAATATGTAATGAAATAAAAATTTCTGAAATCTCAAATATCGAAATAATCGATACTAAATATAATATTTAGGCATCCATTGGCATCACAATCACTATTAGTACTCTTCAATCGTCATAACAATTAATTATAGTCACACATTACCGTCAAACATAACGATACTCTTCATTACTTAGAAATTCAAAATCTGTTACATAGTTAGGGTAAAATAATGACGTTAAGTTCGGGTTATTATAAGGTGGTGGCTTTTGACGTGTATATTTGGGAGGCATCATCAATTCGGCGATCACTACTACTACTAGCTTCGTGTATCATCTAAGGTAAGTCTATAGCCTCGCTTTATACTATCTTGTAAATGATTTGTAACCCGTGAGGGGGAATACATGTTGTTTTATAAAATGAACACAAGTTGTTTTCGGTATGCTGGACCCGAATATGACGATAAATGACTAAGTACCATTGTCTTATGAAGTCCCTGAATTTCATGAACTGTTAATTACCTTGCGAGGTAAACGCTAATACATTTGATAAATCTATTTGGTTTGACAGACTTATCCCAGGGTATGTATCCTTGTGATCACCTGAAAGGGATATTATGTATAAGAGGTCGATGGTATATGACAATATTACCTGTTGTAGGGGCGCCGTAAGTGACTCGGTTTGACTGTTGGTTAACGTTCAGTTGCATGAGCTTAAGGCATTTATTGATATATATATGTATATATATATATATATATATATATATATGTATATATATATATATATATATAGGGTAGGGATACACTAAAAAGTCCCTTAAAATAAAAAGTTTAGGAAGGATTATAGGAGTGACATGTGTCACTTAGCCACATCATCACGCCACATAATCATGACACCTCAACACCTAAAAAATTTCGAATTTAAAAAAAAAAATATTTTAGTAATTTTTTTTTTGGAAAATTTTTTTTTCGAAAAAAAATTTTTCGAAATTTTTTTTTTAAAATTTTTTTTTTCAAAATTTTTTCCGAAAATTTTTTTCGGAATTTTTTTTCGAAATCTAAAAAAAAAAAAAATAATTTACTGCATCAAAGTTATATGTTTGATGCATCAACTTAATAAGTTAATGCATCATATAATTAGTTACTGCATTAAGTTCAGTGATGTAATATAATGCAGTAACTTATTACTGCGATGCATTAACTTATTAGCATGATGCATCAAAATATAAAATTGCGATGCAATAGATTATCTTTATTTTATTTAAACTTTTTAAAAAATAATCTACTGCATCACAGTTATATGTTTGATGCATCAACTTAAAAAGTTAATGCATCACTGTAATTAGTTACTGCATTAAGTTCGGTGATGAACTATAATGCAGTAACTTATTACTGCGATGCATAACTTATTAACATGATGAATCAAAATATATAATCACGATGCAGTATATTATCTTTTGTTTTATTTAAAATTTTTTAAAAAAAAGTGAAATATTTTTTTTCGAAAAAAAATATCGAAATTTTTTTTCGAAAAAAAATTTCAAAAAAAAATCGAAAAAAAAATTTCGAAATTTTTATTTCGAAAAAAAATTCGAAATTTTTTTTTTCGAAAAATTTTTTTTTGAAAAAAAATTTTCAAAATTTTTTTTAAAAAAAAAATTCGAATTTTTTAAAATAATGAGGTGTCATCATTATGTGGCATGGTGATATGGCATAGTGACACATGTCACTCTCACAATCCTTCCTATACTTTTTATTTTAAGACCCCTTCTCATTTTACCCCATTCCTATATATATATATATATATATATATATATATATATATATATATATATATATATATATATATATATATATATATATATATATATATATATATATATATATATATATATATATATATATATATATATATATATATATATATATATATATATATATATATATATATATATATATATATATATATATATATATATATATATATATATATATATATATATATATATATATATATATATATATATATATATATATATATATATATATATATATAGGGTGGAGTTATTTTACAAAAATCTTATAATAAAAAGGATAGGGTGAATTGTGAGGGTGACATGTGTCATCCTTTCAAATTATTATTCCACACCATATTGTCATTTCATGTCATCTAACTTTAAAAAAATTATTTTTTTGAAAATAATTTTCAAAATAAAAAAACTCGTAAAAAAAACTTTTCAAAATTTTTTATCGAAAATTTTTTTTTCAAAATTTTTTTTTTCGAAATTTTTTTTTCGGAAATTTTTTTTTTCGAAAATTTTTTTTTCGGAAATTTTTTTTTCAAATTCTTTTTTTCAATTTTTTTTCAGAAATCTTTTTTTTCGATTTTTTTTTAAAAATATTTACTGCATCACAATTACATGTTTTACTGCATCACAATTAAATTTCGTAAAAAAAAATACAAATTTTTTTTGGAAAAAATTTTCATTCTTTTTTACTGCATTATAGTTACATGTTTTAGTACATCATGTTTATAAATCAATACATTACAATTTTAATTTACTACATTATACTGCATTCACCAATGTTTTAATTATGATGTACAAAATTATAATTATGATGCGGTAAACTATTACATTAATGCACCAATAATACAAGTGATGACTAGTGATATACTTTTTATTCTCCAACGGATAAGTATAATGCATTTACTTATAATATATTAATGTCATAATTATGATGTATTAAGGTTATAAATTACTACACCACTCGTGATGCACAAAACTTATAACTAAAATGCGGTAGACTAGTATTATAATGCACCAAAAATACAAGAGATACTAATGATATAGTTTGTGTTCTCTAACGGATAACTATAATGCATTTACTTATAAGTAAAACGTCATCACGGCTAACACTTGGAGCGAACATCAGGCTGACGAGAACCATGCCGATCATTAATCGATATGACTTCTTCAACCTCACTATCACTAACATTAACCACATCTTCCATAATTTTAAAACCATCCTCCCAATCTGTACCATCATCCATCTTATCCCAAAGAGCACCAAGAGAGTTATGAGAACTCTTATCCTTATCGTTAGTCTTAGCTACAAAGCTCGAGGTTTTGTTATTCAAGAAACCCTTCTTAAGCATCGGAGCTGCCTTCTTAGGATTCTGACTCGTAGCATTTGTTTTAGAGGTTTCGCCTCTCTCAACATTACGAAACTGAAGATTACGGGCTGGTTTTGTTAATTTAATACCTGCAACTTGTGGTTGCTTCTTCTTACCTTTATTCTTCTTGTTCTTGACCACCTCAAACCCATCATCCACCACATCCTTAGTAGCATGAGCAACCACTTCCTTATGCACTTTTGGACACATGTCACTAGAATGATCAAAGATCAAGCATGTAGAACATCTTGGAGGCCTCCATTTGTACTCAATATCAATCGTAACCAATGAATGCCCTTTATCACGACCTTTAGGGACAGCAATTACCATCGAATCCAATAACTCCATATCAGCTGAAACATCAACGAGCGCCCGAGCATATGTACTTCGACCCCACGAGTTAATACACATATCACTCGTGTAGGAATCCAACATAATAGGTGTGCCAATTTGGGTCGTGATAAGACTAAGACCAACCTCCGAATAAGCAACAATCGGCACATAATGAAGCTTAACCCACACCGGTGCTTTCTTAATCTCCGCCTTTTTTAAATCCGTAGAAGGCGACCAGATATTCAAGATAATAGGAACGGTTCTAATCAACCACGGGCCATTTTTAAGAACTCCTTCCATTCCTTCCTTAGTATTGAACTGAAAAAGGAAGAAATCTGCATGAAGTTGAACGCGTTTCAAACCATACCGTGCCCACGTGTTTTTAACATAGTTCTCCACAAGCGGAAAAGCTAAACGTTTACCAATAAATTGCCCATATAACGTGTGCGTAAATCTTGATTCAACCTCCTCAACAACATCATAAGGAATTGCAATTCGAGCTCCCTCAACATGCTCGTCACATCTTAATTCTGAGATTTTCACACTCTTTGTACTCGTCTGAGTCATGACATTCGTGCCTTGAAGAACTGATACAAAGGATCCTCGCTCTTGCTGCATATTAGCCATGACATCCCCATCTTTATCAGGAACACCTAGCATGTTACTTTGAATCAAACCAGGTTTAGCACCTGCATTCTGACTAGACACACTCACGGAGTCGGTAACAACGACTTTTGGACCAGAAGTTTCAATCTTCGAATGATCATTCGGCCTTTCAGCCGTAGATACATCTGCTGCCTGAAGACTAGACGTCATACTCCCTCCATTGCCATCCATACAACCATTAGAATCATTAGTCATCATCCTAACTGACCCATCACTAGAATCAGCAGCACGTAGACCACTAACCTTCTGATCCTCACTAGGTTTTTGTAATACCTCAGCAGCCATTGTTAGTCCATTCTGAATATTAGGATCATTACCTTTCGGATCGAGTCCCCCATTCTGACCACACACAACGTTTTCAAGCTTTCCTTGATGTAAATCACCTGCACTTCGAACATCAGCTTCCTTTAGACGCTTCATACGAGCAGCCAATCCATCCCAATCAATCAGAACAGGTTCCACCTTCTTCATATCACCAAACCCAAAAAAACCCTAAAAATAAACAAACCCTAATTGCCGACACCAGCAAGAACAGCCCCAACAGCACCCTAAACGACTCCTATAAAAACAATGATAATCTAAAACACGATCTGATTTGCACAGCGAAACCCTAACTAGCCGTGTAAAAATACCCTCAAAACGAAAAATAACCTACAACATCAAACAATTCGAATGAAATTGATGTTAATACAACACGAATCAAGGATTCGGTTTATAAAACATAAATGTTATAAGAGATTAAATGATGAAACAAGTTAAAAACGAATTAAAGAGGTAGAAGAAACGGCGGCTAGACAAAGGGAGAAGCCATTTTTAGGGTCTTTTAGTTGACGTTTTATGTTGTTTGTTCATAGAGGTGGCGTCGGGTTTGATCTTATGCTTGTCATATCTATAAATCGTCCTTAGATCTGGTGGTTTTCTCTATTTTACGATTCCCAAACCCTATTTTTAGGGTTTCATTTTTTCTGATATTATTTATTAGGGTTTCGTGGGAGGTGGTTTTTTGAGGCAGCGATCCTACCTTGCTAAGATGATCGATCCTTAGGGTTCGTTTCTGATTAGTAGGATGATTTGTATGGGACTGATGGAGGATGTTGTGTCTCATCATGTTGGGCGGCGAGTCAAGAGATCCATCATTCTTCAGGGCCTCTATATTTATTGAATATTGGTGCTGACTTTCTGCAAACACATGACGAATCAAGAAAACCGTTCTAAGGTTTTTTTCTTTTCAGGGTAATTATTTCTGGTTCGTTATGGTTTTTTGTTCGTTGGTGGTTTGGCTTCCTCTTCGTAACGATTTCCTTCCTTGGAGTTCGTTTTTGATGTGAAACACGTTGGGTGTTTGCACCAATATGTTTGATCGACTGATCAGCATTACGTTTGAGGTGTCATTTATGGGTCTCGTGTATGGTGTTCTTATCCGCGGTTTTAGGGACGTGTACATGGGCATGGTTTGTTAGTGGGGCTGGTGTGCTGCGTGTGTGGTTTTGAGTGGTCTTGATTCATGGTGATTGGGGTTTGGGGAGAGTCGATTATGTTAATTGACTTTTGATTAACCAACGGCTTATGCTAGGTTGGTTGTAGTGATTGTAACAAGGTTTCGATTATGGTCGTTCAAGAATATATCGTTAATGAAGAAGACGTGAGATTATTCTCAATTTTGAAATTTTGTTGCTGTTTAAGGATGAGTTTTCTTGACTCATCTACTGTGAGAAGGATCATTCATGGGGTCGGTGTTCATGGTGGTATGTTGTAGTGCTCATGGTGTGTATCCTTTCAGGGTTTAACATCTCCTGTTATCAAGAATGTTACTATTCTCTTGGAAATAAGGCTGAATTATAGTCTTCGTAACAATTTGAGTCTATGTGCAGCACTCTTAATACTCCGAGAAGGTTGTTACGGATGCACTAGTGATCTGTTTACGGTCATTGTGTGGCATCATGCATTTCTAAGAGTTAGTGTTAAGCAGAATTACTTAAGTGATCTTAAAGGTTAATCATGTTAGTATTATAGTTTTTCTACTTATTAAGGGCATAAGAGTGGCATGTCATTCTTATGTAGGGTTGTTGCACGATGGTGCAGTATTTGTAGCCTATGTAACGGGCTGTGGTATAGGACAACACCTATATCCATTGTACTTAAACGTTTTTTTTGGTGTAATATATTTTACCGGGATGAGTTCCTTTACCCAAAAAAAACCCTGAACAATATCTATGATAAGTGAAAACTCTTGATTCCGCAGCCCTCCTATGAAGCATAAGAGTCGAAATTTCCATAACAAGCGTAAATAGATAAGGAGAAAGAGGGTCTCCTTGACGAAGACCCCGCTTACCCTGAAAGTACCCATAGAGATCCCCATTAACACATATGGAGTATGAAGTGGTAGTGACACATTCCATAATCCAACCAATCATCCGCGTAGGAAATCCAAAACCTTGAAGCACCATATGCATGAAATTCCAATCAACCGTGTCATAGGCCTTCTAGATATCAACTTTAAATGCACAACGAGGTGTGCCCCTATTAAGATGATACATATGCATAATCTCTTTCGTCGACCGAATATTATCAGCTATGTTCCTACCCGGGACGAAGGCAGATTGGTTAGAGCTTACAATAGACTGAAGACTGTGCTTGATACGATTAGCAATAATCTTACTAATACACTTGAATAAAACATTACAACATGAAATAGGCCTATAATCCGTAACCCGCGAAGGCGATCTGACTTTAGGAATCAATGTTATAATAGTGTGATTAAGCTCTTTCAAAGCTTACCATTGATGAAGAACTCCTTACTAGCCCTACAAACCTCCTGCCCAATGATACTCCACGCCTTTTTGAAGAATGCTGCTGTGTACCCATCCGGACCAGGAGCTTTTTCATCACCCATCGAGAACAACGCCTCCTTAATCTCCTTATCTGAAACCTCACAAACCATAGCATCAACTTCATTATCATCAATCACCTTCCTAAATAAATTATGCATATTGAAAAGTTGTTCATCATTAGACGCTCCAAGAAAGGCTTCATAGTGAGTGACAAACGCCTCCGGGACCTGATCAGTCGCAAAATTATTACCTGCTCCATCAGTGACCACATTAATTCTGTTACGACTAGCACGACTCTTGATAGCTTTGTGAAAGTAAGCTGTGTACGAGTCCCCGTCCTTTAACCATGTAATTTTGGCTTTCTGTTTAAGAAATCCCTCCTCTAACAGCACAACATTATTGAAGTCAACAACACACTTAGCCTCTTCATCACGCAACATAGCGCTAAACGGATCATTATCAAGAGCCGTTTGAGTACGATCTAACTCACCACGCAGCGCTATAACATTCGCATGAATATTACCTTTATCATATAAAAGCTTTCGAAACGGCTTCTTGAGCAGCTTAAGCTTTTTCACAGTCGAATACATATGAAACCCACTTATACACTGACTCTAAACTCCATGAACAGTATCAGTAAAGTGCTTATGATTAGTGAGGACATTAAAAAACTTAAAAGGAGCAGGCTTATGTTTAGCAATAGTAGGGATACAAAGCACAACAGGAGAGTGGTCTGAAATACGGTATGGTTTAAAAAGTGTGTGGGCACCCAGAAACGCATTAGAGAATCCCAAGTTAGCCATGATGCGATCAAGCTTCTTAAGGATCCCATGAGCACCTTTCGATTTTTGACTCCAAGTGTATTGCAGCCCCGTTTTTTGAATATCCATAACTTCAATATCATCAACACACTCCTTGAATTCCCTCATCGAGATATCAATAGACGAACTTCCCGCAGTAGAATCATCCAAAAACATGGCAGCATTAAAATCACCCATCAAACACCATGTACAATTACGCATATAACTCTTATGAATATCTAAATTGCGCCACAATGGACGGCGTTGGCTATATTTGTTATGGGCATAAACAAAGGAACAAAAGACCTACTTCTTCTCAGCTTTCATCCAAATACGCGTATGTATAACTTGGTCATCCTGAGAAATGACCATGACATCAACATCATTATTGTAGTTGTTGTTGGGGTTTTAGTTTTGAGGAGAAAAACCGGGTGAAAGGTAATTGTTTGACCGGTAACTCAGCAAATTTCTATCCCCTTGAGGTCGAGCTTGGTAATTTTCCGGTGAATAATTACCATAAGCTGCATACACGTTTTTCGGATTTCCTTGAGTAGAAGGACAATCAGTGTATGGGTATGGACCGCCGCATGTTTCACAAGGATTAGCAACCGCTTTAACTTGATGTTGTTGGTTTGTAGCGAGAAGCAAGATATTTTTGTTCATTTCAGTCATCATGCGGGTGAATTCGGTCATGTCGGGTGATACAAGGTTTTTTTTTTTGGGTTCAATTAATATTTCTCGGAATCCTCTCGAATTGATCTCAGTTAAAAGTGGAATGATTTGTTCTTGGTGACAAAAAGTGGATTTGGTTATCTAATCTACGAACAGAGAAATGATTAAAAGGATAGTGATATAAACTTAAACTTAAAACAATCAAAGATGAATAACTAATACAAGAATTGAATCAAATCTGGAAAAATACCCTTACTAAAAAATAGTCTATGCGGAATGTATGTCTCATGCGGAAAGAATGGCCAATTCGGAAAGTTACTCTAATCGGAATGTTGCTGGCTACTCGGAAAACAATCCTATGCGGAATAAAAACACCTATGCGGAAAACAAGCCCATTCGGAAAATATGGTCTATGCGGAATACTCCTCTTATTCGGAATAAATTGCTCTATTCGGAAAATATGTTCTATGCGGAAAACATGATCTATTCGGAAAAAATGAGCTATGCGGAAAATAAGGCTTATGCGGAATATTAGGCTATTCGGAATATATAGAATATTCCGAATAAGAGACAAAACCAAAAAGCTATTCGGAAAGATGGAAAGATTCCGAATAAGGCAAACTGAAACTCACCTATTCGGAATATGTGCTATGTTCGGAAAAGTCTGGGAATCAAGAACAGTCACAGTAACAGCAAAAACAGGGGAACCGGTTTCAACTCCAAATCGACTCCAATACTCAAAAAGGTTTTACCAAATCAAACATAAATCATTTAGATACCATAAGCAATAAATCCCAACAATAAAAACACTAAATCAACAACTTTTTAGAATCAAACTAGAATCAAATAAAAACTTAAGAACTTGCACTAAAAATGGAGATGAACAAGATGAATGAAAAGATGGAATAGATTGATTAATGTAAAAGTAACAAGGTTAATGATTAAGGATTACAAGATTGAAAGAAAAAGATGAAAATCACCAAACACCCTAATGGTGTTGGTGATGGAACGAACCACAAAGAACTGGAAAAAGAAGAAAAATGAACTCACTCCCTAATTGTGTGAAAGGAGTATCTATTTATACTCCTAGTGGTTGGTTGGTGAGTGGGCTTTCTCCCTTTCTTCTTGTCTTCTCGTCTTTTCAGAAAAGTTGACGTTTTCGATTCTGATTCGGGATTTGTCGTCGATTAAATCCAACTCGTCTTTTAATTTCTTCGTTAAATAGACTCGAGTTTCTTCGACTTATGAAAATCTTCCGTCTTTAGTCCTTTTCTTCGATAAATCTTCGAATAGGCCCAGTGACTTCAAATCTTTTGCACCTCTTGGACAATAGACTTCGTCTTGAGTCTTTTTCCTTGATAAAACCCGTGCAATCCCATGTTTTCTTGAATATTCATCCGGTTAGCTCTGAAAACACAATAAACACAAAAACCACG
Organism: Glebionis coronaria; assembly: GCA_025667525.1. Classification (NCBI taxonomy): domain Eukaryota; kingdom Viridiplantae; phylum Streptophyta; class Magnoliopsida; order Asterales; family Asteraceae; genus Glebionis; species Glebionis coronaria. The sequence continues at coordinate 499,482 of JANFOE010000915.1, forward strand.
CATAATTCCAAACAAATGATATTTAAATACGTGTTTTGGTCTTGTTTTAGCCAGAATTAAGTGGTAAAAGGATGGGTGTTTACACACCTATCAAATCCCCTACACTTAACCATTGCCATGCCCTCATGCAATGCTTAGTGATAAAGCAATTTTACACTTTTCTCATAATTAATCAACCTTGGCCTTATTCAAATACTACTAAATAAGAATCAAATTACTAAGAGAAATAAAAATTTTAAGATAAACAAAAAGAATGGAAATAACTTGTAAAGAAATCAAGGACTTACATTAGGGCTTTGGTGTTGCGAAGATTTATCACCCTCAAGTTTCACGTTCCCCAAACTAAGCTTAAAAACGAGATCATTGTTATTATAAGTTAGTAAATCGAACACTTACACACATGGCCTAATTAAATGCTTAAACTCCCTTATTCCTAGTTGTATCTCTTATATTTTATTTTTGTCTTAGAATGATCATGAAGATGCATTTTTGGACTTATTTCGATAGTTTATTAAGGCTGAAAGCAAAGTAGGACGATTTGATCAATAGTTAGCTAAAGGACAAAATCTCTTAAAACTGCTTCTCGGGATATCAAAAAGTTCATATCTTGGCATAACTTGGTTCACGATTTGAGACCTTTCTCGGGCCGATATTTGGCATGTACTTCATACTTCATATCTTCGAGAGACGTTCTTGAGATAATGGTCTTCTCATCATAATAGAGTTTCTTCACTTGGAGACTTTTGAGGGGTACTCCAACTTTGTTGACCACGACTTCATGATTATTTCTTCAATCTCTAATTGGGATTTTGAGATACAACGATCCGCCTCCTTTTCGGACTTGGATCTATTTATCCTCATACCTTGTTAGGGTCTTTTCGGATAGACTTCTCCATGATCTTTATGGGAGTTGATTGCTTTTCGTCGTGAGTCTTGATCCTTCATATTGACTTTAGGAATAATGCTTTTCACATCACTTTGGATCTTCAGCAATAAAATTGAATCCTCATGCCTTGTTAGGGCCTTTTCGGACTCGCCAATCTTCGCGCCCCGCTTCATAAGTTATGCCTTGGCTATGAACTCTTATCATTACCGAGCAACTTTTAAACGATCTTGGGCTAGAAGCTAAGTAACTTTTCAAATCGTACGACCTTACTTATTGCAGATAAATTATTAGCAAGTGATGGGAGAATAGGCAAATAATTACACCAAGTGAGCTTGCGCAAGAATACCGACTTATAATTGACTCTATCATTTCCCGTCCTCCACAATTTAAAATCTCAAGTAATGAGACTCGTGGACACTTAGCCAAATAAACCAATTAAGGTCTACATGGTTAAGGATACTAGCTAGAATAAACTTGGATAAGTCTATTCGGGTTGAGTCAAAATAAACGCAACGGGCCTAATATGTCAAAGACTTCTAAACTAGCTACACCACTTTATTAAAATTTTGACTTTATTGCGGGATATATACATATGAAAGCAACGATAAAAATTTAAAAATTACGACTAAATGGCCAAAGTTAATTAAAAATTTGAAAAATGTTGAAAAATAGGATTTTCCGGTTAAATGAAGGCATTTTCATGGAAAAGTCCACTTAAAACTTCGATAGAAGTCTCCCCTACACTTAAGATAAACATTGTCCTCAATGTTTAAGCATGTGGGAAAGGTCTCCCCTACACTTATGACATTGTGCACGTTGGTTAACTCGAGTTAAGGAAGAGACGACCAAAGTGATCAATTTCAAATGTGAGTATGAAGAAAATTGAATCACGATAGTTGAGAGATAGAACCGGATTTCGGATAACACGGGAGCACGGTTCTTCAAAGATTCCAATATTGCAGTTATCCCTGTAATCACATCACCATACAAACACAAATGACCAAAATAGGTCCTCCCCTACACTTAGGGGGTTAAAGGGATAGATACTCGGGCTGCCTCCCGAGGAGCGCTTGTTTTTGATAACCGAGTCACGAGCCTGACTCGACCCAAAATTAGTTCATGGGGAACGTGGTGAGGGATGGAATCACCTCCTGAGAGGTGTCCTCACCAAAGTACAACTTCACTCGTTGGCCATTCACCTTAAAATTTGGTCCATTAGGTTGAGCGAGCTCGAGAGTACCATAAGGAAAAATTTGGGCAATGGTGAATGGGCCGGACCAACGAGATTTGAGCTTGCCCGAAAAGATTTTCAACCGAGAGTTAAAAAGTAAGACTTTGTCTCCAACATGGAACTCTCGGTTTTTGATCTTGGAGTCGTGAATGAGCTTAGTTCGTTCCTTATAGATCAAAGAATTGTCATAAGCCTCATTCCGAAGTTCATTGAGCTCATTGAGTTGGATCTTGCGTAGGTCACCGGCTTTGTTTATATCAAAATTAGCCCACTTCAAGGCCCAATAGGCCTTGTGCTCCAACTCAATGGGTAGGTGGCACGCTTTCCCGTACACAAGACGATAAGGCGTACAGCCGATCGGGGTCTTGTAAGCAGTACGGAAAGCCCACAAAGCATCATCAAGTTTATCAGCCCATGCGGCACGATGCTCTCCCACGGTTCTTTCCAGAATTCGCTTCAGCCCTCGGTTTGATATTTCAGCCTGGCCATTAGTTTGTGGGTGGTAGGCTGTGGAAAGACGATGATTTACACCATACTTAGCCATGACTCTAGCAAATTGGTCATTGCAGAAATGAGTCCCACGATCACTAATAATGGCGCGAGGCACACCGAATCTAGCGAAAAGAGCTTTCAAAAAGTTACAAACCACCCTTGCGTCATTAGTAGGCAAAGCTTTGGCTTCAACCCACTTAGAAACGTAGTCAACGGCCACAAGGATGTATTTGTTTCCTTTAGAAGAAGGGAATGGCCCCATAAAGTCGATACCCCACACATCAAAAATTTCACATTCTTGTATGAAATTCTGAGGCATCTCGTCTTTATGTGTGATTTTGCCTTGCTTTTGGCAAACATCACATCGCTTAACCATATTGTGAGCATCACGATATATGGAGGGCTAATAAAATCCCGAATCAAACACTTTTTTAGCGGTGTAGTTGGGACCAAAGTGACCACCGGTGGGTCCTTTGTGGCAAGCATCAAGGATTTCAGACGCTGCCGGTCCATCAACACATCGGCGGATAATCAAGTCGGCACATTGTTTGAATAGGTAAGGGTCGTCCCAAAAGTAAGTCTTAATGTCGGTGAAGAACTTTTTCTTTTGTTGGGACGTCAACCCTTCCTTGAGAATTCCACCCGCCAAGTAGTTTGCAAAGTCCGCAAACCACGGGGTTTCATTCGGCTTCGAGTTTATAGACATTAAGGTCTCCAGGGGAAAAGAATCATTGATTTCTTTGGTCGGATGATCCCCTTGGTATGGATCCTCAAGTCTGCTGAGATGATCCGCGGCTAAGTTTTCTGCTCCTTTTTTATCACGAATTTCTATTTTAAATTCCTGGAGCAGCAAAACCCAGCAAAGAAGTCTTGGTTTGGAATCTTGCTTTGTCAACAAGTACTTCAGCGCGGAATGATCGGTATACACGATGGTGGTGGAAAGGACAAGATAGGGGCGAAACTTTTCAAAAGCATAGACAACAGCTAAAAGCTCTTTTTCGGTTGTCGTATAATGCAATTGTGCCCCAGTCATTGTCTTGCTAGCGTAATGGATCGGTTGGAAGTGTTTGTTCACTCTTTGTCCAAGAACCGCTCCAATAGCAAAATCACTAGCATCGCACATCAACTCAAAAGGAAGCTCCCAATTAGGGGTAACCAAGACGGGTGCCTTAGTTAGCTTATCCTTAAGCGAGTTGAAGGCTTCAAGACACTCTTTGGAAAAGATAAAAGGAGTATCTTTTTCCAAGAGGTGGGTCATCGGGCGAGCGATTTGAGAGAAATCTTTGATGAATCGACGATAGAAGCCCGCATGACCCAAGAAACTTCTCACACCCTTCACAGTTAAAGGTGGAGGCAACTTTGCGATAACATCGACTTTAGCACGGTCAACTTCAAGACCGGCTTTCGAAATTTTATGTCCAAGCACGACGCCTTCTTTTACCATAAAATGGCATTTTTCCCAATTCAGAACAAGGCGAGTGTCTTCGCACCGCTATAGCATACGTTCCAAATTGGCAAGGCAAGAAGAGAAGGAGTCCCCGAAGACCGAGAAGTCATCCATGAAGACTTCCATGGTTTGTTCAACCATGTCATGGAAAATAGCTAACATACACCTTTGGAAAGTCCCTGGCGCATTACATAAGCCGAAAGGCATTCTTTTGTAAGCGAAAGTGCCATAGGGACAGGTGAATGTAGTCTTCTCTTGATCTTGGGGATCGATGGGTATTTGAAAATAACCCGAGAAACCATCCAGAAAGCAGTAATATTCATTACCAGCTAGACGTTCAAGCATTTGGTCCATAAAAGGTAGAGGGAAATGATCCTTTCTCGTGGCATCATTGAGTTTGCGGTAGTCTATACAAACTCTCCATCCAGTAACGAGACGAGTGGGAATCAACTCGTTGTGTTCATTGGGAACAACGGTTATTCCGCCCTTCTTGGGCACACAATGGATTGGACTAACCCATGGTGAATCCGAAATAGGGTAAATCATACCCGCATCAAGAAGTTTGAGAACCTCTGTTTTGATGACTTCATGGATTTTTGGATTCACCCTTCGTTGGCTTTGAATTGTGGGCTTAAAGTCGTCCTCCATGAGAATTTTGTGTGTGCAGAAGTGAGGATCAATTCCACGAATATCCGAAATCTTCCAAGCGATAGCTTTCTTATGATCTTTCAACACAGCGACAAGTCTGGCTTTCTCTTCATCCTTCAAATCCTTAGCAATGATGACCGGCGACTTCTTCTCTTCTTCGAGGAATACATACTCAAGATGGGGCGGCAACTCCTTAAGTTCCAAATCCGGAGGATTTTCGACGGGAGGCGTATTCGAAGTCGGAGTTTCGATAGCAATAACAGTGGGAGATGGAGGGGAAGGATTGTCTTCTCTGAGGAGGTTTGCAATGAAACTAAGATCGTCATCCCAATTGGCAGTAGAATCGTCATTGTCTTGCTTCACATCTTCCAAGGTGGCTTCCAAATCTTTCCAAAGGAAATCACTTTCTCCAAAGAGAGATAGTGATGAGTCGATAGAGGAAACGGTCTCAACAGTGGGAAGAGAGGTAGGAATGTTTTTACAAGCATCCTTGAAGTGTTCTTCACAGGCCTCATCAAGAACGTCAATACAATTAACACTCTCGTAAGAATAAGGCTGTTTAGAAAGCTTTCCCATATTGAAGACTACTTTATCGTCACCCACTCTCATGATAAGCTCACCGGCTTCAACATCAATGAGAGTGCGACCGGTCCTCAAGAATGGACGACCAACAATGAGTGGCACACGGGGGTCCATCTCGTAGTCGACGACAACAAAATCAGCAGGGAAGGTGAATTTGTCGACTCCTACAATGACATCTTCGGCTATCCCCACTGGATAAGCAACCGTACGGTTGGCCAATTCCAAAGTCATTTTAGTGGGGACAAGCTCTGGGAGAGATAATTGCTTCCAAACACTTAGAGGCATGAGATTAATACTGGCACCTAGATCAGCTAGGGCCATACAATTCTCTACTCCCGGGAAATTGCAAGGGATAAGAAAACGACCCGGATCACCAAGCTTGATTGGCAATTTCCTTAAGAGCACTGCAGAGCAGTTCTCATTAAGTTGGGTGTTGGCAATATCGAGGAGCTTTTCCTTGTCGCTCAAAAGATCTTTAAACATTTTCGCGTACTTGGGCATGTGAGCGAGAGCCTCAGCGAAGGAGATATTGAAATTTAGTTGTTTGAACATTTTAAGGAAATTCGAAACCTGAATATCATCCTTGCTCTTTTGCTTCTCTTTCCTCAACCTTGAAGGATAAGGTATATTGGAAGAAGAGGAAGGCTTTAGAGGAATAGGGTCACTCACAACCACGGGTGGAGGAGGGGTAGAAGGAAGAGGTGGAGAAATTGGGGAAGGAGAAGGAATAGGAGCAGGCGACTCGATCTCCTTAGTCACAACCACCGGTGGAGGTATAGGAAGCTCGGGTTCCTTGGTACCTTTGCCACTTCGAGTGGTGATTGCTTTCATCTCCCCTCTTGGATTTGCAACGGTGTTACTCGGAAGAGTACCCGAAGAAGAGGGTTGACTACTTTGGAAGAAACTAGCCATCATGTTCCTCAGATCATTAGTTTGGCTATCCAACGTGTTTCTCATGTCGGCTCTCAAATCATTTCCTTGCTTTACCAAGTCTGCCTTCAAGTTGAGCACCTCTCTCTGAAGATTTCCCACTATCGCATCGTTAGTCCTCATATAAGTTTCCACTTCCTGGTGAAGAGCGGTGGGTTGGTTGGGAGGAGCATTGTATGCAGGTGGTTGGTAAGCAGGTTGTTGGTAGACTTGATTGTTTCTTTGAGGTGGTTGTTGTTGCTTGTGAGGTGGAATGTATGGTTGTCGAGGTTGTTGTTGTTGTTGAGGAGGGCGATTGAGGTTTTGTTGTTGGTTTGGGTTGGCAGGAGGGAAACCAGGTGGTGAAAGATAGTTGTTGCTGCGGTAGCTAAGCAAGTTACGGTCACCTTGGGGTCTAGCTTGATAAGCAGGTTGTTGATAGGTGCCATATGCCGCATTCACATTCTCGGCAGGGTAGTCTTGGGTGGCGGTACAAGTTGTGTAAGAGTGGGGACCACCGCATATCTCACAAGGTTGGCTGACAGCGTTCACTTGAGCGTTTTTGGCGTTGTTGCTGTTGTTGTTGCTGACGGTGTGGGTGACAAGCGATTCAAGAAGCGTAGTGATTTTGTCTAATCGCTTGTCGCTGTCATTAGTGCTAGCACTAGCAACATTGGTCCGAACACTCTTGGTTTGCACACGAGATTTATTCTCAATGATGTCCCAAGCAGCATTGGAAGTCTTAGCCAATAAATTACCCCCTGAGGCACTATTCAGTGAATCTTGGTCACTCATGCTTAAACCATTGTAAAAGTATTAATTTGATGTACTTTGGTAAAACCATGTTGTGGGCATTTTCTTAAAAGATCTTTAAAACGATCCCAAGATTCACTGAATGACTCATCGTACTATTGTTCAAAGTTTATAATCTCATTCCGCAAAGCGGTAGTACGAGAGGGTGGAAAAAAGTAATTGATAAACTTTGTTTCTAAATCCGTCCACGAGAGAATACTCTGTGGCGGTTCCTTAGCAAGCCAATGCCGGGCTTGTCCCTCTAAAGAAAAGGGAAAAAGTTGTAACCTTATCACTTCTTGTGGAACTCCATTGAACTTGACCGTATAAGTGAGTTGTAGAAATCTCTTGATGTGGTCGTGTGGATCATCAATGGTTCGTCCCAAGAATGGTTGAGCGGAGACCATCTGGATAAAGCCTGACTTGAGCTCGAAATTGTTGGCGGCAATTGGAGGGATGACAATTGGATCCGTGTTGCCATCTACATGAGCTTGGAGCAATTCAATCATGGGGCGGTTATCCGGAAGTGGCTCATTGTTGTTGTTATTCGTGTTGTTGAAAGGTGGGTTGTTGTTGTTATTATTGTTGTTCGGAGGTGGTATGTTATTGTTGTTTTGGACACCAGCCATGTCTAAGTTATCGAGAGGCTCGGGCTCTTGATAAGACGTGGATCGAGTGCGCATACACCTGCAAAAGAACGAACAAAGAAAAACAAAGCAAAAATATTTTTGGTTTTTATGTTTTTTACTTTTTAGGATTTTTGAAAATTTTATATTTTTAGTGTTTTTGAAATTTTTTAGGAAAAAGTAACGTTCACGGGGAACGGATCCCAAAATCCAAGTTCTCACAAAAAACTTTTGATCTTAACGAGAAGAGCCGGCAGCGGCGCCATTTGATACAAGGTTTTTTTTTTTGGGTTCAATTAATATTTCTCGGAATCCTCTCGAATTGATCTCAGTTAAAAGTGGAATGATTTGTTCTTGGTGACAAAAAGTGGATTTGGTTATCTAATCTACGAACAGAGAAATGATTAAAAGGATAGTGATATAAACTTAAACTTAAAACAATCAAAGATGAATAACTAATACAAGAATTGAATCAAATCTGGAAAAATACCCTTACTAAAAAATAGTCTATGCGGAATGTATGTCTCATGCGGAAAGAATGGCCAATTCGGAAAGTTACTCTAATCGGAATGTTGCTGGCTACTCGGAAAACAATCCTATGCGGAATAAAAACACCTATGCGGAAAACAAGCCCATTCGGAAAATATGGTCTATGCGGAATACTCCTCTTATTCGGAATAAATTGCTCTATTCGGAAAATATGTTCTATGCGGAAAACATGATCTATTCGGAAAAAATGAGCTATGCGGAAAATAAGGCTTATGCGGAATATTAGGCTATTCGGAATATATAGAATATTCCGAATAAGAGACAAAACCAAAAAGCTATTCGGAAAGATGGAAAGATTTCGAATAAGGCAAACTGAAACTCACCTATTCGGAATATGTGCTATGTTCGGAAAAGTCTGGGAATCAAGAACAGTCACAGTAACAGCAAAAACAGGGGAACCAGTTTCAACTCCAAATCGACTCCAATACTCAAAAAGGTTTTACCAAATCAAACATAAATCATTTAGATACCATAAGCAATAAATCCCAACAATAAAAACACTAAATCAACAACTTTTTAGAATCAAACTAGAATCAAATAAAAACTTAAGAACTTGCACTAAAAATGGAGATGAACAAGATGAATGAAAAGATGGAATAGATTGATTAATGTAAAAGTAACAAGGTTAATGATTAAGGATTACAAGATTGAAAGAAAAAGATGAAAATCACCAAACACCCTAATGGTGTTGGTGATGGAACGAACCACAAAGAACTGGAAAAAGAAGAAAAATGAACTCACTCCCTAATTGTGTGAAGGGAGTATCTATTTATACTCCTAGTGGTTGGTTGGTGAGTGGGCTTTCTCCCTTTCTTCTTGTCTTCTCGTCTTTTCAGAAAAGTTGACGTTTTCGATTCTGATTCGGGATTTGTCGTCGATTAAATCCAACTCGTCTTTTAATTTCTTCGTTAAATAGACTCGAGTTTCTTCGACTTATGAAAATCTTCCGTCTTTAGTCCTTTTCTTCGATAAATCTTCGAATAGGCCCAGTGACTTCAAATCTTTTGCACCTCTTGGACAATAGACTTCGTCTTGAGTCTTTTTCCTTGATAAAACCCGTGCAATCCCATGTTTTCTTGAATATTCATCCAGTTAGCTCTGAAAACACAATAAACACAAAAACCACGCATAATTCCAAACAAATGATATTTAAATACGTGTTTTGGTCTTGTTTTAGCCAGAATTAAGTGGTAAAAGGATGGGTGTTTACACACCTATCATCGGGGCTTGCTGAAGTAGAAGAAACATTGACTCTCGGGTTGTTCCTTGAAGAAGCGGAGGAATCCCAATTTTTGTGGTGAGTAGTCATGTTCTCAATAAGCTCTCTACACTCCTCGGGTCTCCTTTTCATAAATGTGCCACCGGCGGCTGCATTAATCGTATCACGATCACGAAAAGTCAATCCGTTGTAGAAAGTATCAATTAAGGTTACGGGGAGCATGTTGTGGTTTGGACAACGATCAATCAAAATATTATATCTTTCCCAAGCATCAAAGAGAGATTCATCGGGTTCTTGCATGAAACCGCTGATTTGATTGCGAAGGCTCGTGACCATGGATGGTGGAAAGTAGCGCGACAAAAAGCGTTGAGTCATGTCATCCCAAGTATGAATTGAATTCTTCGGGAGACGATCAAACCATTTCTCGGCGTGATGTGATAAAGTATGTGGGAAGAGTTGTAGGCGAAGAACGTCCATTGTGGCACCAGGCAACTTCATGCTCTGAGTGATAGTAATGAATTTGTCGAGGTGTTTGTTGGCATCATCATCAGGCATTCCGGCGAATGGATTAGTTTGCACTTGCTGAATTATGTGGTGCTTCAACGAAAACTCCGGAGCCGTGATTTTCATCGGCGCAATCGGTCCTCCTCGTCCAAACATGGTAGGTTGACAAAGCTCCTCCATTGTCCGAAGATCGGGCTGTGGAAGAACATTATTGTTATTGTTGAGGTGCGGTGGATTATTATTGTTGTTAACACCTGCCATAGCTAAATCTTCTCGAGTCTCGGGCTCTTGATAATTAGAAGATCTAGTACGCATACACCTACAAAGGCAAAAGAAAACAATACCAAACGCAAAGACAATATATATATATACACAATAAAAATAAAATCTTTTTGGATTTTTGAAAATTTTAATTTTTATGGATTTTTTAACAATTTTTAATTTTTATGGTTTTTTGAAATTTTTAAGCAAGAAAATAACGTTTACAAGTGAACGGATCCCAAAAAGCAACGCATCTCTCACAGAAAACCGTTAATCTTTACGAAAAGAGCCGGCAGCGGCGCCATTTTATAACTAGGTTTTTACCTAATTAAAAAGATTCTTTGTCGCGTGTCTAATCGAATTGATTCTGGTTCTATGTGTGACTCAGTCGTTCTTTGGTGAAACAAGTAGTTGTGTCGTTGTAGTATTAAAGATGTGCAAAACTTTAAAGTAAAGGGCGTTAACTTAAAATCTAAATCTAATTTAAAATAAATGGCGAGAATTTAAAAGTGTGATGAAAATTAAAAGGCACTAAACGTAAATAACGCAAACTTAAATCTATCTAAGGCAAACTTAAAACGCAACTAAAACTTAAAACTAAGGCAAGGCTAAAATAAATCTCTAAGGCAAATAAACTTAAAGTTCAACTAAGTAAAAAGACGGAAAAAGTAAAGCTTGAGGATTAAAAACAGAAAGTTAAAAACAGAAACTAAAAATAACCTGAACACAACTTATCCAGAATAATCCTTCGTTCGAAATAAACATTCATCCGGAATGTCACCTTCGTTCAGAATGTTCTTCTTCACTCGGAATATTGCCCAAAACCCTTGATCCGGAATAAATCCTTTATCCGGAATATGTAACTTATCCGGAATACAGCCTTGATTCGGAATACTTAAGCTTGATCCGAAATAACTTCCTTGATCCGGAATATAGGATATTCCGGATGAAACACCTTGGCTAAACCCTTGATCCGGAATGTTTTAATATTCCGAATAAAGCACTTTGATCCGGAATAATAAATTATTCCGGATGAACTTGCTGATCCGGAATATAATCTGATTCCGAATGTGTGGTTGATCCGGAATAAAAGGCTGATCCGGAATGTCTAATATTCCGGATGAACGGTTTGATCCGGAATAATAAATTATTCCGAATAAACTCTTCTGATCCGGAATGTCCAATATTCCGGATGAACACCCTTGATCCGGAATAAACTAGCACAAACCCTTCACTCGGAATAAAGAGTTGATCCGGAATGTCCCTGGGAAAGATCAGTAACAGAAAACCGAAGAACAAGGAAACACAAAATAGCACGAATCTAGACAAACTTGATCAAAATCAACCAAAAGATTAAATCAAACTAATCACAAAACATCTACTAATGATAATCAAACAATCCAAAACAATCAAAATAACAAAAATAACCACAATAATCAAAACCCACTTTAATCAAATCAATAAAATAAGAACATGAACATGAACAATAAAGATAAAGATTAAAGATCAAATAAAGAAAGGTAGATAGGAGATTGACAATAAAAATAAAGATTGACAAGAATTAAAAGGAAACTTACTTGAAATTAAAGGTATTTAAGGTGCAAGACAAGTATATAAATTTGACATGAAAAGTAAATGACAAGGTAACTAAAATTGGAAGAACTAATTGTCACTATTAGCCAACAAGAGAAAAATAATGAAGTCCTAATCTATTTATAGGGGAGGATTAGGGAGTTCTTAGGAAGCTTCCTCCCCTCTTTCTTCTTTTCCTTAATTGCAAGATTAAGTCCTTAATCTTCTTAATCTTCTTAAATCTTGGACTTTAATGACTTTGTCTCGGGATTTCTTTGAACTCTTCTTGTAATTCTTCAATGAATTAGACTTGAGTTCTTCGGCTTTTAGTAAACTTCCGTCTTTTGACTTTTTCTTCGATAAATCTTCAGAATTGGTCTTGGACTTCCGTTCTTTTTGCACTCTTGATCTTTAGACTTCGTCTTTCGTCTTTTTCTTCGATAAAAGCCCGTGAATGCCCGTGTTTTCTCCACTTTTCACCTTTTCGTCCTAAATCACAACAAAAACACAAAATAAATGACATAAAATATACGTTTTGGCTCGGTTATTATTGTAATTAAGTGGTAAAAAGGATGGGTGTTTACACACCTATCAAATCCCCTACACTTGACCATTGCAATGTCCTCGTGCAATGCATTAGTTACAAAGCAAGATTATATTTCCCATCATAATCAATCCACGTTGGCCTTTATTAAAGAGATAGAAAATTATAAACATTCAAAGTAAAGAAATCAAAAACATACCTACGGGTTTTGGAAATGTTATGAATAATCATCATCCTCAAGTTTTCACTTTCTCCAAACCAAGCTTAAAAACGAGATCATTGTTATTATAAGTTAGCAAACTAACACGAACTCATGTGGGCCAATTATTCACTTAAACTCCCTTATTCCTAGGTGTATCTCTTATATTTTATTGTTGTCTTGAATGATCACGAGGATGCATTGTTGACTTATTTCGATAGTTATTTAGGCTGAAAATAAAGTGAACGATTTAATCAATAGTTAGCTAAAGGACAAAATCTTTTAAAACTGCTTCTCGGACCTCATAAAGTTCATATCTTGGCATAACTCGCTTCGCGATTTGAGACCTTTCTCGGACCGATTTTGGTAGCGACTTCATACTTCGAATCTTGAGAGACGTTCATGAAATAATGGTCTTCTCTTCATAATGGGAATTTCTTCACTTGAAGTTTTGAGAGATTCTTCATATTAGGACCACGACTTCTTCATTTTTCTCCAACCTTTATTTTGGACTTTGATATACAACGATCCGCCTCCTTTTTGGACTTGGCTTTATTTATCCTCATACCTTGTTAGGGCCTTTTCGGATAGACTTCTCCATGACTTTTGGGGAGTTTTTGCTTTCGTCGTGTGTCTCGATCCTTCATATTGATCTTTGATAAATGATTCTTCACATCACTTGGGATCTTTAGCAACAAAATGTAGCCCTCATGCCTTGTTAGGGCCTTTGCGGACTCGCCAATCTTCGCATCCCGCTTCAATAAGTTATGCCTTGGCTATGAACTCTAATCCATACCGAGCAACTTTTAAACGATCTTGGGCTAGAAGCTAAGTAACTTTTCAAATCGTACGACCTTATTTATTGCAGATAAATTTAGTAACAAGCGATGGGAGAATAGGCTTATAATTAACTCACATAAATTCACGAAAGAATACCAAACTTATAATTGACTCTATCATCTCTCGTTCTCCACAGTTTAAAATCTCAAGTAATGAGACTCGTGGATGCTTAGCCTATTAAATCAATGTTTTGGGTTTTCGAGTCGCCTATAGGATCTTGCAAACTCTTAGACTTTTTGAAGTTTAGAAATCGCATTTTAAAGTTCCCTTGATAAACGACTCTATAGGATCAATTATAGGAACTTGGAAAAAGTTCTTGTTCTTAACCCGTGAGAGTTAAGACTTTCGCGTTTTATAGATCCCTATATAAAAGCCTAGCAAAACTTGACTTAAACACGTTAAGGATACTAGCTAGAGTAAACTTAGATAAGTAAACTCGGGTTGAGTCAAAAGATTCACAACGTTTGAAAATTAAAACTATTTATTAAAAATTTATTCTAGCAAAGGAAGAAAATAACTATACAAAGGGAAAAACTAATAGGCCAAAATAGATCAAAAATTTTGAAAAATGTCGAAAAATTGATTTTCCGGTTAAAATGAGGACAAATACAAGGAGAAGAGCGACTTAACTTTGATAGAAGTCTCCCCTACACTTAATATAAACATTGTCCTCAATATTTAAGCATGTGGGAGTAAACTCCCCTACACTTAGGACATTGTGCACTTTGTTTAAATCTCGCTAAGGAAGAGACAACTAAAGAGATTCCTATTTTAATATTGAGAAATAGAATATAGTAAATCGAAAAGAGTTTAGGATAGAACCGGGAAGAAGGGAACACGGAATCACGGGTCGTCAAAAATCATCAAGAGTGGATCATTGAGCGCTCGAATCCCTGAATAAGAGAGGAAAGGAAACAGCAAACACCAACGGGTCTCCCCTACACTTAGGATAAAGAAAGCTAAAAGATAGATACATGGGTTGCCTCCCAAGAAGCGCTTGATTTTTGTTAACCGAGTCGTGAGCCTGACTCGACCTTGATTAGCATAGGAAGAAGCATGAAACACATCCACTGGGATCAAAGACATAGTTTTCGTCCATCAAATAGCACAAGCTTAAGGCGAACAAGGCAAGCCAAAGAAGAATAGGCAAGGTTCCCTTAAGCAAAGATGGAGCACGGTGGTAGCAAGGGTGAAGAGCAAGCATATCTTCAGTAGTTCCAAAAATCTTTCCTTTTATTTCATCAGGTGGATACTGAGATGGCTGAAGAATATCGATACCGGGGTCGAACACCTTTTCCTTTAGGGGAAAATAGCACTCAGGCTCAGCAGAATGTGAAGATGATCCGCGAAGAAAATGCACAACCTCGTCCTCAGAAGGTGGACAAAGAGGTGTTAACTCATATGTGCTGCGGATGTTGGTGTCGACCGGTTGCTTCTCCTTTGAAAGAATTTTTTTCAAATCCAAAGTAGGATCAAGACCATAATCATCAAAGTCCAAAGGAGGTGCATCACTCTCATGAGGGAAGTAAGTATTAAGAAAAGTAGACAAGTCTTCCTCAAATGAGTAGTCATCCAAAGTAGGATCAAGTGATGGCGGAGGATCTTCATCATGTGAAGAATCACTCGAAAGAGTATCAGCCTCATCAAAATCATCATATGTGGGCATGTCGGGATACTCGGAAGTAAGGTCATCATAATCATCCGAATCTGAGCTAGAATCATCATCATGAGCATCAAAGATCGGTGGAGAATCATAAATGGGCGAAGGTTCCAAATTGGAGAGAGAATCATCTACATCATCTTGAAACAGTGGATATCGATGCAAGACTCGAATAGAGGATTGTTGTAGACGACAAAATCATCGAGCACATTAATCATATTCACTGATTCTCAGCCTCCAAAGGATTTGCTTGTAAGCTTCCCCATTTTGAACACTTGGGCATCATCCCCGACTCTTAAGATGAGCTCACCTTCGGCAACATCAACTAGAGCTCGTCCGGTTCTTAAGAATGGCCGACCAAGTATTAAAGGAATACGAGGGTCCATTTCATAATCAACCACAACAAAGTCGACCGGAAAAGTGAAGGTGCCAACTTTAATGAACACATCTTCGGCAATACCAACGGGGTAAGCGAGAGTGCGATTTGCAAGCTCAAGAGTCATCCTTGTTGGAGTAAGGTCGGGTAATGATAGTGTTTTCCAAACACTTAATGGCATCAGATTTATACTGGCCCCGAGATCAGCTAGGGCAGTAAATTCTTCGGTTTTGTTAAAGATGCAAGGCAACACAAAACGACCGGGATCTCCAAGTTTTTCCGGAAGTTCTTTAAGAATAACTGCATAACAGTTTTCATTTAAGCGTGTGTTGGCGAGCTCAATCAGCTTCTCCTTCTTGTTAAGCAATTCCTTGAATGCTTTGACAAATTTTGGCATATGGACAAGTGCTTCAACAAGGCTAATGTTGAAATTCATGTGAGAGATCATCTTCAAATAATTCGACTCTTGAACGTCATCCTTTGTGTGAATTTTGGTCTTGCCTAAGCGAGATGGATAAGGAATATTGGGGTTGGGTGGTGAAGGTGTAGGTGTAGGTAAAGGTTGAGATGTTGAAGGTGGGGTTGGTGGAGGATTCTTGGTGGGTGCTTCATCACGACGAGGCGGAGACGGTAATGGTGTACTAATACTAGGTGTAGGAGTAGTAGGGATAAATGGTGGTGGAGGAGGTGTAGATGATGGGGCGGGATAGGTGGTCCTACTATGGTAACTCCACTACGGGTAGTAATAGCATTCACATTCGCTCGCGGATTGGTGACGGTGTTTGAAGGTAGAGAACTCGAGGTAGAGGGTTGAGTTGTGGGCAAGAAACTAGAAAGCATATTCTTCAAATCATTTGTTTGACTGCTGAAGGAGGATTGAAAATTATCTCGAAGCTCAGATCTAATGTCATTCCCTTGCTTGGTAATATCTCCTTTCAGATTGATAATTTGGCTCTGCAGATTCTTGATTTGCTCACCTTGAGTTCTCATTAATGCTTCAACATCTTGATTCATGGGTGGGGCTTGTTGAGCGGGTGGGTGATAAGGATTAGAAGCTCTTGGTGGGATTTGGTTGCTTCTATTGTAGTTGTTGTTAGGGTTTTGGTTTTGAGGAGAAAAACCGGGTGAAAGGTAATTGTTTGACCGGTAACTCAGCAAATTTCTATCCCCTTGAGGTCGAGCTTGGTAATTTTCTGGTGAATAATTACCATAAGCTGCATACACGTTTTCCGAATTTCCTTGAGTAGAAGGACAATCAGTGTATGGGTGTGGACCGCCGCATGTTTCACAAGGATTAGCAACCGCTTTAACTTGATGTTGTTGGTTTGTAGCGAGAAGCAAGATATTTTTGTTCATTTCAGTCATCATGCGGGTGAATTCGGTCATGTCAGGGCTTGTTGAAGTAGAAGAAACATTGACTCTCGGGTTGTTCCTTGAATAAGCGGAGGAATCCCAATTTTTGTGGTGAGTAGTCATGTTCTCAATAAGCTCTCTACACTCCTCGGGTCTCCTTTTCATAAATGTGCCACCGGCGGCTGCATTAATCGTATCACGATCACGAAAAGTCAATCTGTTGTAGAAAGTATCAATTAAGGTTACGGGGAGCATGTTGTGGTTTGGACAACGATCAATCAAAACATTATATCTTTCCCAAGCATCAAAGAGAGATTCATCGGGTTCTTGCATGCAACCGCTGATTTGATTGCGAAGGCTCGTGACCATGGATGGTAGAAAGTAGCGCGACAAAAAGCGTTGAGTCATGTCATCCCAAGTATGAATTGAATTCTTCGGGAGACGATCAAACCATTTCTCGGCGTGATGTGATAAAGTATGTGGGAAGAGTTGTAGGTGAAGAACATCCATTGTGGCACCGAGCAACTTCATGCTCTGAGTGATAGTAATGAATTTGTCGAGGTGTTTGTTGGCATCATCATCAGGCATTCCGGCGAATGGATTAGTTTGCACTTGCTGAATCATGTGGTGCTTCAACGAAAACTCCGGAGCCGTGATTTGCATCGGCGCAATCGGTCCTCCTCGTCCAAACATGGTAGGTTGATAAAGCTCCTCCATTGTCCGAAGATCGGGCTGTGGAAGAACATTGTTGTTATTGTTGAGGTGCGGTGGATTATTATTGTTGTTAACACCTGCCATAGCAAAATCTTCTCGAGTCTCGGGCTCTTGATAATTAGAAGATCTAGTGCGCATACACCTACAAAGGCAAAAGAAAACAATACCAAACGCAAAGACAATATATATATACACAATAAAAATAAAATCTTTTTGGATTTTTGAAATTTTTAATTTTTATGGATTTTTTTAACAATTTTTAATTTTTATGGTTTTTTGAAATTTTTAAGCAAGAAAATAACGTTCAGAAGTGAACGGATCCCAAAAATCAACGCCTCTCTCACAGAAAACCGTTAATCTTTACAAAAAGAGCCGGCAGCGGCGCCATTTTATAACTAGGTTTTTACCTAATTAAAAAGATTCTTTGTCGCGTGTCTAATCGAATTGATTCTGGTTCTATGTGTGACTCAGTCGTTCTTCGGTGAAACAAGTAGTTGTGTCGTTGTAGTATTAAAGATGTGCAAAACTTTAAAGTAAAGGGCGTTAACTTAAAATCTAAATCTAATTTAAAATAAATGGCAAGAATTTAAAAGCGTGATGAAAATTAAAAGGCACTAAACGTAAATAACGCAAACTTAAATCTATCTAAGGCAAACTTAAAATGCAACTAAAAATTAAAACTAAGGCAAGGCTAAAATAAATCTCTAAGGCAAATAAACTTAAAGTTCAACTAAGTAAAAAGACGGGAAAAGTAAAGCTTGAAGATTAAAAACAGAAAGTTAAAATAGAAACTAAAAATAACCTGAACACAGCTTATCCGGAATAATCCTTCGTTCGGAATAAACATTCATCCGGAATGTCACCTTCGTTCGGAATGTTCTTCTTCAATCGGAATATTTCCCAAAACCCTTGATCCGGAATAAATCCTTTATCCGGAATATGTAACTTATCCAGAATAAAGCCTTGATTCGGAATACTTAAGCTTGATCCGAAATAACTTCCTTGATCCGGAATATAGGATATTCCGGATGAAACACCTTGGCTAAACCCTTGATCCGGAATGTTTTAATATTCCGAATAAAGCACTTTGATCCGGAATAATAAATTATTCCGGATGAACTTGCTGATCCGGAATATAATCTGATTCGGAATGTGTGGTTGATCCGGAATAAAAGGCTGATCCGGAATGTCTAATATTCCGGATGAACGGTTTGATCCGGAATAATAAATTATTCCGAATAAACTCTTCTGATCCGGGATGTCCAATATTCCGGATGAACACCCTTGATCCGGAATAAACTAGCACAAACCCTTCACTCGGAATAAAGAGTTGATCCGGAATGTCCCTGGGAAAGATCAGTAACAGAAAACCGAAGAACAAGGAAACACAAAATAGCACGAATCTAGACAAACTTGATCAAAATCAACCAAAAGATTAAATCAAACTAATCACAAAACATCTACTAATGATAATCAAACAATCCAAAACAATCAAAATAACAAAAATAACCACAATAATCAAAACCCACTTTAATCAAATCAATAAAATAAGAACATGAACATGAATAATAAAGATAAAGATTAAAGATCAAATAAAGAAAGGTAGATAGGAGATTGACAATAAAAATAAAGATTGACAAGAATTAAAAGGAAACTTACTTGAAATTAAAGGTATTTAAGGTGCAAGACAAGTATTTAAATTTGACATGAAAAGTAAATGACAAGGTAATTAAAATTGGAAGAACTAATTGTCACTATTAGCCAACAAGAGAAAAATAATGAAGTCCTAATCTATTTATAGGGGAGGATTAGGGAGTGCTTAGGAAGCTTCCTCCCCTCTTTCTTCTTTTCCTTAATTACAAGATTAAGTCCTTAATCTTCTTAATCTTCTTAAATCTTGGACTTTAATGACTTTGTCTCAGGATTTCTTTGAACTCGTCTTGTAATTCTTCAATAAATTAGACTTGAGTTCTTCGGCTTTTAGTAAACTTCCATCTTTTGACTTTTTCTTCGATAAATCTTCATAATTGGTCTTGGACTTCCGTTCTTTTTGCACTCTTGATCTTTAGACTTCGTCTTTCGTCTTTTTCTTCGATAAAAGCCCGTGAATGCCCGTGTTTTCTCCACTTTTCACCTTTTCGTCCTAAATCACAACAAAAACACAAACCACGCATAATTCCGACATAAATGACATAAAATATACGTTTTGGCTCGGTTATTATTGTAATTAAGTGGTAAAAAGGATGGGTGTTTACACACCTATCAAATCCCCTACACTTGACCATTGCAATGTCCTCATGCAATGCATTAGTTACAAAGCAAGATTATATTTCCCATCATAATCAATCCACTTTGGCCTTTATTAAGAAGCAATTAATTAAAAAGGTGGAAGAGCATAGTTTGTCAAACTAGCCAACAACAATGAAACTAACACTAATCATCTATTTATAGGGGAGGAGGAGGATTAGTGGAAGGAAGCTTCCTCCCCTCTTTCTTCTTTCTTTAATTGCTTGATTAGTCCTTAATCTTCCAAATTCTTCGACTTTTATCCCGGGATTAATAAACTCGTCTTGTAATTTCTTCAATAAATTATACTTGAGTTCTTCGGTTTTTAGTAAACTTCCGTGTTTTGACTTTTTCTTCGATAAATCTTCAGAATTGGTCTTGGACTTCCGTTCTTTTTGCACTCTTGATCTTTAGACTTCGTCTTTCGTCTTTTTCTTCGATAAAAGCTTGTGAATGCCCGTGTTTTCTCCACTTTTCACCTTTTCGTCCTAAATCACAACAAAAACATAAACCACGCATAATTCCGACATAAATGACTTAAAATGTACGCTTTGGCTCGGTTATTATTGTAATTAAGTGGTAAAAAGGATGGGTGTTTACACACCTATCATGCTAACCATAATTTTAGACACCTTAGGAACAACCTTGAATGAAGGTTGAGGAACCTTTGCATTAGTCTTAGAATATTCACCTTGTTCTCTCCTGACCTGTAGTTTAGGAGTAGGTTTAGTAAGTTTTATCCCACTAATCGACTGTTTATGTGTTTGTTTTGCCTTATATTTTTTCTTCTTCACTTCCATAAACCCATCATTATCAGCCAAAACAACCTGCTCAACAACCTGCATTTTGGGACATTTATGATCAACATGATAAAAAATAGCGCAAGTGGAACACCTAGGAGGCTTCCAGTCATATTCAATGTCAATAGTATAAATAATGCCCCAACTCCTTGCCTTTTAGAATGGCAATGACAACCGACTCCAACAATTCTACATCAGCCGAGACTTCAATAAGAGCCCTAGCGTATGTACTACGTCCCCATGAACTCAAGCACATAGTACTCGTATAGAAGTCTAACATAATTGGATTCCCAATTTGGGAAGTAATAACACTAAGCCTAATTTCAGAATACGCCACTATAGGAACGTGATGCAACTTGACTCAAACATACGCCTTTTTACCTTAGCCTTTGATAAGTGTGTAAACACTTACCCTTTTACCACTAAAAATAAGCAAAAACCAAATCAAAACGTGAATTAATTAATGTAAAATTCGGAATTACGCGTGATTTTGTTTATTTGTGAAAAATAGGTACAAAAGAACAAAAACGAAGAAAACACGGGATTTCACGGGGGTTTACCGAAGAAAAAGACAAAGAATGAAGAAAAAGATCAAAAGTGCAAAAAGAATGAAGTTTGGAGGGCTAAAGATGAAGTTTTTATGAAGAAAATGGCTAAAGAATCAAGATTACAAAAGAAAGGGACCAAAACTGCCATACAGCCAAAGAGAGAGCTCCTTTTGGTGTCACATGGATCACCAACATATACTAGCTACTTTATCACTTTTGCAGCAGCCATGTCATCAATCCACCACTCCATCTATCAACTAACCTAAACTTGCCACGTGTCACCACCATATTCATCCTCTTCACTAGATCATTACAGGAGCTATAGTCCATTTCATGGAAAGTGTTCTACATGAAAAGTGATGAGGAGAACGAGACGAAGCTAATGGTGTTCACCAATCAACATGCCGTGCCCTGGATCAAAAACCCCCAAATTCGTTCTTGACCAAGAACCCTAATCCACGTGGATGATTTTAATTAGACGTTTCTCTGTTGTGATTGACACTCTTGTTAGTCTAGAAAACCCCTTAACCAACTTACCCACCACATTTCTCCTATAAATACTCACCTACACTCCCAAAACACACATAGTAGAATTTTTAGCTTAATTTTCAAGCAAGTTTCTCTCATTTCAGTACTTAGCTTAATTCCTAAGCTAGCTTTAGTCTTTGTAATCATCTCCTTCAATCTTGTAATCATTTCATTCATATTAATAAAATTCTCCATTAAAACACTATTCATCATCTTCTTCATGACGAATTACTGTTCATAGTTGCTGATTTGTTGCGGGTATATGTTACTAAGCTTGAATACAAGCTATTGAAGCTGATTTGATCGAGTTTGGTGAAGATTTGTTGTGAATTCGAGTTTTGGAGGGAATTTGATCATTCGAATTCAATTCGTTTAATTCAAGTGATCACTGGTGAATTGTTGTTGATTTGTGGTTAGTAGGTGTAGGTGATCGTGTTTGAGCTTACTTCTCCATCAACGGAGGCCTTGAATCAAGGTTTATCTCATTTTCACCTTTTTAGGCAAAAATTAGGACTTATATGCATTTGTATGATCAAGTGTGATATTGTTTGGTTCTTTGATTGAAACATCTCTTATTTGATCTGCATTTGATAGTTAGATACTTGTTTTCGCTGTAGCGTCATTAGATCTTAGTTTTACTTTGTTAAATTTTGTAACACTCTCAATTTTCGTATCGGTACAGCGGAATGGTCTTTTAGAGTGTTACGGGATAGCACAATAACTCCAATCATAGACAACACATAAAAATGGTTGTACAAGGTTCAACATACATTTATTCGATAAAAAGTTTTAAAGTGTACAACAGGTCCCAAATTCTACAGGTCATTAAGTTTACAAAACATAGATCGAATGAACATTTTTAATATTATGTGGGCCATCAGAGTCGATCTCCCGGATTACCTTCAAGCACCTGAGATAAAAACATGCAAAAATCATATCAGCGAATGCCGAGTGAATTCATAGAGTTTAATAAAAACCGTTATATAAAACAATCGTTAAAATCAGAACACAAGTATAATATCGGAAGTAAGTCCTCGTATTGCTAGTCAGACAATATATAAATCAAGCATACATCTTAAACCGTCCATGAGAGCGTAGCCTCAATATTACCATAATAGGTAATATATTCATCGTTATTTGCATCGTTATTGTATTGTATATATAGGATTATTATTAGCCGCATGACATTGTTACCTTACTGTGAAAACAACGGGCCGCGAACCCGACAAACAATTTGCCCATCTAAGTTAGCGTGTCGTCACAAAAATCACGCTATGTAATCTTCTCATACATAAGTTCGCTTACCAATCAATGTGGTACGACGGGGATCAACCATCAAGGCGCGAACTGGGGTGATCGTCCCTAAATAGTACTATCATATGCATAAGCGTCTACCAAATCCCGATAGTTCACAATTCATGCTAATGGGACTTTAAGTGACATAACCTAACTACTAATAATCCTTTTTATCTCATTTATAGGGTCATAGCATCATTCGGGTCCATATCATTAAGCATACCATCGGGACTACTTGTGTTCTATTTTTATCAAAAACTAGCATGTTATCTCGCTCGCGGGTTTACAAATCATTTTATAAAACATTTAAAAGAGTGCGAGGCTATGAACTCACGTTGATAATGAAAGGCGGATTATCGGCTACGGGCGTGCTTCGGTCACGGAAACCTATATAAATAATAATCGGTCTTAGAATTTTGTCCAATGACTTTTATCAAAATAACAATATACATATGATGATTTTGTACATATGATGATGATCAAGTGGGTTTATATATCCTTGTTTACTCATTTTAGCGTTCATGTATTGGTAACTTTTTACTAGTTTACTAGTTTTACCTATTTACCTACTTTAAGTCCAATAAGCTCATTATAAGTTCTTTAACTTTTATTATTTCATTTTATACTTATATTATCAGTATTTACACTTTACATGTTGGGCCCAAATGGGTTAAGCCCAATAAGTACTTATTATAAGTGTTTAACTTATTTAGTCCAATTATTAGTCCAATATGCTTACTTAGCTCGTTAATGTCCGTATGTCCTATAGTTCGGGTTTTATCGGTTTTTACTTGTATTAGATACTTATATATCAGTATATAACTTTTAAAAACTTTACATTAGACGGGTTTGATCGTCTAAGTTTTTATTGGCGAAAAACGTTAATTTTACGGTAATAGCCGAAAAAGTCGTAAAAATCATGTTTATAGTTTTTATAACTTATAAATATTATTCAACTACCATTTTTATAAATTGTCCATTTATTTAACCTTATACATATTTATATAAATGAAATTCATAAGTTAGTGGGTTTTAATTTCACATTTTATACTATATAATTTGAGTGCTTATATAATAGTAATAAACATTAATTCTTCAAAATTAGATTTTTATTTTCATCTTTAACATTTTTATCATATCTAGAGTTCTACAATGAATTAGAAGCTCATTTTTGGGTGGCATGAACTTCATATTATGTGCTACAATTAACTTAGTTATAGCTACTACTCATTTTAAGTTTAACTATCCTTAACAGTCCCTACAAAACAGCTTATTCAGATTAGCACACTCATCTTGTTTTGATCATATCTCACTCATTTTAATGATTCCATTGCATGGCCAACTCTCACATGTGTATGACATCTTGTACTTACTGAAAATGGATTCTACCATGCAAATTTATCAGTTCAAGTTTTGGTTACATACTGTTTTTATACAGCCAATAAATTAAGCATGATTTTAGCCTTGTTTCTTATAGTTATTAATCTTTTTAAGCATATTTATCAACACTTGATCCCCACAAAACATTTTTATCATCATATATTCATCATATACATATACAACAAGAAAGAAAATACATTTTATCTTTACAAAAATAACAAGAGAAAATGGAAAGGATGATCTTCTTTACCAACCAAGAGTATATCTTGTTTTTGGAAGACAAGAACTTGATGAACACCAAATGTATCCCCAAGATCATCAAACACCAAGAAAGTATCTTGAGAAATCAGCCCTAGGACACAAGCAAATCACCTACTTTGTTGTTAAAATGGCCACCAAGTGATCAAGGCTTCAAGGCAACTCCATAATATAGCTAGATAACAAGTATTTTGTGGCTATAAAAGATCAAAAGGGGTGTTTGTTCTTGAAGTGGGACGGAAATGGTGATGGAGTTGAGAGAGTTTTTAGTTGATTTGCATGAGAGAAATGGTGGTATGTGAGAAGCTAGTTGTTTTTGTTAGTTTGGTGGGTAAAAACTAGCTTAAGTGTTAAGCTAAACTTACACTTGTAAGCTACTAGTTTACATGATGCCACATCTTTGATGTGGTGTCATGTTTGGCCGTACCATGTTATAGTGGGGTGGGATAAATTATTTTGTCCCATCCCGCTAATTTACGGGTACTCCTCGATTCTAGTTTCCTCGATTTGCGTGCCCTCGGGTCGTTTCACGAAAAACGTTTTTATAAATTATGAATCAACGGCACAAAACGAATCCAATAAAAATTGTCTCATCAAAACGGAGTTCAAAAACGTAAATACGTAATCCTAAGGTTTCCGGTTTAATCGTAAAGGACGCTAAATTATGCACGTAAGCCCAAATTTAAATTCGTAAATTGTGAGTTCATCAACCAACACAAAAATAAGTTTCAAAATATTATACGAGAAAATAATTCACTACCTGAAAATGTTAGATTGTCACAGCTTTTCCTCCTAAAAGGGATCAACGTCCTCGTGATCCATTTCATTTTGATGTCCGTTTCTTATTGAAATCGAAGAGGTGTGGATATTTCTTCCACATTTCATCCTCTCGTTCCCAAGTATATTCCAGTCCATGCTTTGAATTCCATCGGATCTTGACAATAGGTATCCGACTTTGTTTCAGTTGCTTTACCTCACGATCCATAACCTCTACGGGTTCTTCGATAAAATGAAACTTCACATCTATTCGAACCTTATCCAACGAAATTTTCTCATCACTCACTGCTAGACATTTCTTCAGATTAGATACATGGAATGTGTTGTGAACACCATGAAGTTCTGGGGGTAACTCTAGTTTATAAGCCACCGGACCTACTCTAGATAAAATCTTAAAGGGTCCAATATAACGGGGATTCAATTTTCCTCGCTTTCCAAATCTTATAACGCCTTTCCATGGCGATACTTTCAACATTACTTGGTCACCCACTTTAAACTCCATTGGCTTCCGCCGCACATCCGTGTAACTTTTCTGTCTACTACGGGCAGTCAACAACCTATTCTTAATCTGAACTATCATCTCCGTAGTCTCCCGGATCAATTCCGGTCCCATGAGCTGGGTATCCCCAACTTCACTCCAACATACAGGAGATCTACACTTCCTACCATACAAAGCTTCAAACGGTGCAGCCTTAATACTAGAATGGTAACTATTGTTATACGAAAACTCTGCTAACGGCAAATGTTTATCCCAATTCTTACCAAAATCTAACACACAAGCTCTTAACATATCTTCTAGTGTTTGTATCGTCCTTTCACTCTGCCCGTCAGTCTGGGGGTGATAAGCACTGCTCATGTCGAGATTCGTTCCCAAAGATCTTTGGAGAGATTTCCAAAAATTCGATGCGAATCTAGGATCTCGATCTGAAATGATCGATACAGGCACTCCATGCTTGCATACAACATTCTCAAGGTATATACGAGTCAGCTTCTCTAGTGAGAACTGCTCTTTAACCGGAATGAAGTGTGCTGATTTGGTCAGTATGTCGACAATGACCCAAATCGAATTGTTTCCAGATGATGTTCTAGGAAGCTTGGTGATAAAGTCCATCGTAATTCGCTCCCACTTCCATTCAGGAATCTTTGGTTGTTGAAGTAGTCCTGATGGCTTTTGATGTTCCGCTTTGACTCTAGCACAAGTCAAGCATTGAAGAACATACATAGCAATATCAGCTTTCATATTCGGCCACCAGTACAACTTCTTCAAATCATGGTACATCTTATCAGATCCCGGATGAATGGAATACTTAGATTTATGGGATTCTAACATAATCAAGTCTCTTAAGCCTCCAAACTTAGGTATCCGCATACGACCTCTTAAGCATTTCACTCCATCAGCTCTAACCTCTAAAGGATCTCCTTATCCTCGGAACCCTTCATTAACAAAATTTTCCTTCTTACAAGCTTCTATTTGCGCATTTCTAATTTGCTCAGGCAAATTATTGTGCACGGTCAAGACTAGAGAACGTACCCTGATAGGCTCTCTATCTTTCCTGCTTAACGCATCGGCAACAACATTGGCTTTTCCTGGGTGATATTTTATATCACAATCATAATCACTTAACAACTCTATCCATCTTCGTTGCCTCATGTTCAATTCCTTCTGGTCGAGAATATACTTAGGCTTTTGTGATCGGTGAATACCGTACACTTGGTGCCATACAGATAATGTCTCCACAACCTAAGAGCAAAGACTACAGCTCCTAACTCAAGATCATGAGTAGTATAATTCTCCTCATTCTTCCTTAATTGCCTAGAAGCATAAGCTATCACTTTCTCTCGCTGCATCAAAACAGCTCCATAGCCTCTAAGAGATGCATCACAATACACTACAAAATCTTCACTCCCGTCGGGTAATGATAAAATTGGCGCACTACATAATTTTTGCTTCAATGTATGAAATGATCCATCTTCATCACTTCCCCAAACGAAAGGTTTATTCTTCTGGGTAAGCTTAGTCAAGGGTTTAGATATCAAAGAAATTTCTTTAATGAATCGCCTATTATAGCCATCCAATCCTAGGAACTGTCGCACTTCCGTTGGCGTTGTCGGTGCAGACCAATTCTTAATGGCTTCAACCTTTGCAGGATCAACATGAATTCCATCTTTGTTAATCACATGACCAAGAAATTGCACAGAATCTAACCAGAAATCACATTTCGAAAACTTAGCATACAACTTTTCATCCTTCAACAAATTCAAAACAATCGTTAAATGTTCTCTATGTTCATCTTTATTCTTAGAATAGATTAGAATATCGTCAATAAACACAATCACAAGTTTATCCAAGTAGGGCTTGCACACTCGATTCATTAAATCCATGAAAACCGCAGGTGCGTTTGTTAACCCAAATGGCGTTACTTGAAATTCAGTGTCCATAACGAGTTCTAAATGCAGTTATAGGAATATCTTCTTCACGGACGCGAAGTTGGTGATATCCTGACCGCAAATCTATCTTAGAATACACACTAGATCCTTGTAGTTGATCAAACAAAGCATCAATCCTAGGTAAAGGATATCGATTTTTAATTGTTAACTTATTCAGTTCCCTATAATCAATGCACATACGGAAAGATCCATCCTTCTTCTTAACGAACAAGACTGGAGATCCCCAAGGCGACGAGCTCGGTCGAATAAAACCTTTATCAGACAACTCCTTAAGTTGCTCAGATAACTCCTTTAATTCAGAAGGGGCTAATCGGTAAGGTGCACGTGCCACCGGTGCAGCACCAGGAATTAAATCGATTCAAAACTCTACTTGCCTTATCGGTGGAAGTCCGGGTAAATCTTTAGGAAATACCTCAGGAAATTCACAAATAATAGGTACATCTTCCAATCGTTTCTCCCTAGACTCATTCCCGGTCACTTGAGCTAAGAATAACTCACAACCGTTCCTGATGTACTTTTGGACTTCAATACATGAAACGATTTTCAAACGGGATTCACCTCGATTACCATCAATTACTAACGTTCTATTCCTAAGAGGAATCTTAACCTTCTTCTCTCCACATAAAATAGTAGCATTATTCAACGACAACCAATCCATACCAATAATAATATCAAAACTACCTAATTCTATCAACATCAAATCAATCGGAAAGGAATAGTTCAAGAGATTTAGAGAGCATCCTTCTAATAGCTTATTAGTTTTCACTAATTTACCATTAGCCAATTCTACCTCGTAACTGGTATTTACCTCAACAGGTTCAATGTCAATAAGGGCACTAAATTTAGTGGATACAAAGCTCCTATCAGCACCCGAATCAAATAAAGCAACAGCATAATGATTGTTGAGTAAAAACGTACCGGTAACGACATTCGGATCCTCTTTCTTCACCTTAATTGTTCCAAGTTGATAGACACCACCCTGGGGGTTTCTTCCAGGTACAATCGCTTTCAACTTGGGGCATTCCGATTTCCTATGACCTTCTTCATTACAGTTGAAGCAAATGGTTCCCTTCTTACACCTTTCAACCTTGTGTCCAAGCTTTCCGCAATTTCGGCACTTCCAGCAGTCGCCAGCATGCCTCTTGTTGCCACACTTAGGACATCTATCATCGTTGCGCGGTGTGTTGTTGGTAAGAGCATTTGCATTCCCCTTTCTCTGGTTCTGACGGCGATTGAAATTCTTCCTATTATCACCTCTATCTACACGATCACCGTCTCCCTTTCTTTTCTCACCAACACGGGCTTCATCTTCCTTATCCTGAATTATCTGTCCAATGAGTTGGTAAGCCATTCGAACAGCATCATCAATGGTCAGTGGTTTAGATGATGTCACGTCCCCCCGGATATTCCTGGTCAACCCTTTAATATATTGCTCAATTCGGATCTTTTCGGGTTCCACCAATCGAGGACATAGCAAGGCCAACTCATGGAATCGGTTTGTGTAACTATCAATGTCCACACCTTTCATTCTCAAATGAATCAACTCTTGTTCTAACCTAATAATCACACTACGGGGACAAAACTCCAAAGTCATCCACTTCTTAATTTCAGCCCAAGGAGTAGCATTAGCAGCATCAATACCCATGAAAGCAATTCTCCCGTTCCACCAAGTCAACGCACGACCTTTAAGAGTAGCCATAGCAAAAGTCACCTTATCTTCCTCCTTACACTTACTAATCCGAAACACCGACTCAATCTTCTCAATCCACTAGCTTAATCCTACAGCACCTTCAGTTCCATTAAAAGGTAGAGGTTCACACTTCATGAACGTCACATAAGTACAACCACCAACTTCAGGTGCATTAGTTCCAAGTCCTCCTACATTTCCTCCAGCATTAGCATTCACATTATTAGCATTCACATTCACATTAGTACCGCCAATTCCACTACCGCCAGCTCCACTACCGCCAGCTCCACTACCGCCAGCTCCACTACCGCCAGCTCTACTACCGCCAGCTCCACTACCGCCAGCTCCACTACCGCCAGCTTCATTTCTAGCCTTTGCCATAAATTCAGTCATAGATGCGGTAACTTGCTCCGTAATAATCCTACGTACATCATCCTCAGTCATAGCTTTCTTGGGCGGCATAGTTCTATAATTTCATAATTTCAAAGTATTAAGCATTCTCCCAACAAGGGATTCATATAATATGGATTGAATTCATAATCAAGATACAAATAAGGCACAATATGGAATTCAAGACAAGATACATATTTCATTCGATTTGAAACAAAAGCATTGTCTTAGTTACATCCCATATCAAAGTTCTAGCACTATACATACTCAAAATTCGTGCCAAGTCTACTACTAACAAGTCGGCTCAGTCAAAGCTACAAAAGTACAAAAGATACAAAGGTCACTACTAAATACAGACTGGTCTACTGAGAACCGCCAGATGGTCCATCATCCATCGTCTTCTATATCTTTGTCGGTCGATCACTAGACACATCTTCAGCTGGGCGCTTACGGATCGCTCCTTTTTCAACCATGTCAGCATAAAATCTACTATTCCAACCCACGGATATATTCAACTCCTTCTCAGCTTTCTCACGCATCGCACGAGCTACATTCAACTGAATCTCCATAGAATTTACCTTTTTCTTCATAGCAGCAAACTCACCACTTTCTAATACAGATAACCTCCTAAAAGCCTCATTCAAACCACGCTCTACATCAGTCAAATCCAAACTAAGCAATTCCCGCTCTTTCTCACCAACCTTAGTCTTCGACTCCAAATAAGCAACTTGAGTCTGAACAACACCTAATCCAATCTCTGTCATACTACTCTTAACACGGGAAGCATCTAAATAACGTCTCAAGGCCCATGGTGCAAGACCATCAATATGAGTAGCCTCTCGAGTACTAGACGTCTCACCTATCACACGTCTACGAGTAGCAATACCATCAGTACCGTCAGGTGCATTATCATCCTCATCCTCCTCTGATTCAGAATCAGATTCAGACAATTCAGACATTTCATCCCTAGGTAGCTCAACCTCATAATCAGACAAATAAACTGGTGGGGGCAAAGGCTCGCCCTCTAGAACATCATAAGGATAAATAAGCTCAGCTTCCTCATCATCATCAACCTCATCGTCTATACCTATATCCTCCTTGACATCCTCGTCGTCAATCTCATCATCTAAATTATCTAACCCAATCTCATCATCATTCTCAATATCAACATTATCAATCTCATTCTCTACCATATCAACCTGAGGGGCAATCTGATCTCCTAGTCCTATCTCAGGCTCGGGATCCTCAAATGGTTCCTCCTCATCATCATCCATATCATAATCTACTAAGTCTAAATAAGGATCATCATCTACATTAGGTTCGAGAATAGCATGGTTCTCTACAGGAATATTAGGGTCAGCCATGACAATCTGCATTTATGTATATATCTCGTATTAGGATAACATACTATTTAAACAATTACATACTGAAACCACGATATATACATATATATAAATTAAATTATATATATCAAAATATATATCTTCTCAATAGGGCTTGTTGGTAACGTCGGAGATCTCTGGCACCGTTATAGTCAAAAGATTTTTCAAATATTTTCTCAAATGTTCATAGTTAAAAGATTTTGAAAATTTTTGTTCAAAACCTTGGTTTTTAAAATCTTTTGTTCTCTATAACGAGAGCTCTGGTACCAAACTGTAACACTCTCATCTTTCGTATCGGTACAGCGGAAGGGTCTTTTAGAGTGTTACAGGATAGCACAATAACTCCAATCATAGACAACACATAAAAATGGTTGTACAAGGTTCAACATACATTCATTCGATAAAAAGTTTTAAAGTGTACAACAGGTCCCAAATTATACAAGTTATTAAGTTTACAAAACATAGATCGAATGAACATTTTTAATATTATGTGTGCCATCAGAGTCGATCTCCATCCGGATTACCTTCAAGCACCTGAGATAAAAACATGCAAAAATCATATCAGCGAATGCCGAGTGAATTCATAGAGTTTAATAAAAACCGTTATATAAAACAATCGTTAAAATCAGAACACAAGTATAATATCGGAAGTAAGTCCTCGTATTGCTAGTCAGGCAATATATAAATCAAGCATACATATTAAACCGTCCATGAGACCGTAGCCTCAATATTACCATAATAGGTAATATATTCATCGTTATTTGCATCGTTATTGTATTATATATATAGGATTATTATTAGCCGCATGACATTGTTACCTTACTGTGAAAACAACGGGTCGCGAACCCGACAAACAATTTGCCCATCTAAGTTAGCGTGTCGTCACAAAAATCACGCTATGTAATCTTCTCATACATAAATTCGCTTACCAATCAATGTGGTACGACGGGGATCAACCGTCAAGGCGCGAACTGGGGTGATCGTCCCCAAATAGTACTATCATATGCATAAGCGTCTACCAAATCCCGGTAGTTCACAATTCATGCTAATGGGACTTTAAGTGACATAACCTAACTACTAATAATCCTTTTTATCTCGTTTATAGGGTCATAGCATCATTCGGGTCCATATCATTAAGCATACCATCGGGACTACTTGTGTTCTATTTTTATCAAAAACTAGCATGTTATCTCCCTCGCGGGTTTACAAATCATTTTATAAAACATTTAAAAGAGTGCGAGCCTATGAACTCACGTTGATAATGAAAGGCGAATTATCGGCTACGGGCGTACTTCGGTCACGGAAACCTATATAAATAATAATCGGTCTTAGAGTTTTGTCCAATGACTTTTATCAAAATAACAATATACATATGATGATTTTGTACATATGATGATGATCAAGTGGGTTTATATATCCTTGTTTACTCATTTTAGCGTTCATGTATTGGTAACTTTTTACTAGTTTACTAGTTTTACCTATTTACCTACTTTAAGTCCAATAAGCTCATTATAAGTTCTTTAACTTTTATTATTTCATTTTATACTTATATTATCAGTATTTACACTTTACATGTTGGGCCCAAATGGGTTAAGCCCAATAAGTACTTTTTATAAGTGTTTAACTTATTTAGTCCAATTATTAGTCCAATATGCTTACTTAGCTCGTTAATGTCCGTATGTCCTATAGTTCGGGTTTTATCGGTTTTTACTTGTATTAGATACTTATATATCAGTATATAACTTTTAAAAACTTTACATTAGACGGGTTTGATCGTCTAAGTTTTTATTGGCGAAAAACGTTAATTTTACGGTAATAGCCGAAAAAGTCGTAAAAATCATGTTTATTGTTTTTATAACTTATAAATATTATTCAACTACCATTTTTATAAATTGTCCATTTATTTAACCTTATACATATTTATATAAATGAAATTCATAAGTTAGTGGGTTTTAATTTCACATTTTATACTATATAATTTGAGTGCTTATATAATAGTAATAAACATTAATTCTTCAAAATCAGATTTTTATTTTCATCTTCACCATTTTTATCATATCTAGAGTTCTACAATGAATTAGAAGCTCATTTTTGGGTGTCATGAACTTCATATTATGTGCTACAATTAACTTAGTTATAGCTACTGCTCATTTTAAGTTTAACTATCCTTAACAGTCCCTACAAAACAGCTTATTTTGATCATATCTCACTCATTTTAATGATTCCATTGCATGGCCAACTCTCACATGTGTATGACATCTTGTACTTACTGAAAATGGATTCTATCATGCAAATTTATCAGTTCAAGTTTTGGTTACATACTGTTTTTATACAGCCAACAAATTAAGCATGATTTTAGCCTTGTTTCTTATGGTTATTAATCTTTTTAAGCATATTTATCAACACTTGATCCTCACACAACATTTTTATCATCATATATTCATCGTATACATATACAACAAGAAAGAAAATACATTTGATCTTTGCAAAAATAACAAGAGAAAATGGAAAGGATGATCTTCTTTTCCAACCAAGAGTATATCTTGTTTTTGGAAGACAAGAACTTGATGAACACCAAATGTATCCCCAAGATCATCAAACACCAAGAAAGTATGTTGAGAAATCAGCCCTAGGACACAAGCAAATCACCTCCTTTGTTGTTAAAATGGCCACCAAGTGATCAAGGCTTCAAGGTAACTCCATAATATAGCTAGATAACAAGTATTTTGTGGCTAGAAAATATCAAAAGGGGTGTTGGTTCTTGAAGTGAGACGCCAATGGTGATGGAGTTGAGAGAGTTTTTAGTTGATTTGCATGAGAGAAATGGTGGTATGTGAGAAGGTAGTTGTTTTTGTTAGTTTGGTGGGTAAAAACTAGCTTAAGTGTTAAGCTAAGCTTACACTTGTAAGCTACTAGTTTACATGATGCCACATCTTTGATGTGGTGTCATGTTTGGCCGTCCCATGTTATAGTGGGGTGGGATAAATTATTTTGTCCCATCCCGCTAATTTACGGGTACTCCTCGATTCTAGTTTCCTCGATTTGCGTGCCCTCGGGTCGTTTCATGAAAAACGTTTTTATAAATTATGAATCAACGGCACAAAACGAATCCAATAAAAATTGTCTCATCAAAAACGGAGTTCAAAAACGTAAATACGTAATCCTAAGGTTTCCGGTTTAATCGTAAAGGACGCTAAATTATGCACGTAAGCCCAAATTTAAATCCGTAAATTGTGAGTTCATCAACCAACACAAAAATAAGTTTCAAAATATTGTACGAGAAAATAATTCACTACCTGAAAATGTTAGATTGTCACAAATTTGCTTAAAAATTCTTTAAGGTGCGTTTGGTTTAGATCATTGTGAGCGAGTTGTTGTCGTTGTGTTGAGACCTTAGGTAGCATCATATTTATCTTATATTAGAGGTCTAAAATCAGTCAAAACATTAGCCAATCGTAAAGTCAATCCAGATCAAAGAATGTGAAAAATTTTAGTTAAAAAAGTGTCCTAAATAGCCTACTTTAGATCACTATAACATCTTCATCAATTTGAATTAGACATTGAAATTTGGCTTTTTGGAAAGTTAGGACTAGTGGCTAGTCAAACTTAATTATAAGTGTCGTAGCTTAATAGATAAGCCGCTAGATAGCGTTAAAGTAGCAAAAAACAATCTGCATTATAGTATATTTTTCGATAAGTCATTTTAATTCGATAGCTTTTTCTAGCTTAATCTCTTAATAATTTTCGAAGTTTCTTGTTTATAAATCAGTATTACATCTATTTGGACATATAGGAACGAATCGGAGCTTATTTCGTTGACTAAAACACTCAAACGAACTTGAAAATTTGCCACAACCCGTTTTATAAAAAAAGAGTTCGAATATTGCTAAACAGTCCCTGTATTTGTATACTTTTTACATTTTCAGTAATTGCACAGTTTGGTCCCTGGTTTTATTAAAAGGCCGCGTTTTGTTTACTGTCATTTGGGCCTGCGTGTAAGCTAGCAATTTGGGCCGGCATAAAGAAAAAAAGCTGCGTATAGATTTTCAAACTAAAGGCTGCGTATAGTTTTTTCAAACATTGGCTGAGATTTGTTTTCTTGTTATCATAAAAATTGGCTACATTGTTTTAGTTCAACAAATATGCTATGTTTTGTAAGTGCAACATTTAGGCTGAGTTTTTAATGGTTTTCAATTCATTTCATTCTCAAGTTTTTACAAAATAGAATTTACTTTATAAAAAAAAATAAAAAAAAATAAAATAGTTTTAATAAATAAAACAATATAAAAAGTATAAAAAAAAATACTTTTTACATTTTTATAAAAAATTAGTTTTTACATTTTTAGAATATATTTGGCATTTTCATTTTTAGAATAATTTTGCATTTGCATTTTTAGCATTTTAATATTTTGCATTTGAACTTTTATTTTTGCATTTTTACTTTTAATTTCGCTTAGCATTTTAATAATCCGTGTTTGCATTTTACTTGGCATTTCTATTCTTACTTTGTGACTTTTACTTGCGGTACATGCACTTTGTTTTTAGAATAGTACGTATACATATTATATAGTATTTTTACATTTTCGCTTGCTTTGTGCTTAAATAGAAATAGATACCAATCAAGCATTTTTTAACCAAAAACGATAAATCTTTACGTGAAACATGGAAATCCATATTCGAGTCGAGTCGAGGAAAAATGATTATACTAAAAAACGAATATTAGCCTTCTCCAAATCAGTTGTTGGTGTCCATATATTCAGCATTAACGGAACCATATGAATCATCCAAGGGCCATTCTCCAAAACCCCATCCATACCTTCTTTGGTTTCAAACTAGAAAAGGAAAAACTCGTCGTGCGTTTGTACACGCTTAAGACCAAATTTGGCCCAAGTGTTTTTAACATAATTCTGGGCCAAAGTGAATGCTAACTTCTTTCCAATGAAATAACCATAAAGAGTATGAGTAAATCTCTCTTGAATAGCCTCCACAACCTCCCATGGAAGAGCTGCAGTAGCCCCAGCAACCACTTCTTCATTCCTCATCTTGGTGATCTTAGCAACCTTCTTAGTAACTTTCTTGTGCACCACCGACGCAAAAGATTGGCTGTTAACATCCACCTCCTTTGATTGAACACTACCAGTTTCCTTCACAGGAACTCATTTCGCCAAGAGCTTCCCTTCGATGTTCTTAATCTTAGACGCCAAAACATGCGCAAGTGGCTTAACAGTCACCGACGGCTTCTCATCACCATAGGGTTTATCCCCAGTAGATTCTTTCTCTCCAGACATATTCAACAAAATGAACACTAAAATATTAGGGCACCAATAGCACACCAATGAATATCCACTAACCAGTCCCCATAATGGAAACACCAATATAATAATGATTTAAATATACGCAAACAAAAACCCTAAACCTATGAAACGATTAGACCTAAACCACACTATTCAATTATTATCCCCACATCGAATCAAATAAAAAGTAATTACCAGCCCTAGACCGTCACGATGTTCACGGACAAATGGATCACAAAAATAATATGTATGTATGTATATATATATATATATATATATATATATATATATATATATATATATATATATATATATATATATATATATATATATATATATATATATATATATATATATATATATATATATATATATATATATATATATATATATATATATATATATATATATATATATATATATATATATATATATATATATATATATATATATATATATATATATATATATATATATAGGTGGGGTAAAATAAGAAGGTTGTTAAAATAAAAAGTCTAGGAAGGCTTATTGTGCTGCCACGTGTCCAACCCCCACCGAATTTTTAATTTATATAGCCAGGGGTATTTTCGGCATTTAACACACTAGGCTTTATATACCCGAGACAAACACATCGCATCTCATTCTTGTTTTGTTCTTTTTTTCCTTCGTCTCTTTCGTTCCCTCGACGACGATCACTGTAACAACCTAACAACCAATCCTCGCTGTTTCTCCACCATTAACAACCAATCGCCGCCCCTTCTCCACCACTAACCACCACTCACCGCCGCTTCTCCACCATTAATAACCACTCGCCGGCAATTGAATAAGATGTCTGTTAGTACAACTATCAATAAAAATTGTTCTACATCAACCGTTGATGATTGTTCTACATCAACGAGTAATAATTGTTCTACATCACGATCTAATTCGATTGCAGCTGATAATGAGGGTAACATGTTAATTTTTCAGTTAATTCAGTATATTTTTTTTTGTTTACATGTTTTTTGTTATATTTTTAGTTTTGTGTATGTTTATAATGTTTAGTTAGGCTTTTGATCGGTTTACATCTGATGTTTAGGCGTTGTTATGATTTTTTATAGATTTTCTGATAATTGATGCATATAGTTAAACAAATTGATGCAGTAGATGACTTAATAAGCTAAACAACTGACAGTTGGGATGAAATTGTTGATCATTATTCTAGTAGTCCATGCACTAATTTAGTGCATATTTAGTGCCTTATAGGTTTAAGGCCGTGATTTGGGCCTAATTTAGTGCCTTATAGTTTACGCCGGGAGTATTAGTTGCATATTCCTAAAAAAGTAGGTAGTATAGCTTATGAAAAGTAAGAATATAGCTTCCCCATCCATCCCACCGGGGTTGATACGTTTCACGAATAGGTGCATCCGGGAATGCACAAGCGAAGCATGATGCACCTTCACCACCAGTAGTAAGGTACTGATTGGCATAACTCAAGTCTCCAACCATTAGAATCATAGATGGATCATTTTCAATCAAATGATCAATAGTGGATGTCGTATTAGCTGTGAGTCCAAGGTCCCCAACAACTGCAATTCTACGAGGATATGTGTTTGGGGTCGGAAATGGTAATGTTTCAAAAACACGCTCGTCACTCATTGCTGGAATAGAACTGTCTCCGCATATGTAGTAATATTTTGAAGCAGGTTCAAGACCTACATTACATAAATCGGAAACTATTAACACTAAAGTACTAATAGCAATAATTTGAGTTGATGAATACTTACCCTCAATCTTGACGTGGTGAATGATACCCGAAGTGTAGTTCAGAAGTCCCTCAAACGGATACAACTGATTCTAAATCACTGAAACCCCGTTTTGTTTCTTAGTATAGTTTCCACTATTTTCACCATACCACACCTCACTAGCAACTGTAGATGGATCAAGTGGCGTCACGTTCTTCCCAATCTGTGCATCCCCTTTAGAATGACAACAAGGTGTTTAGCATTTAGGTGATATATATTGTTCCGAACACTTGCTAACTTATGCAACTAATCAGAGTCAGTTTTGTTACGGGCGTACGGCTACTTTATAAACAGAATTTTCCGAGAATTCTAAGGCTTAAATTCAAAACCTAACGCGGCAAACATCAGACAAAACTTATACTATATATGAAATAAACGAACCATATATACCACATACCAGTGATCCAAGAAATCCACATAGAATCAACAGAAGAAAGTGCCAAAGCAATTTGCTCAGGAAAATTTAATGTAACATTCTTCCTTAACCTTGTATGATTCATGGGCAAGTCATCACTACCCAATCTAAGCGACTTGTCGAATTTTCGTGTCACGGGCTTAAAAGGACCATCCAATGTAGTAGGTATATGTCCCGTAACACTTACCAGTATGACCTTGATCATGATCATGGTTAAGGATTTCATAATACTGGTGTTCATGACAGATGTTTTATGTGAATGGTATAAAATATTTAGTTTGACAGAGTTGAACTTTATTTTTTTTATTATTTTTTTAAAAGTCTAAAATGGAATATGATAAAGCATATTCAATGGTTAGTTATAGTTGCACGTACTTTGCACTTCGATAGATTTTAAGATTCCTATATATAATTCAGTAACATGTGATAACAAACATATTTGTGTCAGGTTCATGTTTTTTTCTAGGAATATGAGGGCCGACTACCCGCATTGCGACAAGAATCTAAAATTAAAACTTGCAGCGGGCTTGCAGCTAGCTTGCAGCGAGCTTGTAGCGGGCTTGCAGCGAGCTTGTAGCGGGCTTGCAGCGGGCTTGCAGCGAGCTTGCAGCGGGCTTGCAGCGAGCTTGCAGCGGGCTTAATAGTTGATGATCTAAGCCACTGTTCAAAAAAAGTTTCCAACGGGCTTTATAGTTGTTGATTATGTGTAGGTTACGTTTAGGCTAAATTATGTTATGTGTAGAAGTTTATACTGTGATGCACTTAATTTATATCATTGATGCATTAACTATTCATTTTGTTTTTAAACATACAGATTTTGAGATTGTTCATGTCAAGGATCATGTTGGATATTATACTTGTGATGATGATGGAAACAGGACGTGGTTTCCAGATAAAGATATTGGGGCTGTACCTTTGGAAGGTGCTAAGTTTGTGTCTATTGATCAAGCTTATGATTTCTATAAGGGTTATGGTAAAAGGGCCGGTTTTGATGTTAGAAAGGGTGGGCATTATAAACCTAAAGATGGTGAACCACCAAGCTTGAAGTGGTTTGTATGTTCAAAAGAAGGTATCAATCCTGAACCTAAAGAGGCTGCTAATAAGCCTAAGGAGGTTATATCTGACGTTAGTGACTTTACTATGGATGAGAATGTTGAAGTAAAGCAGACAAGGAATCGAGGCTCTAGTAGATGTGGTTGTTTGGCTAAAATTCGTATTAAGAAGATTCCAGGAGATCTTTATAGAGTGTACACTTTTATAGAAGGACACAACCATCCTCTGGTAGCCAAAAAGGATATGATATTCATGAAGAGTTCTCGGGAATTGGGATTCACAAAGCAACATTTTCTGTTTCAGGCTTCTAATGCTAATTTTGGTCCTTCTACGGGGTTTAAATTGTTGAAACAGTTGTGTGGTGGTTTCGATCGAATTGGAGCTACAGTGGTTGACTGTAAGAATTTGAAGAAGAAAGTGAACTTGTTTCTACGTGATCGTGATGCACAGATGGCCGTTGAGAAACTTTTGAGCAAAAAGTTGCATTCGCCAGGATTCTATGTTGAATACAAAACAGGTAATGCAGTTCATGTTTTTTGTTTTGATGCAGTTCATACAACATTTTATTTTCTATTAGTTTCTTATTTAAATTTTTTTTTAGGTGTTGACGATAAATTGGTTGGTCTTTTTTGGGCTGATGAGCAAGCAATTAAGAACTATGGTGTTTTCGGTGATATCGTCTCATTTGATGCTACTTTTCGTTCTAACAAGTATATTCTATCTTAATTCTCTATCAAAAAATTTAATCGTGTTTTACAGCTTTATTTAGTATTTTAGTTTATTTCTTTGTATATTAAAATGTAGGTACAAGATGGTGTTCGTCCCTTTTACCGGCATTAATCATCACAACCGCTGTATAACCTTCGCTGCGGGTTTACTATCTGATGAATCGGTTGGTGCTTACCAATGGCTACTTAAACAATTCAAAAAGGCGTTTGGTACAGATCCACAAGTTGTAATTACCGATCAGGACCCGTCTATAAAGATCATAGTACCAGAATACTTCCCAAATACTATACACCGTTTTTGTATGTGGCATATCATGCAAAAGTTGGTTACAAAGGTATGTTCTCACTTGTCTGTTGTAAAACATTACTGTGCTAGTTTACCTTTTTTGGCTTTGTTTCTCGTGCACGTTTTAAGCGACTCAGTGATCAACATGGAAAATTGTTTTGGTTTCTTAAAGTATCTATTACTGTTTATTTGTTTTTTTCAAATTAATGCACTATCTTTTACACTGTGATGCAATATTTTTAAAGTCATGTTTTTAGAGCTAGAGTTGTTTGGAAATTTTTCATATTAATGCACTATATTTATACTTTAATGCAGTAGTTTTATAAATTTATGAATTTTCAGGTGGGGACTTCAATCTGCAAAAACATAAATTTCAAACGGCGTATATGTGATATAGTTTGGACCGATCAGATTTTGCCTTTTGAATTTGAAGCAGAGTGGGAACGTATGATTGAGGATTTCCAACTTGGTGATAACAAATGGTTACAAGATATGTTTGACCTACGGGAAAGTTGGATCCCGGCATACTTGCGTGATGTGCTTATGGCAGGCCTCATGCGTACCACCTCTAGGTCCGAAAGCGAGAACCATTTCTTTGGTAAATGGACAAGTAAATATTTGACACTTGTTGAATTTCTTAGTCATTATGAGACGGCTATCGAGTACCAGAGGTATATTGAGCGTAAGAACGATCACGATTCAAGATATAAGAATCCTAAACTCAAAACTGATCTTCAGATTGAAAAAGAAGCAAGTACTCCTTATACTCGAACTATATTCTTGGAAGTTCTAAATGAGAGATATGCTTCTTATTCCCATTGCATGTCGATAAATGTTGCCCAAGTTGATAATGGTGAGAGATATTCAATCCATGATATGCAAGCTGAGAACAAAATCAGGGGTGAAAATAACTTTGTTGTTTATCAGGTATGTGTTCTTATATTGTTTATAACTATAATGCAGTAAGTTTTTAGCACTGATGCAGTGTGTTTTTAAATTTTAATATTTTTAAAAACTATTATGCAGGTGGAGTTTTGTAAATCTGAAATGGAAGTTCAATGTAGCTGTAAACACTACGAGTCATATGGTCTTCTTTGTAGGCACATTTTTTACGTGTTGAGAATGAACAATGTGAAAGAGTTTCCTCCGAAATACTTAAAGAAAAGGTGGTCAATGGATGCTAAGCCTTTCAACGCTACAGTTAGGACAGTCAGTGGGCCAGATTCGGTTTTGCAAAGTGAGGTTTTTGATTTGTACGAGATTTTTGAATCAACGATTGATCGCTTGGTTCATGACATTGGCATGTTGAAGATTTATAAGGAGAAAATGATGGAGTTGTTGAATAAAGCTAAAATCGATGTTCCAACGGTTCCAAAACTTAACTCGAAAGATATTATTAGTGCAATGCTTGGTGTGAAGGAGCCAACCTCAACTTCAAATGTTATAAATAATTCAGACGTGAGCTCAAATAAAGGATCCGGTGTTCATACGAGGTGGAAGTCAAAAGCTGAGATTGAAAAAGAAGCAGCTAAATCAAGTGACAAGCGGAGGACATGTAGTAAATGCGAGAATAAAGAAGGTCATAATTCCAGAACATGTACACACGAAAGAATGCAACCATCTGAAAAAATCAAGAAAACATCTCAGGAGGCGTCGGCGACAAGAACTGGTCTCAGATCTAGGCGAAATTGATGATGACAATTTGATGAAGCTACTTTTTACATATTGATGCAGCTACTTTTTACATATTGATGCAGCTACTTTTTACATATTGATGCAGCTATTGTTTACATATTGATGTAGTTGCTTTTACATACTTGTTTACCTACTTTGAATAATTGTGACAGATACTTTTGCATATTGATGCAGTTACTTTCTCATATTGATGCAGTTACTTTTTACATAGCAGTTTAAGTACACCTTTTTTACATAGTGGCATTTTTTACCTAAATCTATTTATATAAAACCTAAAAATAATTTTTGTAAAATTTTAAACCTAATTAATCTATTTTTAAACTATTTTATAAAAAACGGGTATTAAAATAATTATAAAAAATAATTGAAAAACGTGAAAAATAAAAACTTAGTACCAAAAAGTCCTAAACTACTAGAATAACAAAGAAAAAATGAAAAGCTTGACGTTTGCTTAACAAATAAGCTTGAAATGAGCTTATAAATCTCGAATTGATTATTAATAAGCAGAACAAAACCGTGTTAAATATAGTTTGAATTGAAAGTATATCAGTAAAAGACACAAGGGCAGAGCGGTATGTGTGTTGTGTTGTGAGAGGAGTGGCGCAGGTTCGAGTCCTGGCCACGTCCTTTTTGGTAAAACTTTAAAAAAAAAACTGAATATCCAAGCTTAAAACAATCCACAAACACAAATTAAAAATGAAATCAACAAGAATTAAGCTATTTAAAATAAAAAACGTGACCAGATTATCAATAATCAGAACAAAACTGCCTTAAATAGAGTTTGAGTTGAAAGTATATCAGTAAAAGACCCAAGGGCACAGCGGTATGTGTGTTGTGTTGTGAGAGGAGTGGTGCAGGTTCGAGTCCTGGCCACGTCTTTTTAGGTAAAACTTTTTTTTTTTTTAATTTTTTTTTTTTGTAAAAACTGAATACCCAGGCGTAAAACAATCCACAAACACAAATTAAAAATGAAATCAACAAAAATTAAGCTATTTATGAACAAAAACGTGACCAGATAAGTAAAATGCTAGAGTGATGAAAATAAGAAAATAATGAGTCGTCCGATATACTATGAAATCGTTCTCTGACAGAACTAGAAAACCAACTGATGAAATGGTGACCTGATTTGGCTTGTTTATTATGATTACTGATGCAAAGGGTAAGGTCTGGGCACCTAATGCTACTCAGTTTAATGAGATTTGAGTCTCAATGACAATTTGATGCAGCTATTTTTCATATATTGATGCTGTTACTTTTTACATAGCAGTTTTACACCTTTTTAACATAGTGGCATTTTGATGCAGTACATTTTGCATAACAGATATATTTTGATGCAGTGAAGTATATATATTTTTTAATTTCATAAAAAAAACAATCATTGAATTTCAACAAATAGTAACACACACTAACAAGTGAATAAAATTG
This sequence comes from Glebionis coronaria, assembly GCA_025667525.1. Classification (NCBI taxonomy): domain Eukaryota; kingdom Viridiplantae; phylum Streptophyta; class Magnoliopsida; order Asterales; family Asteraceae; genus Glebionis; species Glebionis coronaria. Next base: position 543,346 of record JANFOE010000915.1, read on the forward strand.
TGTAAAAATCTTCATGTTTACAAGTAGTTTGTAAAAAACACAATGAGTACTTCAATTAAAGAGTATTAAAACAAGCTTTTTAGTTAACAGTTGTCTTCCTAGGGTAGTATTGAAATTGACGATGACAATTGACGATGACAATTTGATGCAGCTCTTTATTCATCAATTGTCTTGCTTACGGTAGCACTAAATTTCTTCCACAAAGCTTTATCAAATCTAACATCAGCATCCGTTATAAGCTTTGAAATTTTTGGCTTTTTCATGAAGTATGCTTGTGCGTCCTTTAACAACTTTCCTTTTTTGATGTTAAAATCCATTAGAAGGATTTTGGCCATGTACTTTGCACGAAGCATCTTTAGTTGTGTTTTCTGAGGTGGTCCTTCTTTCTTCAATGGTTGTAAGAAGTTTCCTCTTCCAATATATGTTTCCAAATGCCGCATAACAAATACCCCGCAATCGACACCATTGTATTTTGTTTTCCAATTAAAATCAACAATGTTAGGTTCAGCAACCAAAATGGCAATGTGTTTTGGGTGTCTATGTCTCTCCAGGTAATTTGTAAAGGAATCAATCTGTGTAAATTTAAATAAACAGTTATGACATTGTAATGCAGTTTTTTTAATACTATGATGCAGTAATATTATCAATATTATTCATATGGTATAGGACTGTAAAAATAGAACCATAAAACATCAAGTATGTTATAAATCCAGTTATAGTCTTATAAAGGGTTTTCCTCTATTTAAAATAAACATATATATCATTTGTAATGCACTATTCATGAGATATAATACTTTGATGCAGTGAAAAATAGCACAATAATGCATTAAGTATGAGACTTACGAGGGCAAATGGGAAAGCACCATATCACTTTTCTATATCATCAATGTCGTTATCTATGTTGTCTATGATGTCGAACTCAGCAGTCTTCAAATTAAAACAAATGATATAGAAATGGTTTGACGAAGTATCTTTCGTCATCTTTACACAAGGAAAAAATACCTGTATATATTTATTATAATTATTTAAATTTATTATAAACAATCTCACAAATACAATCATTTAATTCTCATAATAAACATACTTACCAAGTCGACGTCAAGAAAATTCTTCCGTTTTTTTGGTAAAAGGGTAGCAATGACCCCGGTAAATAGAACCAAAAAAAAACGTTGAAGTACAAGGAATGTGGCTGAAATACCACATTAACCGCAAGCTACAGGCAGCTTGTTAAACAAAATGTTTATGACAGGCCATAACATTAACTAGTCTAGAATACTGGAAATATATAAACTAGACAAAAACCAAGACGATAACATAAATTTACCAGGAAAATAATAAAATATCAACATGGGATTAGCCAGTTGGAGTGCTTGCCCCAATATGAGTATTGAGAAGATTCACCGATTCATCAAAGACGACCTCGACTCCCTCCTCCTCCTCATTATCTTCCTCGCTTACTTGAGCCCCTTCGTCAATACCAGGCATGGACAAAGATGAAAATTTATTTGATGTTTAAACACTGCTCATTTGAGCTTTAGCCTTGTTCGGACCATTAAGATTGCTAGACTGCTGCAACTGACCAGATTTAGTATTCAACTTACTACTATTATCAGCACTCGTACTTGTAGTATCCAAGTGAGTTTTTGGGAGAAAAACAACCGTCTTACCTGCTTGGAAACCCTTGCTCAATGGAACACCTCTCGGAACTTGATTCCCTAAATTACCTTTGTACTTCTTCCTCTTGCTTTGCACTTGTTGGAACCCATCATTATCAACATGAGTTGTCACTTTTTCAACCGTTATAGGTTTAACATTTTTCAGACAAGAATCAACGAAATGACCAAAAATATTACAAGTATGACATCTAGGCGGTTTCCATTCGTATTCAACTCGAATTAACTCCTTAGTACAACCAGAGCCTTCAAGATCAGGGACACCAATAGTAACGTTATCTATAAACTCCGAATCAGCATTCATCTCAATAAGACAACGAGCAAAACTACAACGACCCCAAGACTCTTTGCACATATTATCAGTATAATTATCCATCATAATAAGCTTACCAAGAAACGAAGCAATTAAACTAATACCTTCCTCTTCAAATACCTGTAGCGGGACATCATGAAACTTAACCCATACCGGAATACGAGTTAGTTCCTTCTTTAGAAGATTCGTTTTCATAGTCCATTTCTTAAGAAAAATTGGTGAATTACGAACCATCCACGGACCACCTTCCAGAACCGCATTAAGACCCTCACTAGATCCAAATTGAAAAAAGAAAAAACCTTTCTCATTCATCATGATACGCTTAAGGCCATGTTTTGCCCAGTTATTCTTAGCAAAATACTCAACCACAGGGAATGCAATCCTTTTACCAAGAAAGTAACCATATAAAGTGTTATGGTAGCGAGCATTTACTGTTTCAACAACCTTCCTAGGAATAGAGATATTAACCCCTTCATAGACATTTTCAGAATTAAACGAAGAAGAGACTGCATTAATACCTCCATTAGTAGACGTAACCATATCACCTTCAAATCTGCAAAGTAACTTCAGAATTTCTTTAGCACAATCAGGTGAGATCAATTCCCACAACGGATGTTTCTTCATTCTTAATTCATGCATAAATTCACCCGCGTCACCAACCGTGCGAATCGTTACACCAAATAATTTCAAAACCGCATGTAGATTACACGGTTGCAAACCATTAATTGTAGCAGCCTTAGCTTCAAGGTCTGTTTCCTTAGCCATTTGTGCAGAGTGCACACTCGAACCACCTGAACTGAGTGAAGAAGTGCTGCTAGTTAAATTCATATGGCGTTCACACAAAACTTTATAATAAAGCATAGTGGTCTCCTTAGGTAAAGTAGACCATTTAGGAAATTTGTTTGCCTTCACACCATTTGCAAACACTTCAATGTCACGCACAGTATTCAAAGGAATAGAAAACAAATTAGATATCTCCTCTAACGTTACTAAAACCTCAAGAGTAGACACCTTAACCGCATCCATCCAACCTGTAAACAATGGCTTATCACTTTCATTGCTCGAATCCACCATAGCTTCAACAAATCGATCAAACGAACCACTAAATAATAACCCAACGCACTAGTAACACGAGCACAATTTATTTGTATCCTTAATCAATAGCCGACCAATTCACCCAAGTCACAAGTTGCGATTAATTCCAATGACAAAGGTCAGCCGCCACAAAATTAATGCGAACCAATTAATGCGAACCAATTGATCCTTAAACAATAAATGAGAACCAATTAATTAATCCTTAAAAGTCAGCCGACAAGAGAGTAAGGTCAGCCGACTATAGGGGTCAACTTATAATTGTTGCAATGATTATAGGGGTCAACCGACAAGAATGAATGATGGGTCAGCCGACCACTAATGTCAGCCGCCACCAGTTACTTGGGTCAACTGAATATTGTTGCAATGATTAAAACAAGGACGATTTAATGCTGCCACAACCCAAGCACAGCGAAACCCTAAAAAAAATGTGAATACTATTTAACCAAAACAAACACGAATCTGCTTGTCCAGGTAGCACCCGAAAACAGACAAGTAACCACCAACGAGATAGACAAAACAATCGCACAAGTCAATGACGGCAAAAAATTCTTCCGTTTTGCTTGAGTTAAAACGTTTTGAATATTTTCATCAAAAACTTTCATCCTTTCTTGCACATTCTTCCCCGACTCAACAACATAATTATTCTGTTTTAGTTAACGTCAAATGATTACTAATGATAACAAAATTTATAATTCAAAAATAAATAAGTTATATATTAGAATTACTTACAAGCATCCCCGTATCACAATATACATTTCCATTGCCCGAAAGCTTGTCTCGATGTTGTTCCTCATGATTTAATACAAAAGACCATAAGTCTAGTATGAGTGACGCAATTTGTATCTCAGGGTATAGGTTCAAGAAAAAAACGCCTTCTACACCAACTCCTTTTTTGGTCTGGTAAATAAACTCCCTGTACATTTTGATATAAACATGGGTTATCTATCTCTGATGCATTAAAGCAAGGAAGTGATGCATTGATAAAAATATGTGATGTAGTGATAAAAATGTTTGATGCATAGAAAATAATTAAAATTCATACAGAGAACATTTATAAATAATGCTATGATAATAATACTTGATGCAGTGACATAAGGAATTGATGTAGTTATATAAATATATGATGCAGTGAACATTTGAAAAGTGATGCAGTGAAAAGTGATGTTTTTAATATGATGCAGTAGTTTAGAACTTACGAGATGCATAGAAAATAATTAAAATTCATACAGAGAACATTTATAAATAATGCTATGATAATAATACTTGATGCAGTGACATAAAGAATTGATGCAGTTATATAAATATATGATGCAGTGAACATTTGAAAAGTGATGCAGTGAAAAGTAATGTTTTTAATATGATGCAGTAGTTTAGAACTTACGATTCGGGTGTCTTATTGCCCCATATGTATTCTGCTAATTTTTTCCCCTCTTCAGTTAGTGGTTGCCCCAATAGGATTTTCCGTTGATAAAATGGCGACGTTAAAGCAGGAGGCAGCTTTACTTCACGTTTATCATTTTCAATATCATCCGGTGGAGCAATGCAACTAATGGGTGATGCGTGCATATATATTTCATTTTCTTCTATCCTTTTTCTTTTTGCAGGTAGCGACTTAGCTTTTTCTATCTTAGATTTCTTTTCATTCTCTTTTGACAATGAGTGTCACTTTGCTTTCTACCAAGATTTTTAAGCACTTGCTTTTTAGCCTGTGTCTTTTTAGAGACCTCTTTCCCAACATTTTCATCTTCCGCGGCTGTTTCTTTAGCTTGTTCTTTGTTAGATCTTTCTCTTTTACCAATCTCTTGTCTTAGACGAATTTCAGCTAACATATCTCCCTCTATGTTTCCTTTAGCACCTAACTTCCCGACATCTTTTTTCATTAATTTCTCCCTTATAGCATCAAATTTTGTAGTCTTTGGTTCGGTTAGAATTTCGGCTGATAGCGGAACATCCGTATATTTTTCGTGTTGTTCGACAATAGGTTGTTCACTCAATGGTGTATTTCCTTTTAAAGTTCTTGTGTAGTTTTTCGGTAACCTCAACTTCATACTATGAAAAGGTTTAATAATTTGGACTTTTTGAATTTGGGGAGATTTTGGTGCATCTTTAAATAAGAAACTTTTTGGCATGTTGTCTTCGACTTCAGCTAAGAAAGGTAGTTTCATAACCGAGTATTCCAAAAGTTGTTTGTTTACTTATTCGATAGAAGGTAAGTCAAAGTTGGTCACTAAACTGTTGATTTCTTCAATTCCAATTGAAGGAAAGTTAGCTTCTTTGAAAATTTTAGAACCTGTAATTAAAACAATCAAAATAAACAATAGTTTTTTTGAAAAAATAGAAAAACTTGTTTGTTACTACATCATAGTTACATTTAACTGCATCATGTATTTTGGTAACTAGTCATGCATTAATCTTTAATGATAGTTCACACTCCAGTGCATTACTAATCTAAAAACACAATGATGTAGTGAAATTTATAGACAATATAAAAAGAATAAAATTAAACAATTTTTTTTGTTTGGGAAAACAGTATAACTTGTTTTTAATGCATCATAGATACAGTTTTACTGCATCATATTGTTTTGTTAACTAGTGATGCAGTGAATTGTAATGAGAACCCAAACTCCAGTGCATTACTATGATAAAACACTATGATGCAGTGGAATTAATCGACAAGATAAAAAGACAAGATAAAAAGGGTTTTTGTAATTTTACTTTTATCTGCTCCCAGGATTTCCATTCCACCTTGCATTTCATTGTCTTCCATTCCAACTTCTGTATCCATGTCAGCGTGAAACACTTCTTCCTCACTATCAAGAGTAGCGTTTGTGATTGATATTCAAGGAATGAATCATCATAATTGACGATAGCTCCATCTTTATTGTATATTTCATCGCATATTTCAGGATTTGCACAATCTGTTAATAAAGAATCAAACTTTTTAAAAATACATGATTGAAATTTTCTTTATAAACCAGTTTGCATTATGTTCTTTAACTAGTATAGACTATAATGCTATGATGCAGTGGAATTAATCGACAAGATAAAAAGACAAGATAAAAAGGGTTTTCATTCCACCTTGCATTTCATTGTCTTGCATTATGTTCTTTAACTAGTATAGACTATAATGCTATGATGCAGTGGAATTAATCGACAAGATAAAAAGACAAGATAAAAAGGTTTTTCATTCCACCTTGCATTTCATTGTCTTCAATTCCAACTTCTGTATCCATCTCTGGGTCCATGTCAGCGTGAAACACTTCTTCCTCACTATCAACGAGTAGCGTTTGCGATTGATATTCAAGGAATGAATCATCATAAATGACGATAGCTCCATCTTTATTGTATATTTCATCACATATTTCACGATTTGCACAATCTGTTAATAAAGAATCAAACTTTTTAAAAATACTTGATTGAAATTTTCTTTATAAACCAGTTTGCATTATGTTCTTTAACTAGTATAGACTATAATGCTAACTGCATTATAGTTTAGTTTATTACTAGTTAAATAAACCTTATGAGGCGGCCGAATTGTAGCATTAAACATAATTACTATTCACATTAAACCCTAAATAGGAGATACGAGTTTTAAGTTTTCTTCTAGTTATATTACAGACATTCAAAAGCTGAATTTAAAATATACGATCCTAGATAATAAATATTATACAAAAGCAAGAGAAGTGTTAGCGTTTATTTACCTTTAGGGGATTTCTTTTTCCCCACTTCCAATTTTTTAGCGGGTGATGATGTTGCTGCTCCTTTTGTTGATGCTGCTGCTCCTTTGGTTGATGTTTTCGCTTTTGGCCCCTTGTTCCCCACTTCCTTTTTTTTAGCAGGTGATGCAGGTGATGCTGCTGCTCCTTTAGTGGGCGATGCTGCTGCTCCTTCCGTTGATGTCGTCCAATTTATTGTGGAATTTGACCTTGTCATTCTCATCATTTCTGGTGTTGAGTTTGGGGTAGAATTTCCTTCCTCCATTGAACTAAGCGAGATATTATCATTGGTCTTCCCACCATCAATCTGGACATTGGTCATAGCATCGACATTCTTATTCGCCAAATCAAATTTTTGCAAATCAAATGCAGTTGCACCATCATTCTGAGTAGCATCAGTTGCACCATCATTCTGAGTAGCTTTCACGGCGTCAGCACTCTTATCATTCTCGGTACTGTGATTCGGCCCATCAGATACGCCTTCATACAAGTCTTTAAAAAATGATTTACTTTTTTCTTCAAACGTCTTAAATTCTTCATCATGTGGGTATTCTTCGAAAGCAATCTTAAGCTTATGTTTGTTACTTTCAAACACTTCCTTAATCGTTGACAGTGAGGCATTCAAGCTATCCTTCATTTCCTGCATGATTTTTTAAAAAATAAATTATGATGCAGTGAATAATAACTATGATGCAGTTTTTAAAAGTTTTAAAAACTGTCAAATTAAGACATAGAGCTTGAAGTGGTATGTTAACTCGCAAGTGGTATGTTAACTCGCAAAATATCAAATGCATTAAAATAAGACATAGAGCTTGAAGTGGTATGTTAACTCGCAAAATATCAAAACTGTCAAATTATTTAAACATATCACCCTATGTTACAGCAGCAAAATGAAACTTAGTTTTTACCTGACTTGTTTTTGATCTAAACTGTATAAGATCCTCGTCTGGTTGACTTGTGTTTCCAATATTTTTCTTTTTCTTTGTCTTGTCAACCTTCTGCTTGGGGGGAAGAACTCGTAAATTTCAGTTTAAACTAATGCATCACTCACAGTTTTTGCTGCTACATCAAAGAATAAAACTAAGTGCATCACACCAGTACATCAAGTACAAAACAAAACAAACCTACTGTACATAATGAAAAAATTAAATACATCATACCAAACTAATGAAACACAAACGTAGATTTAAATTTCAGTTTAAACTAATGCATCACTCACAGTTTTTGCTGCTGCATCAAAGAATAAAATTAAGTGCATCACAGTAAAAGTAACTGTATCACACCTATACAAATAGCGATATCAAGTACACAACTAAAAAAAACCTATCATAAATAATGCTAAGAAAGAATTTTGCATTTAGCAAACAACCTAGCATAAGAACACATTTAACCTAGTAGCCTAACTCATACCTACACATGATTGCCACATACTGCATCATAACGTATATTTAAGTGCATTAAGCAAACAACCTAGCAAACAAACACATATTGCATTATAAACACATTTCCGCAAATAACACAAACTACACTAAACAAAACAGACCAGTACATTACAATTTAAATTATCTTCTATCAAAATGATGTTCCCTGAATAATTCTAAAAAATTTCGTTAGACACCATAACCTACGTTTTCGTATATAACGCAATCTATGTTTAGCTGTCCTTTAAAACATCTGACCAGTACGGCATCAAAACTTAAATTCAAATGTATTAAAGAAAAACCTTTTCTCTTTTTCGCATGCTTCGGAGTATTCTGAATATCATCTGATTCTGGTGGATTTTGATCAGGTAAATCATTTCCATCCGAATTTTGGCTCTTTTTCTTTTTTGCCCGATGGCTACTTTCTTCGGGTTCGTCTCCCTGGGCATGATTTCGCGTACCGACAAGTTTGGTTGAACAAACTTTTTGCCTTTTTGATGATCTTGTACTTGCTATCTCGTCATTTTGATCCGCTTCATTATCATTACTACCTGTAAGACAATAAATTCACACGGTTAGCTATTATCACATTCAACAAATTAAAATAAATGAGTGATTTATACATAATCTAACTTCTCATCAGTGACTTATACACAATCAAAGTTTACTACATGAGTGACTTATATCTTCAATAATAAACAAGGATAACATAGCTACTCAATAGCTTCGGTAACACATATTTGCTCTCAAAGTTTTGAATTCAACATAAACGACATATTTGCTCTCAAAGTTTTTTACACTGCATTAAAGTTTTACAAAAGCGCTCAAACAAACACACAATTCATACATCTAAACAAATCTGCCGCCTTTTCTATCTTATTCTCAGACCCGTTGATAATCGTAAACTACATTAATTCAATGCAAACACTACATTAAAGATATACAATTTTAAAAAATCAGAAATGACATTAAATCAAACACAAATACATTACACATCCAAAAACTAAATATATATAGTTACTCACTAGCTTTGATATCCCATGTCTACTCTTTTAAAGCTCCACATAAACAACATATTAAGATAGTTTGCTCTTCAAGGTAGCTATGGCCAGGATTTCTCTTTCTCGTGAACATCATCTTTTTCCCTAATAATTGAATCCAATATGGACCAACTTCTTTTCGTTTAGCCTTTTTTATGTAAATAGCTCAAATTTTGACCTTCGCATTCGGTCTTTGATTGATACCAATATAATCAATACCATAAAAAGCGAATATGAATGCCAAATTATGAGGTACTTTACTAAAAAGGATAAACTAAAAGATGCTAATGCATATTGGATTCAATTATTAGGAAAGAAGATCATGTTCACGAGAACGAGGAATCATGGTGATAACTACCTTGAAGAGCAAACAGGCTTAAGATGTCATTTATGTGGAGCTTTAAAGAGCAGATATGTCATACCAAAGCTAGTGAGTAACTATATATATTATCCATTTTTTTAACCACAGTAAAAAACAGGCAAGTTTAATCCTATTTCACCAAACTCGCAAGCCGAATCATACCTAAACAATAATGTATGTTCGTAAATTAACAAAATTTCATTCACAAAATTCCACTAACGTTACTACGAAGCACATGTTAAAACTGCATCAAAGCACATATAAAAACTGCATCAAATCCCAAAATTTCATACAAAAAATTTCACTCACAAAATTTTTCTAACGTTGCTACAAAACACATATAAAAACTGAATCACAACATAAAATATCACTCACAGAATTTCATTCATACAACCACCTAAGCAATCACATTTCGACATATAATTCCACCTACACATGACCTAATCAAACCTTATACACCACTTCACGTAACCAAATCGAATCTTATATTATACAAACAAGTACTTACTGCATTACTTCAAGACATAAACTGCATCAACTACATATTCACATAATGAAGACATAAGTATCTTCGTCGAACATTATTTGTCACAAAACATAACCTAGTGCATCACTTCATCAGATCAAATGCATAATCCTTTTACTAAAAAACAAACACTTTCCGACATGTCAAACACACTAAAAGCATACTAATGTAACCTAACATTAAATACCATGGACAAGTGTATGTTGTATTACTTCATTAGACTACCTACATTACTTCATTATCAATTGCATTACTCCATTAAACCAACTGCATTAATAGCACATAAACATGGCAAAATATATTTTTCGAGAACTAAAAGATCTGTGAGTAAATGAACCCAGACTCATACGGCACACGCTATTCCCTATTGCATCATTTTATTACAAAAACTAACAACTGGAGTAATAGCACATAAACACACACACACACACACACACACACACAAACATAAACTTTTTGACAACTAAAATGTGAATCTGTTCTACTAGATTAAACTTGGCATTTTGATGTTACAATATAAAAAAACTGGATTGAACAACTAAATTACTATAGTTTAAAACAAAGTGTGTTTTAAAACAACAATATTAAGCAACCAAATAACCGCATCAAAAACCCAGTAAACTGTATCATAATATAAAAATAACCGCATTAAACAACCAACCAAATACAAATAAGTTTCACGCATAGCATACCTACGCTTATTCATCCTAATACATGATAACTTAGGACCTGCTACATCACAGTTCAAAACCAATTGCATAGTTCATACAACCACCTAAGCAATCACATTTCGACATATAATTCCACCTACACATGACCTAATCAAACCTTATACACCACTTCACGTAACCAAATCGAATCTTATATTATACAAACGACTACTTACTGCATTACTTCATGACATAAACTGCATCAAGCACATAAACACATAAACAAACAGACACTTTTCGACACCTAAAACACAATGAGTGTATCCTAATATGACCTTATACTTTACATACAAGTACTTACTACATTACTACATTACAAAAACTGCATCAATCGTTGCAACATTAATTCGTTCTTGTCTTCTTTCGTCGGTTGACCTAAATCATGGGCGGTGACCTTAAATTGATTAAGATTGGTGTCGGCTGACCTTTGATTGGTGTCGGCTGACCTTTGAGTGCAAATTAATTAATCTGAAGGGGTCCTTGAATCTGGGTTTTGGTTATCGTTTGTTTTACGATAAAAAAAAATAGTTACTGTTTGTTTAAGGTTTATTTTCCGTGGTTAGGGCTGTGTTTGATTGAACATGGATTCGAGCAATGAAAGTGATAAGCCATTGTTCACAGGTTGGAATGATAGGGATATGGTGTCTAATCTTAAGGTTTTAGTAACGTTAGAGGAGATATCTAATTTGTTTTCTATTCCTTTGAATACTGTGCGTGACATTGAAGTGTTTGCAAATGGTGTTAAGGCAAACAAATTTCCTAAATGGTCTACCTTACCTAAGGAGACCACTACGCTTTATTATGAAGTTTTGTGTGAACGCCATTTGAATCTTACTAGCAAAACGTCTTCACTCAGTTCAGGTGGTTCGAGTGTGCACTCAGCACAAAAGGCTAAGGAAACAGATGAATCTATTCCAAATGTTTCCTCTTCTTGTGATGTATCTTTGGACCTTGCAGCTAAGGCTGCAACAATTAATGGTATGCAACCGTGTAATCTACATGAGGTTTTGAAATTATTTGGTGTAACGATTTGCACGGTTGGTGATGCGGGTGAATTTATGCATGAATTAAGAATGAAGAAACATCCTTTGTGGGGATTGATCTCACATGACCGTGCTAAAGAAATTCTGGAATTGCTTTGCAAATTTGAAGCTGATATGGTTACGTCTACTAATGGAGGTATTAATGCAGTCTCTTCTTCGTTTAATTCTGATAATGTCTGTGAAGGGGTTAATATTTCTATTCCTAAGAAGGTTGTTGAAAAAGTAAATACTCGCTACCAAAACACTTTATATGGTTACTTTCTTGGTAAGAGGATTGCATTTCCTGTGGTTGAGTATTTTGCTAAGAATAACTGGGCAAAACATGGTCTTAAGCGTATCATGATGAATGAGAAAGGTTTTTTCTTTTTTCAATTTGGGTCTAGTGAGGGTCTTAATGCGGTTCTGGAAGGTGGTCCGTGGATGGTTCGTAATTCACCAATTTTTCTTAAGAAATGGACTATGAAAACGAATCTTCTAAAGGAGGAATTAACTCGTATTCCTGTATGGGTCAAGTTTCGTGATGTCCCGCTACAGGTATTTGAAGAGGAAGGTATTAGTTTAATTGCTTCGTTTCTTGGTAAGCTTATTATGATGGATAATTATACTGATAAGATGTGCAAAGAGTCTTGGGGTCGGTGTAGTTTTGCTCGTTGTCTTATTGAGATGAACGCTGATTCGGAGTTTATAGATAACGTTACTATTGGTGTCCCTGATCTTGAAGGCTCTGGTTGTACTAAGGAACTAATTCGTGTTGAATACGAATAGAAACCGCCTAGATGTCATACTTGTAATATTTTTGGTCATTCCTTTGATTCTTGTCCGAAAACTGTTAAACCTACAATGGTTGAAAATGTGACAACTCATGTTGATAATGATGGATTCCAACAAGTGCAAAGTAAGAAAAAGAAGTACAAATGTAATTTAGGGAATCAAGTTCCGAGAGGTGTTCCATTGAGTAAGGGTTCCCAAATAGGTAAGACGGTTGTTTTTCGTCCAAAAACTCGCTTGGATACTACAAGTACGAGTGGTGATAATAGTAGAAAGTTGAATACTACATCTGGTCAGTTGCAGCAGACTAGTAATCCTAATGGTCCGAACAAGGGTACAGCTCAAATGAGCAGTGTTTCTACATCTAATAAATTTTCATCTTTGTCCATGCCTGGTATTGATGAAGGGGTTCAACTAAGCGAGGAAGATAATGAGGAGGGAGTCGAGGTTGTCTTTGATGAATCGGTGAATCTTCTCAACACTAATTTTGGGGCAAGCACTCCTACTGGCTGATCCCATGTTGATATTTTATTGTGTTTCTCGTAACTTTATGTTATCATCTTGGTTCTTGTCTAGTTTATTTATTTCCAGTATTCTAGACTAGTTAATGTTTATGGCCTGTCATAAACATTTTGTTTAACAAGCTGCCTGTAGCTTGCGGTTAATGTGGCATTTCATCCACATTCCTTGTACTTCAACTTTTTTTTTGGTTCTATTTACCGGGGTCATTGTTACCCTATTACCAAAAAAAAAATTTCATTGTTGTGTTTGGCCATGTCATTCCTTAGCTCGGCTCGAATATCGTTCCCTTGTTTTGCCATTTCTCCCTTCAAGTTGCGGACTTGACTCTGAAGATTTTTCACCATCTCCCGATTCGTCTTCATGAATGTCTCGACATCTGGACTCACTGCCATCGGTTGATTGAGAGGTGGAGCTTGGTAAGCTTGAGAATTTCCTTGAGGTGGGTATGGGTTTCGTTGGGATTGATATTGATTGTTTGCACGAGGCTGGGATTGGTTGTAGCTTTGTTGTTGGTTTTGGTTTGCAGGAGGGAAACCGGGTGGAGCAAGATAGTTGTTCGAACGATAACTTAGCAAGCCACGGTCTCCTTGAGGGCGAGCTTGATAGCCTCCTGTGGGATAAGTGCCATAAGCTGCGTTAACGTTTTCAGAAAAATTGGCTTGGGTAGAAGGACAATCATTATAAGAATGAGGACCACCACATGTGTCACAAGAAATAGCAACGGCTTTAGCTTGTTGAAATTGGTTTGTGGCTATGGACATGAAATCTTTGTGCATACTCGCGATTTGTCGGGAAAGTTCGGATATCTCGGGATTGGAAGTAGTAGAAGAAACATTGACTCTCTGATTAGATCTTGAGGATGCGGATGAATCCCAATTCTTGTGGTGAGTAGTCATGTTTTCAATCAACTCTCTACACTCCTCCGGTCTCCTTTTCATAAAAGTACCACCGGCGGCGGCATTGATCGTGTCACGATCACGAAAAGTGAGACCATTGTAGAAGGTGTCAATGAGAGTGACGGGGATCATATTGTGATTAGGACAGCGGTCAATCAAATCATTGTATCGTTCCCAAGCATCGAAAAGCGATTCATCATTCTCTTGCATGAATCCACTAATTTGGTTACGAAGGCTTGTGATCATGGATGGGGGAAAGTAGCGCGACAAAAAGCGTTGAGTCATGTCATTCCACGTATGAATAGAATTCTTAGGAAGACGGTCAAACCATTTTTCGGCATGATGAGAAAGCGAGTGGGGAAAAAGTTGGAGGCGAAGGTCATCCATAGAAACACCGGAGCACTTCATGCTTTGAGTAATGGTAATGAATTTGTCGAGGTGTTTGTTGGCATCATCATCCGGAATTCCACGAAATGGGTTAGTTTGCACTTGCTGGATCATGTGATGCTTCAACGAAAACTCCTGAGCCGTGACGTGCATTGGCGCAATCGGGCCTCCGCGTCCGTTCATGGTGGGTTGACACAATTCCTCCATTATTCGTAAATCATGTAGGAGGACATTGTTGTTGTTGTTGTTGTTGTTGTTATTCAAATTGGGTAGAGGTGGGTGATTATTTTTGTTATTAACACCAGCCATATCTAAATCTTCACGAGTCTCGGGCTCAGAATAGTTCGAAGATCTAGTACGCATACACCTGCAGAAGAAAAATATACACAAAGAGAATATCTATATAATCTTTTTGGTGCAAAACCTTTTGAAAAGAATTGCTTTTTATGATTTTTTAATGTTTTTGTATTTTTGAAGAGTTTTATATTTTTTGGATTTTTGAAAATTTTAAAACAAGGAAAATAACGTTCAAAGAACGGATCCCAAAATTCAATGCGTCTGTCACTAAAAACCGTTAATCGTAACGAAAAGAGCCGGCAGCGGCGCTATTTAATACTTCGCTTTTGGCTAGGTATAAAATCTTATCGTCCGAATCCTTTCGAATTGAAAACCGGTCTTAAGTGCGACTCAATCGTCTTTTGGTGAATCAAGAGAATGGTTTGGTTTGTTTGTTTTAAACTATTAGCAAGTAATTAAAGTGTCGTTGAGTAAAATGGAAGAATAAAGATTAAAGCTAGAATGACGAGTAAAAATAAATGCGTGAAAACTTTAAGGCAAAATGAGCACACTAAATAAAACTAACACTTAGAAAATTTTCTAAAAAATAAGAACTTAGTTGAAAAGTACTAAAAGAAAGTAAGATCGGAATACACCAAAATAACTCAATCGGAATAAGCCAAAACAAGCCCAGATCGGAATGTATTCCGATCTGGTGGTCGGAATAAGGGGTATGCACACAATCGGAATATATCCAAGACTCACAATCGGAATATCCACAAAATGATGCCAATCGGAATACTAGGGCTAGTACCTATCGGAATGTTCAACAAACGGTCAAATCGGAATGTAGCAAGTGGCTCAGATCGGAATATAGCAAGTAAATCCCCAATCGGAATACACAACAAGGGATCAGATCGGAAAATGAAAACCCTTTTCCGATTGGACTCAATCGGAAAGAGGGGTGGGCTGGTCGGAAAATTCCAATCGGAAAGGGGTTTTAACCCTTTCCGAAATGCTTGGGATTCAGTTAGAAAGCAAGGAAATAAGCTATGATGCCAAGCTTAACTCCAAACTAAAACGAATCAAGGCTTAATCGGATAAAATAAGCACTTATCACAACTTATTCAACCTCAAAATAAGCAACTTTTTAATCAAACAATCAAAAATATGAACTTTTAAAGAAAGCTTTTTATAAGAAAATAAGCTAATCATAAAAATAAGCCAATAAGCACAAGAGTCTTATAGCTTAATCAAATGAAAACTTATGAAATGATCAAAAGATTAACTTTTTAAGCACGAAATCATTTAGAGCAACACGGATCATATGATAATCGCACCAAAATCAATCTAAAATCAAAGAAAAGTAGAATGAGATTAAGGATTAAAAGCTTAAAATAGAACTTTGATTAATGAAATAAGCAATACAAAATGTTTAATTTTGAAAGATTAAGAGAAAAGATGAAATTAAGTGAGAGAAAGTTTAAGACTTTCTCTCTCTAAAAACTAGAGAAAATGAAAAAAGTGAAAACTAACGAAAACTATCTAACTACCCTCCTAATGACTATTAGGAGGGTATTTATAGGGAAGGTGGAAGGAGTGCATGTGTTGCATCTTCTTTCTTGCTTTCTTCACGTTTTCTCGACTCGACATTAATTCTTTGTCTTTGTTGTCTCGGGATTTGAACTTGTCTTTTTAATTTTCTTCTTCTATTAGACTTAAGTTCTTCGACTTCGTTAAACTTCCGTCTTTAGACTTTTTCTTCGATAAATCTTCAGAATAGGCCTTGGACTTCCGTTCTTTTTGTACTCTTGATCTTTTGACTTCGTCTTTTCCCGTTTTCTTCGATAAAAGCCCGTGAAAGCCCGTGTTTTCTTCCTTTTTCATATTTTGGTCCTAAAACACAATAAAAACACAAACCACGCATAATTCCGACTTTTACGACATAAATCACACGTTTTGGTCTTGTTATTATTGGAAATAAGTGGTAAAAGGATAAGTGTTTTCACACTTATTATATAACCATGCTCTTAACAAATGAAGACCCGTTATACACAGGTTTACATCGTATCATATTATCATGGAACCTCATGAGACTGGCTACGGATCATATGCTAGTTTAATTCTACTTCATAGACGAGAACAGATGTATGGTTGACGTTTACCAATTCTAACCATCATCTAATACACCAGAACAAGTTTCTAATAGCCAGAACTAAACATTCCATCTCAAGCAAACATAATGTTTAAAATGCAGTAAATCTAATTGAAACATGCGTCTAATTCAAGGCTGCAAAATGTACAATGTTTAACTAGATTCAGCCACTAAACTTAGCCATACATATCAGCGACCTTGACCAAACAAATCTTCTTTCGGTTCAGATTAATCGACCAGATGACAAAAAGTTTAATACAAAAAATTTCACTCACAAATTTTTCTAACGTTGCTACAAAACACATATAAAAACACTACATTAAAGTTATACGATCTGAATAAAGTTATACAATCTTAAAAAATTGTAAGCGGATGCAAGCCCGCTGCAAGCCCGTTGCAAGCCCGCAGCAAGCCCGCTGCAAGCCCGCTGCAAGCACGCAGCAAGCACGCAGCAATCACGCAGCAAGCCTGCAGCAAGCCCGCATCAAGCCTGCATCAAGACTGCAGCAAGACCATATAAAAACTAATTGCAAAACATTGCATAACTAGTACACTTAACATAATTTAGCCAACATATATCATACAAATACTTCATAAGAGTCTACCATATAAAAACTAATTGCAAAATAAATATAAATCATAGATCAATTTTAACAAAATCACTTACTAGATGATATAGTTATCGAGTTCTCTGGCGACTTTTCTTTATGATTCCCATAAAATACTTTTTTTTCAACCACAGTCTAGCACTTTTTCTTTTTACTAAATCAATTAAATTAAATTTTGTATAAGTATTTAATAAACATAAAATAAAAAATAAAAATAATTAGGGTTTTCAATAATATTTACCTGAGGGAGAAAAATCCTTCAAATTCGTCCTCACCATTTCTAACCACTACCAACCAATTGTCTCCTGCATCAATCCATTACATCAACTGCATCAAGGACAAAGACATTTTTAGACAGTTAACAGTTCATATAAAAACTAATCCTAAAACATCATATTAAAACCGCATCAATGTCTAATATTAAATACTATATATAAACATTTAAACTACCAGATTGGAACCAGGTCATATCAAATCATTTCACATCTGATAACGACCAATTTCATTCAGAAAACTTCATTCTTAAAATCTCATATGCAGATCCTGATAGCAACCAATTTCATTCACAAAACCTCATATAGAAAATAACATTAAACTTGATAATACCGAATTCACTAACGTTGCTACAAAGCACATATATGTCATAGCAAAAAAAAAGTAGCATAATAACTAAAATAGAAAAAAATTGTTGCATTAATTTTATACAAAAAAAATGCATCAATTCATTATTTTTTTAACTATTACAACCTCATAAACCACAATAACTACATCAATATTTTTAGAATACATAAAGTAAGTGCATCATATCCATTTTACTAACATTTCATTCACAAAATTTTGCTAACATTGCTACAAAACACATATAAAAACTGCATCAAAGCACATATAAAAACTATATCAAAGCACAAAATTTAATTCACAAAATTTCACTAACGTTGCTACCAAACACATATAAAAACTGCATCAATGTATAATATTAGCTGCATCAAAATGATATTTCAGATAAATAAAAACAAACATCATCACACAAACTTATCTAACCTTAGAATGCACAAAATATATTCTGTTAACTACCAACTTCACATCTGATAACGACCAATTTCATTCACAATCATTTCGTAATGCACAACATATATTCTCATAATGCACAAAATCATTTCACATCTAATAAAGACCAATTTCATTCAAAAAACTTCATTCACAAAATTTCACAAATGTTGCTACAAAGCACATATAAACACTGCATCAAAGCACATATAAAAACTGCATCAAATCATAAAATTTCATTCACAAAATTCACTAACGTTACTACAAAGCAGATATAAAAACTACATCAAAGCACAAAGTTTCATTCACAAAATTTTACTAACGTTGCTACAAAGCACTTATAAAAACTGCATCAAAGCACGTATAAAAACTGCATCAAAGCACAAAATTTCATTCACAAAATTTCACTAACGTTGCTACAAAGCATATATATGTGATAACAGAAAATAGTAGCATAATAACTAAAATAGAAAAAAAGTGTTGCATCAATTTTATACAAAAAATGCATCAATTCATTGTTTTTTAACTATTCTACCATCATAAACCACAATAACTACATTAATGTTCTACAATACATAAAGTAAGTGCTGCATCATATCCATATTCTGAGTTTGATTAAGAAATAATATATAATAGTGTGTTTAGGACAGTTCCACACAAGGTGTTTAGTACAGTCACTGCAAGCCGGCTGCAAGCCCGCAGCAAGCCCGCTGCAAGCCCGCTGCAAGCCGGCTACAAGCCGGCAGCAAGCCGGCTGCAAGCCCGCTGCAAGCCCGCATCAAGCCCGCATCAAGCCCGCATCAAGCCCGCATCAAACCCGCAAAAAGCCTGCTGTCTTAAACACACTAGTGTGCAACTGTCCTAAACTAACTTTTATCTATTATTTCTAAAAATGTTCTAAACATCACAGCCTAAAACTAAGTGCATCAAAGTGTAAAACTAGTACACGTAACATAATTTAGCCCACATGTAATATATACATACTGCATCACAGTCTAACATGTAAAAACTAAGTGCAAAATATATATAAATAATAGATCAATTTAATTAAAATCACATACTAGATGATATATTTATTTGAGTTTTCTGGCGATATTTCTCTCCACCACTAGCCACCGCTTACCCACCACTCGAAGCCACTTCTCCAATTATCGTCGCAGCATCACCACCACTAGCAACAGCATAAAACATACATTGATTCGCTTACCAATCAATGTGGTACGACGTGGATCAACCGTCAAGGCGCGAACTGGGGTGATCGTCCCCAAATAGTACTAGCATATGCATAAGCGTCTACCAAATCCCGGTAGTTCACAATTCATGCTAATGGGACTTTAAGTGACATAACCTAACTACTAATAATCCTTTTTATCTCGTTTATAGGGTCATATCATCATTCAGGTCCATATCATTAAGCATACCATCGGGACTACTTGTGTTCTATTTTTATCAAAAACTAGCATGTTATCTCCCTCGCGGCTTTACAAATCATTTTATAAAACATTTAAAAGAGTGCGAGGCTATGAACTCACGTTGATAATGAAAGGCGGATTATCGGCTACGGGCGTGCTTCGGTCACTGAAACCTATATAAATAATAATCGGTCTTAGACTTTTGTCCAATGACTTTTATCAAAATAACAATATACATATTATGATTTTGTACATATGATGATGATCAAGTGGGTTTATATATCCTTGTTTACTCATTTTAGCGTTCATGTATTGGTAACTTTTTACTAGTTTACTAGTTTTACCTATTTACCTACTTTAAGTCCAATAAGCTCATTATAAGTTCTTTAACTTTTATTATTTCATTTTATACTTATATTATCAGTATTTACACTTTACATGTTGGGCCCAAATGGGTTAAGCCCAATAAGTACTTTTTATAAGTGTTTAACTTATTTAGTCCAATTATTAGTCCAATATGCTTACTTAGCTCGTTAATGTCCGTATGTCCTATTGTTCGGGTTTTATCGGTTTTTACCTGTATAAGATACTTATATATCAGTATATGACTTTTAAAAACTTTACAATAGACGGGTTTGATCGTCTAAGTTTTTTTGGCGAAAAACGTTAATTTTACGGTAATAGCCGAAAAAGTCGTAAAAATCATGTTTATAGTTTTTATAACTTATAAATATTATTCAACCACCATTTTTATAAATTGTCCATTTATTTAACCTTATACATATTTATATAAATGAAATTCATAAGTTAGTGGGTTTTAATTTCACATTTTATACTATATAATTTGAGTGCTTATAAAATAGTAATAAACATTAATCTGATTTTTATTTTCATCTTCACTATTTTTATCATATCTAGAGTTCTAAAATGAATTAGAAGCTCATTTTTGGGTGGCGTGAACTTCATATTATATACGACAATTAACTTAGTTATAGCTACGGCTCATTTTAAGTTTAACTATCCTTAACAGTCCCTACAAAACAGCTTATTCAGATTAGCACACTCATCTTGTTTTGATCATATCTCACTCATTTTAATGATTCCATTGCATGGCCAACTCTGACATGTGTATGAAATCTTGTACTTACTGTAAATGGATTCTACCATGCAAATTTATCAGTTCAAGTTTTGGTTAGATACTGTTTTTATACAGCCAACAAATTAAGCATGATTTTAGCCTTGTTTCTTATGGTTATTAATCTTTTTAAGCATATTTATCAACACTTGATCCCCACACAATATTTTTATCATCATATATTCATCATATACATATACAACAAGAAAGAAAATACATTTGATCTTTACAAAAATAACAAGAGAAAATGGAAAGGATGATCTTCTTTACCAACCAAGAGTATATCTTGTTTTTGGAAGACAAGAACTTGATGAACACCAAATGTATCCCCAAGATCATCAAACACCAAGAAAGTATGTTGAGAAATCAGCCCTAGGACACAAGCAAATCACATCCTTTGTTGTTAAAATGGCCACCAAGTGATCAAGGCTTCAAGGTAACTCCATAATATAGCTAGATAACAAGTATTTTGTGGCTAGAAAAGATCAAAAAGGGTGTTTGTTCTTGAAGTGGGACGACAATGGTGATGGAGTTGAGAGAGTTTTTAGTTGATTTGCATGAGAGAAATGGTGGTATGTGAGAAGCTAGTTGTTTTTGTTAGTTTGGTGGGTAAAAACTAGCTTAAGTGTTAAGCTAAGCTTACACTTGTAAGCTACTAGTTTACATTATGCCACATCTTTGATGTGGTGTCATGTTTGGCCGTCCCATGTTATAGTGGGGTGGGATAAATTATTTTGTCCCATCCCGCTAATTTACGGGTACTCCTCGATTCTAGTTTCCTCGATTTGCGTGCCCTCGGGTCGTTTCACGAAAAACGTTTTTATAAATTATGAATCAACGGCACAAAACGAATCCAAAAATTGTCTCATCAAAAACGGAGTTCAAAAACGTAAATACGTAATCCTAAGGTTTCCAGTTTAATCGTAAAGGACGCTAAATTATGCACGTAAACCCAAATTTAAATCCGTAAATTGTGAGTTCATCAACCAACACAAAAATAAGTTTCAAAATATTATACGAGAAAATAATTCACTACCTGAAAATGTTAGATTGTCACAAATTTGCTTAAAAATTCTTTAAGGTGCGTTTGGTTTAGATCATTGTGAGCGAGTTGTTGTCGTTGTGTTGAGACCTTAGGTAGCATCATATTTATCTCATATTAGAGGTCTGAAATCAGTCAAAACATTAGCCAATCGTAAAGTCAATCCGGATCAAAGAATGTGAAAAATTTTAGTTAAAAAAGTGTCCTAAATAGCCTACTTTAGATCACTATAACATCTTCATCAATTTGAATTAGACATTGAAATTTGGCTTTTTGGAAAGTTAGGACTAGTGGCTAGTTAAACTTAATTATAAGTTTTTGTCGTAGCTTAATAGATAAGCCGATAGATAGCGTTAAAGTAGCCAAAAAAAATCTGCATTATAGTATATTTTTCGATAAGTCATTTTAATTCGATAGCTTTTTCTAGCTTAATCTCTTAATAATTTTCGAAGTTTCTTATTTAGAAATTAATATTACATCTATTTGGACATATAGGAACGAATCGGAGCTTATTTCGTTGACTAAAACACTCAAACGAACTCGAAAATTTGCCACAACCCGTTTTATAAAAAAAGAGTTCGAATATTGCTAAACAGTCCCTATATTTGTATACTTTTTACATTTTCAGTAATTGCACAGTTTGGTCCCTGGTTTTATTAAAAGGCCGCGTTTTGTTTACTGTCATTTGGGCCTGCGTGTAAGCTAGCAATTTGGTCCGGCATAAAGAAAAAAAGCTGCGTATAGATTTTCAAACTAAAGGCTGCGTATAGTTTTTTCAAACATTGGCTGAGATTTGTTTTCTTTTTATCAAAAAAATTGGCTACATTGTTTTAGTTCAACAAATATGCTATGTTTTTTAGTGCAACATTTAGGCTGAGTTTTTAATGGTTTTCAATTCATTTCATTATCAAGTTTTTACAAAATAGAATTTACTTTATAAAAAAAATTAAAAAATTAAAATAGTTTTAATAAATAAAACAATATAAAAAGTATAAAAAAAATACTTTTAACATTTTTATAAAAAAATTAGTTTTTACATTTTTAGAATATATTTGGCATTTTCATTTTTAGAATAATTTTGCATTTGCATTTTTAGCATTTTAATATTTTGCATTTGAACTTTTATTTTTGCATTTTTACTTTTACTTTCGCTTAGCATTTTAATAATCCGTGTTTGCATTTTACTTGGCATTTTCTATTCTTACTTTGTGACTTTTACTTGCGGTACATGCACTTTGTTTTTAGAATAGTACGTATACATATTATATAGTATTTTTACATTTTCGCTTGCTTTGTGCTTAAATAGAAATAGATACCAATCAAGCATTTTTTAACCAAAAACGATAAATCTTTACGTGAAACATGGAAATCCATATTCGAGTCGAGTCGAGGAAAACGATTATACTAAAAAACGAATATTAGCCTTCTCCAAATCAGTTGTTGGTGTCCATATATTCAGCATTAACGGAACCATATGAATCATCCAAGGGCATTCTCCAAAACCCCATCCATACCTTCTTTGGTTTCAAACTGGAAAAGGAAAAATTCGTCGTGCATTTGTACACGCTTAAGACCAAATTTGGCCCAAGTGTTTTTAACATAATTCTGGACCAAAGTGAAGGCTAACCTCTTTCCAATTAAATAACCATAAAGAGTATGAGTAAATCTCTCTTGAATAGCCTCCACAGCCTCCCATGGAAGAGCTGCAGTAGCCCCAGCAACCATTTCTTCATTCCTCATCTTGGTGATCTTAGCAACCTTCTTAGTAACTTTCTTGTGCACCACCGACGCAAAAGATTGGCTGTTAACATCCACCACCTTTGATTAAACACTGCCAGTTTCCTTCACATGAACTCTTTTCGCCAAGAGCTTCCCTTCGATGTTCTTAATCTTAGACGCCAAAACATGCGCAAGTGGCTTAACAGTCACCGATGGCTTCTCATCACCATAGGGTTTAACCCCAGTAGATTCTTTCTCTCCAGACATATTCAACAAAATGAACACTAAAATATTAGGGCACCAATAGCACACCAATGAATATCCACTAACCGGTCCCCATAATGGAAACACCAATATAATAATGATTTAAATATACGCAAACAAAAACCTTAAACCTATGAAACGATTAGACCTAAACCACACTATTCAATTATTATCCCCACGTCGAATCAAATAAAAAGTAATTACCAGCCCTAGACCGTCACGATGTTCACGGACAAATGGATCACAAAAAGAATATGTATGTGTATATATTTATATATATATATATATATATATATATATATATATATATATATATATATATATATATATATATATATATATATATATATATATATATATATATATATATATATATATATATATATATATATATATATATATATATATATATATATATATATATATATATATATATATATATATATATATATATATATATATATATATATATATATATATATATATATATATAGGTATGGTAAAATGAGAAGGTTGTTAAAATAAAAAGTCTAGGAAGGCTTCCTGTGCTGCCACGTGTCCAACCCCCACCGAATTTTTAATTTATATAGCCAGGGGTATTTTCGGCATTTAACACACTAGGCTATATATACCCGAGACAAACACATCGCATCTCATTCTTGTTTTGTTTTTTTTTTCCTTCGTCTCTTTCTTTCCCTCGACGACGGTCACTGTAACAACCTAACAACCAATCCTCGCTGTTTCTCCACCATTAACAACCAATCGCCGCCCCTTCTCCACCACTAACCACCACTCACCGTCGCTTCTCCACCATTAATAACCACTCGCCGGCAATTGAATAAGATGTATGTTAGTACAACTATCAATAACAATTGTTATACATTAACCGTTGATGATTGTTCTACATCAACGAGTAATAATTGTTCTACATCACGATCTAATTCGATTGCAGCTGATAATGAGGGTAACATGTTAATTTTTCAGTTAATTCAGTATATATTTTTTTTTTTACATGTTTTTTGTTATATTTTTAGTTTTGTGTATGTTTATAATGTTTAGTTAAGCTTTTGATCGGTTTACATCTGATGTTTAGGCGTTGTTATGATTTTTTATAGATTTTCTGATAATTGATGCATATAGTTAAACAAACTGATGCAGTAGATGACTTAATAAGCTAAACAACTGACAGTTGGGATGAAATTGTTGATCATTATTCTAGTAGTCCATGCACTTACTTAGTGCATATTTACCGGGGTCATTGTTACCCTTTTACCAAAAAAAAAATACTTAGTGCATATTTAGTGCCTTATAGGTTTAAGGCCGTGATTTGGGCCTAATTTAGTGCCTTATAGTTTACGCCGGGAGTATTAGTTGCATATTCCTAAAAAAGTAGGTAGTATAGCTTATGCAAAGTAAGAATATAGCTTCCCCATCCATCCCACCGGGGTTGATACGTTTCACGAATAGGTGCATCCGGGAATGCACAAGCGAAGCATGATGCACCTTCACCACCAGTAGTAAGGTACTGATTGGCATAACTCAAGTCTCCAACCATTAGAATCATAGATGGATCATTTTCAATCAAATGATCAATAGTGGATGTTGTATTAGCTGTGAGTCCAAGGTCCCCAACAACTGCAATTCTACGAGGATATGTGTTTGGGGTCGGAAATGGTAATGTTTCAAAAACACGCTCGTCACTCATTGCTGGAATAGAACTATCTCCGCATATGTAGTAATATTTTGAAGCAGGTTCAAGACCTACATTACATAAATCGGAAACTATTAACACTAAAGTACTAATAGCAATAATTTGAGTTGATGAATACTTTCCCTCAATCTTGACGTGGTGAATGATACCCGAAGTGTAGTTCAGAAGTCCCTCAAACGGATACAACTGATTATAAATCACTGAAACCCCGTTTTGTTTCTTAGTATAGTTTCCACTATTTTCACCATACCACACCTCACTAGCAACTGTAGATGGATCAAGTGGCGTCACGTTCTTCCCAATCTGTGCATCCCCTTTAGAATGACAACAAGGTGTTTAGCATTTAGGTGATATATATTGTTCCGAACACTAGCTAACTTATGCAACTAATCAGAGTCAGTTTTGTTACGGGCGTACGGCTACTTTATAAACAGAATTTTCCGAGAATTCTAAGGCTTAAATTCAAAACCTAAAGCGGAAAACATCAGACAAAACTTATACTATATATGAAATAAACGAACCATATATACCACATACCAGTGATCCAAGAAATCCACATAGAATCAACAGAAGAAAGTGCCAAAGCAATTTGCTCAGGAAAATTTAATGTAACATTCTTCCTTAACCTTGTATGATTCATGGGCAAGTCATCACTACCCAATCTAAGCGACTTGTCGAATTTTCGTGTCACGGGCTTAAAAGGACCATCCAATGTAGTAGGTATATGTCCCGTAACACTTACCAGTATGACCATGATCATGATCATGGTTAAGGATTTCATAATACTGGTGTTCATGACAGATGTTTTATGTGAATGGTATAAAATATTTAGTTTGACAGAGTTGAACTTTATTTTTTTTATTATTTTTTTAGAAGTCTAAAATGGAATATGATAAAGCATATTCAATGGTTAGTTATAGTTCCACGTACTTTGCACTTCGATAGATTTTAAGATTCCTATATATAATTCAGTAACATGTGATAACAAACATATTTGTGTCAGGTTCATGTTTTTTTCTAGGAATATGAGGGCCGACTACCCGCATTGCGACAAGAATCTAAAATTAAAACTTGCAGCGGGCTTGCAGCGAGCTTGTAGCGGGCTTGCAGCGAGCTTGTAGCGGGCTTGCAGCGAGCTCGCAGCGGGCTTGCAGCGAGCTTGCAGCGGGCTTGCAGCGAGCTTGCAGCGGGCTTAATAGTTGATGATATAAGCCACTGTTCCAAAAAAGTTTCCAACGGGCTTTATAGTTGTTGATTATGTGTAGGTTACGTTTAGGCTAAATTATGTTATGTGTAGAAGTTTATACTGTGATGCACTTAATTTATATCATTGATGCATTAACTATTCATTTTGTTTTTAAACATACAGATTTTGAGATTGTTCATGTCAAGGATCATGTTGGCTATTATACTTGTGATGATGATGGAAACAGGACGTGGTTTCCAGATAAAGATATTGGCGCTGTACCTTTGGAAGGTGCTAAGTTTGTGTCTATTGATCAAGCTTATGATTTCTATAAGGATTATGGTAAAAGGGCCGGTTTTGATGTTAGAAAGGGTGGGCATTATAAACCTAAAGATGGTGAACCACCAAGCTTGAAGTGGTTTGTATGTTCAAAAGAAGGTATCAATCCTGAACCTAAAGAGGCTGCTAATAAGCCTAAGGAGGTTATATCTGACGTTAGTGACTTTACTATGGATGAGAATGTTGAAGTAAAGCAGAAAAGGAATCGAGGCTCTAGTAGATGTGGTTGTTTGGCTAAAATTCGTATTAAGAAGATTCCAAGAGGTCTTTATAGAGTGTACACTTTTATAGAAGGACACAACCATCCTCTGGTAGCCGAAAAGGATATGATATTCATGAAGAGTTCTCGGGAATTGGGATTCACAAAGCAACATTTTCCGTTTCAGGCTTCTAATGCTAATTTTGGTCCTTCTACGGGGTTTAAATTGTTGAAACAGTTGTGTGGTGGTTTCGATCGAATTGGAGCTACAGTGGTTGACTGTAAGAATTTGAAGAAGAAAGTGAACTTGTTTCTTCGTGATCGTGATGCACAGATGGCCGTTGAGAAACTTTTGAGCAAAAAGTTGTATTCGCCAGGATTCTATGTTGAATACAAAACAAGTAATGTAGTTCATTTTTTTGTTTTGATGCAGTTCATACAACATTTTATTTTCTATTAGTTTCTTATTTAATTTTTTTTTAGGTGTTGACGATAAATTGGTTGGTCTTTTTTGGGCTGATGAGCAAGCAATTAAGGACTATGGTGTTTTCGGTGATATCGTCTCATTTGATGCTACTTTTCGTTCTAACAAGTATATTCTATCTTAATTCTCTATCAAAAAATTTAATCGTGTTTTACAGCTTTATTTAGTATTTTAGTTTATTTCTTTGTATATTAAAATGTAGGTACAAGATGGTGTTCGTCCCTTTTACCGGCATTAATCATCACAACCGCTGTATAACCTTCGCTGCGGGTTTACTATCTGATGATCGGTTGGTGCTTACCAATGGCTACTTGAACAATTCAAAAAGGCGTTTGGTACAGATCCACAAGTTGTAATTACCGATCAGGACCCGTCTATAAAGATCGTAGTACCAGAATACTTCCCAAATACTATACACCGTTTTTGTATGTGGCATATCATGCAAAAGTTGGTTACAAAGGTATGTTCTCACTTGTCTGTTGTAAAACATTACTGTGCTAGTTTACCTTTTTGGCTTTGTTTCTCGTGCACGTTTTAAGCGACTCAGTGATCAACATGGAAAATTGTTTTGGTTTCTTAAAGTATCTATTACTGTTTATTTGTTTTTTTCAAATTAATGCACTATCTTTTACACTATGATGAAGTATTTTTTAAAGTCATGTTTTTAGAGCTAGAGTTGTTTAGAAATTTTTCATATTAATGCACTATATTTATACTTTAATGCAGTAGTTTTATAAATTTATGAATTTTCAGGTGGGGACTTCAATCTGCAAAAACACAAATTTCAAACGGCGTATATGTGATATAGTTTGGACCGATCAAATTTTGCCTTTTGAATTTGAAGCAGAGTGGGAACGTATGATTGAGGATTTCCAACTTGGTGATAACAAATGGTTACAAGATATGTTTGACCTACGGGAAAGCTGGATCCCGGCATACTTGCGTGATGTGCTTATGGCAGGCCTCATGCGTACCACCTCTAGGTCCGAAAGCGAGAACCATTTCTTTGGTAAATGGACAAGTAAATATTTGACACTTGTTGAATTTCTTAGTCATTATGAGACGGCTATCGAGTACCAGAGGTATATTGAGCGTAAGAACGATCACGATTCAAGATATAAGAATCCTAAACTCAAAACTGATCTTCAGATTGAAAAAGAAGCAAGTACTCTTTATACTCGAACTATATTCTTGGAAGTTCTAAATGATATATGCTTCTTATTCCCATTGCATGTCGATAAATGTTGCCCAAGTTGATAATGGTGAGAGATATTCAATCCGTGATATGCAAGCTGAGAACAAAATCAGGGGTGAAAATAACTTTGTTGTTTATCAGGTATGTGTTCTTATATTGTTTATAACTATAATGCAGTAAGTTTTTAGCACTGATGCAGTGTGTTTTTAAATTTTAATATTTTTAAAAACTGTTATGCAGGTGGAGTTTTGTAAATCTGAAATGGAAGTTCAATGTAGCTATAAACACTACGAGTCATATGGTCTTCTTTGTAGGCACATTTTTTACGTGTTGAGAATGAACAATGTGAAAGAGTTTCCTCCGAAATACTTGAAGAAAAGGTGGTCAATGGATGCTAAGCCTTTCAACGCTACAGTTAGGACAGTCAGTGGGTCAGATTCGGTTTTGCAAAGTGAAGTTTTTGATTTGTACGAGATTTTTGAATCTACGATTGATCGCTTGGTTCATGACATTGGCATGTTGAAGATTTATAAGGAGCAAATGATGGAGTTGTTGAATAAAGCTAAAATCGATGTTCCAACGGTTCCAAAACTTAACTCGAAAGATATTATTAGTGCAATGCTTGGTGTGAAGGAGCCAACCTCAACTTCAAATGTTATAAATAATTCAGACGTGAGCTCAAATAAAGGATCCGGTGTTCATACGAGGTGGAAGTCAAAAGCTGAGATTGAAAAAGAAGCAGCTAAATCAAGTGACAAGCGGAGGACATGTAGTAAATGCGGGAATAAAGAAGGTCATAATTCCAGAACATGTACAAACGAAAGAATGCAACCATCTGAAAAAATCAAGAAAACATCTCAGGAGGCGTCGGCGACAAGAACTGGTCTCAGATCTAGGCGAAATTGATGATGACAATTTGATGCAGCTACTTTTTACATATTGATGCAGCTACTTTTTACATATTGATGCAGCTATTGTTTAATATTGATGCAGTTGCTTTTACATACTTGTTTACCTACTTTGAATAATTGTGACAGATACTTTTGCATATTGATGCAGTTACTTTCTCATATTGATGCAGTTACTTTTTACATAGCAGTTTAAGTACACCTTTTTTACATAGTGGCATTTTTTACCTAAATCTATTTACATAAAACCTAAAAATAATTTTTGTAAAATTTTAAACCTAATTAATCTATTTTTAAACTATTTTATAAAAAACGGGTATTAAAATAATTATAAAAAATAATTGAAAAACGTGAAAAATAAAAACTTAGTACCAAAAAGTCCTAAACTACTAGAATAACAAAGAAAAAATGAAAAGCTTGACGTTTGCTTAACAAATAAGCTTGAAATGAGCTTATAAATCTCGAATTGATTATTAATAAGCAGAACAAAACCGTGTTAAATATAGTTTGAATTGAAAGTATATCAGTAAAAGACACAAGGGCAGAGCGGTATGTGTGTTGTGTTGTGAGAGGAGTGGCGCAGGTTCGAGTCCTGGCCACGTCCTTTTTGGTAAAACGTTTTTTTTAAACTGAATACCCAAGCTTAAAACAATCCACAAACACAAATTAAAAATGAAATCAACAAGAATTAAGCTATTTAAAATAAAAACGTGACCAGATTATTAATAATCAGAACAAAACCGCCTTAAATAGAGTTTGAATTGAAAGTATATCAGTAAAAGACCCAAGGGCACAGCGGTATGTGTGTTGTGTTGTGAGAGGAGTGGCGCAGGTTCGAGTCCTAGCCACGTCTTTTTAGGTAAAACTTTTTTTTTTTAATTTTTTTTTTTGTAAAAACTGAATACCCAGGCGTAAAACAATCCACAAACACAAATTAAAAATGAAATCAACAAGAATTAAGCTATTTATGAACAAAAACGTGACCAGATTAAGTAAAATGCTAGAGTGATGAAAATAAGAAAATAATGAGTCGTCCGATATACTATGCAATCGTTCTCTGACAGAACTAGAAAACCAACTGATGAAATGGTGACCTGATTTGGCTTGTTTATTATGATTACTGATGCAAAGGGTAAGGTCTGGGCACCTAATGCTACTCAGTTTAATGAGATTTGAGTCTCAATGACAATTTGATGCAGCTATTTTTCACATATTGATGCTGTTACTTTTTACATAGCAGTTTTACACCTTTTAAACATAGTGGCATTTTGGCGCAGTACATTTTGCATAACAAATATATTTTGATGCAGTGAAGTATATATATTTTTTAATTTCATATGTTAAAAAAACAATCATTGAATTTCAACAAATAGTAACACACACTAACAAGTGAATAAAATTGTGTAAAAATCTTCATGTTTACAAGTAGTTTGTAAAAAACACAATGAGTACTTCAATTAAAGAGTAATAAAACAAGCTTTTTAGTTAACAGTTGTCTTCCTAGGGTAGTATTGAAATTGACGATGACAATTGACGATGACAATTTGATGCAGCTCTTTATTCATTAATTGTCTTGCTTACGGTAGCACTAAATTTCTTCCACAAAGCTTTATCAAATCTAACATCAGCATCCGTTATAAGCTTTGAAATTTTTGGCTTTTTCATGAAGTATGCTTGTGCGTCCTTTAACAACTTTCCTTTTTTGATGTTAAAATCCATTAGAAGGATTTTGGCCATGTACTTTGCACGAAGCATCTTTAGTTGTGTTTTCTGAGGTGGTCCTTCTTTCATCAATGGTTGTAAGAAGTTTCCTCTTCCAATATATGTTTCCAAATGCCGCATAACAAATACCCTGCAATAGACACAATTGTATTTTGTTTTCCAATTAAAATCAACAATGTTAGGTTCAGCAACCAAAATGGCAATGTGTTTTGGGTGTCTATGTCTCTCCAGGTAATTTGTAGAGGAATCAATCTGTGTAAATTTAAATAAACAGTTATGACATTGTAATGCAGTTTTTTTAATACTATGATGCAGTAATATTATCAATATTATTCATATGGTATAGGACTGTAAAAATAGCACCATAAAACATCAAGTATGTTATAAATCCAATTATAGTCTTATAAAGGATTTTCCTCTATTTAAAATAAACATATATATCATTTGTAATGCACTATTCATGAGATATAATACTTTGATGCAGTGAAAAATAGCACAATAATGCATTAAGTATGAGACTTACGAGGGCAAATGGGAAAGCACCATATCGCTTTTCTATATCATCAATGTCGTTATCTATGTTGTCTATGATGTCGATCTCAGCAGTCTTCAAATTAAAACAAATGATATAGAAATGGTTTGACGAAGTATCTTTCGTCATCTTTACACAAGAAAAAAATACCTGTATATATTTATTATAATTATTTAAATTTATTATAAACAATCTCACAAATACAATCATTTAATTCTCATAATAAATATACTTACCAAGTCGACGTCAAGAAAATTCTTCCGTTTTGCTTGAGTTAAAACGTTTTGAATATTTTCATCAAAAACTTTCATCCTTTCTTGCACATTCTTCCCCGACTCAACAACATAATTATTTTGTTTTAGTTAACGTCAAATGATTACTAATGATAACAAAATTTATAATTCAAAAATAAATAAGTTATATATTAGAATTACTTACAAGCATCCCCGTATCACAATATACATTTCCATTGCCCGAAAGCTTGTCTCGATGTTGTTCCTCATGATTTAATACAAAAGACCATAAGTCTAGTATGAGTGACGCAATTTGTATCTCAGGGTATAGGCTCAAGAAAAAAACGCCTTCTACACCAACTCCTTTTTTGGTCTGGTAAATAAACTCCCTGTACATTTTGATATAAACATGGGTTATCTATCTCTGATGCATTAAAGCAAGGAAGTGATGCATTGATAAAAATATGTGATGTAGTTATAAAAATGTTTGATGCATAGAAAATAATTAAAATTCATACAGAGAACATTTATAAATAATGCTATGATAATAATACTTGATGCAGTGACATAAGGAATTGATGCAGTTATATAAATATATGATGCAGTGAACATTTGAAAAGTGATGCAGTGAAAAGTGATGTTTTTAATATGATGCAGTAGTTTAGAACTTACGAGATGCATAGAAAATAATTAAAATTCATATAGAGAACATTTATAAATAATGCTATGATAATAATACTTGATGCAGTGACATAAGGAATTGATGCAGTTATATAAATATATGATGCAGTGAACATTTGAAAAGTGACGCAGTGAAAAGTAATGTTTTTAATATGATGCAGTAGTTTAGAACTTACGATTCGGGTGTCTTATTGCCCCATATGTATTCTGCTAATTTTTTCCCCTCTTTAGTTAGTGGTTGCCCCAATACGATTTTCCGTTGATAAAATGGCGACGTTAAAGCAGGAGGCAGCTTTACTTCACGTTTATCATTTTCAATATCATCCGGTGGAGCAATGCAACTAATGGGTGATGCGTGCATATATATTTCATTTTCTTCTATCCTTTTTCTTTTTGCAGGTAGCGACTTAGCTTTTTCTATCTTAGATTTCTTTTCATTCTCTTTTGACAATTGAGTGTCACTTTGCTTTCTACCAAGATTTCTAAGCACTTGTTTTTTAGCCTGTGTCTTTTTAGAGACCTCCTTCCTAACATTTTCATCTTCCACGGCTGTTTCTTTAGCTTGTTCTTTGTTAGATCTTTCTCTTTTACCAATCTCTTGTCTTAGACGAATTTCAGCTAACATATCTCCCTCTATGTTTCCTTTAGCACCTAACTTCCCGACATCCTTTTTCATTAATTTCTCCCTTATAGCATCAAATTTTGTAGTCTTTGGTTCGGTTAGAATTTCGGCTGATAGCGGAACATCCGTATATTTTTCATGTTGTTCGACAATAGGTTGTTCACTCAATGGTGTATTTCCTTTTAAAGTTCTTGTGTAGTTTTCCGGTAACCTCAACTTCATACTATGAAAAGGTTTAATAATTTGGACTTTTTGAATTTGGGGAGATTTTGGTGCATCTTCAAATAAGAAACTTTTTGGCATGTTGTCTTCGACTTCAGCTAAGAAAGGTAGTTTCATAACCGAGTTTTCCAAAAGCTGTTTGTTTACTTATTCGATAGAAGGTAAGTCAAAGTTGGTCACTAAACTGTTGATTTCTTCAATTCCAATTGAAGGAAAGTTAGCTTCTTTGAAAATTTTAGAACCTGTAATTAAAACAATCAAAATAAACAATAGTTTTTTTGAAAAAATAGAAAAACTTGTTTGTTACTGCATCATAGTTACATTTAACTGCATCATGTATTTTGGTAACTAGTCATGCATTAATCTTTAATGATAGTTCACACTCCAGTGCATTACTAATCTAAAAACACAATGATGCAGAGAAATTTATAGACAATATAAAAAGAATAAAATTAAACAATTTTTTTGTTTGGGAAAACAGTATAACTTGTTTTTAATGCATCATAGATACAGTTTTACTGCATCATATTGTTTTGTTAACTAGTCATGCAGTGAATTGTAATGAGAACCCAAACTCCAGTGCATTACTATGATAAAACACTATGATGCAGTGGAATTAATCGACAAGATAAAAAGGGTTTTTGTAATTTTACTTTTATCTGCTCCCAGGATTTCCATTCCACCTTGCATTTCATTGTCTTCCATTCCAACTTCTGTATCCATGTCAGCGTGAAACACTTCTTCCTCACTATCAAAGAGTAGCGTTTGCGATTGATATTCAAGGAATGAATCATCATAATTGACGATAGCTCCATCTTTATTGTATATTTCATCGCATATTTCAGGATTTGCACAATCTGTTAATAAAGAATCAAACTTTTTAAAAATACTTGATTGAAATTTTCTTTATAAACCAGTTTGCATTATGTTCTTTAACTAGTATAGACTATAATGCTATGATGCAGTGGAAATAATCGACAAGATAAAAAGGGTTTTCATTCCACCTTGCATTTCATTGTCTTGCATTATGTTCTTTAACTAGTATAGACTATAATGCTATGATGCAGTGGAATTAATCGACAAGATAAAAAGGTTTTTCATTCCACCTTGCATTTCATTGTCTTCAATTCCAACTTCTGTATCCATCTCTGGGTCCATGTCAGCGTGAAACACTTCTTCCTCACTATCAACGAGTAGCGTTTGCGATTGATATTCAAGGAATGAATCATCATAAATGACGATAGCTCCATCTTTATTGTATATTTCATCACATATTTCAGGATTTGCACAATCTGTTAATAAAGAATCAAACTTTTTAAAAATACTTGATTGAAATTTTCTTTATAAACCAGTTTGCATTATGTTCTTTAACTAGTATAGACTATAATGCTAACTGCATTATAGTTTAGTTTATTACTAGTTAAATAAACCTTATGAGGCGGCCGAATTGTAACATTAAACATAATTACTATTCACATTAAAACCAAAATAGGAGATACGAGTTTTAAGTTTTCTTCTAGTTATATTACAGACATTCAAAAGCTGAATTCAAAATATACGATCCTAGATAATAAATATTATACAAAAGCAAGAGAAGTGTTAGCGTTTATTTACTTTTAGGGGATTTCTTTTTCCCCACTTCCAATTTTTTAGCGGGTGATGATGTTGCTGCTCCTTTTATTGATTCTGCTGCTCCTTTGGTTGATGTTTTCGCTTTTGGCCCCTTGTTCCCCACTTCCTTTTTTTTAGCAGGTGATGCAGGTGATGCTGCTGCTCCTTTAGTGGGTGATGCTGCTGCTCCTTCCGTTGATGTCGTCCAATTTATTGTGGAATTTGACCTTGTCATTCTCGTCATTTCTGGTGTTGAGTTTGGGGTAGAATTTCCTTCCTCCATTGAACTAAGCGAGATATTATCATTGGTCTTCCCACCATCAATCTGGACACTGGTTATAACATCGACATTCTTATTCGCCACATCAAATTTTTTCAAATCAAATGCAGTTGCACCATCATTCTGAGTAGCATCAATTTGCACCATCATTCTGCGTAGCTTTCACGGCATCAGCACTCTTATCATTCTCGGTACTGTGATTCGCCCCATCAAACACGCCTTCATACAAGTCTTTAAAAAATGATTTACTTTTTTCTTCAAACGTCTTAAATTCTTCATCATGTGGGTATTCTTCGAAAGCAATCTTAAGCTTCTGTTTGTTACTTTCAAACACTTCCTTAATCGTTGACAGTGAGGCATTCAAGCTATCCTTCATTTCCTGCATGATTTTTTAAAAAATACATTATGATGCAGTGAATAATAAATATGATGCAGTTTTTAAAAGTTTTAAAAACTGTCAAATTAAGACATAGAGCTTGAAGTGGTATGTTAACTCGCAAGTGGTATGTTAACTCGCAAAATATCAAATGCATCAAAATAAGACATAGAGTTTGAAGTGGTATGTTAAATCGCAAAATATCAAAACTGTCAAATTATTTAAACATATCACCCTATGTTACAGCAGCAAAATGAAACTTAGTTTTTACCTGACTTGTTTTTGATCTAAACTGTATAAGATCCTCGTCTGGTTGACTTGTGTTTCCAATATTTTTCTTTTTCTTTGTCTTGTCAACCTTCTTGCTTAGGGGGGAAGAACTCGTAACCTTCCAAGATTGGAAATTTCCCGAAACCTTTCATAACATCCATTTCTTCTTTCTCTCGTTTTTTCAACAACTCGGTGTTCCATCCTTTGAAAACAGGTGATGTTCTTTCCACAGTTATAGTAGGTGAGATTGTGGAGCTGCAGTATAGTAGCTACAAAAAAAGGAAGTGATGCAGTTAATATAGGTAATGATGCATTTAATATACGGAATAACTGTTATGTTTTATCTTATATATGATGCAGTGAAAAAAGGTATTGATGCTGCGAAAATAAGATTAAACATACTAAGAAGTTTAGAAGCATTAAAAACACGTACCGCCAAAAGAAGTTTGGAAGCACCGAAATAACCTCCTGGACTTGTTTTCCATGTCTTAACTCCTGACCGAATGCATTCTAAAGCATATCCACACCAATCATAGTTTTGAAAATCTTCAATATCTCTTAATGTAGGTAAGAACCTTTGATTGATTGTGCCATCCTTATTACCCCCAGCCACAATATTTTAAAACACCACTAAAAATCAAACTTTGAACTCCCAATCCGTTGTTATCAAATTACAAACATGATCAACAACTATAGATATATGAGGCCTTGGCGCTTTATCCCCTCCCCATGGAGTTGTAGCTCTCCAATCCGTTGTTGTTTTGTCTTCTGTCGTTGTAGCTCGAAGAGCAATCACTTCTTTATCTCCCATGGGTATTCCAAGCATTTCATGAATTAACTCCTTTGTGACCTTAATCTGTCTTCCATCATCCATGTGTATTGTGTCTGTATCACAATCAAAGTTAAACGCAACCCAGTACGAAAGCTTTGATGGAATGGAAGGGTAATCAAAATTATTATAATATTCTCCCAAACCCATTTCTTTTATAGTCTCAACCTGGGCGTTTATTAAAGATTCCAATACAAGCTTCAATTGATTAGAAGATATTCTTGAACTAATATTAGGAAAAGTAACCTTTTTTCACCATCAGAATCCATATTTCCAGCATCAATCGATAGAGGATCTTGCTCCATAACATCATCATCACTAACCTTCTTTTTTCCTTTAATATCATCTTTCTTTTTTACAACGACTATTTGACTATCGTGAATACCTTTATTCCCCTTTGCCAGTTTCTTTCTCCCAACCAACTTTTCTACACCCACTTCAGTACCTTTCTTTGCCATTTTCCCAACAACATCTACGTCATTTCCAAGACTTAATATTTTACCCTTCAACTTATTCACATCAACAGGTGACAGAGTATCACTCACAGTTTTTGTTGCTGCATCAAAAAATAAAATTAAGTGCATCACACCAGTACATCAAGTACAAAACTAAACAAACCTACTGTAGATAATGCAAAAAATAAATACATCATACCAAACTAATGAAACACAAACGTAGATTTAAATTTCAGTTTAAACTAATGCATCACTCACAGTTTTTGCTGCTGCATCAAAGAATAAAATTAACTGCATCACACCAGTACATCAAGTACAAAACTAAACAAACCTACTGTACATAATGCAAAAACTAAATACATCATACCAAACTAATGAAACACAAACGTAGATTTAAATTTCAGTTTAAACTAATGCATCACTCACAGTTTTTGCTGCTGCATCAAAGAATAAAACTAAGTGCATCACACCAGTACATCAAGTACAAAACTAAAACAAACCTACTGTACATAATGCAAAAATTAAATACATCATACCAAACTAATGAAACACAAACGTAGATTTAAATTTCAGTTTAAACTAATGCATCACTCACAGTTTTTGCTGCTGCATCAAAGAATAAGATTAAGTGCATCACAGTAAAAGTAACTGTATCACACCTATACAAATAGCGATATCAAGTACACAACTAAAAAAACCTATCATAAATAATGCTAAGAAAGAATTTTGCATTTAGCAAACAACTTAGCATAAGAACACATTTAACCTAGTAGCCTAACTCATACTTACACATGATTGCCACATACTGCATCATAACGTATATTTAAGTGCATTAAGCAAACAACCTAGCAAACAAACACATATTGCATTATAAACACATTTCCGCAAATAACAGAAACTACACTAAACAAAACAGACCAGTACATTACAATTTAAATTATCTTCTATCAAAATGATGTTCCCTGAATAATTCTAAAAAATTTCGTTAGACACCATAACCTTTGTTTTCGTATATAACGCAATCTACGTTTAGCTGTCCTTTAAAACATCTGACCACTACGGCATCAAAACTTAAATTCAAATGTATTAAAGAAAAACCTTTTCTCTTTTTCGCCTGCTTCGGAGTATTCTGAATATCATCTGATTCTGGTGGATTTTGATCAGGTAAATCATTTCCATCCGAATTTTGGCTCTTTTTCTTTTTTGCCCGATGGCTACTTTCTTCGGGTTCGTCTCCCTGGGCATGATTTCGCGTACCGACAAGTTTGGTTGAACAAACTTTTTGCCTTTTTGATGATCTTGTGCTTGTTATCTCGTCATTTTGATCCGCTTCATTATCATTACTACCTGTAAGACAATAAATTCACACGGTTAGCTATTATCACATTCAACAAATTAAAATAAATGAGTGATTTATACATAATCTAACTTCTCATCAGTGACTTATACACAATCAAAGTTTACTGCATGAGTGACTTATATCTTCAATAATAAACAAGGATAACATAGCTACTCACTAGCTTCGGTAACACATATTTGCTCTCAAAGTTTTGAATTCAACATAAACGACATATTTGCTCTCAAAGTTTTTTACACTGCATTAAAATTTTACAAATGCGCTCAAACAAACACACAATTCATACATCTAAACAAATCTGCCGCCTTTTGTATCTTATTCTCAGACCCTTTGATAATCGTAAACTACATTAATTCAATGCAAACACTACATTAAAGATATACAATTTTAAAAAATCAGAAATGACATTAAATCAAACACAAATACATTACACATCCAAAAACTAAATATATATAGTTACTCACTAGCTTTAGTATCCCATGTCTGCTCTTTTAAAGCTCCACATAAACAACATATTAAGACAGTTTGCTCTTCAAGGTAGCTATGGCCAGGATTTCTCTTTCTCGTGAACATCATCTTTTTCCCTAATAATTGAATCCAATATGGACCAACTTCTTTTCGTTTAGCCTTTTTTATGTAAATAGCTCAAATTTTGACCTTCGCATTCGGTCTTTAATTGATACCAATATAATCAATACCATAAAAAGCGAATATAAATGCCAAATTATGAGGTACTTTACTAAAAAGGATAAACTAAAAGATGCTAATGCATATTGGATTCAATTATTAGGAAAGAAGATCATGTTCAAGAGAACGAGGAATCATGGTGATAACTACCTTGAAGAGCAAACAGGCTTAAGATGTCGTTTATGTGGAGCTTTAAAGAGCAGATATGTCATACCAAAGCTAGTGAGTAACTATATATATTATCCATTTTTTTAACCACAGTCAAAAACAGCTAAGTTTAATCCTATTTCACCAAACTCTCAAGCCGAATCATACCTAAACAATAATGTATGTTCGTAAATTAACAAAATTTCATTCACGAAATTCCACTAACGTTACTACGAAGCACATGTTAAAACTGATCAAAGCACATATAAAAATTGCATCAAATCCCAAAATTTCATACAAAAAATTTCACTCACAAAATTTTTCTAACGTTGCTACAAAACACATATAAAAACTGAATCACAGCACAAAATATCATTCACAGAATTTCATTCATACAACCACCTAAGCAATCACATTTCGACATATAATTCCACCTACACATGACCTAATCAAACCTTATACACCACTTCACGTAACCAAATCGAATCTTATATTATACAAACAAGTACTTACTGTATTACTTCAATACATAAACTGCATCAACTAAATATTCACTTAATGAAGACATAAGTATCTTCGTCGAACATTATTTGTCACAAAACATAACCTAGTGCATCACTTCATCAGATCAAATGCATAATCCTTTTACTAAAAAACAAACACTTTCCGACATGTCAAACACACTACAAGCATACTAATGTAACCTAACATCAAATACCATGGACAAGTGTATGTTGTATTACTTCATTAGACTACCTGCATTACTTCATTATATCAATTGCATTACTCCATTAAACCAACTGCATTAATAGCACATAAACATGGCAAAATACATTTTTCGAGAACTAAAAGATCTGTGACACGCTATTCCCTATTGCATCATTTTATTACAAAAACTAACAACTGGAGTAATAGCACATAAACACACACACACACACACAAGCATAAACTTTTTGACAACTAAAATGTGAATCTGTTCTACTAGATTAAACTTGGCATTTTGATGTTACAATATAAAAAAACTGGATTGAACAACTAAATTACTATAGTTTAAAACAAAGTGTGTTTTAAAACAACAATATTAAGCAACCAAATAACTGCATCAAAAACCCAGTAAACTATATCACAATATAAAAATAACCGCATTAAACAACCAACCAAATACAAAGAAGTTTCACGCATAGCATACCTACGCTTATTCATCCTAATACATGATAACTTATGACCTGCTACATCACAGTTCAAAACCAATTGCATAGTTCATACAACCACCTAAGCAATCACATTTCGACATATAATTCCACCTACACATGACCTAATCAAACCTTATACACCACTTCACGTAACCAAATCGAATATTATATTATACAAACGAGTACTTACTGCATTACTTCATGACATAAACTGCATCAAGCACATAAACACATAAACAAACAGACACTTTTCGACACCTAAAACACAATGAGTGTATCCTAATATGACCTTATACTTTACATACAAGTACTTACTACATTACTACATTACAAAAACTGCATCAAATAAACAAACATATACACTCTTTTTATAACTAAACCACACTACGAGTAACCAAATCTAACTTTATATTGTACAAACGAGTACTACTGTATTACGTCATGACAACCACTATGTAAAGTACACAAGCAAACATGCACTTTTCGACACCTAAAACACAATGAATGTATCCTAAACTAACCTTATACTTCACATACAAGTACTTGTTGCATTACTTCATTACAAAAACTACATTAAAAAAATACATATATGATATTTCATACACAGAGGAGTTCATGGTACCTAAAAACTGAAAAAATTAAAAACCATCACATTTTTAGTGTATCCATTACAATAATTTCAGTTGTTCGAGCCTTAAGCAATACTCATCACACAAGGTGTTTGATACTGAGTAAAATAGTCCTGCCTTAGCAGTGGGAGTTCTCTAGCTTTTTAAACAAAGCTCAAACCTGATTGATAGACTATAACCATGCTCTTAACAAATGAAGACCCGTTATACACAGGTTTACATCGTATCATATTATCATGGAACCTCATGAGACTGGCTACGGATCATATGCTAGTTTAATTCTACTTCATAGACGAGAACAGATGTATGGTTGAC
Organism: Glebionis coronaria; assembly: GCA_025667525.1. Classification (NCBI taxonomy): domain Eukaryota; kingdom Viridiplantae; phylum Streptophyta; class Magnoliopsida; order Asterales; family Asteraceae; genus Glebionis; species Glebionis coronaria. The sequence goes on from JANFOE010000915.1 coordinate 585,658, forward strand.
GTTTACCAATTCTAACCATCATCTAATACACCAGAACAAGTTTCTAATAGCCAGAACTAAACATTCCATCTCAAGCAAACATAATGTTTAAAATGCAGTAAATCTAATTGAAACATGCGTCTAATTCAAGGCTGCAAAATGTACAATGTTTAACTAGATTCAGCCACTAAACTTAGCCATACATATCAGCGACCTTGAACAAACAAATCGTCTTTCGGTTCAGATTAATCGACCAGATGACAAAAAGTTTAATACAAAAAATTTCACTCACAAATTTTTCTAACATTGCTACAAAACACATATAAAAACACTACATTAAAGTTATACGATCTGAATAAAGTTATACAATCTTAAAAAATCGTAAGCCGCTGCAAGCCCGCTGCAAGCACGCAGCAAGCACGCAGCAAGCACGCAGCAAGCACGCAGCAATCACGCAGCAAGCCTGCAGCAAGCCCGCATCAAGCCTGCATCAAGACTGCAGCAAGACCATATAAAAACTAATTGCAAAACATTGCATAACTAGTACACTTAACATAATTTAGCCAACATATATCATACAAATACTTCATAAGAGTCTACCATATAAAAACTAATTGCAAAATAAATATAAATCATAGATCAATTTTAACAAAATCACTTACTAGATGATATAGTTATCGAGTTTTCTGGCGACTTTTCTTTATGATTCCCATAAAATACTTTTTTTTCAACCACAGTCTAGCACTTTTTCTTTTTACTAAATCAATTAAATTAAATTTTGTATAAGTATTTAATAAACATAAAATAAAAAATAAAAATAATTAGGGTTTTCAATAATATTTACCTGAGGGAGAAAAATCCTTCAAATTCGTCCTCACCATTTCTAACCACTACCAATCAATTGTCTCCTGCATCAATCCATTACATCAACTGCATCAAGGACAAAGACATTTTTAGACAGTTAACAGTTCATATAAAAACTAATCCTAAAACATCATATTAAAACCGCATCAATGTCTAATATTAAATACTATATATAAACATTTAAACTACCAGATTGGAACCAGGTCATATCAAATCATTTCACATCTGATAACGACCAATTTCATTCAGAAAACTTCATTCTTAAAATCTCATATGCAGATCCTGATAGCAACCAATTTCATTCACAAAACCTCATATAGAAAATAACATTAAACTTGATAATACCGAATTCACTAACGTTGCTACAAAGCACATATATGTCATAGCAAAAAAAAAGTAGCATAATAACTAAAGTAGAAAAAAATGTTGCATCAATTTTATACAAAAAAAATGCATCAATTCATTATTTTTTTAACTATTACAACCTCATAAACCACAATAACTACATCAATGTTTTTAGAATACATAAAGTAAGTGCATCATATCCATTTTACTAACATTTCATTCACAAAATTTCGCTAACATTGCTACAAAACACATATAAAAACTGCATCAAAACACATATAAAAACTGCATCAAAGCACAAAATTTAATTCACAAAATTTCACTAACGTTGCTACCAAACACATATAAAAACTGCATCAATGTATAATATTAGCTGCATCAAAATGATATTTCAGATAAATAAAAACAAACATCATCACACAAACTTATGTAACCTTAGAATGCACAAAATATATTCTGTTAACTACCAACTTCACATCTGATAACGACCAATTTCATTCACAATCATTTCATAATGCACAACATATATTCTCATAATGCACAAAATCATTTCACATCTGATAAAGACCAATTTCATTCAAAAAACTTCATTCACAAAATTTCACAAATGTTGCTACAAAGCACATATAAACACTGCATCAAAGCACATATAAAAACTGCATCAAATCATAAAATTTCATTCACAAAATTTCACTAACGTTACTACAAAGCAGATATAAAAACTGCATCAAAGCACAAAATTTCATTCACAAAATTTCACTAACGTTGCTACAAAGCACTTATAAAAACTGCATCAAAACACATATAAAAATTGCATCAAAGCACAAAATTTCATTCACAAAATTTCACTAACGTTGCTACAAAGCATATATATGTGATAGCAGAAAATAGTAGCATAATAACTAAAATAGAAAAAAAGTGTTGCATCAATTTTATACAAAAAATGCATCAATTCATTGTTTTTTAACTATTCTACCATCATAAACCACAATAACTGCATTAATGTTCTACAATACATAAAGTAAGTGCTGCATCATATCCATATTCTGAGTTTGATTAAGAAATAATATATAATAGTGTGTTTAGGACAGTTCCACACAAGGTGTTTAGTACAGTCACTGCAAGCCGGCTGCAAGCCCGCAGCAAGCCCGCTGCAAGCCCGCTGTAAGCCCGCTGCAAGCCCGCTGTAAGCCCGCTGCAAGCCCACTGCAAGCCCGCTACAAGCCGGCAGCAAGCCCGCTGCAAGCCCGCATCAAGCCCGCATCAAGACCGCATCAAACCCGCAAAAAGCCTGCTGTCTTAAACACACTAGTGTGCAACTGTCCTAAACAAACTTTTATCTATTATTTCTAAAAATGTTCTAAACATCACAGCATAAAACTAAGTGCATCAAAGTGTAAAACTAGTACACGTAACATAATTTAGCCCACATGTAATATATACATACTGCATCACAGTCTAACATGTAAAAACTACGTGCAAAATATATATAAATAATAGATCAATTTAATTAAAATCACATACTAGATGATATATTTATCTGAGTTTTCTGGCGATATTTCTCTCCACCACTAGCCACCGCTTACCCACCACTCGAAGCCACTTCTCCAATTATCGTCGCGGCATCACCACCACTAGCAACAGCATAAAACATACATTGATTCGCTTACCAATCAATGTGGTACGACGGGGATCAACCGTCAAGGCGCGAATTGGGGTGATCGTCCCCAAATAGTACTATCATATACATAAGCGTCTACCAAATCCCGGTAGTTCACAATTCATGCTAATGGGACTTTAAGTGACATAACCTAACTACTAATAATCCTTTTTATCTCATTTATAAGGTCATAGCATCATTCAGGTCCATATCATTAAGCATACCATCGGGACTACTTGTGTTCTATTTTTATCAAAAACTAGCATGTTATCTCCCTCGCGGGTTTACAAATCATTTTATAAAACATTTAAAAGAGTGCGAGGCTATGAACTCACGTTGATAATGAAAGGCGGATTATCGACTACGGGCGTGCTTCGGTCACGGAAACCTATATAAATAATAATCGGTCTTAGACTTTTGTCCAATGAATTTTATCAAAATAACAATATACATATGATGATTTTGTACATATGATGATGATCAAGTGGGTTTATATATCCTTGTTTACTCATTTTAGCGTTCATGTATTGGTAACTTTTTACTAGTTTACTAGTTTTACCTATTTACCAACTTTAAGTCCAATAAGCTCATTATAAGTTCTTTAACTTTTATTATTTCATTTTATACTTATATTATCAGTATTTACACTTTACATGTTGGGACCAAATGGGTTAAGCCCAATAAGTACTTTTTATATGTGTTTAACTTATTTAGTCCAATTATTAGTCCAATATGCTTACTTAGCTCGTTAATGTCCGTATGTCCTATAGTTCGGATTTTATCGGTTTTTACTTGTATTAGATACTTATATATCAGTATATGACTTTTAAAAACTTTACATTAGACGGGTTTGATCGTCTAAGTTTTTATTGGCGAAAAACGTTAATTTTACGGTAATAGCCGAAAAAGTCGTAAAAATCATGTTTATAGTTTTTATAACTTATAAATATTATTCAACTACCATTTTTATAAATTGTCTATTTATTTAACCTTATACATATTTATATAAATGAAATTCATAAGTTAGTGGGTTTTAATTTCACATTTTATACTATATAATTTGAGTGTTTATATAATAGTAATAAACATTAATCTGATTTTTATTTTCATCTTCACCATTTTTATCATATCTAGAGTTCTACAATGAATTAGAAGCTCATTTTTGGGTGGCATGAACTTCATATTATGTGCGACAATTAACTTAGTTATAGTTACTGCTCATTTTAAGTTTAACTATCCTTAACAGTCCCTACAAAACAGCTTATTCAGATTAGCACACTCATCTTGTTTTGATCATATCTCACTCATTTTAATGATTCCATTGCATGTCCAACTCTCACATGTGTATGACATCTTGTACTTACTGTAAATGGATTCTACCATGCAAATTTATCAGTTCAAGTTTTGGTTATATACTGTTTTTATACAGCCAACAAATTAAGCATGATTTTAGCCTTGTTTCTTATGGTTATTAATCTTTTTAAGCATATTTATCAACACTTGATCCCCACACAACATTTTTATCATCATATATTCATCATATACATATACAACAAGAAAGAAAATACATTTTATCTTTACAAAAATAACAAGAGAAAATGGAAAGGATGATCTTCTTTACCAACCAAGAGTATATCTTGTTTTTGGAAGACAAGAACTTGATGAACACCAAATGTATCCCCAAGATCATCAAACACCAAGAAAGTATGTTGATAAATCAGCCCTAAGACACAAGCAAATCACATCCTTTGTTGTTAAAATGGCCACCAAGTGATCAAGGCTTCAAGGTAACTCCATAATATAACTAGATAACAAGTATTTTGTGGCTAGAAAAGATCAAAAAGGGTGTTTGTTCTTGAAGTGGGACGGCAATGGTGATGGATTTGAGAGAGTTTTTAGTTGATTTGCATGAGAGAAATGGTGGTATGTGAGAAGCTAGTTGTTTTTGTTAGTTTGGTGGGTAAAAACTAGCTTAAGTGTTAAGCTAAGTTTACACTTGTAAGCTACTAGTTTACATGATGCCACATCTTTGATGTGGTGTCATGTTTGGCTGTCCCATGTTATAGTGGGGTGGGATAAATTATTTTGTCCCATCCCGCTAATTTACGGGTACTCCTCGATTCTAGTTTCCTCGATTTGCGTGCCCTCGGGTCGTTTCACGAAAAACGTTTTTATAAATTATGAATCAACGTCACAAACGAATCCAATAAAAATTGTCTCATCAAAAACGGAGTTCAAAAACGTAAATACGTAATCCTAAGGTTTCCGGTTTAATCGTAAAGGATGTTAAATTATGCACGTAAGCCCAAATTTAAATCCGTAAATTGTGAGTTCATCAACCAACACAAAAATAAGTTTCAAAATATTATACGAGAAAATAATTCACTACCTGAAAATGTTAGATTGTCACAAATTTGCTTAAAAATTCTTTAAGGTGCGTTTGGTTTAGATCATTGTGAGCGAGTTGTTGTCGTTGTGTTGAGACCTTAGGTAGCATCATATTTATCTCATATTAGAGGGCTAAAATCAGTCAAAACATTAGCCAATCGTAAAGTCAATCCGGATCAAAGAATGTGAAAAATTATAGTTAAAAAAGTGTCCTAAATAGCCTACTTTAGATCACTATAACATCTTCATCAATTTGAATTAGACATTGAAATTTGGCTTTTTGGAAAGTTAGGACTAGTGGCTAGTTAAACTTAATTATAAGTTTTTGTCGTAGCTTAATAGATAAGCCGCTAGATAGCGTTAAAGTAGCCAAAAAAAATCTGCATTATAGTATATTTTTCGATAAGTCATTTTAATTCGATAGCTTTTTCTAGCTTAATCTCTTAATAATTTTCGAAGTTTCTTGTTTAGAAATCAATATTACATCTGTTTGGACATATAGGAACGAATCGGAGCTTATTTCGTTGACTAAAACACTCAAACGAACTCGAAAATTTGCCACAACCCGTTTATAAAAAAAGAGTTCGAATATTGCTAAACAGTCCCTATATTTGTATACTTTTTACATTTTCAGTAATTGCACAGTTTGGTCCCTGGTTTTATTAAAAGGCCGCGTTTTGTTTACTGTCATTTGGGCCTGCGTGTAAGCTAGCAATTTGGACCGGCATAAAGAAAAAAAGCTGCGTATAGATTTTCAAACTAAAGGCTGTGTATAGTTTTTTCAAACATTGGCTGAGATTTGTTTTTTTATCAAAAAAATTGGCTACATTGTTTTTGTTCAACAAATATGCTATGTTTTTTAGTGCAACATTTAGGCTGAGTTTTTAATGGTTTTCAATTCATTTCATTCTCAAGTTTTTACATAATAGAATTTACTTTATAAAAAAAATAAAAAAATAAAAATAGTTTTAATAAATAAAACAATATAAAAAGTATAAAAAAAATACTTTTTACATTTTTATAAAAAATTAGTTTTTACATTTTTAGAATATATTTGGAATTTTCATTTTTAGAATAATTTTGCATTTGCATTTTTAGCATTTTAATATTTTGCATTTGAACTTTTATTTTTACATTTTTACTTTTACTTTCGCTTAGCATTTTAATAATCCGTGTTTGCATTTTACTTGGCATTTTTTATTCTTACTTTGTGACTTTTACTTGCGGTACATGCACTTTGTTTTTAGAATAGTACGTATACATATTATATAGTATTTTTACATTTTCGCTTGCTTTGTGCTTAAATAGAAATAGATACCAATCAAGCATTTTTTAACCAAAAACGATAAATCTTTACGTGAAACATGGAAATCCATATTCGAGTCGAGTCGAGGAAAAACGATTATACTAAAAAACAAATATTAGCCTTCTCCAAATCAGTTGTTGGTGTCCATATATTCAACATTAACGGAACCATATGAATCATCCAAGGGCCATTCTCCAAAACCCCATCCATACCTTCTTTGGTTTCAAACTGGAAAAGGAAAAACTCGTCATGCATTTGTACACGCTTAGACCAAATTTGGCCCAAGTGTTTTTAACATACTTCTGGACCAAAGTGAATGCTAACCTCTTTCCGATGAAATAACCATAAAGAGTATGAGTAAATCTCTCTTGAACAGCCTCCACAGCCTCCCATGGAAGAGCTGCAGTAGCCCCAGCAACCACTTCTTCATTCCTCATCTTGGTGATCTTAGCAACCTTCTTAGTAACTTTCTTGTGCACCAACGACGCTAAAGATTGGCTGTTAACATCCACCTCCTTTGATTGAACACTACCAGTTTCCTTCACAGGAACTCTTTTCGCCAAGAGCTTCCCTTCGATGTTCTTAATCTTAGACGCCAAAACATGCGCAAGTGGCTTAATAGTCACCGACGACTTCTCATCACCATAGGGTTTAACCCCAGTAGATTCTTTCCCTCCAGACATATTCAACAAAATGAACACTAAAATATTAGGGCAACAATAGCACACCAATGAATATCCACTAACCGGTCCCCATAATGGAAACACCAATATAATAATGATTTAAATATACGCAAACAAAAACCCTAAACCTATGAAACGATTAGACCTAAACCACACTATTCAATTATTATCCCCACGTCGAATCAAATAAAAAGTAATTACCAGCCCTAGACCGTCACGATGTTCACGGACAAATGGATCACAAAAAGAATATGTATGTACGTATATATATATATATATATATATATATATATATATATATATATATATATATATATATATATATATATATATATATATATATATATATATATATATATATATATATATATATATATATATATATATATATATATATATATATATATATATATATATATATATATATATATATATATATATATATATATATATATATATATATATATATATATATATATATATATATATATATATATATATATATATATATATATATATATATATATATATATATATATATATATATATATATATATATATATATATATATATATATATATATATATATAGGTGGGGTAAAATGAGAAGGTTGTTAAAATAAAAAGTCTAGGAAGGCTTCCTGTGCTACCACGTGTCCAACCCCGACCGACTTTTTAATTTATATAGCCAGGGGTATTTTCGGCATTTAACACACTAGGCTATATATACCCGAGACAAACACATCGCATCTCATTCTTGTTTTGTTCTTTTTTTTCCTTCGTCTCTTTCTTTCCCTCGACGACGATCACTGTAACAACCTAACAACCAATCCTCGCTGTTTCTCCACCATTAACAACCAATCGCCGCCCCTTCTCCACCACTAACCACCACTCACCGCCGCTTCTCCACCATTAATAACCACTCGCCGGCAATTGAATAAGATGTCTGTTAGTACAACTATCAATAACAATTGTTCTACATCAACCGTTGATGATTGTTCTACATCAACGAGTAATAATTGTTCTACATCGCGATCTAATTCGATTGCAGCTGATAATGAGGGTAACATGTTAATTTTTCAGTTAATTCAGTATATTTTTTTGTTTACATGTTTTTTGTTATATTTTTAGTTTTGTGTATGTTTATAATGTTTAGTTAGGCTTTTGATCAGTTTACATCTGATGTTTAGGCGTTGTTATGATTTTTTATAGATTTTCTGAGAATTGATGCATATAGTTAAACAAATTGATGCAGTAGATGACTTAATAAACTAAACAACTGACAGTTGGGATGAAATTGTTGATCATTATTCTAGTAGTCCATGCACTAATTTAGTGCATATATAGTGCCTTATAGGTTTAAGGCCGTGATTTGGGCCAAATTTAGTGCCTTATAGTTTACGTCGGGAGTATTAGTTGTATATTCCTAAAAAAGTAGGTAGTATAGCTTACGCAAAGTAAGAATATAGCTTCCCCATCCATCCCACCGGGGTTGATACGTTTCACGAATAGGTGCATCCGGGAATGCACAAGCGAAGCATGATGCACCTTCACCACCAGTAGTAAGGTACTGATTGGCATAACTCAAGTCTCCAACCATTAGAATCATAGATGGATCATTTTCAATCAAATGATCAATAGTGGATGTCGTATTAGCTGTGAGTCCAAGGTCCCCAACAACTGCAATTCTACGAGGATATGTGTTTGGGGTCGGAAATGGTAATGTTTCAAAAACACGCTCGTCACTCATTGCTGGAATAGAACTATCTCCGCATATGTAGTAATATTTTGAAGCAGGTTCAAGACCTACATTACATAAATCGGAAACTATTAACACTAAAGTACTAATAGCAATAATTTGAGTTGATGAATACTTACCCTCAATCTTGACGTGGTGAATGATACCCGAAGTGTAGTTCAGAAGTCCCTCAAACGGATACAACTGATTATAAATCACTAAAACCCCGTTTTGTTTCTTAGTATAGTTTCCACTATTTTCACCATACCACACCTCACTAGAAACTGTAGATGGATCAAGTGGCGTCACGTTCTTCCCAATCTGTGCATCCCCTTTAGAATGACAACAAGGTGTTTAGCATTTAGGTGATATATATTGTTCCGAACACTTGCTAACTTATGCAACTAATCAGAGTCAGTTTTGTTACGGGCGTACGGCTACTTTATAAACAGAATTTTCCGGGAATTCTAAGGCTTAAATTCAAAACCTAACGCGGCAAACATCAGACAAAACTTATACTATATATGAAATAAACGAACCATATATACCACAAACCAGTGATCCAAGAAATCCACATAGAATCAACAGAAGAAAGTGCCAAAGCAATTTGCTCAGGAAAATTTAATGTAACATTCTTCCTTTACCTTGTATGATTCATGGGCAAGTCATCACTACCCAATCTAAGCGACTTGTCGAATTTTCGTGTCACGGGCTTAAAAGGACCATCCAATGTAGTAGGTATATGTCCCGTAACACTTATAATGTATAATTATTATAATTCTGATGCGTTAAGATTATAAATTACTCCATCATTCGTGATGCACAAAACTTAAAAATATGATGCACTAGTTATAAATTTGGTGCATTATAATTTTTACTTACTGCATCATAGTTATGCATATAGAAAATCAATGTTATATTATTAGTAATCACATGTATTTTTTGTGCATGATTGTTATAATTTGACACATCGTAGTTTTAAATGTGTTGCATCATATATATGAGAATTACACCATAGCTATAAGTTTTGTGAAGGAATTATGATGCGATAACTTAAAACCGTGATGCATTAACTTATAAACATGATGCTAAAAAAACATATAACTGTGATGTACTGAATTTTTATTGAATTGTTGTAGTGCATCACACTCTAAATTTTGGGGCATCAAGAGTATAAATATGGTGCATAAAGGTAATAAATTAGTGTCTTATTCGTGATGCACTAAATTATCTAACCATGATGCTCTAGATTTTTTTCCATAATAGTTTAAAAAAATTAATTTTGAAAAAAAAATTTGTTAAAAAAATTTCTAAATTTTTTTTTCGATTTCGAAAAGATTTTTAAAAAAAAATCGAAAAAAAAAATTTTGCTAAAAGAAATTTCGAAAAAATATATTTTCGAAAATAAATATTTAAAAAAAAAATCCAAAAAAAATATTTTCGAAAAAAAAATTATTTTTTAAAATTTTTTATTAAGGAGATGATATGGAAAAGTGATGTGCGATAATGTTGTGACTCATGTCACTCCCACATTCATCCCTTCTTTTTTATTTATTCTATTATAAGAATTGTTTTATTTTACCCCAACTCTATATATATTTATATATATATATATATATATATATATATATATATATATATATATATATATATATATATATATATATATATATATATATATATATATATATATATATATATATATATATATATATATATATATATATATATATATATATATATATATATATATATATATATATATATATATATATATATATATATATATTGGTAAAGGGTTTCCCCGGTAAATATATTAACCAAAAAAACGTTAAAGTACAAAGGAATGTGGCTGAGATACCTCATTAACCGCATGCTACAGGCAGCATGTTAACACGTGGTTATGCAATGACATAAACACTAACTAAACTAGAACTTCAATACAAGTAAACTAGATAGAAACCAAGATGCAAACATGAACACACGCATTCTCTTCAGCTTCCAACAGCACCACGAAAGGAGCAAAGGAAATCCAAATGAGTCTGCCTCCTTGAAAAACCTTGCCAAAGAAAACCCAGTAGGAAAAACCTTGGACAAGAAAAAAAGAGTACAACCCTCACCCGACACTCCCATCGTAAGAAACTCTAAAGCTCGGCACCCTCCATTCGTCAAGCAGCAAAATCGACCTGGTAGACAACTTCTTAAAACGAAATGAAATCAACTTCAATCGAATAGTATCACAAAAAATATGAACAAGCTAATGAACCGCCATCTGCTTTTTCTTGAAAAGTCTTGAATTACGTTCCATCCATATAAAGTACGCAGTAGCAGCCAACACAAGACGTGCAAGGATACTAGGGCAAGACTTTCCCTCAGAAATTGGAATAACATATTGTTAGCCCTAAAATGTGAGCGCCAATTACGGAATTACATTTGATTCAAATAGGCAAAACGTGGAGGGACTACTATTGACATGTTGTCAAAGTGACCTCTTGTTTAGCCTATATATACCCTTCTATACTTCCATGGAGGGGTGAGGCTTTTCATCTTTGTGTATTTCACTTTCTCTCTCTAAGTACACACACTCCTTTCAAGTTTTACTTTCTCTCTCTAAAAATGTCTAAACACTTGTTTTATCCTCCCCGACCTCCGGATCACCCTCTTGTTAGCTTGAATCTTATGATGTTAACACATATGCTAATATATCATCAATTCGAGGGGGAACGCTATCCATATCACAGAGGACCCGAACCTTAGACCAAACATGCACAGAATAAGAACATTCAAAGAAAAGATGGTCATGAGAATCCGACACCAATTTACACAGAGGACATCGAAGAAGGCTTAAATCCACTAAAGGGCCAACATACCATTGCCTAAGCCGATCTTGAGTCTTCAATTTTCTTCTAACCACTAACCACAAGTTAATAGAGTGACAAGGAATATAATGAGCGAACCAAACAGCATGGTACCAATTAACCATCACCGCCCTATACCATATGGAATCCCATGCTAATGAAACTGAAAAAGGATGCAAAACCCCATTTATATCCCGCCACATGAAACCATCATCCTTATCATCGTTAATAACAGGGATAGAGACAATGTTCGGAAATCTAGCATTCCGTTCCTACGGCCACTACCAAATACCATCAATGATAAGATCCTTAACCTTATTAGAAAGAGAGAGCCCCGATCTTGTGATGTTACGAACCGTATGAACGTCCCGTAATGGACACAAATCTGCCCAATTATCAAACCACATAGAAGCAACCTTACCATTATTAATCATGTCCCAAATAAACTGACGAATACGTGATCTAATCTGGAGAAGTTTTCTCTAGCCCCAACTCATATCACCAATACATGGAATGTCCCAAAAACTTCTATCCTTTAACCTGAAAGAAAAAATCCATTTAACCCATAAAAAATCTTTACGAGTAAGGATACACCAGATATGATAAACCATTAAAACAGCATTAAAATCAGAAAGCTTACGAATACCAAGGCTACCTTCATAAAACGGGGTACAGATAGAGTCCTAAGCAACTTTAGCCTTACCTTTCTTCATTTCACCTTGACACCATAAGAAGCCTCGCATAAGCTGTTTCAAATCATGAATATATATATATATATATATATATATATATATATATATATATATATATATATATATATATATATATATATATATATATATATATATATATATATATATATATATATATATATATATATATATATATATATATATATATATATATACTAGCATTAAGGCTCATCCGATGGACAGGCTAGCTTTAAGAAAATTTTAAAAAGTAAAAGAATTAGTATTTTATACAATAACGTTAAACCGAATATAATTTTAAAACGTACAATAAAGTCAACCTATTAATTGATAGAAAAAATAAACTTAAAGGTATCAAGACATTTTTCATGAAGAATATTGATTCGATTTGTTGTAGATTTTTTTTGTCACTGCACAACATTTTTAGACCTTTCAATAATTGGTTACCAATATTTACAATATATATGCGTGCTTGGTGTTGCTTACCAAACTACGTATTTGCTCATATATTTTTAAGACCATCATAAGCAGGTTTGAGCCGTTAATGAACATATAAGTATATGACCAATCATGATAAGAAACATCAAAACAATTTTGTTAGAGTTGTTTATCCAGGCGTAATAAACAGACAATTTAGTAATTTAAGCAATATATTAGTGGCGATCCATATCAATAAACATATAATAATATAAAGCTTGGTGGGTTTAAAGTTTAAACACCCTCATCCCCTAGGGTGTGAGAATCTATAACTCTAATATAAAATCCTTGTAATTAGAGATATTGGGTATGTTGAGTTGGTTAGTTACTAACTTAGTTAGCATTCGTTTTTGTATAAACATTGCTACAAAATTCATGTGAATAACTAACGTAAATGACGCACATGAATTTTAGTCCCTTTTTATGAGAAAGAAATCTATTAAAATGGTAGAACCTTAAAAAACATGAATTGCATCTTCAAATTTAAAACATGATAGAACTTTAAGGGCAAATAGCACAAAAAGATATTTAATTTCATGGTCATTTTAAATAAATGTAGTGTATTTTTTTTTCTGGCATAAAAAAGAACCCAACATCTTTTCTTCCCTGATTTAAATATTTTCGTTAAATATTTAAGGATTGTCTAATTAAGTTTTACATTTTTAAGTCTAACGCCATTACCATCGCCATCAATGATTGTCACCGTTTCTCAAATTATTTTGGTAAGTTTTGATACAAAATTGGTTGCATAATATAAAAACAATTTAGTGGGTCATATAAAAGTATTCTAAAACGTTGCAACAGACCTCTAAAGAAAGACGTGGTCAAGTCTGAAGCCTTTTTAGTTAAAAAAAAAGTCTGAAACCTTTTTTAAGCTTTTGTATAAGAGGGAAAGTCTTGTAGTGATTTTTGTTCCTATTATGTATATATAAATGAAAATGTATAAGAGGGAAAATCTAATGCCAATTTTGCGATGGTGGTTGCTGATGATATTGGCGTGTAGGTGGGGCTGCTGCTAGCATGGTGATGGTAGCGGCGGTGGATTTGAAATGTAAAACTTAATAGATGATCATTAAATATTTAACGAAAATACTTAAATTTGACGAAAAAAATTAAGTTGAATATCTTCTTATGCAAGAGAAAAATATGATATCTTAATTGAAAATGACCCTTAGGTTTGATTTTTTTTTGTCATTTTTCCTAAAAGAGCATAAAATGCGTCCTCAAATTTAAAATATTAATCCATAATATTAGGCTTCAAAAACATAAAATTTCAACATAGCATACAAATACTTGAACAATAATCACAATGTTTCGTGAAAAAAAATATAGGACCAAACAGATTAAACGTTCAGTTCGAATATGAACGGAAAAAACAAATTAAATTTAACATACATGGCTTTTTAAAAAATGGTAAGTATATATCGATTGTAAAAAAAGGTGAAGTGAGTTTTTAGTCTAATAAAAGAGTATGTATGACTTAGCTCCTAAAAAGATAAACATAATTAGAAATGATTTAAGGGTATAAAAATAAATATGTCAAGACACATTAATTTTAACTGTCAATCAATTTAAATAGTATGCCAATCACGTCGCGTTTTATATATAAATAGTAGTAAAGTGACTTGAATGAAAAAAATAATACAATGATCAAATTAAACATTTATAAAAAGTAGAATGGCCCTTGGATGAAAAAACCCAATTACAGAAATGCAAACTCATTCTCAACAGTAGACTTTTAAGATGATATTTGTTGAATCTCTAAAATTAATCCAAAAAAAGGAACACAAATTAGAGAAAGTGGACTCAAGTTTTTAAGTATCATGAATGCATTCGTATCATGGTAACATGGAACTCTATACATAATCACCATCAGAGTTGGATCATTTTTCATATATCATGAGATTTCTAAAGGAGCTCATATTAAAAACATACAAAAGACCTTACATCTACATAAGGTATTGTATATTTATTTAGATTCTTTATTTGATATTACAAACACATTATCCTGTACTCAAGAAAACGGCATATAAGAGAGGTGCCACAAAGTAAACACGAAGCCTAACACATTATATTGATATGATGTCCTATAATCTGTACACATGTTTGTCTCGGCGTTCGCGTGTCGTCATCTTCACTGTCAATAGAAAAAAAATTAGTGGCAATTGAGCAGGCATTTAATTTTGTACGAATCAATATGTCAAAACAAAACATGACATCATAGTGGCATATACGATGTGAAAAAAAGAGATATTCCGCTACACAATGGCTATAGTTGAGTACTTGAGTTTGCTATAATGTTTGTATACACAGTAAGCATGTTAAGGTACAACCTTGCCTCTTGAGGGTCATTTTTGTTAGTCTTCTCATGTGTAAATTCAACGATGGTCTCAAGTACAACCTTCAAAATATAATACATTGTTAGTGTCTTACCTATTGATGTCGTCCATAGTTTTTATCCAAAACGACTTTTCGTTAAGTTCGAAGTACACAACGCTTTTATATACATATTGCATCACGCTAAAAGATACCTTGAAACTCTAGTTTTTGCAGCAGATCTAACCACCAATAAAATAGCAATATCCATACTTAAACACACTGTTAAAATTGCAGTTTGCAGCAAACCAAATAACACCTTCAAACCTGGAAAAAACAGTAAGCATACAAATTAAAATGGTAGTTTTGCAGCAAGCCTAAATATCCCTTAGATACTTTAACACTACTGTCCCTATTACTTTCTAAGAGACAATAAACTCGCAACACTGTATCTTTATTTCTATCAAGAATTTCAAGTACAACATACCTTGTTCACCATATCATAGACATTTCACACGTTGTACCATGAAATTCTCGAGATGATTCATTTGCACCATATTTGTACTGGTGCTCCTTGTGGCATTGCCTCTTTCAATTAATTCATTGATGTTATATAAATTTCACACATTGTACTCCTACAACTATACAATGAAAACCTGTTGATTTCCATCTTCCCTCATTAAAACTTTACTGTAAAACAACACCCAATTAGTTGGTAGAAAATATAAAGGAGCTAAGATTTAAACTTTAGAAAATATAAAGGGTAATCTTATGCCTAAAACACAGATAAAATCTAAGAAGTATTACTGAATGAAAAGTACTCATATGGTCCAATTTGTTCCAATAACATGGATAAAGAGAGAGCCAAAAAAGGATCTTGCGTGTATGATCCTTTCTTCGCTCTTTTGCAAATCCACTCTAAAATATATTAAGTACTTGCGAACCACAAAGGGAACAACTTTTTAAGGTCCAACGTAATCTTTTTGGTGCGGGAGGTGGAACCGGCAGATTCACAATCTTGGGTTGCAAGAGTTTTAATAAATCCGTTCCAGCTCCTACAAATACATAATAACAAATGCTTATTACTCACAACTTTCTTCCAAAATACTGACATTTTAGACGGAGAAAATGAACACTAAATAGTAAACTGATTTGCAGCCATGGTTACAAATACAAATCACGGAATCCTAAACATATAACTAAGAACGAATTTACTAAGAATTGTAACTCCTAACATTTATATTAAAGTTTTTGACCTCACGGTTACTGCTCTGATACCGGAGTCGATATTCAGTTGTTGTCAACAAAATGAAAGATGTTTGTTTTTGTCTCGTGGCTTCACGAAACTACAAATGTGCTAGTGTGGGTGGGTTGATATTGAACATATGTTACAAAACATACAACATGTAAAGCATTTTGTGATTTTATTCACGAAATTTATTGACCTTCGGCGCTGTTAATTTTCGTATCTTCGCCGAAAAAAGTTCTAGCAGCAAGGAACTCATCAACACAAAATGT
This sequence comes from Glebionis coronaria, assembly GCA_025667525.1. Lineage (NCBI taxonomy): Eukaryota > Viridiplantae > Streptophyta > Magnoliopsida > Asterales > Asteraceae > Glebionis > Glebionis coronaria. The sequence continues at coordinate 602,499 of JANFOE010000915.1, forward strand.
AAACTAATTCCGAGTTAATGAAACCCCACAAAACTTACGAAACTAAAATCCCAAAAAGCCTAATTTAATAAATAAAAAACGGAAAAAAAAGTCTTACCAAATGACGTATCTGATTTATTAGTATTATTGATTTGGTTATCCCTATTTCTTTTCATAACGCTAACTGGCGATGGCTCTGTATAAAGCTGCTATATAAAGTGTGTGATTTTGGGGTCTTTTGTCAAGAAACCGAATGGATTATATTTTGTGGCTTAATTCATCATGAGTAATAAATCGTAATGATTCAGTATTTGTTTTTTCGGATTTGATAGTCATAATTTGTTTGATTTTTGGGGATCTTGATGAGAGAAATTGAGGGTTATTTTTTTTTTACTTTTAGGGATTCGATTTACGAATCTGTTGAGGGAAATAGGATTTATTATTTTTGTTTTAAGGATTACAGTTACAAAAATTCACTGGATAAATGCTGTGAGACATAAATAGCTAATTTTACCTGATCTATCGGAGTGCTTAGTTTTGCAAAAGGATGGTTTGAATGAATAGCATACCTTTCAAAATCTTGTTATCAAATCAATTCTTTTATCAGCAAAACTTTGTTGATTCCTCCATATATTTTTTATGGCTCTCCAAGATTCGGCTTGATTCCTCCATTGCTTGTTGGATTTTTATTTAGGTTTTTTATTAGGGTTCTTTGTTTGGGGATTTTTGTGTTGGGGGTTAATTGCTCTGATTGAGTTTTAGGTTCTCTAAAATCTCATACTGATTTGGTTTTTTAATTTGAATTGTAGGTAACGATTATGTTTTCTTGAATGTAATACTGATAGGATAGAAAGTTTAGGGATACAGTTTTGGTATTCTTCGATATGAATGAGGGCGTTTTTTTTCTTTGGAGGGAAGTTGATAGTGAAGTTCGGTATAAGAATCGATGGAAAAATGAGATGTATATGGAAGTTAGGTATTGAATTACAGGTGTCATTCTTATAGAATTTTGCATTTAAGGAAATGTTTTACCATCCTTCCTATATAAAGGTTTCTGATATATATATATATATATATATATATATATATATATATATATATATATATATATATATATATATATATATATATATATATATATATATATATATATATATATATATATATATATATATATATATATATATATATATATATATATATATATATATATATATATATATATATATATATATATATATATATATATATATATATATATATATATATATATATATATATATATATATACTAGTGGCAAAACCCGTCCGATGGACGGGTATGACTTCTGATTGTCATCTAACTTTTTTTATTTGGTAAATATTTATTTGTAATGTTTGATAGACGGGTATACCTTCTGATTGTCTTTCTAACTTTTTTTTGGTAAATATTTATTTAACGTCCAATTGACAAGTATTACTTCTGATTGTTTTTTTTACCTTTTTTATTTGGTAAATATTTGTTTTTAATTTGTTTTTTTAACATAGTTGTCTTTTAATGTATTATCAGTCGATATGACTTGTATTTGTTGTTTAACAATCTTTAATAACAACAATTGTGCAAATGACATATGTAATAAGGGAAATAATATATACGTTCAAAAAGCAATTTGCAAATCAGATGGTGGTGTTTGGATCTGCTTTTAAGTTATAATAGTCAAATAATTAGTTGCTTGAATGTTTTCATCTGATTATTTAAGGGACTGTTACGAATGACCAAAGACATCTTTATACATGGTTATAAGATGACTACTATGTATTATGATAGTCAGAACCAAGAATCACAATTATTTTATTGTTTACTTTTTTTTAGCTAAATAATTGTTAAGAAATTATGTATTATATAACTATTAATGTAGTGTGATTGATCAAATTTGGTTATTTATATATGTGTTGTTTGAATATCTGAACGGTCTCATTTGATTACCGATAATCTTATCCAAACATGTTTTTCCGTGACAGAGTAATTACAACCTACGAAAGTCGCCTGAAAGCACCTTGAACACCATCTGAATTCTCATAATACAATTTGCACATAGTGCTACATGGCACGTTTATTTTATGTTGTTTTCTTACTATGTACAATCAATTCCGCTAGGTTAAGTTTTTTTTAATAATAAATTATGTCACAATTAGCATTTAGCATTAGAAAATAATTAGATAAATCTTAAAGCTCATGAACACTTGATAAAAACAAGTTACACTAACGATTACCGACCACAATAAACTTCAAGATGACATTAGTACAAAGTAAATAAGTAACAATATATAAAATTTTAAATTTTATATATGGTTACAACATTATAAAAATTAAAACATTCATATAAATCTTAAAAGCGTTTTTAAGGTTTAATAATACCTTACAAAATACATGTTATAAAAGAAAAACAACAACCCAACATTTACTTTAGAGATATAGTCATCCATTCTGACCCACACAATAAAGAATGACAACAAACAGGCTATAACTTTTATAATCTCAAATCGCCTACTTATACAATTGCAACTATAATTATAAATGAAAAGTGGCACATCAAAATTTTAAAATAGTTATAAAAACCCTAAGATTCAGGCAGAAAACTTCTTGGAGCTCAAAGAATAGATAGCCTACCATTTTTTTGGTTTTCGGGTCAACCTAAGAATCAAACTGAATTCAGATTCATTTTTGGTTTGGTTTCGTTCTCAGATTGGTAGACTAAAAACCCAAACAATTCCAAGCTCTATATTTCAAAAGTGGCCTAATGTCAAAAGGATTTACCACTATTATTTTAAAATTATGAAGTCTGAAGTTCAATTACTGTCATCTGCAAACAATCTTAAAATAGTCGCACTAACCTCTTGAAAAAAGAAAGTTTTACCATATTTGAGTATGTGTGTCGGTAAGTTTAAACCTCGTAAATTGGTGTGTCGAAAATCATAGTTAGTAAAATAAAAAAAGAGTTTGACAATTAACACCGTATCCTTGTCTTGGAGTGATAATTATACCCACCACTTTGTTAATTTGGAGATTTCTTATTTTTACTACTAACATTGAGTTTTGATTTTTTTTAATTTAAAGATTTCTTTGTTTTTTTAACTAGTTGGCCACCTGAGTTCCTGCTGGAGCTTGGGAAGGGGGTTTGGTCTTAAGTTAAAGTCTTGCAAGAGACAAAAAAAATCCATGATTTTCCTCCTTAGTGCAAAACCGTGAGTTCTAGAGGTTTCCCCAAATGGTTGGGGTCCTGAGACCTACCCGTTATGGATGTTACAACTTGGGGGTCAGATTTCAGTGAGATTAAGGTGCCGTTCTAATAAAAAAATTATTTGTTTTGAGAAATTAATCAATTTTAAGTTTATATTATGATGTAATCAAAATACATATGATCAAATGCCTTATGAAGACTTTTTAGTATGTAGGTTGATTAAAAAACAAGTTGGATATAATATTCGTTGACCAACATTAACGTACCCTTTGTTCTACGAAGGATCATAGTCTCGTATCTACAACTTTCGAAAATATGACATCCATGTGTTGATGGATATTGCTATTGCTTTTGTGGCTGTGTTGTGTATTATTCAAAATACTATGTAGATGAATGTTCTTAGATTTTACAATGAATTTCCGCTCTAATTATTTTCATTACTTTCAACGTCATAAAGCTCCAATTTAGCTGATTAGGGATTGTAGACGATTCTTTTACCAATCTGTCGACAAAGAATTTTTAAAAATAGTATAAGTGACTTTTTTTGTTATTTGTTACCACCAATCATATTGAATTTATTTTTGCCGATTTTTTTGTCTTGCGACAAACCTGGTAACTAATTACACCAATGCCAATAAAGTTTATTAGAGAAGCTTTTCACAAATTATGACTCTTTTGATTTATAAATTTGCTACTATACAAATTTGACATTTCATAAAACAGATATTAGACCATGCTTCTATGCTACATTGTGGGGGTTAATTGTGGAAACCCAAATTTCACCCATTCATAAGCTCTATCTTTTCAGTACAGTTTTGTTTGGACCATCCGTTAATTTTAGCAATTTCTTTGTCTTGGGAATGTCCACTCGTTGGTCTCTCTGCTTGCTTTCAAACATACAGATTTTATCTTGCACACTCGTTCTTATTTTCTGAAGGTCTTCCTCGTCGCTACTATTGCCAATATAGCTGGTTCAGATGAATCCTTCTGCCTGTCACGTACCTGCAAGAAATGACATTTTCAGAATAGGAACTAAAAAATGACGCTAATACAAAAAGATTTAGTTCAGTTGTATATGGTTCAGATTTCATCTTAGTATTACTTGGTTAGTAACCAATTGTATGCAGATTACATGTATAAAGAGAATGCATGATTTTGACTACAAAATATTCGGTAATCCTACATTCCTACCCTAAGTTATATGTGGAGTGTGGACAAAGACAGATATCAAAGGGATTTCGGTGCTGGTGGTGATGTTGTAATTGTTGTACACATGACCCAGCACTTAAGAACGTGGACCAAACACGGACATAATGAAACTGAAAATCAATACACATTAATGTAAGATCCAGATATTCAAATCTACCAAATGCAATATGATTAAGGGCAAATACCCCATAAAAAAGCAGGATCGGGTTATACAACCATGACCTTGACACTCGAGACATAATAACCCACAAAAATCTCAAACCAAACACTTTCAAGACCCCATAATCTAGTTGAGTGTTAACACTCCGCATAACAAAAACACAAAAAATACGATTGATATCATAATGGCATGGGATGGGAATTTTCAAATTTCACACGGGTTGGTATGAACTATTGAAATTTATCAATAACAAAATGGAATTTTAGAAACTTGTGATAAAGGAATTTACCAAGTATTCAATTAGAGTACCTCATGACCGTAACAAATAATCGTCTGACAGCTTGTTGTACATACACGTATATCATCAAAGAAAAATGACCCAGTAGGTGATCATAGCAAATACCAACATCCGGTACGAAGAAAAAAATAATGTGTAAATCTTGACTGCAGGTTATCAGAATCGTAGAAAGGTCATGATCAACACCATAGATCGAGTCATTAAAGTCAATAAGATACACTTACTCTTATCTGGTATCTGTAGAAAACATAACCTAAACCAACACTTGCAACCACCCCCAATACTAACAAAGTAACAAACCATGCATACTTGAAGCTTTTCGTTCTTTGTAATCAAACAATATATTTAGAAATTTTTATTTCCGCAAAGTGACAAACAAGAAAAATAGAACTTCGAAATATATCATACGAATGCAGCTATATACAATTCGTCTCACTTGCATTACACTTCCACTCGTCACATTGCCAAGCTATCCCTTCCTTCCACTCGTCAATATCTGCACCTTTTATAATTTTTTATAACGAAATCATCAGTGTGAATGTGTGAACAAAAGATCTCACCTTCACAGGTTTGGCCATCCCCGCGAGCAAAAGATCTCACCTTCACAAGTTTAGCCATCCCCGCGAAAACCGTGTGGACAACTACAACCACAGGTAGCCCATTTAGTCACTTTAGCAACAATGAAGTATTATAAAGTATATAATATCTTTAAGAGGAAGGCATGTAACTGTGTCAGAATAACAAAAAAGTGTAACTAATAGTATTAATGTAGCATTATTGTGAGATTTAGTTTTGTTTATAGAAGGTTTATGGATTAATTTTAAATAGATAAATAAACTATATGATAATTAGATTTTTGTAAACTTAATTTTAGGAGCGGGTGAGATAGGAAAAATGATTTGTATGTTTAAGTTGTATGTGAGACTTTGATAGCTGGCCAGAGTTGAACTCACAGTTTAAAGTTAGTGAAAGAAAATGTTGACATGCTGAGATCTCTAAAAAGAGAACATCTCTTGCATTTTTTGGGTTATAATAACATGTCTTTCCAATTCTTGCTTTCTTTCTCTAAGTTTAACTACGAATTTCCATGGAATATCACCACTTCTAAGTGCCTCATTATAGATCAAGCAGATGCAGATGTAGTCACGCAATGAGGAGCCAGATAACGATCCATTCTCATGTGGATGAAAACATAATCTGCATAGTAATATATAAACAATTTAATTAGCAAATTATGAAATGAAGATTCATACACCTAGAGCCAAAAAGAAGTACTCACACGAGTAAGATAGGGTGTGAAGATCAATGGAGTCAGTGAGCCAAGGCACCTTATGTTACGTTCTTATTGACAGTGGCATATGCTCGCCTTTGATCGGGCTTAGTTGACTTTCTAAGTCAGACACATGTAAATTATTTTAATATTCTCTTTCGTTTCAAAATAAAGAAGCTCCAATTCACTATTAAGTTTTTCAAGTTCTCTTTTTTGTATTGTTCAAGTAACTTATTAGCAGAAACTTGTGAATCGACACTACTTTTTAGCACCATGATCCATTTTGCTACCAAAATACCCTTTAAAAGAGACAAAATTAACATATGTACCCTATCATTTTCATCCTTCTCAAGTTGTGTATTCTGAACCTTGATGAACAGCTCTTTTTGTATACACTCGAAACCTCACCTAAGGCATTGAAACATAATCACCCTCAAATCATAGGTCCCTTTAATATAACAGTAATACAATTGTTGGTTTCAAAGTTAAAACCTCAGGGTTATTCTAATGTAAAAACAAACTCAAACGATAAGAGTTATAGCTTTCAGAAAGGCAACGAAAGTCAAGAGAAAATAATAGTGATATCAAACCAATATTCAAACTAATAGTAAACGAGTCTGTATTTAAGAAAAGAAAAATGAGGTGCCCGAACCAAGAAATGGAAACAAACCTTTCGAGAATACATGTGTAAAATCAATGATTGAAAGGAAACATCTATATGCCATTCATATAGGTTATAGAGCCATTCAATTGTGAGTGTAAGTTTCACTTACTATATCGATTACACACACCAAAGAATCAATTTGAGTGGTGATAAAAAATTAAAGTTGGCGTTGAGGTTGAAATTTCTGGTCCAAAGATATTCAGACATGACTGGTAGTCTGAAAGTAGCTTACCAAGTTACGACAGAAACTTAACCTTGTAGCGCTAAGTCAAGATTCAGTGTTTTTATCAAGTGGGAATGAAAATGATGGAATCCAAACAATAGCTCTGTCTAACCTTAGTGCCTTGTCTGCATTTATGTAGTCTCATCAATTTGAAAAATGAAATAACAAAACTAAAGGTAAGTGGTTCCTTCCTCATGCAACCTGATATTATTTAATTGACAACATGTTACCACACCAAAAACTCCAAATACATACCTCAAAGGCAACATGATATCTGCTCTACCCATTATATGTGAGATCAAAATTATAAAGCAAAAGTAGGGAGGAACTAACATTAATTTGTACAAAAATAATTCAACTATTTATTTCAGAAGAAAAAAACAATCATCTTTGGCAATGGATTAAAAGGTGTTTGTATCTCAAAACATAAGTTTTATTGCAAGTCCTTTTTCCTACAAAGTTATTAAACATGTTTATAGATAGTGATAATAATTATGCATCAAATGTAGTCCAGAAGCAAGGATATATTCACGAAATATATCAATACGTACCCTACAATGATGATCGAATTAAACAACACCTTCGTCCAGAAACTCTAGAATGGATGATGTACTTGAAAATCTGTATAAAACAGAACATTTACATGTTTTAGATGCTGAAAGGCAATCCCTTTCGGTTGCGTAATTATTCAGATTGGTAGCCTTGAAGTGAATTGAAGATGGCCTAAAGTAGATTCTTAGATGCAAAGCCTATAGTGAAGTGCGGTCATTATCCCTCGGGATGGCTCCACGAACAGTTCTAAGGAGACAACAAATGATAATTAGTGAAAATAAATAAAATTAAATAGGTAAAAAAAGATTTAAACATTAAGCACAATATAACCATCTTATGACAGATTCTCCAAGAATACAGGGAACTCAAGTATATTTAAGTGAAAAGGCAACATCCTATAACCTTTCTCGTTCTTCTAACGGAAATTACGTGTACGCTTCAGCTTCAACTTTGAAATCTGATATCTATTAGTTTATTTTCGACAACAAAATATGTCCTGCATACTTCATACACAGTTAATCAAGTTGCATACTTCATACACAGTTAATCAAGTTGTAGCTTATGCGCCTTAGACATACGCTGAGAACATAATTTTGGATACACCATATTCAGGGAAGGTACTTGGTGTGTTTGTATCAGCTTAATGTATGCCTTTCCAGTTTACTTTATATGAAGAATAAATCCGAACGACATATTTATTTCTTGCTGCAATGTGTGAAGATCCTCCATCTTTTAAGCTTCCTGCAGAAGCAAAAAATAAAATTGTAGTTTGCAGCTGACCAAACATTAGTATCATAACCAAACACACCATTAAAACTGTAGTTTTCAGCTGACCACCATCCGTATCAATGACCTTTTATCAAACTGCAAAAAAAGCTTGATATAATAAACTTTTTAAATATTTGTTATCGAAACAACATATAAAACCTGTTAATAAACAACATACAAAGTTGTAAAAACTCATAATTGAAATTAATTATCCTTGTTTTGTTGTGGTGTATAATCAATTTAAAATCAATAACTGAAATTCATAATTCCAAACAAAATTAATCCCTTTAAAGATCATCTGCCAAACACTTCAATCAAAAAAGCCAACAATATAATACATTGTAGCCTAACTTTACCTGAAGCAGCTTCATATTATAGATCAACGGTGAGATAAGGATAATCCCAATCCGCCTATACTCCAAATCTCTATAGACAATAAATGGATACAGACACCAATTTATTTTTGATCACCAATTTAATTTTGATCAGTTAGTTGGATGATTAAATAACATTAAAAGATCAACAAAAATAAGAACAAACTAGAACGACAAACCAGAACGACATGCGGCTCTAAGCAGCTCTACGAAAAGTAAGTAAACTTAGATATTCAAGCTAAAAAAGAGCTTCACCTTCAGCAAGAAAAAACGAAT